>CM034302.1:51480047-52098438 GCA_019925795.1 Dendrobium chrysotoxum
ATGCAATGGAAGATTTCAATGATATGATTATGAACACTAATCTGCATGACATTGGCTTTTCTGGGAGCAGTTTTACTTGGACTAAGGGTACTATGTTGAAAAGATTAGATCGCATCTTTTAATGACTATTGGATTTCTTTTTTTCCTAATAATCACATTGAGCATTTAACTCATGCTTTATCCGATCACTCCCCTTTACTTTTAAGCATTAATAGGACTAGTAGTAATGATTTTCAACCTTTTAGATTTCAAAACATGTGGCTTCTGGAAGATATTTTTTACCTATTGTGCAAAGTAATTGGGATGCCCTCTTTTCCCTTCTAATAATATTTATGGTATGACCAGATTTTGGTTTAAATTTAAAAGGCTGAAGTAAAAACTATCAAGGTGGAATAAATGCATTTTAAGAATATGTTTTCTTGTATCTTGCTTGCTGAAAAAGATGTGGACAATGCTGAAATTTTTTATATGCAGAATTCCTCTGATAATTTGTCCATTCTTAATGAAGCCAAGAATACTTTGTTCAAGCTTCAGGAAAAAGAAGAAGCATATTGGACACAAAAGGCCTCTAAATTCCTTGTGGAGGGTGACCGCAATACTACTTACTTTCATAATATTGCTAATCATAATAAAGTTAGTAGGCAAATTCATAAGATCACTTCTCTTGATGGTATTGTTATTGAGAATCCTGATTTAATTGCTACCTCGGGTATTGAGTATTTTAATAAAGCTTTCAACTCTAACTTTAACCCAGATTTTAATACTAATTTTACTCTTATTCCTTCTCTTATCTCTGAGGAGGATAATTTGATGTTGATAAACATTCTACTGAAGAAGAAATTTGGCTTACTGTGAAAGACATGAATTCTAATTCTATTGCTGATCCTGACGGTTTCACCAATAAAATTTCTCAAAAATCCTAGGATATCATTAAGAATGACCTTGTTAATGCTATGGTGGATTTTTTAGGGGTAATCCTATTCCTAGATTTTTTACTACAACTTCTATATCCTTAATTCCTAAATCAAATAGCATTAATTTTTGGAATGATTTTCGTCCTATTAGTTTATGTTCCTTTTTCAATAAACTTGTTGCAAAAATTATGATGGGGAGGCTTGCTTTAATTCTTCCCAATATCATTTCCTTGGAACAAACTGGTTTTGTGAAAGGTAAATCTATATTTGACAATGTTTTACTTACTCAAGAATTAGTCCATGATTTGCATGCGAAGGTTGTTGGTGGTAATATAATTTTCAAAGTTGATATCACTAAATCTTATGATAACCTCAACTGGGGATTTCCTTATGCCATTTTAAAGCTTTTTGGATTTAATTTGCAATTCATTAATCTTATTAAGAATAGTATCGAGTTTTGTTATTTCTCGATTATTATTAATGGTAAGTCCCATGGCTTTCTCACATCTTCTCATGGTTTAAGACAAGGAGATCCTCTATCTCCTGCTCTCTTTATTATTGCAGTGGAATTTTTATCTCGTGGTATTAATAATCTTTTTAGGAGTCACTTTATGATGCATTGTAGAACAGGTGGTGGTTTTCCCATTAACCCTCTAAGCTTTGCAGATGATTTCATTATTTTCTCAAATGGCTCTATTAAAATGTTGTATATTCTTTTCAAGTTTCTTAACTCTTTTCAGCATGCTAGTAGTTTAATTTTTAACTCCTCTAAGAGTTGTTTTATTTTGACTAAGTCTATTTCTTCTAATCGGATTAATAATATTGAAAGAAAATTTGGTTTGAAAAAGAGGCTTCTCCCGTTAAAGTACTTGGGTACTCCTCTCTATAGGGGTAAGAAAGGTTCTCATTTATTTGATGATATTTTCTCTACTGTCCATAAGAAACTTTCTTCTTGGGCTTTCAACTTTCTTTCTTATGGAGGTAGGCTTGTTCTTATTAAGCATGTTCTATGTTCTATTCCAATATATTCACTTCATACATTGTATCCGACTTATAATGTTTGTAGTAGAATGGAGACTCTATTTAATAAATTTCTTTGGGGTTCTAAGGATGGGAAGCAATCTATTGTTTGGGGCTCTTGAAGAAATAGCTCGGGGGCTATAGATGAGGGAAAATTAGGTTTTAAAATGTTTACTGACTTGACCAAGACTTATAATCACAAATTATGGTTTGCTTTCAGAGCCAGAAAAAGTTTATCAGCCAAGTTCAGGGTTTCTAAATATTATGTTGGGAAGCACCCATTGAATTGTGTTTTTAAAATGGTGATTCCTTTAATTGAAAAAGATTATATAGCATTAAGTGGGAAGCTGAAGAATTTATTCAATGGGGTACGGGAGCTGGGAATATTTTTTTTTTGGCAAGACAAATAATTGGGTAATTTTTCTATTGATAATCTTTTAAATACTCACTCTACTTTTGCTTGCAAAGTGAAAGATTTTATTAGTAATGAGGGCTAAAATATTGATTTACTTTTAAATTTTGTTCCTGATTTTATTATCAAGTTAATTCTTAAGATTTCAATTCATTTGGAGATTGAAGATTGCATTTTGTTTGATCGTTCTAATGATGGTAATTTTGAAACAAAACAAGTTTGGAATTCTATTAGGCAAAGTTTTCCAAAAAAATTTCTTTACTTTCCTTTGGATTTTATTCTTTTAAGGAAAGGCTTTTATATTGTCTCTGAATGTCAATGTTGCTCTCACATTGAGAATATGAATAATGTGTTTATTCAAGGCCCTATTGCTATGAAAGTCTGGGTTCATTTTAACAATATGTTTAATGTGCTTTCTACTACTTGATATACTTCTATTGGAGATCTTCTTAAAGATTGGTTTATTCCTACCAAAGGTCATATTAGAAATATTCTCCCTATCATTATTTGCTAGTTTTTATGGAGTAGTAGGAATGCTTTGAAACATGAGAATATTAAAATGGATGCTTTAAATGTCATTTCTAAAGTGAAGAATAAAATTTATTAACTTTTTATTGCTAAATATTTAAAGGCTAATTCTTTTAAAGGGTTTCTTCATATGGATTGTGAGTTTGGTTTGGTTTTTAGTTCTTATATTGCTGGTTATAACGACAGGATTATTTACTGGAGAAAGCCTTTGGAGGGTTATCTTAAACTTTATAGGATGGTTCCAGGAATAATTTTAATGCAAGTTGTGGTGGCATGATTCAGGATTCTAATAGTTTTGTGATTGTGGATTTTGTGGGTCCCTCTACTGCTAATAATGCTATTCAAGCTGAGATTGAGAGTCTCCTGTTTGGGATTCAATTATCCATCTCTCTTGGCATCACAAATATTTGGATTGAATTTGATGCTATGCTCTTGATCCATTATGTAAAAGGTAACACCTCCTACAATCCTTCTAATTTATATATGATTAGAGATATTAAGTACTGGCTTTCTCTCATTACATACAATATTTCTACTATTTTAAGGGAGTGGAATGCTGTTATCGATTCCTTGGCCAGAATGGGTTATAACTTGACTGGTTTTAATTAATATTATGAGCATAATCTCCCTAAAGTGATAAAAAGCTAGGCTATATTAGATAGGCTGGGTCTCCCTTACATTTGCATTAAATAGTGGTCTTGGCCATTGTTCTATTTTCCCTTTTTGCAGTTTGTTTGTTGTTTCTGCTTTTTTGGTGTTCTTTTGGTTCTCATTTAGGTTTCTGGTTTGGTGTATTTCTATGACTTGTGCTCCTTCTATTTGGGGCTCTACTGTTTGGACTATTGTCTTTATCTTTTTTTGGCTAGCTATTTTTTACAGTGGTGGTTGGTTGAGGATTAACAACAATTAGAACTCTTGTTGTGATGAATATACCCCTTATTGTTGCTCTCTTTTCTTTGGTTGTTGCCCTATGGGGAGTGAAGATTTGGTTCTTTCTTACCTCTATTCTAAGGGGTATTTTGCTAGTGCTGGTAGTATAAAGTTTGGTTATTGCATTTCTGCTCTGAAGAGCATTTTGTTCTGTATCTGGGATTATTGGGCTATGGTTATCTGTTTTGGTAAAGTATTAGATTTTATGTATCTTACTTTCTTTAACTTTCTTGTTTATTCATATTCTGACTCCCTATGTTTGGCGTGTCCAAGGATTAGATATGAGTGGTTTTTAGGGTTATATCATGATGGTGCAGGTACTACCAACCTGAGCTATGCTTCTACTAATGACTGCAGATATGTGGCAATCCCGATTTCATCTGTTGATGTTAACACTTGTGGCTTTTTTACTGACCGGAACTGCTTCAGCTATGGTTTTTTGGATATTTTTTGGATCTATACTGCTTTCTATTTGGGTATTTACTGTAGTTATCTTAGCGTGAAAGCTTGCTATGAGATTAAGTATGGCTCATTGCTAATTATATTCTTCTGTCTACTTGGTTTACTCCATGTTTAGTGTCGGGCTTCTTCCTTGCTAGGATTTCTGGTCTGATTGGCTGTAATTTTGGGTATCCTTGTAGGCTTAGTGGTGATTGGTATTTTTGGGTAGAGTACTGTGATTTCCTTGGTTTATTATTTTGCTGCTCTTTGGTCTGGGATTTTGATTTGGTGAACACCTTGGGGGGCTGGGTTATTTTAACTTGGTTATTATTGTGGAATTGATATTAACCTTTTAGCTGCTATTTTGGGTGTTACCGTCGGGGCACTACAGGTGGCTTTTATGTTATGCTGTTTATTTGGTTGGGGTGGGTTGTGTTCTTCTGCTGACATTATGGGAGTGTTACACTATTTGGATTTTTGGCCTTTTACTCGCCCCCTTTACATCTTCTGTTTAGTGTACCTGAAAGTGTTTGGGCTTTAGATTGAGTGGCAGTGGGGTTTTTTTTAATGATGGGTGCAATGGTTATTCCGTCCTAAGCTCTAATGGTCCGATGCTTTTATTTTTTTGGTATAGATACTTTCTTTCCATAATTTTATTAATGTTACATCTTTCTACCAATTTTATGATGGGTTAAGGAATGGTATGAACCGGAAGGAGCTTTCTACCAATTTATATTCTAATGGTTTCTTATTTTATTACTCTAGTGGTTACAACTCTCAATTGTCTATTTTCTTAAATCCTTATAATTTTCTTTGTTATTACTCTTTTTTGTTGTGTGTGGTTTTCTTTTGCAGTGCCTTTTTCATGCAGGAACAAGAAATTTTGGATATTGTGGAAAAGCTGGATTTTTTTGGTAGAAAGATTGGTTTGAAAGTTTTTGACAAGATCTTTCTTTTTTGGGTGATGCCTTCTAGCCACCTTAGATTGTTATTAGGTATTTTGGTAACACTTAGTTTAGGGAACCATCGGCTCATAGATTTTCTTTTGCTTTTTATAATAGCTCTGTCGAGCATTAGTGAGCTGAAGGTTCCCTTTAAGGACCTTGTAACCTTTTGTTTAATTAACTTGAAAGCCCTTCATGGGTTTCCCCTAATATATATATATATATATATAAACCTTAAACTGTTACACTCTCAAAGACATTATTGTTTGATGGATCAATCCTGTTCAAGGATGCTATAAACTTAATATTGATGGTTCTTTTAAATGCTATAAAGCTGGGTGTGGTGGTCTCATTCGTGACTATAATGGTAATATCATTATGGCCTTTGTGGGTCCATCTAAGGTCCATAATACAGTTTCTGCTGAACTTCATGCTTAAAGATATGGATTCTATTTGTATATTTCTTTAGGGAATACTAATGTTTGGATTAAAGTTGATGCTAAGCTTGTGATTCATTATATTAATCATAAAATTAATGTCAATCCCTCTTACTTCTACATCATGAGATATTAAGTAGTGGTTGTCGCTTATCAATTTTCGATCACTCATATTTTAGGGAAGGTAATTCGACTGCTGACCTATTAGATAATTTGGGTTACGATTTTATGAATTTTATGGAATTTTTCAGTTCCATGCTTCCTCACAAACTTTTGGGGTTGACTAGGCTTGATCATTCGGGCCTTCCTTATGTTAGAGTTAATTAAATTTTGGATATCTGTTTTGTGCTAATTTCTGTATCCAGAGAAGTTTTTTTGCTATTTTGTTTATGGTTGATATAAAAATGTGTGGCATGGTGGGTTGTTTTCCTTTAGGAGTATATGCTGATCTTTTTTGTTCGTTGGATTGCCTTGGTTACATCTAGAATATGGGGGCTATAATTATTGTTCAAAAGTTGTTACAGAATGTTCCTTATGGCTGAAAGGGTTATGGTGTGGTTGCCTGGTCCCGTTATAAGGAGGTGGTCTTTTGTGGTTTTCTTGGGAGCTCCATCTTCTGGCACAGATGTTACCATTCCCTTTTATCTGTGCTGCTGGGTCTTTTTTATTTTGATTTAAGGTGTTATACAGCTTTCACTGGGTTCCATATTGTGTTTTGTATTATGTTATATGGGCCTACTTATTTTTGTTTTAATGTGGTTGTGATCCACTGCCTAAATTGTTTCAACAACCTTTTGGGAGTATTGTAGTTTTATTACAGGGTCTCCACTGTGAGCTTCCAGGTTGCCAGATGTTGAACAATCTTCACATTTTTGGATTGGGATTTCTTCACTTCTTTTTATCTAATCCCAATTTTTTTAGATTTGTATTCTTCGTAATGCCCTTAGTTATTTCCATGTCTTTTGTCGCTTGATTTTCTTTTTCTATCATTATTATTTTCGCAAGTTCAAGGAATTCTTGTTATTGTGGGTATGCCTACAAATTTTATCAGGAAGATGGAGCTGAAGGGTTTATCTATGTTCTTCCTTTTTTGGGTGTTGTCTATTTGTAGCTCTAGAATGTTATTAGGTTATTTTCTATTTCTTAGTATAAGAAACCATCGGATCTTAGGTTTTCTTTTGACTTATTTCGTAGATCTAATGAGCATTAGTGAGCTGAAGGTTCCTTTTAAGAACCTTATAATTCTTTTTCTTAATATGAACGTGTAGGCCCCTCCATGGTTTTAAAAAAAAAGAATATAAACCTTAAACCCTAAACCATATACCCTAAAACCTAAACTGTATATCTTAAACCCTAAAAACAAAAACCTAAACTCTAAACCCTATAACTTAAACCCCAAACCCTTAACCCTAAACCCTAAACTCGAAACCCTTAACTTTTAATCCCTACACTTTGAAAACTATAAACTCTAAGCCTAAAACCATAATCAGCAAAATTTAACTTTAAACCCAAAACCTAAACCATAAACACTTAAACCTTAAGCCATAAACCTTAAACTCATAAGCCCTAAAAAAACCCACCCCCATCTCTATAAAGCTCTAGCGATTCTAGGGTTCCATTTTGGCTTCACTTCCAGCAAATCGTTTGGTTCATTTTCTATTAATTTTCTTATCTCTATTTATGGATTTGGTGGTCTATGTGCCTTTTTGTGGATTAGAGACTTTTTCCCACTTGGATTCATGGTTAGAATGGCAGAGCCTCCTATGTCAAACCCATGGGGAAGTTCTATATTGACTGCTTCTTGTAAGAATAAAGGATTCTTTGGCATAAATAGTAATGGTAACAATCTTACTTCATGATCTTTTAAAAATATAGTTTTTGGTATTTCTTCATCTAGTGATCCTACTTTAGATCTTTTTCAAACAAAGAGCTGATCTCATAGTAGCATTAGAAAAAACCAAGACATCATCTGCATATAATAAATGAGTAATTTTGTTAGATTTTGGTGATACCTTGATGCCCAACTCGAGACCCCATTGATGAATGGCATTGGAAAGAAATTGAGAATAAAGGATATATAAGTAAGGGGATAGAGGGCATCCTTGTCTAAACCCAGATTTAGCATCAATCCAACCTGTTCTTCTACCATTAATAAGAATTGAAAATCTAACCTTTTGAACACACTCCATAATGAGCATAATGAGTCTTGGAGGAAACCCGAACCAATCCAAATCTTTAGCAAGAGTTGGCTAACACATGCTGTCAAACACTTGTTCCATGTCCACTTTAACTGCCATAAGTCCTTTTTTGCAATTTGAATATCTAAATTTGTTGAAGACTTCTTGAGCCAACAAATAGTGATCTGACATAGATCTACCAGGAATGAAGGCTGCTTGATCTTCAAAGATTAAATTTGGTAAACAAGACTTCAATTGGTTCATTATCATTCTAGCCACCACCTATGCATGCACCCTTTAGGATAGAGACATTAAAACATAGAAAATTTAATCACATCTTACCATAGGATTAGTGTATGAGTATCTATGTCTAGTAAATCATGAGTAATAACCAACCAATAATCAAAACCCCAAATAAATTAGTGAGAATTCAAAATCAAATGCATAAAAGATACTTAACTCCTAATCAAATCATAATTAGCATACATAATCATCAAAAGACAAATTCAAACATACACCTGAACAAAGTTTAATTATAATATTAATCACCCCTTAATCAATTACTAACCAAATAAAATTCATTAAAACAAACTTAAATCCAAGAATTCTACAATTGGAGAACAAACCTAAAGTAAGATGTGCTAATATAAAAAGACTCCTAAAACCCAAACTATTTTTATTAATTCTTCTTATAATAAATTACATTCCTAATCTAAAACACCCTTGGAATTAAATACTAATGAATCAAAACCTAAGTGACTATGTGAACAACATAAGAAATTCATTAAAAATTCAACCATAACTCAGGATCTCATAACCTAATAACTTAATCAAAGCATAATCAAATTATTAACTAATCTTTTAAAAATCAATCAATAAACCCCTTCATATACAATATTCTCCTAAAGATGAAGTTTAATGGATGGACTATTCCAGGCTGTGGGGCTAAGTGTCCTAAGGAGGCCTGGTTCCTCGAGCCCGGTTGAACAACGCCACGAATGAATTTGATGGAGTGCTAAAACTTTAAAACTAATTGATTATTAATGATCTAACCAAATAAAATTCTTAATTTAACTATATCAACTTGGTTTTTTAGGATAGAATACTTCGGGCTATGGGGCTAAGTGTCCTAAGGAGGCCTAGACCTCGAGCCTGATGGCACAACATCATAAACTAGTTGATAGCAAATTTAATTAATTTAACTCCTTAATTAGTAATAAATCACTTAATTTACCTTTCTTTTAATTTCCAATAAACTAAATTAACTTAATAAAATTGGTTACTACTAGGTAACCCAGGCCCACGAGGCTATTAAGTTAACCCCAAGGAGGGTGAAATAAACCACACGGCCTCGGTGACTAACAAAGGTAGTAATCAACTAAATACTTAAATAAAACTCTTAAGGTCAATCCTAAAACATTAATATTTAAACTTGAACTAAAATTCCTCTTCGACCTTTAACAAATCAAATTATAAATAACTTGAATAAATTATCCTATATAGGACATACCCAAACTACACAGCTTACTACACACACATAGATCTGTTTGTTAGGGAGCTTTAGGTTAGGCTGGTATTTTCTTTCTATCTATCTTTGTGATGTAGTAATTTGCATGTAAACTATGTGCTAGTTGTTTTAGCTTTCTGTGTTGATTTTTATGATATTGATTTTAATTATTATATTCTCTCTGTGATATGATGGGCGATATATTACCATAAGTTACGAGTGATTTTCATACTTATGATGTTTTCTACAGCTGGTCTGCTCATACAACACTAAAAGGGGGCTAAAAATAAATCAATAATAAATAATTGCTACAGGTGCTGCAACTACTTAGCTCCCAAATAAATAAGAGCATGGCCAAGTGTGGCTGGCTTGAGCATTTTATTTCATATATAACTGCTTTGAATGTTTGATTTTAAGTGCATATGATAAACTTGTAGGAGAGTATAGATTTCTTTTCTTTTTGTAATCTTGATGTAATGTATTTAATATATAGAGTTGTGAAAGTTTATAAAATGAGGTATTTTAACAAGAGACTAGGGATCCAAAGGGAAAAGAAAGTCCCTTTAAAGAGAATTTCTTTTCATTTGGATATCCAACTGATGATGTACCATAAGGGGACTGAAGGAAGGCGATCCACAGAAGAGCTAGAAGACCAAGCTCATGATAAAAATACCTCATTTTAAGACTTACATCATTCTATAGGAGTAGAATCCAGGTTGTTGTCGGTGGAGCCTAGCCACCATTACTTTTCTGTACTCTGGGTTGTATATTATATGGCACTTGTCATCGACTTCAACACTACTCTGGTTCATTTTATATGATGATTTACTTATTTTGTTTGCGTAGTAGAAATGACATATTTTTTTATAGGTTTCTTTCTTGCATATGCATGTGCCTGATCTCATTAGGCTCTTTAGGAATAATATTTTTCTACTCAAAACTATGATTAAAATTTTAAGACTTAAATAACTTAGAAAGATAATGATCTAGGAAATAGCTGGAGATCGTCCGGGGTCGCATGCATATTATTGCACTTTTCGTTTCCTTTTTTAGACACTTCCCCGCCTGTAGGTAGAGTTTAAATAATTCGACCTATAAGAATAAGGTTGAGAACCTAGGGAAGCCTAGTCTTCTAAAAAATTATTTTTAAGCCTTTTTAAAATTTAAAACATTTATGATTTGGACACTTTAACCAGCATGCATTGCTTTAGAAATTAACTAAAATTAAAATTTAATTACGTTAGTTTTAGAAGCATAATACCATTTATAAGTGCGAGGCCACTTAGAAAATTCTCTAGATGTCAGCCTCAAATTCCAAAAAAAAAACTCAGCCACCCACCCATCTTCCATAAAGACTGGATAGCATATATTCTATATAACTAGGAGGTTTTAGCTAGCTTTCTTTTCAGGAAAAATGTAAGCCTAGATTGCACTAATTAGGTCGTGAATGCTAGCACTATATGTTCAGTACTACTTCCCTTATAGATTTAGGACAAAGGCTAGTGGTACTGGTATACCACTGTACGCCTTGTCGGTGGGTAAGTTTGAAAGTGTGAATAGGTTGTTAGACCTATTGATTACATCCCTAGGCTAACCAAGAGTGGGGTGAATTGGTGCTTTTAAAAATTCTCTTGGAATTTTGGAAGATTTTTAATTAAAAACATTTAGCAAATCTTACAGTATAATTTCCGTTTGTACAGTATGAACAGTTATCAAATTTCTACTTTTTCAACCACAGAAAAATTCAGTACACAATAGAAAATAAAATTTGCAGAAAATAAAATAAGAACAGAGAACACCAAAATTTATAGTGGCTCGGTCAAACACGACCTACATCCACTCCCTAGAGACTCCTTCTCTAGGTATTACACTAAACCAAAGTGACTCTCCTTTAGCCGCCACAGTAAGGCAGAGAAGCCTTTACAAAAACTCCCTTCCACCAAATCCCAGTGCGGCAGAGAACCATCATCCTTTTTCACCCTCCTAGTAAAGGTAGAGAACCCACTCATCCTTTCACACCCTCCAAGTGTCGGTAGAGAACCAATCATCCTTTTTCACCCTCCAAGTGACATGAGAGAATCGAAAACCTCTCGAATAACTTTCTTGTATGAGCCTCCAAGGAGATTGGGAAGAAGCTTGAAGTACAAATAATGAAATTCTCACACTTAGATAATCTTGTGAATCCCCTCACAATTTTTTCATCAAAGATCTCACAACACTTTCTCCCAAACACTCTCCCAATCACTCTGCTTTTCACTCTCAAGAAGAATTTTCGCAGAAGGATATTCTACAAGTCCATTTTTAGGACCCTTAAGTACTAGGACATGAAAAATCATCCAAAAACTAAATATTTTAAGTTTTACACGTACCAATTATCCCGTACGATCGCATATCGTACTGCACAAATAGTTCAAATTACTGAACGATTCGTCCCGTATAATCCAGTATGAACCATACTGAGCCATTCGTACATACGGTTCATCCCGTACAAACAAGTTGTATGAACCATTTCGAGCCATTTGTCCTGGTAGTTTGTCTCGTACGAACCATTTTGATTTATTCATCTCGGTAATTCATCCCGTATGAACAGGTCGTATGAACCATTCTGAGCCGTTCGTCCTAGCAATTCATTCCGTATGAACCATTCCAAGTCGTTCATCCCAACAATTCATCCCGTACTAACAGGTCATATAACCATTCCGAGCCGTTCGTACCCCAAATTCTTCTGTATGAAGTGAACTTCATACTGCACAAATAGCACTTTAAAAAAGTTCAATCAGGCTAGTTCGTTGTAGAGGACAAATAACATAGATCGGCTCGTACAAAGTAAACTTCATACTGTACGATCAGTTTTAAAAATTAAACTATCACTCCCCCAGTGTGTGTGTGTGCACAGTTATCCGACTTACAATCACACCCTCTCAGACTCAAGAAAAAATAAAAATATAGACTTCACTTACAATAAACATTAACAAATGAACTTGAAATATTCAGCAATCAGGAGTGTGAATTTCCTGAAAAACATGTTAGTACACACAAAAAGAAACTCTAATATTTATTAAGAGAAAAATAAAACTAACAATAAGCTTTTGTAATCATCAAAAATAACTTGTATCAAAATTCACTTGAATGAACTGATTTGCACAAAAATTAATAATCTCCCCATTTTTTATGATGGCAAAATATTTATTATTTGAGTTAATAAGTAAACCAACATTTCTCCTAAGCGCCCACTAAATGTAAACTCCCCCTAAATAAATAATCTCCTAAGCTCCCCCTAAACAGAAAGGCCCCCTAAGGAAATGATCTACAAGAACCAAGAGGTAAAGGAGGTAAGAGGAGAAGGGGAAAAAAATGTATAGACAAAGACATCAAACACATTAAACATACAATGCAACATACGATGCAACTATCCATACAAAACTTATACAAACTAACATACAATACAACATATAATGCAATAAGTCAAACAATACAAAACACCCCCTTTTAACAACAACAAAAAGGGAAGACACTCAAAGGAGTTGGTGATTTAAATAATGTTAAAAGAAGATTAAGTACAATATTAAAAACAAAAGCAAAAAGTAAGGACTCAAAATGGTTTAGATCACATACTATAAAAAGAAGAAGAGAAGTTGATATATGACAGTAATCTAAAAGACAGATTAAGTAACCACAACTATTGCACAAATGATGAAATAAAATTACCAAATCTCTAAATCAAAATTGACGATCATTGATTAGTGAAATTGGAGAAAATATTAAAGGAAAGAAGAATTGGCAACATTGCGCATCTTTTTAAATAAAGGGGCACATTTTATGCACTTAGTCAATGTTTAGTCAAATTTTGTGCCTCTTTATAATTTTGGCGACATTACGCATCTTTTACTGTATGGCACACTTTGTGCATCTTTTCAATTCTTGGCTATTTTTATTTTGACTAAATAAAATTCTTTCCAACAACACAATCCCTTCATCACTAGTACAATAATGAACACTTTGATATCGAAATCAAGAGCACTATTAAAACATCAAATATACGATAATTTAGGCTAAGTAATACACGTCTAAAATAATATAAAGTAAGATCTTCTAATCTACACCAAATTATAATGAAATCTAAGTATTTTGAGAAATTACAGAAATTTCTATTGTAATCCAAATTCAATTAATATTTTTGAAATTTAACCAACTATGGTCGAGTGTTAAAGTTCAGAATATTTCCAGTCACAGTCTCAAACAGACAATAATATGCACCAAAACTGACCTTTTTGCATTCCTCATAATAGAACATTCAACATAATACCACAAACATAACATAAAGCACGCTTTTACATTCAAATCACTTTCCATAAGGAATAAAGCTTGTTAGAACAACCATCATAGAACTACAATCACAACCATCAAACTAACAAAAATCAAATCCAAGAACAACAACAACAACTAAAGCATCCAAGCCTAAGAGAAAAACAAAGATAACCAAGAGCTAAGCCAACTAAATAGAAGGACATCACTAGTAGTCAGAAGGACCCTCATCTGGTGGAGGTGGAGGAGCAGCGAATATAGCAAAATAGCTATTGATGGTCACAAGGTTAGTATTCACTGACTCAAACTATCCTCTAATCCACCCCCTGTCATCATTATATCTGTCATCCTGTTGCTTCAAATATGCCTCCATATTATTAAACCTTTTATCTAGCCGATCAAAATGTTGAACCATATCCTGATAAAAGTTTTGCTCAGGTCCAGGTGCAGGTCCAGGAGCAGGTGTAGGAGCAGGTTCATCCTTAGAGCTATCCCTAGTTCCCTCTTTCCCAAATAGTGCTAAAAAAGAAGCATCAGTAAAATAGAGTGGCAATTCAGAAGGTCCATCAGGATGGACCAAATTAAACTTCTTTTCAAGAATGAAGGAAATCACATGACCTAGGGCAATGTTATTCCTTCTTTTTTCACTAGGCTAGCCAATATCGGTGAGTGCATAAAGCTAGTCCATGTGTAATTGGGCTTCATCTATAGGTTGGCCAGTCATAATCAAATAGGTAACAGTAGAAAGAAGGGGGGTCATATTTACTCGATCTCCGGCTTTGGGAATGATGGAGGACCTAAGTATAAGTTGAATAATTTTAGCATTTTGGTTCAAGGAGTCAATTCTAGGATAGTGAATTGGTTGGCTTATACGCCTAAGAACTTGATTGACTTTGGACCCATCATAGTCCGATCAAGAGGTAAGAGTATGAGCCTGAATACCTAGAGTTTTCAGATGAAGAAATGATCCAAGGTCCTCCTTTGTTATCTCTACCCTTTATTTTAGAATGTTGGAAGTGATCCTATTATGCTCATGATTAAATTTCATATTTGCTAGAAAAATATGGAAGAGATCTTTGTTGTATGCATATATAAGGGTGAGAATGAATGAAAATTGAGTCGAATTGAACAAAGGCATTACTATCAAATGGATGTTTTCTAATAGTAGGATGTGAGAGGGGGGAATTTTATATGAAGCATACCTTCCTCATTTTGTGCACTTAAGAAATTTTCATCCCAATCCTGCTTGGACGACGAACCCCTAGACACTCACGCTCTCTTTCCACTACCTGACATCTCTCCTTTATGCTCTGAAGGGTTTGAAATTGGAAGTGAAATGAATGAAAATGACCCTCTTTTAAATAGAAAAATGATCAATCATATTGTATAAAAATATTTCATATAGGACGAAATATGTTTCATATGGGACGAAGCCAACTTTGTATGGGACGAACAAAAATGGTCAAAAATGAGACGGCTTTTCATAAACTACCCTTCTCGATGCATCCTTTCGTACAGGCTTTTTGACTTTCGGATCGTACAGACGATGACGTGTTAATCCGGGATGATCTGAAAATTAAAGATCATTTAGGCGACGGTTAGGTTCGTTCTCATCCGAATCAACAAATTGATCGTACAAACGAATGATATGTTCATATGTACAATCATCAATAATAACTGAAGCTAATCATGAACCCACCCCATTCGTACAAACGAAACTGTTCCTATCGTATAGTACGATGATGCCATCGTACAGTACGAACAGACCAAGAAAATAAAGTTCATTACTTCAGCTCTAAGTTTTTCAGCACTAAAATAAAAAACAAAACACAACAGATTTTTTATTTTTCATTTTATAGAAGACAAATGATAACCATAAAACACAATAAACTAGAAACAAATAAACTAACAAATACATACAAAATAAATTTGCAGAATTTTCAATCAAGCATTAATTTCAATCAACCTAGCCTTGTCCTTAATATGCTAAAAGTGTCAAAAGCTAGGGGTTTTATAAAAATATCTGCAAGTTGATCTTTAGTAGTGACATGATGTAGTTTAATTTCCCCTTTCGCTACATGATCTCTTATAAAATGATGCCTTATATCAATATGCTTAGTTCTAGAGTGTTGAATAGGATTCTTTGAGATGCATATGGCACTAGTGTTATCACAAAAGATTGGAATTATGCCAATAGAAAAACCTAAGTCAACCAATTGTTGTTTCAACTAAAGCACCTGTGCAACACAACTCCTTAAGGTAATATATTCTGCTTCAGTTGTATAAAGTGCTACTAAATTTTATTTCCTATTGGACCAAGATACTAAAGAATTTCTAATGAATTGACAAGTCTCAGAAGTACTTTTTTGATCGACCCTACAGCCTGCAAAATCTGACTCTGAGTATCCAATTATTTCAAATTAAGATCTATGCTTAGGATACCAAATCCCTAAGTTTTGAGTTCCCAAAAGATATCTCAATATTCTTTTCACTGCTATCAAATGTGATTCCTTTGGATCAGAATGAAATCTAGCACAAAGATGAACACTAAACATAATGTCTGGTCTACTAGTTTTCAAATAAAGCAATGATCCAATCATTCCTCTAAATTTCTTTTGATCAACAGATTTTCCCTTAATTCCTTATCTAACTTTACTTAGGAACTCATGGGTGTAGTAACTAGTTTCGCATTTTCTATTTCATACTTTTTGAGCATGCCCTTAACATACTTCGACTGACTAAGAAAAATTCCTTCCTCATTTTATTTTATGCTAAAACCAAGAAAATAACTCAAGTCGCCCATTAAACTCATCTCAAATTCACTACTCATTATTTTTTAAAATTCATCACATAAATTTTTATCAGTTGATCAAAAAATGATGTCATCCACATATATTTATACAATGCGTATTTCATTCTCTATTCTTTTCAAAAATGGAGTGGTGTCCATACTTCCTTTAACAAATGGTCCTTTTAATAAAAAAGTGCTTAACCTCTCATACCACGCCCTAGGTGCCTGTTTTAGTCCATATAATGCCTTTTTCAATTTAAAAACATGATTAGGGAAGTTAATATTTTCAAAACCTAGAGGTTGCTCAACATAAACATCCTCTTCAATCACCCCATTCAAAAAGGCACTTTTAATATCCATTTGA
This sequence comes from Dendrobium chrysotoxum, assembly GCA_019925795.1. Classification (NCBI taxonomy): domain Eukaryota; kingdom Viridiplantae; phylum Streptophyta; class Magnoliopsida; order Asparagales; family Orchidaceae; genus Dendrobium; species Dendrobium chrysotoxum. The sequence continues at coordinate 51,496,818 of CM034302.1, forward strand.
TACAATTTAAAATCTTTAAAAATAGGCAAAGGCTAGTAAAAACCTAATTGGTTCAACTCTTGCTACAGGGGCAAATGTCTCCTCAAAATCAATCCCTTCTATTTGATTATACCCCTTAGCTACCAATATAGCCTTATTTCTAATCACAACTCTTGAATCATTCATTTTATTTTTGAACACCCACTTAGTTCCAACTACACTTTGATCCTTTAGCCTTTCAATTAACTCCCGAACATCATTTCTTCTAAATTGATTCAATTCTTCTCGTAGGGCCAAAATCCAAAATTCATCCAAAAGTGCTTGATCTATATTATTGGGTTTAATCATTAAAATAAAAGCTGAATGATTTACTTCTTTCCTCAAATCATGCCTAGTCCTAACTCCTTCACTTGGTACTCCTAAAATCAACTCTTTAGGATGACTTCTAATAAATTTCCATTGTTTATGCAATTGGTTTTCTTCTTCATTTTCATCCCTTTCTTTAACTTTTTCATTTTCAAGTTTTTGGGTTACCTCATCAACCTTATCTTCATCCAACTTAGACCCTTCACTATTATAAGATTCATCAAACATAACATTAGTGGTCTCCTCAACTACCAATGTTCTTTTATTAAAAACTCTATAGGATTTCCAACATTTGAATAACCTAGAAAAATTCCCTCATCAGACTTAGGATCAAATTTTCCTAAGAGAGTCTTTCCATTATTGTGTACAAATACTTTACATCCAAAAACATGTAGGTGTGAGAGGTTGGGAATTCTACCAGTAAGAAGTTCATAGAGTGTCTTATTTAATTTTGATCTAACGTACACCCTATTCAATACATAGCACGCTGTACTAACTACTTCAGCCCAAAAAAAAATTGGAAGTAAATACTCTGCCAACATAGCTCTAGCAATTTCAATTAATGTTATGTTCTTTCTCTCAACTACTCCATTCTGTTGTGGTGTCCTAGAAGTTGAGAAGTTGTGTTCAATCCCATGAGATTTGCAAAAATCATCAAACAATTCATTTTTAAATTCTCTCCCATGATTACTTTGGATAGTAACAATTTCAAAACCTAATTTTCTCTGAATCCATGTGGCAAAATCTCTAAACTCCTCAAATGATTCACTCTTATGATTCAAAAATCTAATCCAGGTGAATCTAGAATAATCATCAATAATTACATACCCAAATATTTTTCCTCCTAAACTTAAGGTACTAACAGGTCCAAAAAGATCTATGTGAAGAAATTCTAAGGGCTTGCTAGTTCTAATTTCCTTGATCTAATTGAAAGAGGATCTGACTTATTTTCCTAATTGACATGCATCACACAAGTGATCTTTTATAAAATCTAATTTGGGTACACCTCTAACTAACTCTTTTTGGGTGATTTTCCTAAGATTTCTCATGCTAGAATGATAAAGTCTTCTATGTCATAACCATGACTCATCACATACAATTTTCAAACAATAAGCAGTAGAAGATTTTATTAAATTTAAATCTAGTATGTAAACATTATTCACTCTATCACCATTTAACAACACAGTTCCATTTTGACTAATGATACAACAAGTAAGAAAAAATTTCATATGATAACCTTTGTCGCACAGTTGACTTATGCTCAACAGATTGTGTTTTAAGCCTTCTACCAACAGAATATTTTCAATCACAAAATTTTTAGAGTTTCTAATTATACTTGTACCTACCACTCTCTTGGTAGTATTGTCTCCAAGTGTAATCTTGCCTCCATTCCTGACTTCCAGTGATATGAATTGATTTGCATCTCCAGTCATATGCTTTGAGCATCCACTATCCAGGTACCAAATACTCTCACGAGGTCTTGTGTCAGAGCGTTCCTATAAAATTATCAAATGTTAGACTTGGAAACCCAAACAAGGTTGGGTTCTCCTCTTGGCAATTTTAAAATAGAAGCATGTGTGATATGCTACGTATTATGCATGCTAGGTCTCCACACTAAATGTGTTATATGATGAATAGTACAAGTGTGAGATATATGTCCAATTAAACCACAAGAAAAATACTTTACTCCTAGAAAAGGATTCACCAATCTATTTGTACTATAAGATCTTCTTTTCGATTTTAAACCTATTGACTTGTGGTAAATTTTGTGAAAATCTTCAAGTCTAGGTGGTTTCCTATTTTCCTCAAGTGCTTTTATCTTAACCTCAAGATATGCATTAGCACTTTCTAAAATCAAATTTTCAATCTTCAAGTTATGCTCTCTACTATCTGATTCATCCATAAATGTTTTCAAATCATTTTCAAGTTCAGTGTGTGATGATTTTAAAAGATCATGTTGTTTATTTAAATCATCAAATTCATCCATTAAAGTCATGTGGTTGCTATCAATTAGTGTATGGTGTTTCCTAAGGATTTTAAATTCATTTTGTAGCTCTAAATGATCCAAATTCAACTTATCGTACAGTTTCTTTAGTTTCCTATATACTGAATGTATGCAGTCAGAAACTTCAAGTAATTCATCAAGCACAAATTTGTGACTTCCTCTTCTAGTGTAGTTTCTGAGGAATCTGAAGCTGAGTCCGCCCAAAATGCTCGTTGAAGTCTCTTCTTGCCCCTTCTATCCTTTGGTTTCTCCTCAACTTTCTCCTTACTACGATTGGCTTTGAGATTAGGGCAATCAGTCTTAATGTGTCCAGGCTTCCTATATTCATAGCAAATTATTTTATTAGGAGCCTTAGCATTTTTATGGAACTTACCTTTGTCCCATTATTAACGTCTCCTCAACTTCTTCCTTAGGAAACTTCTAGATTGCCTTGTCATCAAGGCAATGTCTTCCTCATCCTCAGGTAGTGACTGATCACTATCAGAATCATCCACCTTCAAAGTTATGTTCTTCTCCTTCCGCTTGTCACCTGCATCAATCTGTCTTTGAGAGTGATCCAAGAAGATTGTCAATAGAATAGACATTTAAATCTTTCAATTCAGTTATGGAAGTTATCTTTGCATCATAAGCAGTAGGTAAGCAACGAAGTTTCTTATTTACTTTTTCTATATTTGTTAATTCCTTACCTAAGGCATACAATGAAGTGGCTATATGTGTAAATCGTGTATACATGTCTAAGATTGATTCATTCAGTTTCTTCTAAAAAAGTTCATAATCATGCAAAAGAATGTTCAACCTAGTTTGCTTCACTTCATTTGTACCTTCATATGTAATACAAGGTATATCCTAAATTTCCTTTCCAGATTTACAAGTAGAAACACGCATAGAGTCTTTACATTTAAGAGCACAGAAAAAGCTATTCAAGCATTTTACATTTAATTGTGCTAAATCCTTTTCTTAAAAAGTCCAATCAGTAAACAGTGTTTCAACCCTAATGCCATCTACAAGTCTAGTAGGTACAGTATAACCATCCCGAACTAACAACCACATGCGATAGTCAAGAGATTGAAGAAAAGCAGACATGCGAGTTTTCCGAAAATCAAATGGAATGTTATCAAACAAAGGTGGTCTAGTGATCGAGTAACCTTCTAATGTATTTTGGTTTCCAAAATTAGCCATAATTGAATTTCAAAAAGTAATCTAAATAGTGATTTTTGAAATAGGCTCTATTACCACTTGAAAGTGTGAATAGGTTGTTAGACCTATTGATTACATCCCTAGGCTAACTAAGAGGGGGGTGAATTGGTGCTTTTAAAAATTGTCTTAGAATTTTGGAACATTTTTAATTAAAAACTTTTAGCAAATCATACTGTACGATTTTCATTCGTACAGTACGAACAGTTATCAAATTTCTAATTTTTCCACCACAAAAAAATTCAGTACACAGTAGAAAATAAAATTTGCAGAAAATAAAATAAGAACAGAGAACACCAGAATTTATAGTGGTTCAGTCAAACACGACCTACATCCACTCCCTAGAGGCTCCTTCTCTAGGTATTGCACTAAACTAAAGTGACTCTCCTTTAGCCTCCGCAGCAAGGCGGAGAAGCCTTTATAAAAACACTCTTCCACCAAATCCCAGTGCGGTAGAGAACCATCATACTTTTTCACCCTCATGGTGAAGGCAGAAAACCCACTCATCCTTTCACACCCTCCAAGTGTTGGTAGAGAACCAATTATCCTTTTTCACCCTCAAAGTGACGGCAGAGAATCGAAAACCTCTCAAACAACTTTCTTGCAAGAGCCTCTAAGGAGATTGGGAAGAAGTGCAAACAATGAAATCCTCACACTTGGATAACCTTATGAATCCCCTTACAATTTTCTCTTCAAAGATCTCACAACACTTTCTCCCAAACACTCTCCCAATCACTCTCCCTTTCACTCTCAAGAAGAATTTTCACAGAAGGATATTCCAGAAGTCAATTTTTAAGACCCTTAAGTACTAAAGACAAGAAAAATTATCTAAAAACTGAATATTTCAAGTTTAACACGTACCAATCATCTCGTACGATTGCATATCATACTATATAAATAGTTCAAATTACTGAACAATTTGTCAAGTACGATCTGGTATGAACCATTTCGAGTCGTTTGTACCTATGATTCATCTCGTACGAATAAGTCATATGAACCATTCTGAGTCATTTGTCCCAGCAATTTGTCCCGTACAAACAGGTCGTACGAACCATTCCAACCCGTTTGTCCCGACAATTCATCCCGTACAAACATATCCTAAGAACCATTCCGAGCTATCATCCCGATAATTCATCCCATACGAATAGGTCGTACAAACCATTTCAAGCCATTCGTACCTCAAAATCTTCTATACGAAGTGAACTTCGTAATGTACGAACAGTACTTAAAAAAAAATTCAATCAGGTTGGTTCATTGCAGAGGATAAATAATATAAATCATCTCGTATGAAGTAAACTTTATACTGTACGATCAGTTTTAAAAATTGAACTATCACACCCCCAGTGTGTGTGTGTGCACAGTTATCCAACTTACAATCACACTCTCTCAAACTCAAGAAAAAAATAAAAATACAGACTTCACTTACAATAAACATTAGCAAATGAACTTGAAGTCTTGAACAATCGGGAGTGTGAATTTCCTGAAAACATGTTAGTACACACAAAAAGAATCTCCAATATTTGTTAGGAGAAAAATAAAACAAATAATAAGCTTTTGTAATAATCAAAAATAACTTGTATCAAAATTCACTTGAACGAATGGATTTGCACAAATCATAACAATCTCCCCCCTTTTAATGATGGCTAAACATTTGTTGTTTGAGTTAATAAGTAAACCAATATTCCATCTAAGCGCCCACTAAATGTAAACTCCCCCTAAATGAAAGATCTCCTAAGCTCCCCCTAAATGGAAACCCTCCTAAAAAATGATCTACAAGAACCAAGGGGTAAAAGGAGGTATGAGGAGAAGGGGAAAAAAATGGATAGACAAAGATAAGCAAACACATTAAACATACAATGCAACATACGATGCAACTATCCATACAAAACTTATACAAACTAACATACAATACAACATATAATGCAATAAGTCAAACAATACAAAACTCCCCCTTTTGACAACAACAAAAAAGGAAGACACTCAAAGGAGTTGGTGATTTAAATAATATTAAAAGAAGATTAACTATAATATTAAAATCAAAAGCAAAAAGTAAGGACTCAAAATGGTTTAGATCACATACCATAAAAAAGGAGAAGAGAAGTTGATCTATGGCAGTAATATAATAGACAGATTAAGTAACCACAACTATTGCACAAATGATGAAATAAAATTATCAAATCTCTAAATCAAAAGTGACGATCATTGATTAGTGAAATTAGAGAAAATGTTAAAGGAAAGAACAATTGGCGACATTACGCATCTTTTCAAATGAAGGGGCACATTTTGTGCACTTAGTCAATGTTTGGGCTAATTTTGTGCCTCTTTAAAATTTTGGCGTTATTACGTATCTTTTACTATATGGCATACTTTGTGTATCTTTTCAATTCTTGGCTCTTTTTGTTTTGACTAAATAAAATTCTTTCCAACAAAAAAATCCTTTCATCACTAGTATAATAATGAACACTTTGATATCGAAATCAAGAGCAATATTAAAACATCAAATATACAATAATTTAGGCTAAGTAATACACATCTAAAATAATATAAAGTAAGATCTTCTAATCTACACCAAATTATAATGAAATCTAAATATTTTGAGAAATTAAATTATACACAGAAATTTCTATTATAATCCAAATTCAATTAACATTTTAAAATTTTAATCAACTACAATCGAGTGTTAAAGTTCAGAATATTTCCAGAAACAGTCTCAAACAAATAACAATATGCAAAAAACTGAACTTTTTACATTCCTCATAATAGAACATTCCATATAATACCACAAACTTAACATAAAGCAAGATTTTACATTCAAATCACTTTCAACAAGAAATAAAGCTTGCTAGAACAACCATCATAGAACTACAATCACAACCATCAAACTAACAACAATCATATCTAAGAACAACAATAATAACTATTGTATCCAATCCTAAGAGAACAACAAAGATAACTAAGAGCTAAGCCAAGCAAACAGAAGGACATCACTAGTAGTCTGAAGAACCCTCATCTGGAGGAGGTGGAGCAACGAACATAGAAAAATAGCTATGGATGGTCACAAGGTTGGTATTCACTGACTCAAACTGTCCTCTAATCCACCCCCTGTCCTCATTATATTTGTCATCCTGCTGCTTCAAATGTGCCTCCATATTATTAAACCTTTGATCTAACCGATCAAAATACTGAACTATATCCTGATAAAAGTTTTGCTCAGGTCCAGGTGCAGGTGCAGGAGCAGGTTCGAAAAGAAGCATCAGTAAAATAGAGTGGCAATTCAGAAGGTCTATCAGGATGAACCAAATTGTACTTTTTTTCAAGAATGAAGGAAATCACATGACCTAGGGCAATATTTTTCTTTCTTTTTACACTAGGCTGGCCAATATCGGTGAGCACATATAGATAGTCCATTAGTAATTGGGCTTCATTTATAGGTTGGCCAGTTATAATTAAATAGGTAACAGTAGAAAGAAGGGGGTCATATTTACTCAATCTCCGGCTTTGGGAATGATAGAGGACCTAAGTACATGTTGAATAATTCTAGCATTTTGGTTCAAGGAGTCAACTCTAGGATAGTGTGTTCGTTGGCTTATACCCCTAAGAACTTGATTGACTTCGGACCAATCATAGTCCGATCTAGAGGTAAGAGTACGAGCCCTAATACCCAGATTTTTTAGATGAAGAAATGATCCAAGGTCCTCCTTTGTTATCTCTACCCTTTGTTTTAGAACGTATGAAGTGAACCTAGTATAGTCATGATTAATTTTCATATTAGCTAGAAAAATATTGAAGAGATCTTTGTTGTAGGTATATATGAGGGTGTGAATGAATGAAAATTGAGTCGAATTGAACAAAGCCATTACTGCAAAATGGATGTTTTCTTGCAGTAGGATGCGAGAGGGGGAAATTTTTGATGCAACATAACTATAGTATGCTTCCTCATTTTGTGCACTTAAGAAATTTTCGTCCCAATCCTGCCTTGACAATGAACCCCTAGACACTCGTGCTCTCTTTCCACTGCCTGACATCTCTCCTTTAAGCTCTGAAGGGTTTGAAATTGAAAGTGAAATGAATGAAAATGACCCTCCTTTAAATAGAAAAATGATCAATCGTATTATACAAAAATATTTCACGCAGGATGAAATCTATTTCGTACGGGACGAAGCCAATTTCATACATAACTATTAAAAACGGTCAAAAATGAAACGGCTTTTCGTAAACTACCCTTCCCAAGGCATCCTTCCGTATAGGCTTTTTGACTTTCAGATCGTACAAACGATGATGTGTTCATCCAGGACGATCAGAAAATTAATGATTGTTCAGGCGACGGTTAGGTTCATCCTCATCCAAATCAACACATTCATCATACATACGAATGATGTGTTCATATGTACGATCATCAATAATAATTGAAGCTAATCGTGAACCCACCATATTCGTACAGACGAAACTGTTCCTATCATATAGTACGATGACGCCATCATACAGTACGAACAGACCAAGAAAATATAGTTCGTCACTTCAGCTCTATAATTTTTCAGCACTAAAATAAAGAACAAAGCACAACAGATTTTTTTATTTTTCTTTTTAAAGAAGACACAAATGATAACCATAAAACATAATAAACTAGAAACAAATAAACTAATAAACACATACAAAATAAATTTGTAGAATTTTTAATCAAGCATTAATATCAATCACACCAAGCCTTGTCCTTAATATGCTAAAAGTCTCAAAAGCTTAGGGTTTTGTGAAAATATCAGCAAGTTGATCTTTAGTAGCGACATGATGTAGTTCAATTTATCCTTTCACAACATGATCTCTTATGAAATGATGCCTTATATTAATATGCTTGGTTCTAGAGTGTTGAATAGGATTCTTTGAGATGCATATGGCATTAGTGTTATCACAAAAGATTGGAATTGTCCCAATAGAAAAACCTAAGTCAACCAATTATTATTTCAACCAAAGCACCTGTGTAGTATAACTCCCTAGGTAATATATTCTGCTTCAGCTGTAGAAAATGCTACTAAATTTTATTTCCTACTGGACCAAGATATTAAAGAATTTTTAATGAATTGACAAGTTCTAAAAGAACTTTTTTTATCAACCCTACAGCCTGCAAAATTCGAATTTGAGTATCCAATTATTTCAAATCAAGAGCTATGCTTAGGATACCAAATCTCTAAGTTTTGAGTTCCCAAAAGATTTCTCAATATTCTATTCACTGCTATCAAATGAGATTCCTTTGGATCAGATTGAAATCTAGCACATAGGCAAACACTAAATATAATGTCTGGTCTACTAGCTGTCAAATAAAGCAATGATCCAATTATTCCTCTAAATTTCTTTTGACCAATAGATTTTACCTTAGGATCCTTATCTAACTATACTGAGGTACTCATGGGTGTAGTGACTGGTTTAGCATTAAATATTTCATACTTTTTGAGGATGTCCTTAACATACTTAGACTGACTAAGAAAAGTTCCTTTCTCATTTTGTTTTATGCTAAAATCAAGAAAATAGCTCAAGTCGCCCATTAAACTCATCATAAATTTACTACTCATTATTTTTAAAAATTCATCACATAAATTTTTATCAGTTGATCGAAAAATGATGTCATCCACATATATTTATATAATGGGTATTTCATTCTCTATTCTTTTCAAAAATAGAGTGGTCTCCACACTTCTTTTAACAAATGATCCTTTTAATAGAAAAGTGGTTAACCTCTCATACCATGCCCTAGGTGCCTATTTTAGTCTATAAAATATCTTTTTCAATTTAAAAATATGATTAGGTAGGTTAATATTTTCAAAACTTGGAGGTTGCTCAACAAAAATATCCTCTTCAATCACCCCATTTAAAAAGGCACTTTTAACATCTATTAGATACAATTTAAAATCTTTAAAATAGGTAAAGGCTAGTAAAACCCTAATTATTTCATGTCTTGCTACAGGGGCAAATGTCTCCTCAAAATCAACCCCTTCTATTTGATTATACCCCTTAGCTACCAATATAGCCTTATTTCTTATCACAACTCCTGAAAAGTTCATTTTGTTTTTGAACACCCACTTAGTTCCAACTACACTTTGATCCTTTGGCCTTTCAATTAACTCCCAAACATCATTTCTTTTAAATTGATTCAATTCTTCTTACAGGGCAAAAATCTAAAATTCATTCAAAAGTGCTTGATCTACATTAGTGGGTTTAATCATTAAAATAAAAGCTAAATGATTTACTTCTTTTCTCAAACCATGCCTAGTCCTAACTCCTTCACTTGGTTCTCCTAAAATTAACTCTTTAGGATGACTTCTAACAAATTTTCATTCTTTATGCAATTGGTTTTCTTCTTCATTTTCACCCCTTTCTTCAATTTTTTTATTTTCAAGTTTTTGGGTTACCACCTCAATCTCATCTTCATCCAACATAGACCCTTCACTATTATAAGATTCATCAAAAATAACCTGAGTGGTCTCCTCAACTACCAATGTTCTTTTATTAAAAATGCTCTAGGATTTTCCAATATTTGAATAACCTAGAAAAATTCTCTCATCAAATTTAGGATCAAATTTTCCTAAGAGAGTCTTTCTATTATTGTGTAAGAATACTTTACATCCAAAAATATGTAGGTGTGAGAGGTTGGGAATTCTACCTTTAAGAAGTTCATAGGGTGTCTTATTTAATTTTGATCTAATGTACACCCTAGTCAATACATAGCATGTTGTACTAACTACTTCAGACCAAAAATATTTTGGAAGTAAATACTCTGCCAACATGGCTCTAGCAGTTTCAATTAATGTTCTATTCTTTCTCTCAACTACTCCATTCTGTTAAGGTGTCCTAGAAGCTGAGAAGTTGTGTTCAATCCAATGAGATTTTTGAAAATCATCAAACAATTAATTTTTAAATTCTCCCCCATGATCACTTTGGATAGTAACAATTTCAAAACCTAGTTTTCTCTGAATGCAAGTGGAAAAATCTCTAAACACCTCAAATGATTCACTCTTATGATTCAAAAATCTAATCCAGGTGAATCTAGAATAATCATAAATAATTACATACCCAAATCTTTTCCCTCCTGAACTTATGGTACTAACAGGTCCAAAAAGATCCATGTGAAGAATTTCTAAGGGCTTGCTAGTTCTAATTTCCTTGTTTGAATTGAGAGAGAATCTGACTTGTTTTCCTAATTGACATGCATCACCCAAGTGATATTTGTTAAAATCTAATTTGGGTACACCTCTAACTAACTCTTTTTGGGTAATTTTCTTAAGATTTCTCATGCTAGAATGACAAAGTCTTCTATGTCATACATATGACTCATCAGATACAGTTTTCAAACGAAATACAGCATAAGATTTTATAGAATTTAAATCTAGCATGTAAACATTATTCACTCTATCAACATTCAACACAACAGTTCCATTTTGACTAATGATACAACTAGTAGGCAAAATCTTTATATGATAACCTTTGTCACACAGTTGACTTATGCTTAATAGATTATGTTTTAAGCCTTCTACCAATAGAACATTTTCAATCACAAAATTTTTAGAGTTTCCAATTATACCTATACCTACCACTCTCTTGGTATTATTTTCTCCAAGTATAACATTGCCTCCATTCATGGCTTCCAGCGATATGAATTGATTTGCATCTCCAGTCATATGCTTTGAGCAGCCGCTGTCCAGGTACCAAATACTTTGATGAGGTCTTGTATGAGAGCATTCTAACAAAATTATCAAATGTTAGACTTCGAAACCCAAACAAGTTTGGGTTCTCCTCTTGGTTATTTTAAAACAGATGCATACATGATATACTGTGTATTATGTATCCTAGGTCTCTACACTAAATGTGTTCTATAATAAATAATACAAGTGTGGGATATATGTCCAATCAAACCACAAGAAAAACACTTTACTCCTGGAAAAGGATTCACCAATCTATTTGTACTATAAGATTTTCTTTTTGATTTTAAATCAATTGACTTGTGGTAAATTTTGTGAAAATCTTCAAGTCTAGGTGTATTCCTATTTTCCTCTAGTACTTTTATCTTAACCTCAAGATATGCATTAGCACTTTCTAAAATCAAATTTTCAATCTTCAAGTTATGCTCTCTACCATCTTATTCATCCATAAATATTTTGAAATCATTTTCAAGTTCAGTGTGCGATGATTTTAAAAGATCATTCTATTTATTTAAATCATCAAATTCATCCATTAAAGTCATGTGGTTGCTATCGATTAGTGCATGGTCAATCCTAAGGATTTCAAATTCATTCTACAGCTCTAAATGATCCAAATTCAACTTAGCATGTAGTTTCTTTAGTTTCCTATATGCTGAATGTATGTGTTCAGAAAATTTAAACAATTCATCATAACTTAAGTCACATACTTCCTTTTGATCCGAATGATCATGATTGTCAGCCATCAAGCACAAATTTCTGACTTCCTCTTCTGGTATAGTTTCTGAGGAATCTGAAGCTAAGTCCACCCAAAATACTTGTTGAAGTCTCTTCTTGCCCCTTCTATCCTTTTATTTCTCCTCAGCTTTCTCCTTGCTAGGATTAGCTTTAATAATAGGGAAATCAGTCTTGATGTGTCCAGGCTTCCTGTATTCATAGCAAATTATTTTATTAGGAGCCTTAGCATTTTTATGGAACTTACCTTTGTTCCATTATTGATGTCTCCTCTACTTCTTCCTTAGGAAACTTCTAAATTTCCTTGTCATCAAGGCAATGTCTTCCTCATCCTCTGGTAGAGACTGATCACAATCTGAATTATCCACCTTCAAAGCTATGTTCTTCTCCTTCCGCTTGTCACCTGCATCAATCTGTCTTTGAGTCACAAATTACTCATAAGCAATTAGCGAACCAAGAAGATTATCAATAGAATAGACATTTAAATCTTTCAATTCAGTTGTGACAGTTATCTTTGCATCATAAGTACTAGGTAAGCAATGAAGTATCTTATTTACTTTTTCTGTGATTGTTAATTCCCTACCTAAGGCATGCAATGAAGTGGCTATATCTGTAAATCGTGTATACATATCTAAAATTTATTCATTCGGTGTCATGCAAAAAAGTTTATAATCGTGCAAAATAATGTTCAACCTAGTTTACTTCACTTCATATGTACCTTCATATGTAATACAAAGTCTATCCCATATTTCCATTCTAGATTTACAAGTAGAAACACGTATATAGTCTTCAGATTTAAGAGCACAGAAAAAGCTATTCAAGCATTTTGCATTTAATTATGCTAAATCCCTTTCTTCTAAAGTCCAATTAGCAAATGGTGTTTCAACCCTAATTCTATCTGCAAGTCTAGTAGCTACAGTATAATCATCCTGAACTAACATCCACATGTGATAGTCAAGAGATTGAAGAAAAGTAGACATGCGAGTTTTCCAAAAATCAAACGGCATGTTATCAAACAAAGGTGGTCTAGTGATCGAGTAACATTCTAGCGTGTTTCGATTTCCAAAATTAGGCATGATCGAATTTCAAAAAGTAATCTAAATAATGATTTTTGAAATAGGCTCTAATACCACTTAAAAGTGTGAATAGGTTATTAGACCTATTGATTACATCCCTAGGCTAACCAAGAGGGGGGGGGGGGGGGGGGGGGTGAATTGGTGCTTTTAAAAATTCTCTTAGAATTTTGGAAGATTTTTAATTAAAAACTTTTAGCATATCATACAATTTCCATTCATACAGTACGAACAGTTATTAAATTTCTACATTTTTAACCACAGAAAAATTAAGTATACAGCAGAAAATAAAATTAATATAAAATAAAATAAGAATAGAGAACACCATAATTTATAGTGGTTCGGTCAAAGATGACCTGCATCCACTCCCTATAGACTCCTTCTCTAGGTATTGCACTAAACTAAAGTGACTCTCCTTTAGCCCCCACAGCAAGGCGGAGAAGCCACTAAATCCTAGTGTGGCAAAGAACCATCATCCTTTTTCACCCTCCTGGTGAAGGCAGAGAATCCACTCTTCCTTTCACACCCTCCAAGTGTCGGCAGAGAACCAATCATCCATTTACACCCTGTAAGTGACGGCAGAGAACCAGAAACCTCTTGAACAACTTTCTTGCAAGAGCCTCCAAGGAGATTGGGAAGAAGCTTGAAGTACAAATAATGAAATCCTCACACTTGGATAACCTTGTGAATCCCCTCACAATTTTCTCTTTAAAGATCTCACAACACTTTCTCCAAACACTCTCCCAATCACTCTCCCTTTCACTCTCAAGAAGAATTTTCACAGAAGGATATTCCACAAGTCAGTTTTTAGGACCCTTAAGTACTAAGGACAAGAAAAATCATCCAAAAATTGAATATTTCAAGTTTTACACGTACCAATCATCCCGTATGATCGCATATCGTACTGTACAAATAGTTCAAATTACTGAATGATTCATCCCGTATAATCCAGTACAAACCATACCGAGCTATTCGTGCCTACAGTTCGTCCCATACGAATAAGTCGTAAGAAACATTCTGAGCCATTTGTCCTAGAAGTTCATCCCATACGAACAAGTCATACGAACCATCCGAGCCATTCATCCTGGCAATTCATCCTACACGAACAGGTCGTATAAACCATTCGTAGCCGTTCATCTCGGTAATTCATCCCAAATGAACAGATCATACGAACCATTCCGAGCCGTTCGTCCTGGCAATTTATCCCGTACGAATTTGTCGTATGAACCATTTTGAGCCATTCGTACCTAAAATTCTTCTGTATGAAGGGAACTTCCTTCTGTATGAACAGTACTTAAAAAAATTTCATTTAGGCTGGTTCGTTGTAGAGGACAAACAATAAAGATCATCTCGTACGAAGTAAACTTCATACTGTACGATCAGTTTTAAAAATTGAACTATCAGTCCCCCAATGTGTATCTACACAGTTATCTAACTTACAATCACGCTCTCTCAGACTTAAGAAAAAATAAAAATACAGACTTCACTTATAATAAATATTAACAAATCAACTTGAAGTCTTCAACAAACTGGAGTGTGAATTTCCTAAAAAAACATGTTAATACACATAAAAGAAACTCTAATATTTGTTAGGAGAAAAATAAAACTATCAATAAACTTTTATAATCATCAAAAATAACTTGTAACAAAATTCACTTGAACGAACTGATTTGCACAAATCATAACAAAGTTCTCTATCCTTCAGAGACTATAAACCCCACCCATCTGCGTCATATGGATGGCGCCACCTCCATCCTTCTTTCACGTATGCTTGAATGCAATTGTCTTTTTTTCCAATTTTCTCTTCTTTTAATCAGCCGGGTGATGACATTGTCTGTCCATGTTGATTAAAACACATTGAGCCTATCTTTCCCTTTGGATTAGGAGAGACTATAAATTCCTGTATGTGCCAAACCCATCTGAGAGAATAATATAATATCCTTAATCGAGAGTCTTCTTATATCGAGGACTAAGATGTAATTAACCACGGGGGCTTGCGCCCGTGGGAAATTGATCCCCAAATTAAATAAACCTTATTCGAGCTAATATATTGGATGGGGGAAATCATGTGACTTTGATCAGGTCATATATATTATTACTCAAGGAGTTATGTAGGTGAAAGCTGCTATCCTTCACGGTTAATCATATATATGATCTCATCTGCTCTTCCATTGGCCTGCTTGCATAGAATATAAAGGACTACAACTATTTTGTCCTACAGGATAGTGCGATCATACCCTTTGCATTCTTTTCCCCGTAAGCAAAATCCTTTGGAGACCAACAGATTTATGGTGACCATGGTGGGATAGGTTTCTCTCTCCATCTTTAGATTCTATATTATTCTCTCTTATAAGTATTTCAGGTTTGGTGCTCCTTAGTTAGGTTCTTCCTTTCCTAGCCTTTTAGGCTATTCTACCCTTTCCCTTCTCTTTCTTCCTCGTCGTATCATCTGATGCTAATTATTTTAGTTTATGTTAGTAGAAAGTATGATCACATTCATCGATCCTTCTGTTATTATTTTCTTTAGCTCTGACTCACGGGTGACACTTCCTAAGTCCCTACATTCGAGCCTACCTACTGGAGGGATCTCCTTTGGATCCTTCACCAACTTGGCTTACGTTACCCTTGGAGGGTCAACCCCCTCCAAGGCTGTCACCTTTTCTCCCCCACAAAGGAGAGGACACGCAGCAATTCAACCTTCGAGAGACCTAGTTGCTAGGCAGCTAGTCCAGGAACCTTCTTATCATGTTCCTATTTGTGCACAACCTATGTGCCCTGTGGCTAGGCAGCCAGTACTTAGGACACCTCCCGTCCAACCCATTAGTCTTGCTGTTAGGCGGCCAGTTCCTATAGCACCTATTGTTCAAATAGCTCTGGCCTCTCAACACTGATAGCCAGTAGTTCCTCTTCCTACTGCTTCGGTAGAGGCTGCTCGTGCTCAAGTTTCCCCTCCTACTTCCTCTTCGAGGATAGCTCTGGCCGCTCAGCACCGGCAGCAAGCAGTCCCTCTTTTTTACTACCCTAGTAGAGGCTGCTCGTGCTTGAGTTTCTCCTCCTCCTTCCTCTTCAAGGAAGAGGGGTGACCAGGTTGAGTTACCTTCACCCCCTACTCATCAAGTTTCTATTTTTGCCCGACTATCTCACCCTAAGACTGCTGACTAGACTATGAGGCTCCCTACTTCAGTAGCTCCTGTCCTACTAGTCTAGTCGGTTTGAATGGATGTAGCATCTTCCTCCATATCTATCCTTAGGAGAAGGGTCAGGAAGAATAGGAATAGGAGGTTGCACTTAGCGGCATCTGAGGTGGCAGTGTAGTAGATAACAATTTTAGTGGCTCACTAGGAGCCGGTCCATTAGAGGGTGGTTCCCTTGTACTGGTAGCCATGCTGACTACAAGTGTGCACACTCTGAATATTATTATAGCACCTAAGATCGATGCCGTCCAGGGAGGATGCTTCTCCTTACTAGTGCATAGTGGTGATGAGGAGGATGTTGGTCGCATTGTGACAGCCCCTCCTGTCCCCACTACTCTTCCACATGCCAGAGTCCCTAGGGATAGTGTTCCTAGGACCCTCACCTAGAGGATCCATAATATTGTTTGTTCAGCTCACTGTAGAGGCCATGTTAGTGAGGAGAGGTTACTCCACCAGTCTCTTAGGTGCACACTATGTTACAGAGATAGTCTATCAGTTATATTGATCAGTGGCAGAGAGGATAGCCACCATGTTAGTAGCAAACTAGAGCAGTCACTATGGCTAGACCCTGGACTAACACCCCTATGATTGGACGATGCCCATGTTGCCATGGATGTTGCCCTGAGCAGGATCTTATCCGGCCCCAACTTATTTCAGTGGTTATTGTTCCACCCTCATAGGTGGATGTCCCTATTGGGTCCCATCATAGTAGATGGGTTTAGAGGCGTCGGTAAGTTGACCTACCTATTGAGATAGAGTAGACAGTCAGGATGATTTGGCTGGTTGATACAGTTCCTTCAGGATAAACAGCAATTTTCATGAGTTGTAATGATGTAGTAGATATTGAGGATTATACCCTGGCTCGAGTGGAACCAGTTTTTGTGTCTAATCCACATAGGATCTCCTCTGCTATGGGTCTGTATATCTATGCCCTTTGTCAGAACTTTTCAAATGAGGACTTGCTCGGAGAAGAGTCAAATGAGGACATCTCCATCTACAGTATTTTTGTTATTACGAGTCAAGGTACCTCAGATAATCATAGATATTTAGATGATGGTATGGAAGAGCAGGGAGAGGCTGACGTACCTTTCAACTCAGCACAGGGGTGGGCCTCCCCGATTAATAGATATGGAAGTAATAGTTTTATAGTTGCAGACTCATATGGTAGAGATGGCTAGAGTTATGGCAATGATGATTGCCTAGTTGACAACATTGGGGGCAACACCCCAAGTCCTAGATGTAGGCACACCTACTATATCTAGGGACTAGCCAGTAGTGCCATAGGTAGTAGTGCTGGAGCTTGTGAGAGTAGATAGAGTTCAGAGGGCAGTTCTTGTAGTACCCCCAGTAGTACAGTTTAGTGTGCCAATCCAGAGTTAGTTGGTTTAGTTATCATAAGAAAAGATTTAGGATATGATTACATAAAGGGTTGAGGAGGCTATCTCTTCTAGATAGTTTCGGGATTCAGTTAGTATGGGTCATCCATACCTTATAGAGTACGGTGGGAACCATACCCTGTAGGTTTTATCCCTCCTCATTTCTAGGTGTTTGATGGGTTAGGGAACCCAAGACTGCATGTGGCTCAGTATCGGGCCATATGTTGCAACATTGGAGGGAACGATGACTGATGTTCAGATTGTTTATTAGTAGTTCGGTGGGAGTGGCATTTAAGTGGTATGTCGATCTCCCCAATGATCTAGTGCATATCTTTGCTAAGTTAGAGAAGTTGTTCATTCATAGATTCATTAATATTGAGCATAAAGTTATAGTTAGCAAGTTGGTAGTGACCAGACAGTGTCCCCATGAGACCCTACCTAACAATATCATTAGGTGGAGGAACCGTAGTCTTCAGTGTGAGCCTCAATTATAGGAGCAGCATGTAGTTGAGATTCTATTGAAGAATATAGATGGTCTTATCACTTTTTACTTGAAGGGTTTTAACATTCGAACCTTTTAAAAGTTGTTGGCAAAGGTTACTAGTTTACAGGAGTGCATACCTGCTGTAATCCCTCTTAAGGTTGAGAGTCAACCACCGCGTAGACCTCAAAGAAAGGAGTTTTCAGGGGCACCACCTCCTAGGAAGGTAGAGGTGCATAGTACTATTGAGTCTCAGAATAGGGGCAAGAGGCCCATGGCCAGTTCAGTACCACAATGACCACCACCACCACCGTGAGCACAGTTTTAGTCTTGACCACAGATGCCACCACTAGTACAGCCTCCTCTATAGTTCCAACCACAACTATAGTGTCGGTAGTTTTGGCCCTCCCACAGAACTCCAGAGAGTTAGCAATACCTAGAGGAGAAGCTTTGTAAGGAATACCCCTTTAAAAGGGAGAGTGTAAAGAAAGTCTTCAAGTTTATTGTTAATAAGAACATTTTAACATTTCCATCCAACAAGAGAGTAGAATAAGAGGGTCAGACAGATCATCTGTTGTATTATCCATTCCACAGGCACATTAGGCATGTTATTAATGATTGTTATGTGTTCAAAGACAGGGTGGAGAGCCTTATGGCTAATAGAAGATTCACCTACAGGACAGTGACCTGGTATAGCCTTGAGGCAAGGTCACTCAGATAGTTCAGATGATTATAAGCTCCAGTTAGGGTGACAGTCAATATGGCTGCTAGAGTAGTGATAGTAGAGCACCCCTTAGTTCTAGGGAAGAGTGGCAGCTTGCACTCTCTCGCAAGATAAGGGGTATGATCAAAAAGGCAGTTTAGAGTTCAGAGGTAGTTGAGAGGAGGCCTCCACAGGCCAAGTCGATAGTTGTCAGCCCAGTTACTTTGCTAGTTACATTTTTTCTTCTATTGTAGTGTCTACTGAGCACATTACTTTTACTTGTACTAGAAAGATGTATGAAAGATAAAAGTTTGTTGTAACTTCTGAGGGGAAGATGGGATCTCTTCCAACACTTATGGTGAAGGATTTTATTTTCCCTTCAACTGATGATGAATTAATAAATGAAGATGATTCTAGCTACCTTTGGTCTATTGCTCCTAGTTCTACTTTTCCTAGCACTCATTCTTTTCATGCTTTATATATTTCTGGTAATGATGATAATCCTTTATATGGAGAAGAGTTTCAGTGTAAGGAAGAACCTAGATTCACTCTTCCTGAAAGAGGTTGTTACATGGATTCTAGAGATGAGTCAGAGAATATGCTCTAATCTCTTTTTATAGAGCCAACACAAGCCATAATCTCTAAACCAAATGAGTCTTCTATTGAGCCTGACTCGATGTAGGATCCAATTGCGTTCAGGGAAGATCCTTCCACCAAAAATGGCTAAAACTAATCAAGAAAAGGATAGAAACATCATTACCCAATAGAATGATCCTATTCCCCTTCCTCAAGCACAGACTAAGGAGAAAGGAAAAAGGCCCTAAGTTGGATGTTGACTACAACGTGTTGGCTCATTTGAGAAAAATTCCATCTCTTCTTAGTGTTTACAATGCACTTATGATGTCCCTTGACTTGAGAGAAACTTTGGTGAAAGCCTTACTAGAGCCAGAACCTTATAAAGCCTTCTTTGCCATTGAGTTTGTTAAGGATACATGCTATTTGAGAGAGATTCCATGCATTACCAAAAATTTTGAATTTGATTAATAAAATTAATAAATCAACCTATTAATATACAACAACCACTCTAAAAATGATGTTTTTAGGTTTGACTACTCCGGGCTGCGGGGCTACGTATCTTAAGGAGGCCTAGTTCCTCGAGCCTGGTGCCACATCGCCACGAATGAATTCAATGGAGCGTAAAACTTTAAATCAAATTATTATTAATTTTTTAACCAAATTAAAATCTTTAATCCAACTAAATCAACAACATTTTTAGGATGCACTACTCTGGGCTGCAGGGCTACGTGTCCTAAGGACATTTAGTTCCTCGAGCCTGGTGGCACAACGCCATGAACCGGTTGATGGAAAATTTAAATTAATCTAATCCTTTAAATTAATAACTAATTCAATTAATTAAATTATATTAATCTTTTAATTTGTAACTAAATAAATTTATTTAATTAATTAACCTTTAAAATGCATCTTAAAATAAACCTTAACACATTAATATTTAAATTCTAATCAAATTTACCCTTTAACCTTCAACAAATCCAAACAATAGACAACTTTAATTAATTACTCGATATAGGACCTATCCAAACCATACATCCTACCTCACACACTTTAGATGATTTGCTAGGACACCACTTCTAGATCTGAGCTAGGCCGGTGTTTACTTTTTTGCTATATGTCAGGTTTTTTGAGCTTTCACTACATGCTGGTTGTTAGAATTAGATGATTACTGTGATTGCTTATTTAATTTTTGCACTCCATGATGTGATTGATTGTGCGTTAAATTTACCCTTAGGATAGGAGCGATTTAAATACTGATTCAATCTTATACATGTGGCCATGCTCATACAGGGGATTTAAAATAAAAGGGAGGAAAATCATAAATATTAAATTATTACATGTACTATTGTTGCGCTAGGTCCCCCTTTAAAAATTAAAAGGCATGGACAAGTGTGGCTAGTTTGAGCATTTTAATTTTAATATATAATTGCTTGAGATATGATTTCAAATTATAATTGCCTAGGATAACCCTGTAGGTGTTAAATCTAGATTTAAATTTTTTATCAAATGTAATTCAAATCTATCGAGTTGTAATGCAAATTTATATTTGAGAGAAGATACATAAATATTAAACTTAGATTCCAAAGAGGAGACAACATCCCTTAAGGGAGAGTTCTCCTCCATTTGGAAGACTAAGTTAGGATGGTTTTTAAATATCCAAAGGGAAAAGATAACACCCCTTTTGAGTGGGAGTTTCTTTTCATTTGGATATCCGGACCTGATGAATTCAAGGAGCCCGTAGAAGGACAAAAAAGTGAAGATCGAGAAGTATCCCATTCATAAATTCACTTTAGTCTTAGGAGTAGAATCCAGGCTGTTGGCAGTGGAGTGGTACCCATCAACTTTAATTTCTATAGACTCTGGGTTATAATATTAAGTGGCACTTGCCACATGGACTTTTAATTTGAATAATAATTTAATTAATTTGAAGAATGATTGATGTGTTGATTGCGATATAGGATTACATACTTTTAGTGAATATCGATCTTTGATTTTTCCTGAAACACGATTGGAGGCTCGCAGGTGATCACTAAAACTTTTTCTACTTTAATTAAATTAAAATTTTAAGCTAATATAGAAACTCTAACACTTTTAAGAAGTAAGCCAGGGAATGCAGGAGTTCACATTACATTTTGCTGCACTTTCCTTCCTTTGTTAGGCACATCCCTGCTTGTGGGTTTTAACAGACCACCTGGCCTATGAGAGTGCAGATATGTCAAGTGGAATCTGTGTAATCTCTCAAGAAAAACCTATTTTTAAGCTTTTTTAAAATTTCTTCATATCTGATTTAAGAATTTATTGAGTCAACTGGCATACACTATATTATAAATAAATTAAAATGAGTAAAAAATTTAATTACATTTTACTTTAAGCTTCATACTACCCAACATAAGTTAAGGGGCTAAATTAGGATATGCTCTAGATGTCGGCCTCAACTCGATAAACCTAACTTAATCAAATATTCCAGCCACTCTTATATTAAACGACTGGACACATGATTTTGAAGCATCTAGGTGGTTTAGTTGGCTCCCCAATCAAGGCCAGGGTAAGTTCAGATTTACACTGCATTAGTTAGGTTCTGGTTATTGATTTTTTGTGCCCAATATAGACTTAAGTTTTGAGACAAGCTCAGGCTACAAGTCCTCAACCTCTGAGAATCTAATCCCAACCTTCTAATAAAATTGATAACTTGATCTTAAAACTCTTTCAATCAACTTAAAGCACTTCTTACCATTCTTCCTTTAACCGCCAGGAATAAGTCTACCACTTTAATCCAATCCCTATTGAATTTGCAATCCTTACCTTCCTTATTATCAAACTTTAAAATCACAAAATAAAATTTCTACTAGCATTTTAATCAAGAGTATTTATAGGAAATTCTAGTTTCCTACGATGTAATTAACTACGAGGGCTTGCGCACATAGGAGATTTAGAAACCTAGATCAAATAAAATTTTCAAAATTAATTTTTCAAAAACTTAATTAATTATCTTTGGGAAATTTTAAGTCAAAATCAACGATTATTATCATCATTTTCAAACAATCAATAATAATGAATATTTTCTTCCCTCAGGAAGATATATCAAGTATTATTATAACTTTGATTATGAAATTAATGATAATTTATCTAAATTATCATAGTTAAATACCTGAGTGAACAATCATTTTAACCCTCTAGGGTCATATGTAGTTCTTGCTCAAATTTGACTACGATAATAATGATAAAATTTTAATCCTGTAAATTGACCCATTAAGGAATGGTTTGCTTGTCTCCTAAGATGATATATCATTCATAATAATACGTTCAATTTCAAAATCAAATTTTAAGGAATTAAATCGCCCAAAAATAATTAATCTTTTTAAAAGCGGCAACTTTTTAATCAAACAGAAGCATTGAATAGAGTGATGCTATTGCTCCTTTCTAATCTTTCATGTTGGCAAGATGGTATAATTTTTTCTTGGATTATTGCAATCCAGGATCCCTAGTCTTTAATTTTGATGATGATAAACATTATTGATTGAAATGTTATTTTTCTCAAAAAATATTTTGGATATTCTTTTTGTCTATGAGAATAAACATTACAGGTAAAATATACAGTGCTCAATGCTAATAAAAACTCAAAATTGGGTAGAATATGATGTCAAGTAAAAGTGTCTATACTTTTCATTTTTTTTATTTTTCTATTTCTTGAGTCTAGTCACATAAGAGTGTATAAAATTGGATGACCATGCACAAACACATAGGGGGAGTGAGAAAATTTTGAAGTTAAATTTTTTTGTACTAATTATACTGTATGACTTACAATCAAATTGTATGATCAGTTATATGGAGAATGGGTTTAATGGATAATTAAATAATTAACTTTTATAAACTAACCATACTATACAGTCAAGATTGTACAGTATGATTTGTTACGATCTAAAAACCCTAGCTGAGGGATAAATTAAGATATTCAAAATTTCACACATAATAATTCAACGACTATATTCTCTCTCCCATTTTATGACTATGCTCTGATGATCGTGGTGTTCTCTATTCATCCCAAGCCCATTACTATTAATTTGGGTCTTTATTTTACTTATTTTGTTGGTATCTTGTTTCATTTTCATTTCCTAAGGCCTTCAGGCCATAGGTTTTTTGTTGCTCTAGCAATATGGCATTAGGGACGTCATCTTCTCTGCCAAATTCATGAGTTAATCCTCCTATGGCTCCAGTTGTTGCTAAATATAGTTTTTTCGATGAGGATGGTAAAGTTGTGAAACCTAAAACACGATCTTTTCGCAATATTGTGTTCGGCACTTCTTCCTCTATAGATCCAACTTTTCATTTATGAAAGGTTCTGTTAAACATTTTCTAGCCCTTTTATTTTTTGATGATGATATTATGAAAGTAGCTTCTCCATATTAGTTTACTTTAGTTGGGATGTTTTCCATACGGAGACCTAAACTTGACACGATTCAGATTTACTTTGGGAATTTAAAACTCTCTGGTGTTTTTTTCTTTTAGATTGCTTGATCCTAGACATATTGCTATACAATTATCAAATTATCTTAATTATGGCGGTGTATTTTCTAGAAGATCTTATTATATCAATAATTTTTAGATGCGTGATCTGAAATGGACTCCCTATTTCGACATTCAAGAAGAATCCCCAATAGTTTCGATTTGGATTTCATTCCCTAATCTTTGATTACATTTTTTTAATTCTCATATTTTATATGCTTTGGGCTCCATTTTTGGGAGGCCATTACAATCAGACCAAGCCACTGCCTCTCGATCGTGACTGTCCGTGGCACGAATATTGGTTGAATTAGATATTACCAAGAAATGTCCCAAAGAGATTTGGCTTGGTTCCAAAAAGTTAGGGTACTTGCAAAAAGTGGACTTTGAAAACATTCTGGATTTTTTCTCTCATTGTAAGGTTCATGGACATTCAATTAATGAATGTTTCATGGTTCATCCGCAGCTTCAAAATACGAAGAATGGTGAAAAAATTTTAGTTAAACAAAATGATGAACCAAATATTCATGTTGGGATGGAAAAGGAAAAACAAAATCAGATTCAAGATAGTACCCCAAATATGTATATTGGTTAACATAAGGCTTCTGATGACTACAATGAAAATGTTCATCTAGAGAATTCTATTAGGGATTTAGAGAATAAAATTGATGAAAAAGATGAACTTAACAAACTTGATGATATCATTGGAGATATTGAGAGTCCTGCTTTAATTAATTTTGTTAGGCCACTTTTGGGAGAGACTATTCATGAGGAAAATAATCATAAATTCGTGAACACTAATGACAAGGATGTGGTTAGTGTTGATGACGAAGGATTGGACCAAGATAAAAGCTCTTTAAACAAAATGAATGGGGATAATGCTAATTTTTTTATTGACCAAATACCTAGAAATCATTCTGTACCTTTGGACCTAAGGGATGATGTAGTGGAAGTAGGAGAATATGTTACCCATGACAATGATTCTCCTAAATAAAATTTGGAACTACTTATATGTCCACTCCTTATGAGAAGACCGATATCATTGATAAGGGCTATCAGGAAGTTTCTAAGAAGAAAAATAAGAGTATTAAAAATTCTATTAGCTAGACTCCTAGAACCACTCGTGCAACAAATGCTTCATCTTCTATTAATGGTTAAAGCTATTGTATAGAATATTAGAGGTGTGGGCAGCACTTTATCCAATGATAGAATTAAGAACTTATGTAGGATTCATGGTATTAACCTGTTTGTTTTAATTGAGCCTTTAAATTCGAAGGTCAAGTTGGATTCTTTTCGTAGAAAACTTGGGTTTGATTTAGCTTTGGTAATTCTACTAATAAAATTTGGATTTTTTAGAAGCATTTTATTTCTTTAGACATTATAATGGATTTTCCCCAAACAGTTTATACTAATGTTAGTTTTAATCAATTATCTTGTTATGCATCTTTTGTTTATGCTTCTTATTCTAAATTAGATAGGAAGGAGTTGTGGAAATAACTCATTGATTTTTCTTCTACTAAGGCACCTTGGTTAGTTAGGGGATTTTAATATTGTTACTTATGCATCAGAAAGAATTGGGGGCAATCCTCCTAATTTCCACATGATGGAAGACTTTAACAATACGATTTTGAATTGCAATCTCCATGACATTGGTTTTTCTAGTAATGCCTTTACTTGGAATAAGGGTACTACATGGAAAAGATTGGATCAGATCCTCTTCAGCAATTACCTGATTTCTACTTATCAAACAATTCATATTGAGCATCTAACGAGAACTTTATCTGATCATTCTCCTCTTCTACTTGATATTTCCATAAATAGTAGACATATTTTTCATCCTTTTAGATTTTAGAATATGTGGCACCTGGACAAAATTTTTTAAATGTTGTTCAAAGTAACTGGTATGCCCCTCTTTTTTCTTTTGTTAATATTTTTGGTATGACCAGGTTGTGGTTTAAACTTAAGAGACTCAAACAATAATTTTCCTTGTGGAACAAATGCATATTTAAGAATATTTTTTCTAATATTGTGCTCACTAAAAAGAATGTGGGCAATGCTAATATTATGTACATGCAGGATCCTTCTTCTGAAAACTGGTCTATTCTCAATAAAGCTAAGACTACTCTTTTCAAACTATAGGAAAAAGAAGAGGTCTTTTGGAGGCAGAAAGATGCTACCAAATTTCTTGTGGAGGGTAATCGCAATACTTCTTTTTTCCATAATATTGCTAATCACAAGAAAGTTACTAGACAGATTCATAAAGTCGCTTCTCCAAATAGTAATGTCATTGATAACCCTAATTTGAATTTTTTCTTCTGGCAATGATTACTTTAAAAATGCATTCAATAAAGATTTTAGCTAGGATTTAAATATTGATTTCTCTATTATTCCAACTCTTATTGACAAGGAGGACAATTCGTCATTCATCAAAGTTTCTTCTGAGAAGGAAATTTGGTAGACTATGAAAGATATGAACTCAGATTCGGTGTCAGGTCCTGATAGTTTCACTAATAAGTTTTTCCTGACTACTTGGTCTATTATTAAAGATGATCTTGTCAATGCTATGGTGGATTTCTTCTTGGGAAATCCTTTTTCCTAAATTTTTTACTTGCACTACTATAGCTTTAATTCCTAAATTTATTACCATTAATTTTTTGAATGATTATCGTCCTATCAGTTTATGCCCTTTCTTTAACAAACTCATTTCTAAAATCTTTATAAGTCGATTAGCTGTGATTTTACCTAAAATTATTTCTCTTGAGAAAACGGGCTTTGTTAAAGGTTGATCCATTTTTGATAATGTTCTTCTTGCTTAAGAATTAGTTCATGATTTACCTTATAAAGTTGCTAGTGGTAATATTATTTTTAAAGTAGACATTACCAAATATATGACAATTTAGTTTGAGAATTTGTTTATACCATATTAAAGCTCTTTGGTTTCAATTTATAATTCACCAATTTGATCAAGAATAATAGTATTGAGAACTACTTTTTTCTATTATGATAAATGGTGAATCTCATGGTTATTTCAAATCTTCTCATGGGCTTAGGCAGGGAGATCCTTTATCTCCTATGCTCTTCATTATTGCTATGTAATTCTTATCCATAGGGCTTAAAAATCTTTTTAGCTTACACCCTAATTTGAATTTTAAAACTGCTGGTGGCTTTCCCATCACTCATTTAAGCTTTATTGATGATTTTATTTTCTTTACTAATGGTTCTATTAAAATGCTTTACATTCATTTTAAGTTCCTCAAGTTGTTTCATCTTGCTAGTGTGTTAATATTTAATCATTCTAAGAGTTTCTTTATTCCTTCTAAATCTATATCCCCTAGAAGGATTACTAGTATTGAAAATAAATTTGGTTTTACCCCTAAAAATTTACCTATGAAATACTTTGGTACTCCTCTTTACAAGGGTATGAAACGTTCTCATTTATTTGATGAAATCTTTACTATGATTCATAAGAAATTATCTTCTTGGGCTTTCAATTTTCTTTCTTTTGGTGGTAGACTGACGCTTATAAAATATGTATTATGCTCCATTCCTATCTATTTGCTTCACACTTTATGTCCTACTTTAAATGTTTGTCACAGAATGGAGATTTTGATTCATAAATTTTTTTGGGGTGCTAAAGATGGTAAAAATGCATTTGTGTGGGGGTCATGGAATAATTGTTTTGGAGCTATTGATGAAGGGAGATTAGGTTTCAAAATTTTTGACGGATATGTCCAAAGCTTTTTCCCATAAATTGTGGTTTGCTTTAGATCTAAGAAAAGTTTCTGGTCCAATTTTATGGTCTTTAATTATTGTGTCGGGAAGCATCCTTTCAGTGATTCCTTCAAGTAAGGTGATTCCTTCAACTGGAAAAGATTATGTTTTGTTAAATTGAAGGCTGAAGAGTTTATCCAATGGGGTATCAGAGCAGGCAATATTTTTTTTGGCAAGATAAATGGATGGGTAACTTCCCTATTGATAGCCTTTTAAATACTCATTCTACTTCTGCTTCTAAAGTTAAGGATTTTATTATTAATGGTAGTTGGAATATTGATTTGCTTGTCGATTATATGCCAAATTTTATTATCAATATTATTCTTAAGATTCCCATTGATTTGGATACTGAGGATATGATTTTGTTTAATCTTTCTAATGATGGTAAATTTGTGACTAAAAAAGTTTGGAATTTTATTAGGCAAGTCTATCCTAAAAGTTTGTCTTACTCTGCTATTTGGCATGCCAATATTCCTCCCTCGTATTCTATTCTTTTATGGAGGATTTTACATAATTTGTTGTCAGTGGATTCTAACTTATTGAGGAAAGGTATTTATATTATTTCTAAATGTCAATGTTGTTATCATATTGTAAACCTTAATCATGTTTTTATACGAGGACTGATTGCTATGAAAGTTTGGTTATTTCTTGATAAGTTATTTAATATGCAATCTTCTACTTGCTATAATTCCTTTTTTGAGCTTTTTAATGATTGGTTCATTACTACCAAAGGTCATATTAGGAACACTTTATCGGTTCTTATTTGTTGGTTTTTGTGGAGAAGCAGGAATGATTCTAAGCATGAGGGAATTAAGATTAGTGCTACTGGTATTTCTTTAAAATTTAAGGATAAAATTTTACAATTGTTTGCAGCTAATCTATTAAATTGTGATTCTTTTAAAGGCTTTCAGAATGTTGCTTCTGAGTTGGGTTTATCTATTCAACCCTCTTCTATTATTTCCAAAGACAAGGTCATTCTTTAGAGGAAGCCTCGTGTCGATTATTTTAAACTTAATACTGATGGTTCGAGGAACAATTTAAATGCTAGATATGGTGGTATTATTATGGATTTTAATGGTTATGTTATTGATGCTTTTGCGGGTCCTATTAATGCCAATATTGCCATAAAAGCTGAGATTGAGACTCTTTTGTTTGGTCTTCAATTATGTATTTCTTTAGGTATTACTAATGTCTAGATCGAAGTTGACACTTTACTTCTAATTCATTAGATTATGGGGAATTCTATTTCTGATCCTACTAATTTATATATGTTAAGAGATATTAAGTTTTAGCTTTCTTGTATTACCTTCAATATTTCTCACATTTTAAGTGAAGGCAATGTAGTTACTGATTCCCTTACTAAAATTGGGTGTAACTTATATGGATTTGTTGAATTTACTAAGTTTCCTCTTCCTTAGGAGATGAGAGGGTTGGTTAGATTGGATCGATCTGGTCTACCCTATATTCATTTTACTTAGGGTATGCTTCCTTTGGCTTTGCTTGTGTGGCTATTGTGTGGCTTTTTGATATGGGTTTCCTTATTTCTGTGAGGGGCTTGAGCAGTGATTGGAATCTTTCATCCTCTGATTCAACCCCCTTTGTTTCTCTTCTTTTCCCTAGGGTTATGTTGATAATTGGCTATTTTATTTTTTGTGTGCTGACTGGTTGGGTTTTGGCCCATTTCAATTTTGGGGCTAATTTTTTTAGCCTTTATTGCTGGAATGCAAGGATTATATGCTTATTATTGTGGGCTACGCTAGGTAATTTTCATGGTTCATTGATTATTTACTATTTTATTATTTAGGTTTGGTTCTGTACTGGTGCTTCCATTATGGTTGTGTTGCCCTATATGGTTTTCTTTTCTATTACTCACCTCCTCAGCATCCTTTGTTTGATGTGCCTGAGAGTGCAAGGGTTTAGAATTGAGCAGCATTGGGGGTTTTTCATGATGGTTGCAATGGGTACTGAATCCTGAGCTCTAATGGCCCTGATCTTAATTTGTTTGGTTCCCTGGCCTTATTGGGCTCAATTTTGCCTTAGTTTTGCTTGGTTTGTTGTCTGATTTACTGTCATTATTTCTGTTCATCTTTTGGTTACTGTTGGGAGGCTTTATTTTATGGTTTTTCCTTTAATTCCATGAGTGCGGTATTTTTTATTGTTGGTATCAATTTCATTTTTACTTCTCTTCTTCATCTCAATACTATTTGGTGTGTTAATATGTAGGAGCAGTGATTGGAATCAATGTACCATGACTAATCCCTTTTTGTTGCTCTTCTCTTCCCTTGGGTTATTTTTTTGCTTGCATGTATCATTTTCTTGGTTATTTTGGGGGGTGTCGTCGGAGGATTTCAGGTGGCTTCTATATTCTGATGTTTCTTTGGTTGGGATGGGTTGTGTTCTACTGCTGACATTATGGGAGTGTCGCACTATATGGATTTCTTTTCTTTTAGTCACCTCCTTTTCATCTTACGTTTGATGTACCTGAGAGTGTTTAGGTTATGAATTGAGCGGCAGTGGGGTTTTCTTCATGATGGTTACAATGGATATTCCGTTGTGAGCTCTACTGGCCTGATGCCTATAATTATTTGGTACTGATGCTTTCATTCCTTAATTTTATTACTATTGGATCTTTCATAGTTTGGGTTAAGGAATGGTATGAATTGGAAGGAGCCTTCTACCAATTTATATTTTAATGGTTTTTTATTTTATTACTCTCATGGTTGCAGCTCTCAATTATTTATTTTCTTAAATCCTTATATATTTCTTTGTTATTACTCCATTTCGTTTTGTGTGGTTTTCATTTGTAGTCTCTTTCTTGTGTAGGAATAAGGAATTTTGGATCTTCTGGAAAAGCTGGACTTTTCTGGCAGGAAGATTGGGCTGAATGTTTTTAACAAGATCTTCCTTTTTTGGGTGCTGCCTTCTAGCCACCCTAGATTGTTATTAAGTTTTTTGTAACTCTTAGTTTAGGGAACCATTGGCTCATAGGTTTTCTTTTGCTTCCTTTTATAGCTCTATTGTATTGCAAATCTGGTTTTGATGATGACAAACATGTTTCCAGTGTATTTTGCTTGGCTAATCTATTTCAGGCACAAAAGACCGCGAGCCACTCAAGCCAACTAAAGATCGGGTCCAAGTGTGTCAAATGTATGATTTTTCCTTTTATTGAGTCAATTGTAATGTAACTGATTCCCTAGCTAAGTAACCTTACACACACACACTCAGGGAGAGAGATTGAGTGAATTAGAGTTTCTATTAAAATTTTGTTCAGATCGTCCTGAGTTTCTACTAAAATTTTGTTCAGATCGTCCTGGACGATTTTCACATCATCCTGGATGATCCAGCCAAAACAGAAACCCTAATTAGGGCGACTAAGTTAAGAGAGTCTGATTAAGAAGATCTTCCTGGACGATCTACGGATCGTACGGGATGATATGCCCAAATCGGAAATTCTCAGCCGCCAGATTAAGTTAGGCAAGTTTTATTTTAAGTATTTTGGTCTGATCGTCCCGGACGATACGTGTATCATCCTGGATGATTAACTACAATCATGCCTAAATTAGTCTAGTAATTAAGGAAAGCAATTAATGTTTAATTGATACGATCACATCATCCTGGACGATTGCAGGATCGTCCCGGACGATTATGATCGTCTAGTGCATTTCAGTTGTACGACCCGAACTGTGTACAGGACGATTTAGGGCCTTTTTGAACTAATCGTACAGGACGATGTCCCTATCGTCCTGGACGATCAAGTCATTTTTTGGTCGTCCAGCACAGACGTCTCTGGACGACCCGAACTGTCTTCTGAACGATTTTCCCCGATTTGCACTAATCGTCCCGGACGATCGTAGGATCGTACGGGACGATATGAACAACTTTTTCTACTGATCGTCCAGAAGAGCCTAATCGTCCAGGCTGAAACAGCTGAATTTGAACTGATCGTACAGGACGATCTACCGATCGTCCTGGATGATCTTGGCCGACCAGTTGAGATTTAGGGCAAATTTTAAGCCCTCCTTTAAAAGAACTTTTTCCAATTTTTGGAAATATCTTTTATTGCCTTCCTTCCCTGAGAAACCCTAGAGAGAGAGAGAGTTGGGAGAGAGAGAGAAGATCTTGTGAGGGGGAGTTAGTGAGGGATTCACTAAGGTTGCTCCAAGCATGGATCAGAGTCGTCTTCTCCGCTCGTCGTCTTTCATCTAGTCGGTGTTCATCGTGGGAGGATCGTTCGCAAGAAGATCCGGGGTTCTCTGCCTGCTTCAGGAGGAAGCGAAACGAGTTCGAAGGTTCTCTGCCTGCTTCAGGAGGAAGCGAAAGGAGGTCGGGTTCTCTGCCTCACCGTGTGGTGAAAAGGAGGTGTTTGTACAGGCTTCTCCGCCTTGCTGTGGGAGCAAAAGGAGAGACACTTTTGTTTAGTGCAATACCCGGAGGGGAGGCTCCGGGGAGTGGACGTAGGTCAAGTTGACCGAACCACTATAAAATCTGGTTTACTTTTCTGATTCAGTTTTGCACTTTAGTTTTTTGATATTAACTGCTTGGGTGAATATCTGTGGTTGATCTTTTTATCGTTGTTTTAATTCAGTTTCCGCTACACGTTATAAAAAGATTTTCATTGTTATCGTGAAATTTTTAAATAACCAATTCACCCCCCCTCTTGGTTAGCCTCGGGACTAGTTCACTAGGGCTTAACATCCCTATCAAACTTTCAAGTGGTATCAGAGCTATGCAGGAAGAATTGAATCAATTTGTAAGGAATGATGTTTCGGAGTTAGTAGAAAGACTTAAAAATTAAAGTATTGTGCGAACCAAGTGGGTCTTTAAGAATAAGATGAATGATTCTGGTGTGGTGGTGAGAAATAAGGCAAGATTGGTGGCTAAGGGGTATAATCAGGTAGAAGGGATTGATTTTGAGGAGACTTTTGCCCTTGTAGCTCGATTGGAAGCCATTAGAGTGCTACTAACCTTTGCCTGTTATAAGGGATTTAAGCTGTTTCAAATGGATGTCAAGAGTGCCTTTTTAAATGGGGTAATTAAGGAGGATGTCTTTGTAGAACAACCCCCAGGTTTTGAGAGTTCCCAATATCAAAGTCAAGTCTATAAATTAAAAAAGGCCTTATATGAATTGAAACAGGCACCCAGAGCTTGGTATGAGAGGCTTAGCACATTCCTGTTAGAAAGAGAGTTTGTTAAGGGGAGCGTAGACACCACCTTTTTTCTGAGGAGATTAAGGGATGACTTACTCATTGTCCAGATCTATGTTGATGATATAATTTTTGGATCTTCTGATAAATATTTATGTGAAGAGTTTTCTAAAATGATGAGTAAGGAGTTTGAGATGAGTATGATGGGAGAATTGTCCTACTTTTTGGGGTTTATCATAAGGCAAACGGATGATGGAACCTTTCTCAATCAATCAAAATACACTAAGGACATTTTGAAGAAATATGAAATGGACAAAGCCAAGCCAATCAATACTCCCATGCCCTCCTCAGTTCAGTTAGATAAGGATTCAAATGGAAAATCTGTTGATCAGAAGAAGTATAGAGGGATAATAGGTTCACTGCTTTACCTGACCGCTAGCTGACCTGATATCATGTTTAGTGTCTGTCTTTGTTCTAGGTTTCAGGCTGATCCTAAAGAGTCCCACCTGACTGCTGTTACGAGAATTCTTAGATATCTTTTAGGAACCCCAAACCTAGGAATTTGGTACCCTAGGCACAACACCTCTTTTGAGATAATTGGATATTTTTATTCTGATTTTGCGGGGTGTAGGGTGGATAGGAAGAGTACTTCTGGGACTTGTCAATTCATAGGACAGTCGTTAGTCTCCTGGTCCAGTAGAAAATAGAACTCAGTTGCAATTTCCACTGCTGAAGCTGAGTACATTGCCTTAGGGAGTTGTGTGGCCCAAGTTCTTTGGTTGAAGCAACAAGTCTTGGATTTAGGAGTACCTGTTGGCACAATTTCTGTTCTCTGTGATAATACTAGTGTCATCTGTATCTCTAAGAATCCAATCCAATATTCTAGGACCAAACACATTGATATTAGGCATCACTTTATTAGGGACCATGTTACAAAAGGGGACATGAGCTACATCACGTAGCAACTGAAAATCAGCTGGCTGACATATTCACTAAACCACTGGCCTTTGACTCATTCAGCATTTTGAGAACCAGATTAGGAGTGATTGATATAAATTCTTGATTCTGATGACTGCTGATTTATGATTGTTCTGATTGGTATTCTGATTTCTGTTAGTTAGTTTTCGTATTCTGATTTCTGATTTTCTGCTAGTTAGTTTTCGTATTCTGATTTCTGATTTCTGTTAGTTAGTTTTGGTATTCTGATTTCTGATTTCTGTTAGTTAGTTTTGGTATTCTGATTTTTTATTTCTGTTAGTTAGTTTTGGTTGGATTATTTGCTTTCAGTTGATTTTATTTCTTCTGCAGATTTCTGTGTTAGCCCTACTATTAGTTTGATTTGAGTATTTACTTTGCTGTGATTTTGTACCTGTTTTTATTTACTGGTTCATATCTTGCACTTACTATTTTATGCTTTTTAAGATCTGATCACCGCTCACTACTTCTGATGATCTGAATTTTTGACTGGGAGTTTTTACCTTGTTTTGGTTTGGAAGCTGGTAAGCAGTGATTGACTTCGCTGAATCTGTTAAAGGAAGAAACATTGATAATTGTTTCTCTTCCTCTAACTCCTTTACTGGTGTGTAGTTTCTTTTGAATAAAAATCCTCTTCAAAATTAAAATGTTAGTTTTTGAAATAGAGATTATTTTATCTTCCTATAGTAATCTGCCTCATATCAATAGTGTTTTTCAAAGTCTTGAGTCATTAGTTTGATTTTCTAAACCAAGTGATTGCATTTATCATATGTTTTATGGCTTTTGTTTTGTGAATCGTTCTTCCTTACTATGGAGAGTCATCTCCTATGTCTGGAAGATAATCTTACAGCTGAGACTCTTTAATGATTATGAAAAGAAGAAAGCTTATAAAAGATGCGCAGTGCGCCAGATAATTTGAAAAAGAGGCATAAAATGAGCCCAAAACTGAAAAGATGCGAAATTGCCAAATTGGATACACAAAGTGTATCAAAAAATTAAAAGATGTGCAAAGTGTCAACCAATTTGGAAAAGAGGCACAAAATGAGCCCAAACCAAGCTTTCTTCCCTTTCAGATTGTTAAATGTCTTAGAGAAATTTGTGCGCCACTTAATATTTTCAAAAGCTTGTGTTTTGAAAATCCCGATTTCTGATTTTTTACTTTGTAACACTATTATATCAGATATTTTTCTGGAACGAGGCTTGAAAGGATCTCTTTTCAAATCTAATGTCTTTGCTTCTGAATCGAATTTTTGTTTTGAAAGAGGTTTGCATCGATAAGATGCCCGGGGTCGGAGTTACGAAAGTTGATTATTTCCAACCTCTTCTAGATTTCAGCGCTGTCAATCATCCTGTCATTAGTTTTTGAATCTAAAATCAAAGAAAAATTCTGATTTTCTTTTTTTGTAGTTGTTCTATTTTATGTTTTATTTCAGTGTTCTGTTTTTCCCTCCTCCTTTTTGTGATGTCAAAATGGGGAGTCAGTTGTAGTCGTGTCTGTTTCTGTTTTCTAAGTCATGTTTTCTGTATTGTTTTAGCTGTTAAATGAAAATTTAAGTAATGTTTGTTTTGTTTGATCTCCTAGTTTACTTTTATTTTCAGACTACTTTACAAATGTTTGCCATCATCAAAAAGGGGGAGATTGTTGCAAATCTAGTTTTGATGATGACAAATATGTTTCCAGTGTGTTTTGCTTGGCTAATCTGTTTCAGGCACAAAAGACCGCGAGCCACTCAAGCCAACTCAAGATCGGGTCTAAGTGTGTCAAATGTATAATTTTTTCATTTATTGAGTCAATTGTAATGTAACTGATTCCCTAGCTAAGTAACCTTGCACACACACACTCAGGGAGAGAGATTGAGTGAATTAGAGTTTCTGTTAAAATTTTGTTCAGATCGTCCTGGACAATTTTCACATCGTCCTGGACGATCCAGCCAAAATAAAAACCCTAATTAGGGTGACTAAGTTAAGAGGGTCTGATTAAGAAGATCGTCCTGGATAATCTATGGATCGTACGAGACGATATGCCCAAATCAAAAATTCTCAGCCGCCAGATTAAGTTAGGCAAGTTTTATTTTAAGTATTTTGGTTTGATCGTCCCGGACAATTAACTACAATTATGCCTAAATTAGTCTGGTAATTAAGGAAAGCAATTAATGTTTAATTGATACGATCACATCGTCCTGGACGATCGCAGGATCGTCCCGGACGATCGTGATCGTCTAGTGCATTTCAGCTGTACGACCCGAACTGTGTACATCACGATTTAGGGCCTTTTTGAACTAATCGTACAAGACGATGTCCCTATCGTCTTGGACGATCAAGTCATTTTTTGGTCGTCCAGCACAGATGTCTCTGGACGACCCGAACTGTCTTCTGGACGATTTTCCCCGATTTGCACTAATCGTCCCGGACGATCGCAGGATCGTACGGGACGATATGAACAACTTTTTCTACTGATCATCCAGAAGAGCCTAATCGTCCAGGCTGAAACAGTTGAATTTGAACTGATCGTACAGGACAATCTACCGATCGTCCTGGATGATCCTGGCCGACCAGTTGAGATTTAGGGCAAATTTTAAGCCCTCCTTTAAAAGAATTTTTTCCAATTTTTGGAAATATCTTTTGCTGCCTTCCTTCCCTGAGAAACCCTAGAGAGAGAGAGAGTTGGGAGAGAGAGAGAGAAGATCTTATGAGGGGGAGTTAGTAAGGGATTCACTAAGGTTGCTCCAAGCACGGATCAGAGTCGTCTTCTCCGCTCGTCGTCTTTTGTCTAGTCGGTGTTCGTCGTGGGAGGATCATTTGCAAGAAGATCCGGGGTTCTCTGCCTGCTTCAGGAGGAAGCGAAACGAGTTCGAAGGTTCTCTGCTTGCTTCAGGAGGAAGCGAAAGGAGGTCGGGTTCTCTGCCTCACCGTGTGGTGAAAAGGAGGTGTTTGTACAGGCTTCTCCGCCTTGTTGTGGGAGCAAAAGGAGAGACACTTTTGTTTAGTGCAATACCCAGAGGGGAGGCTCCGGGGAGTGGACGTAGGTCAAGTTGACCGAACCACTATAAAATCTGGTTTGCTTTTCTGATTCAGTTTTTGCACTTTACTTTTCTGATATTAACTGCTTGGGTGAATATCTGTGGTTGATCTTTTTATCGTTGTTTTAATTCATTTCCGCTGCACGTTATAAAAAGATTTTCATTGTTATCGTGAAATTTTTAAATAACCAATTCACCCCCCCTTTTGGTTAGCCTCGGGACTAGTTCACTAGGGCTTAACATCCCTATCGAACTTTCATATTGAGCATTAGTGAGCTGGAGGTTCCCTTTAAGGACCTTGTAAACATTTTGTTTTAATTAACGCGTAAGCCCCTCCCTGGGTTTCCCCAAAAAAAAATTCAAAATTTTAATTTCAAACTAATTATACTATATGAAGTGATTCATGCTATACAAAAATTTGAAATCTTACTTAAATTAACCCCTATAATTAGTTAATCAAATTATGGTTTAATTAATGATGGCCGATCATATTATACGGTGACGATCATACCGTACGATTGATAGAGACAAAATTTGGTCGTCCTAAAGATCGTACCAAACAAAACCATGATCTTTGAACTAATCATACTATATGATATTCACATAGTACTGGACGACCCACTTAAAATTAACTAACTGTACTATATGATGAGAGCAGTACAAGACGATTGACTGAGATGATTTCAAATCATCCTAGGAATAGTCCTGTATGAATAGAGAGAAAGCAAACATATCATACTGGATGATCTTAGGATCATAATGTACGATGTGTTTGAAAAGTTGAGCAGTTTATCTGAATGGCTGTTTGCATAGTAATGGAGGGTTTTCTTTTTGAACTGATCGTACAGTACAAATTCAAATCGTACTATATGAATAGAGACGACCAACTTATATTTTTAATGTTTCTTAAAGCCTAATACTTAAGTAATGTATGAAGAATCTCTTAGTAATAAAGAGGATTGTATGACTGCTGAAGGAAATCTGAGAGAGGTGCATTTCAAAGAAAATTAGGGTTTGAGAGAAAGAAGAAAGTTATGTTGAGTGTGAACGAAAAGGAGTGTGAAGGGATTACATGGTTACTCCGGGCTAGCTATACTATTGCTCCTTCTATGGCCTTCGTGAGTCCTTAGAGGCTCTCTTAGGAAAGAGGCTTCAAAGTCAAGTCCTTGAGGTACTCTGCCTTCTCAAGGAGGGAGAAA
This sequence comes from Dendrobium chrysotoxum, assembly GCA_019925795.1. Classification (NCBI taxonomy): domain Eukaryota; kingdom Viridiplantae; phylum Streptophyta; class Magnoliopsida; order Asparagales; family Orchidaceae; genus Dendrobium; species Dendrobium chrysotoxum. The sequence goes on from CM034302.1 coordinate 51,534,791, forward strand.
ATGATTAGAGGTACTCTGCCTTCTCCAGGAGGGAGAAAAAGATTAGAGGTAAGCTACCTTCTCTATAAGGGAAAAAAAGCTTTGGATTCTCTGCCTTCTCTAGGAGGGAGAAAAAGGATTCAAGGTTCGTTGCCATCACCAGGAAGGTGACATAGCTTCCTGCACTCTGCCGCATCAGGTTTGGTGAAGTGAGTCTGTAAGGGCTTCTCTACCTTGTTGTGGGAGCAAAAGGAGAGTCATTTAGTGTTAGTGCAATACCCAGAGTGAAGGACTCCCGGGAGTGGACGTAGGTCAAGGTTTATTGAAACACTATAAAATTTATTGTGTGCTTTTTTCCATTTTTTGCATTTTTATTTTTTTATAATTATCTTTCTTTGCAAGTTGAGTTTATTGGTTTCAATCATATCAATTAATTGCACTACGTTTAAACATGTTTGCTACAAGAATATTTGTGTGTGTTAAAAATAAAAAAAAGAAAAATTTTTAACATAAAAATTTTATATAAATTGCTTCTGCACGTTATTTTGAGTAATCTATCTAAATTAAGTTTTTAAGTTATTCTTTGGCTAAAACAAAAAAATAGTATTCCTGTGTATATATTTTAAAATTATAAATTCACCCCATTCTTGGTGCACCTCGGGCTACTTCTATAAGGTTTAACAGCCTTCTCGAACTTTCATGGATGTTTATTTATTCTTTCATAGTTTTAACTTGATTTCTTAGTGCTATCTATGGGAGTTGTTAAGTAGGCTTTACATTAAGTGGAATGCAAATTAGGACTACATGTGGTAGATTTTGTGTGGGCTATTTGCTGATTGTTATGTGATTTAACATATTTTTCTACTTTGTTGGGTTTGGCTTCAAAAGTGTTTCTGCTGGTTTTAAAGGGGGTGTGGTTTTTTCTTCTTTTATGTTCCTAAACATTATTTCTTTCCTTACCATAGCAGGAGGGGGTACTATGAATTAAGTGGTTACCCTTTGATGTGGAACCCTGATATATTTTATAATAAATTTGTGGTCATTTGGCTTTTCTCTGTGCACTCTGTGCATTATCCTGACAGGTTCTTCTTATGCTAGACTAGTTTTCAGATCAGCATAGAGTGCATAGTGGCACTAATTTTACACCCTATTGTTCATTAGATTTGCTACTTAAACCTTATTTATCTCTTTTATAATTGCTTCAATATCATTGCACTTATTTTAAATAGTTTGTTAACTAATCTTTGCATATTTTCAAGTTTCCTAGAAAGAGGTGGTGTGATCTTACTTTTGAGTATTTTGGGCTATTTCTTGTATTCCATATTTCTTGTAGGTATTGTTGTGGTAACCTGAATAAGCTTCAATGTTGTTCTCAACATGGATATTTTTAAGGTGGTAGCACTCTGCAACTGCCTCCCCCCCCCCCCCCCCCCACTCCCCACCCCACCCAGCAGATTTTCTTTAAGTTTATTTATCTATTGTAATGTAGAAAGGTTCATATCTTTCATAGGATTTATTATACTTTGCATTATAGCTCTTATGAGCTGTAGTGAGCTTTTGAACCTTCTAACGACTTGTGATCATTTTGATGAATTAACACATAAGCCCTTAGATTAGGTTTTAACTAAAACAAAAAAATAAAATAAAAAAATTAAAAATTAAAAACCCTAAACCCTAAATCATTATACTTAAAGTCAAAACCTTAAAACCCATAAATGGTAAACCATAAACCCTAAACCCTAAACATAAAAATCTAATCCCAAAACCTTAAACCTTGAACCATAAACCCTAAACCAAACCTAAACACTCGACCCTAAACCCCAAACCCTAACCTTAACGTTAAACCCTTAAACTTAATCTGAAACCTTAAACCCAAAAATATAATCTTGAAACCCTAAATATGAAACCCTAAACCATAAACTATATTTTATAAATCCTAAATTTTAAATCCTAAACATTAAATCCTAATCCCTAAAATCTAAAACATAAATTGTAAATCTAAAACCCTAATACATCAACACTAAATAATAAACCATAAAAAATAAACCCTAAAAAAGCTTAAACCCTAGACCCTAAGTCCTACGCTAAAACCTAAACCAAAAATCCCAAACCCTCAAGCCTAAAACCTAAATCAAAAACCCCAAACCCTAAGCTCTAAAATGTAAAAAAAATTAGAAAATAAAATATAAAATATTAAAAAATTAAAATTTAATAAGAAAAAATAAAAATAGAAGAAATAAAAGAAATAAAAAAATAAAATTAAAAAATGGAAAAAATAGATAAATAAAATAAAAAATCAAAAAATCAAAAATGAAAATGAAAAAAAGATCATAGGACACGATCTGGATGAGACTATTCTGAGCAATTCTTTTAGGCCATGCATAATATAGTTATACATGCATCTTTAATGTTCTGGCGCCTTAGGATCCTTTATAAGACTATTATGAAAAAAAAAAAGCTTTTTTGGTAAGAAAACCTGTATATCATAATTTTTTTACCAATTTAAAGAAAGCTAGATATATGTTCTTGTCTTGCAAGGTGAGTAATTGAAAATATGTAGGTTAAGATACTCTAACATAAATATAACCAAATAGATTTTATAAAATTTTTAATATTGTTGAGATTTAAAAATAAATAAATAAAAAAAACCCTAAACCCTAAATAATAAATCCAAAACCGTACTAAACTCTAAGCTGATGCTTAAAATTCTTCTTAATGCTCAAGTTTAGTTTATTCTCTAGTGATCTAGGGCATCCACTTGCGATCTCTATTTTTCTTCATTTTGGTGTGGATTTACTACTTGTTTATCCTGGATTTTCTCCTCCGTTGTGCTTTTCATTTATTTTGTGCTCTATTTTGAGTTTCCTTTGGCTTTTGTGGCTTTGGGCGATGATGACGCCGTCGTCATCAAGCCCCTTATCTTTTTCATTCGCTGATGGCAAGTCTCACTCATTTAAAGATGTTTTGGCTGGTGGCTCCTCTTCTTCAGATTATAAACTACATTTCGTTCAAACCTCCTTTAAAGGTTGCCTACTCTGATGTTTAACGATTCTGTGATTTCCTAGCTGGCCCCACCCTTTTCTTTAACTTTCATTGGCAAGTTTGTCTTGCATCGACCAAATCTGGATATTATACACATATTTTATCTTAATCTGAAACTCTCAGGTTCATTTAATATTGGTTTGCTGGATCAAAGACACAATGCGATTCAACTTTCTAATGATCTTGATCATAGTCATATTTTCTCTAGGAGGGCGTATTATATTGAAGCTTGCCAGATGCGTTTACTCAAAGGACTCCAAATTTTGAAGTTTGAGAGGAGTCCCAAATAGCGCCTGTGTGGATCTCCTTTTCGAATCTGAGACTTCATTTCTTTAATTACCAAATTTTGTTTAGTCTTGCTTCAATTTTTTGTAGGCCTCTACAGATAAACCAAGCTTCTGCTTTAATCTCCCATCCATTGGTGGCTCGTGCTTAGTTGAGATGGATATTTCTAAGAAACATCTTAATGAGGTTTGGCTTAGGCCAGAGTTAAATGGCTATTTCTAAAAATTTTATTTTGAAAACTTGGCTATTTTTTTTTTCTCACTGTAAAATACATGGTCATGGTTTAAATGAATGCTACAGGTTACACCCTTATCATCATAAGCAGAAGGATTCATCCAACCAATCGAAAGGAAATACTATTTTAGTTCCTTCAGCAACTTATGATAAGGATATTCCTATAAAGGGATTGATCGAGGAAACTTTGGTAAACCCGCAGAATAATACTGAGGACATAATACAACCTGCCACCATTAATAATGATCAATTTTCTACCATTATTGAGGACCATATTACTTTACAAGAAGTGACTAACAGCTCCAATATTTCTTTAGCTAATGGTTTTGAAAATGTAGATAAGCAAATGTTTGCTATACTACTAACCAAAATATTTTTACTTCATCTCCTCTTAGCCCATGTGTTATTAATAAAAATTTGCATGATATGGATTTTATGATGATCAATAAAAATTATGGTAATACTTTGTCCTCTCAACCTGTTGTGAATGAACAGGAAGACAGGCAGCTCATTTTGGAGGAAAGAGAATTGAATAATGCTCGTATAGATAGGGGAAGTAAGGAAATTATGGAAGAAGGTTACACCTTTGAGGATGGAGAGTTTCCTCAGGAGGTAAGGTAGACGGGTCTTCACAATGATAGCAACCATTCTAAAAACTCTCATCCACATAGCGATGCCTTCACTAATTCTGAGGATATGGACATTCTGGCAAAACGATTCGCTAGAGATGATATTTACACTAGTTATACTAAGTTTCATAAAAGGAAGAGTAGGAAAAACAAGTACAACATTTTACAATCACCTAGGACCACCAGCTCGCATACTAGTCATTAGCCTCTTTCTTATGTTTAAATCTATTATTTAGAAAGTTAGGGGTATTGGTTTCCCCTCCTGTAGGTTGAGGGCTAAGAATATATGTCGTATTCACAATGTTTCTATTCTTGTCTTACTTGAACCTCTTATTACTTCTGCCAAATTACTCAGTACTGCAAGATTTTTGGGTTTTAAGCATTCTGCTGTGAATTCCACCAATAAGATTTGGGTGTTTTGGAAGGATTCTATTGTGATAGATATTATTGGGGATTTTACTCAATTTCTGCATTGCAATATTGAATTTTTAAATTTGAACTGTTGTGCTTCTTTTGTGTATGTTGCTTCTTCTTATAGTAGTAGAAAAGTTTTATGGGAGCAACTCACTAACTTCCATAATTTTTGTAATTTGCCCTGGTTAGTTGGTGGTGATTTTAACACTATTTCAAATCCATCTGAGCGTATTGGGGGCTCTACTCGTGTCTATCATTTTATGGAGGATTTTAATAATATGATTATGGATTGCAACTTAGTGGACTTGGCTTCTCTGGTAATAACTTCACTTTGAACCATGGTAACTTATGTCAACGTTTGGGTCGTGTATTGTTTAATGATAGCTGGAGTAACTAGTTTGATTCTATTTTTGTTGATTATCTTAGCAGAACTCTTTCTGATTATTCACCTATTTTGATTACCCTCAAGACTAGGCATGTGGGTTCTTCCCCTAATTTTAGATTTCAAAACATGTGGTTACTTGATGACTCTTTTCTAAACATGATTCAAGAATATTGGCATGCCTCCTTGCATCTGGATAACTCTATTATTGGTATGAATAGATTATGGTTTAAACTGAAAAGACTTAAGCATAAAATCAATTAGTGGAATAAAAATGTTTTTAAAAATATTTTCACTAATATCTTGAATACTGAAGATAAAGTTAACACAATTGAGCTTAATTGCCAATTGTATCCTTCTGATGATAATTTCAGTTTGCTTAGGGATGTTAAAGATTGCCTCTTTAAACTTCAAGCTCATGAGAAAGCATTTTGAAAACAAAAAGTGGCGGTGAAGCACATTGTTGATAGTGGCAATAACACTAAATATTTTTATGTCTTAGTCAAGAGGAACCGTGCAAAAAAATACATTAATAAAATCACACATGATGATGGTTCAATTATTGAGGATGTTGGGGAAATTATTAATTTGGCGGTCTAATCTTATCTCACAAGATGATAATGATATTCTCTCTAAACCCCCTAGTTTAGAGGAAATCAAAGAGATTGTTCATGACGTGATTGCTGATTTTGTGGCTGGGCTAGATGGTTTCACCACTATGTTTTTCCATAAAGCTTGGTATATTATTAGTAATGATCTTTATCCTGCTATTCTTGATTTTTTGGCTAGTCATAATATTCCTAAATTTTTCACTTCCACTTCTATTGTTCTCATTCCTAAAAGAAATTATATTAGTAATTGGAATGATTTTAGACTTATATGTCTCTACACCTTTTTTATTAAGTTGATTTCTAAAATTCTTATGAATCATTTAACTTCTCTTATCCCTAAAATTACTTCTCCTTATCAAATGGGTTTTATCAAGGGTCAGGCTATTTTTGATAATATTCTTTTGGCCCAAGAGTTTTGTCATGATCTTGATGTTTAGGTGAGAGGTAGAAACATTATTTTGAAATTAGATATCTTAAAGGCTTATGACAACATTGATTGGAATTTTCTTTACAGTATTTTACATTTGATTAGTTTTAATTTGATCTTCATTAGTCTCATCAGGAATTGCATTAAAGGATCCTATTTCTCTATTATTATGAATGGCAAAAATATTGGCTTTTTAAAATCCTCTCATGGCCTAAGACAGGGTGATCATATCTCTCTGCTCTTTTTATTATTGCTGCTGAGTACTTATCCATTGGTTTTTCTAACCTCTTTGAGAATCGCCATAGCTTTTAGTTTAGAACTTTGGGTGGATTTCCTATTTCACATTTATGTTTCACTGATGATCTTATCATTTTTACGAATGCCTATTTAAATAGGATAAATAGGCTTATGGTTTTCTTTCATGAGTTTGAAAATGTTAGTGGGCTTTCTCTGAATAAGCATAAGAGTTGTTTTATTGCTTACAACAAAGTGCCTAATGACCGTATTACTGCTATCAAAGGCCTTGCTAGTTTTGTGCAAAGTCACTTGCCTATTAAGTACCTTGGTGTTCCTCTTTTTAAAGGTAGGAAGAAAACTTTTCTTTTTGAAGACTTGATCACTTCTGTGCATAACAAGCTAATGTTTTGGGATTCTAATTTTTTTAGTTTTTGGGGTAGATTGACTCTTATTAGAAGTGTGCCTTTCTCCCTTCCTGCTTATACCTTCCAAACTCTTCAACCTACTCATGTGGTATGCAACAGAATTGATAAAATTTTTAATAATTTTTTTTGGAAGGGGGCCAATAGTTCTAAAATTTTTTGGTCTTCTTGGAACAAGTACTGTGGTATTTTGGCTAAGGGTGCTTTGGGTTGTAAGAATATGTATGATTAGGCTTATGCTTTCTCCATCAAGCTGTGGTACATGTTTTTTGCTAAAGTGAGTCTTTGGGCTAAGTTTATGTATGTTAAGTATTGTGTCGGTAAGCACCTGACTATATGTTATTATTACAAAGGTGATTCTAAAGTGTGGAAGAGACTTTGCAATATTAAATGGGTTGTTGAGCCCAACATTATTTGGGGGCTTGGTGGTGGTAACATCTTCTTTTGGCAAGATCATTGGCTGGGAGCTCAATCTATTAATTCCATTACTAATACTACTTCCATTGTTGCAGTTAAGGTGAACTATTTCATTACTGATAACTGTTGGGATTATGATAAACTTGCTAATGTTATTCTTAAGTCTGTTATCCAACAAATTCTAATCCTTCCTCTTAACACTGATTTGGATGATTTATTATTATGTAATTTGTCTAAAGATGGGGGCTTCAGATTAAAGGAATCTTGGCATGCCTTCAGATTTAAAAATGATGTCACTAATATTTTTTCTATAATTTGCCATAAAAGTATTCCTTCCACTGTTGCTATTCTCATTTGGAGAATTTTGCATAAGTTCATTCCTACTGATGATAACTTAATTAAAAGAGATTTTATTTTACCCTCCAAATGTCAATGTTGTTGTCATGTGGAGAACATGCATCATGTCTTTCTTTCAGGTCCTATTGTTGTTAAAATTTGGATGTATTTTGATGATATTTCTAGATTAAATTATTTTAATGCTAATTTTTCTATTAATGCTATGCTTAACTCATGATTTATTAAGTAAAAAATTCACATATGAAATGTTATTATGTCTCTTATTTTATGGTATTTATGGCTGGATAGAAATAATTCTCTTTTCAATGGTATTGGTATGAACCATCATAGGATTATTAAGAATGTGAATGGCAAGGTTCTGAGACTTTTTTTTTTTAATCTGCTCTCTATTAAGAATTTTAAGAATTATTTCTTTGTGGCGTCTAACTTGGGTATCATGTTGGAAGGTGATCATCCTTCTACCGAACATAGGATTATTTATTGGGTCAATGCCCCTAATAATACCTATAAGCTGAATGTGAATGGTGCTGTCAAAGATACCATCTCGGGTTGTGGTGGGATTATTAGGGATGGTTATGGGAATGTGATTATGGCTTTTGCGGGCCCTTTACATAAATGTTATGTTAATTTTACTGAGCTTTCACCTAACATTCATGGTCTTAGATTATGCATATCTCTTGTAATTTCTAACATTTGGATTGAAGTTGATGCTATTTATAGTATTCATTATTTAAATAACATTGATGATATTATGTGCAATCCATATCTTTTTTATCTTGTTAGGGAAAATAAGCAGCTGCTGACTTTTGTTAATTTCTCCATGTTTTATGTGCATAGGGAGGGGAATGCTTGTGTTGATTGGCTTGCCAATTTTGGGTGTAATTTGGATGGTCTTACTGATTTTTCTGCCTCCAACTTACCTGCTCCCTTAAAGGGACTTTTAAGATTAGATAAAATTGGTCTTCCCTATATTAGAATTTTACTTTTGGTTTTGGATAGAGCCTGTGTGACTCCTTTTTATTTTGGTGTGGGTGATGTCTTATGCTTGGCATGCTGTAGGTTATCCCCTTTGGCCTGAACCCTTGCCCTGGTTGTTTCAATTTTAATTCTAACTTTTCTCCCTTGTGTTGTTCTTCTATTCCAAGATTATTTTGCCTCGAGTTAGTTCTCTATAGGGGTTTCTGGTTTGAGCTGGTTTCCTATATCTCATTGTTTGGTATTGTGGGGGTTATGTTGGTGGATGCTCCTTGGTTCCCCTCTGGTGTGGCTTTTTCTAGTCTCAAGGTGTTTAGTTTCTGTGTCTGTGCTCTCCGCCACTTATGCGGTTTTCTGTCTCTGGGTAAAATTTCCTTGTGCTTCATTGGGTATGGTTTACACTAGAGTGGCACTTATGTTATACTTCTATTGGAAATTATGGTTCTAATTATTTTTGCTTGGATGGCCAATTCTGCTGTTATGCTGCTTGGATGTGGACTTAGTTCTCTGTTATTGGTTGGTTTATTTGTTTGTTAGAGTTTAGGTGCTTTTTTGCTATGTCATTCCCTAGCTTAGTTCTTATTATTCTATCCATAGTGGCTTTTGTCTTTATTGGTGCTTTGGTCTGTGGCTTTTATCTGGTGCTGTGTTTTATTGCTTGGGCTAGGAGAAATGATTGGATTTGTTATTACCCTGATTTTAGCCCCTCTGGTTGCTCTTCTATTCCTAGGAGCCTCATGTCGGGTTGGGTGTGATGGTTGCAGTTTAGGGGGTGCTGGATGGGTTGGCCCAGCTGGTTGTATTTCTGGGGGGTTTTGGATTACTGGGGGTTGCTTGTATGCTGGGTTTTGGGGTGGCCCCTTTGGTTCGATTTTTTGGTTGATGATTTTAGTTGCTATTATCTTTATACTTATATTTACTAGCTTTTTATGGGTTCTGGAAGTATATTTCTGCTACTATCTTAGTTGTGATGGCTTGTTGTCTCCAATTGTTAACTTTTACTCAAGTATGTTTCATCTCGTTATACATGAACGAGTATGGGTTTAGAATTGAGTGGCATTGGGGTGTAGTGCAATTATTAATGATGATGGATGTGGCGAGATTATTTTCCTGAGCTCATTTGGTCTAGATTTATGTGTTGGCTTCATCACCCCTTTTCTAGATTATTATGGTTTTATTACTAACTCCTGGATCTAGTTTTGTTTCTATTTTGTCTGCTTTTTTAACTATGGACTCTGTCTGTATGTTATTGCCTTGTCGGTTATGACAGGATTGGTTGGGTTGTTTTTATTTTGGGTTACCATGGGTTAACTGATGCCTTATGTGATAATGTCAGTTGCTATTATCGCCCTTTATTTGGCGATCCTGCTCTCTATCCTGGGTTTCCCTTTCTTAGAAGGATTTTGTCCTTTTGTTGTTGCTTGGCCATGTTTTGTATTAAATATTGGCTAAGGATTTCTTGGTTATTAATCACTAATGTTGAAGGGAGTATCTCTATATCCTTTTTTATAATTATCTTGGGAACCTTATTTTAACTAATATTTATCCTTTCTATTACACCTTTTATTTGCTTTGCTTGGTTTTCTCTTATTTTCCCTTATTCTTACAGGTTAAAGGGAAGGTTACTCTGGTGGAGGTTTTGCTTATATTTTGTAGAAAGACTGCGCTCATTGGTGATTTGTTCGTCTTTTTTTTTTTTTTTTGCTGTTGTTCTCTAGCAGCCCTAGAATGTTACTAGGTGATTTTGTAACATAGAGTATAGGGGGCCATCGGCTCGTAGGATTTTTTTTGGATTCTTTGTGTAGCACTTTTGAGCATTAGAGAGCTGAAGGTCCCCTTTAAGGACCTTGTAATATTTTTTTCAATTAACACATAGGCTCCTCCATGGGTCCCCCCCCCCCCCCCCCCCCCAAAAAAAAAAAAAATATACTCTATGCCCTAAACCCTAAACCCAAAAATCTCATCCCCTCGCTTTGGCATCTTCTCTAATGATTGTAGGGCTCCTGTTCCTCTATTTCCATTCTCGTGTTTTGGTGATCTTTTTTTCTTTTTTGGTTAAGCAATTTATTTTTATATCTAGGCTTTTCATTTTGATGTTGGGCCTTTCATGGCCCATTTTTTTTTTCACTACTATGGTGATGCCTTTGGCGTCGAATCCATGGGGCTCCTCTTTACCTCCTCCTCCTCTTAAAAATCAAGACTTTTTTGACATAAATGGTGCTAGTAAGACTCCAAAGAAGTGTTTTCTGGTGCTTCTTCTTCTTCTTCTAATCCTACTCTATCCCTTTCTCAATCTTATTTTAAAGGTGTTCCTGAGATCGTGATTTCTTATGAAGATGTCATTAAGCTTCCTTCCCCTTTTCAATATACTTTAGTAGGTAAGTTTTCCTTGGGCTGGCCTAATATATATGCCATCCATTTTTTTTAATAATTTAAAGCTATCAAATTTAGTTTTTGTTGGATTATTGGATCCTCCACATATTGTGATTCTATTGTCAAATGATTTGGATTATAGTTGGGTCTTTCCTAGAAGATCTTACTATAATCAAAACTGTCAAATATGGTTGTCAAAATGGACTCCATTCTTTGATATAAATAAGAATCTCTAATCATTTTTATATGGATTTCTTTCCCTCATTTGTTTTCACACTTCTTCAACCATCGTTTATTGCATGCCTTGTGTTCAATTTTTGGTAGACTATTGCAAAAGAACTAAGCCACAGCTTCCAGAATGAAGCCCTCGGTTGCCTGTATTCTGGTTAAGGTGGACATTACTATGAAGCAAGTTAAAGAAAAATGAATTAGTTCCTGAACTCTTGGGTATACGTATAAACTTGAATTTAAAAAGGTCCCTATTTTTTGTAATCATTCTGAGATTCTGGTCATTTTATTTCAGAGTGTATTGTTCTGTATCCTTTACTTTAAAATCCTCAGCCTCCTATTGTTTGATTAAAAATAAATTGTTTAAAAAGGATTAATTTTCTTTGGGAAAATTTAATTTTTAGAATTTTAATTTTGAGATTGAACATGTCATTATGAATAATATATTACCTTGAGAAGCAAAGATATCGTTCCCTAATGGGTTCAATTTATAAGATTGAAGACTTATCAAGATTATCGTTGTCAAATTTGGGAAAGAACTATATATGACCCGAAGGGTCAAGATGATCGTTCAATCTGGCATTTAACCATGATAATTTGGATAGCATATCATTAATTTTATAATCAAAGTTATGATAGTAATTGATATATCTCTCCGAGGAAAGAAGGTATCAATCAATATTGATTGTTTGAAAATGACGATAATGATCATTGTATTTGAATTTCCCAAAGTTAATTAATTAAGATTTTAAAAACTTGTTTTTAAAAATTTGATCTAGGTTTCTAAATTTCCTATGAGCGTAAGCCCTCGTAGTTAATTACATCATAAGGAAACCAGAATTTCCTACAAATACTCTCGATTAAAATAGAGGTAAAAATTTTATTTAAGGATTTCAAAGCTTGATGTAAAAGGAGGTAGGGATTAAAATTTTCAAATGAGATTGGATCCAAGTCGAACACTTATTTCTAAAATAAAAGGAGAAAGGGTAGGTAGTGTTTTAAGATTCTAAAATAATTCAGAAACACCCCAGCCTATCCTATGTGTTGGGCTTGAATTTGATTGAAAGAGATTTAAATTTAACTTGTTAATTTTATTAGAATATTGCAATTAAATTCCTAGAGGTCGAGGTTTTATAGCCTGAGCCTACCTCAGAACTTAAGTATAAATTGGGTACTGAAAATTAGTAACCCAAACCTATCTAATGCAATGCAAAATCTGGACTTACCTCGGCCTAGATTGGGGAGCTAGCTAAACCTCTTAGGTGCTTCAAAACCATGTATCTGGTCTTTTATTTGAGAGTTGGTAGGGACGTTACATTAAGTTATGTTTAAGAAAAGCGGGGCCGACATCTAGAGCAGATTCCTAATTGACCCCTTAATATATGTTGGGTATTTGATACTTAAGCTAAAATACAGTTAAAAATTTAAACACTTTTAAATTAGTATCTAATGTAATGAATGCTAGTTGACTCTATTAAATGCCTAAATCAAAATGAAGAAGTTTTAAAATCAGGCTTAAAAAATATATTTTATCCTAGAGATTGTATAGATTCTCCTTGACAGATCTGCACTTTCGCCAGGTGGTATGCCAGAACCTGCAGGCGGGGAGGTGCCTAACAAATGGGAAAAAAATACAACGAATATGCATATGAGAACTCCCGGTGATCCCGGGCTTACTTCTTAAAATGTTAGATTTCTATGTGAGCTTAAAATTTTTAATTTTGTTTAAGTAAAAGAATTTTTAACACTCCCTCATGAGCCTCCGATCAGGTTCCAGGCTAAATCAAATACGACATGCAAGATTGCCAAAAAAACTACTAAAAACATGCAATCATATATTGCAATCAATATCAGACAATCAACTAAATAATTAAATCAAATAAATTAATATTACAAACTAAAAGTCCATAGGCAACCTCTTAATATTACAACAAAAGGTTTGCAAAAAAGTAAAGTGGCCGAGTACCACTAACAATAACCCGGATTCTACTCCTAAGACTCAAGTGACTTTGAGAATGGTTCTTCTCATCCTTCACTTATTCATCCCTCTATAGGCTCCTTGGATTGTCGGGTCCGGATATCAAAATGAAAAAAAACTCCCCCTCGGGAGGGGTATTATCTTTTCTCTTTGGATATTTTGAAAGTCATCCAAATTTGGATCTCCAAATAGAGAGGGATGCTCACCTAAGAGATGTCCCTTCCTCTTGGGATTCCAAATTGGATGTTCCATCCCATCTCAAAGCACTTAATAATTTATAACTAAAATAATTAAATCAAGTTACATTGAATGAAAATTAAAATCTAGACTCAACACCTGTAGGGTTATCCTAATAAATAAATATTTAAATTAACATCCCAAGAAATTAATATTAATTGAAAATTTTAAATACTCAAATCATTGCCACACTTGGCCATGCTCTTTTAATTTAAAGGGGGCCTTAGCAATTTCTGAAGCACCTATAGAAAACATCATTAATTTTAGCTTTATTTATTTTTCCCCCCATTATTTTAGTTGTCATGTATGAGCATGGCCACCTTTATAATATTGAATTAGTATAAATCATTCCTAAACTAAGGGTAGATCTAACGCATAATCAATAACATGATAGTGTGCAGAAATTAAATAAATAATTAATCAATTACTTAATCCTAACAACCAGCCTGTAATAAAAACCACAAAAAACTTGGCACACATAAGTAGCAGAAAAGTAAACACCAGTCTAGCATAGTACTAGAGTTGGTTGTCCTCATAAACCATCTAAAGTATATTGGGTAAGCTGTGTGGCTTGGATATGTCTAATATAGTGCAATTAGTTAAAGTTGTTTGAAGTTTTGATTGGTTGAAAGGCTTAAAGAGAATATTTAATTAAAGTTTAAATATTAATGATTTGGGATTAATTTTAAAATATACTTTTTGAATGTTAAGTGCTTACCACCTTTATTGCTCACCGAGGCCGTGAAGTTTATTTTACCTTCCTTTGGGCTAATTTAAAAATCTCGTATACTTGGGTTACCTAGTGATAACTGAGATAATTAAGTGGATTTGATTCATTACGGTTTGAAGTTTGATGAATTTTAATTAAAATTGATTGATTACTGGTTTTAAGGTTGAATTAAGGTTTCTTGTAATTTTAAATCAATTGTTGAATTTTCTGGAATTATTTGAATTATTTAAAGTATTTAATTAAAGGGGTCAAAATTTGACTTTAAATTAAGATTAATTTTTGGAAAGTTAGTATTTTTACAAAATATTAGACTTAAAATGAGCAATTAGACGCTAGGTTTGTTAGATTCGGATTTTTCTGGATTTAGTTATGAAGGTTTGAAGTTTTAACTTGATTTTAACTTAAGGTTTGACTAAAGAGTTGACTTTTTTATTTTGGGTTATTTCTAGTGGTTTGATATCTTTGATAAATATTAGATGTTAATTGAAGTTGAATGCCTTTGATTTTGCTTAATTTGAAGTTTTCTATAATTAGTTATGATTTTTGGAAGTATGATTATTTATTGAATTTTTAAAATTATTTAATTAGGGGGGGTTTTGATGATTTGAGTCCAAATGAATCCCCAACTCCTTGAAATCAACTCCAAAGGTCAGCAATAATCTAAGGAGAGATTCCCAAGTGCTTAGGAATTTTTTGAAATTTTTAATTATTTTTAATTAATTAAATTAATTGAATATTAAATTTTAATTAAAATTAAATTATGCTTCATTTTAAAGTCTAGTGAAGGGGTTTTTATTTTTCTTAAGTTAAAAGTTAAATTTTGGTTAGTTTGATGTATTATTTATAATTTTTAGGTTTAAACTTAATTTATTAGAATTTTTGGAAATTTTAATGCTTAATTAAGGGTTTAAACTTAAGTTGATTGGTAAAGGAGCTTAATGATTTCAAAAATCAGTCAGAAATTTTCTTATGGTTATATGTGTCACTAAGTTTGAATATTCAAAATTTCAAATCAATAGGAAGTGTATCCTAATTTCTAGAATTTTTCTAAATTTTGTAGACAAAGGTCCATAATTATTATCCTTAATCGCTAAGTTAGGTGGGTTTAAATCAATGTTCCACTAACCCTTGGCCTTAACATATATGAAAATACACACAAGCACAATCAATTCTTAAATCTAGGAGAGCTTAAACTAAGTGTAAATGTGTGCATCCTAAGCATGCAAATATTAAATAAAAGGTAAGTAATTAAAAACTAGATTAATGAACAATCAAAACATGATTATTCACTAATCATTCCCATCAATTCTGTTTAGGAATGCTCAAACTATGTTTAAACTTTTAAGGGATCTCTCAAACATTAAAACATTTAACATCTAAATATAATTTTAAAATAAATTTCAAAATATATAAATACACATATATAAAAGTATAAAATTTCAAAATTAAAATATAATTAGAATAAATTCAAAATATATTTATTTTTGAGAGATCCTCTGATTTCTAAAATAATTTAAAAATAATTTTTTTTTTATTTTGAAAATATTTAATATGATATTTAATTAAATACTGTTAAATATTCAAAATATTAAAGTAATTCAAATTATTTAAAATAAATAAAGTTTTAAATCTAAAATTTAATTTTAAATTAAAATATTTGAAATTCTAAAAATTTAAGGTATTATTTATATTTTTTTATTTTATTTGACTTTCTAAAAATTATATTAATTTAATTTTAATTAAATATTAGTTAAATAATTGAATATTTAATTAATTAAAAATTAATTAAAATATAAATATTTCTTAAATTTAATTTAATTTAAAATTAAATAGTAAAAATAATTTTTAAATTTTTTAAATTTTTTTTGAAAATAGTTAAATTAATATTAATTAAATATTAATATATTAATATTTTTTAAAATAATTAATTAATACATCTTAAATTAAATTAAAATTTATATTAAACTAAATTTTGAATTGCAAAAAGATTGAATATTTATTTGAAAGATTAAAACTTATTTTAAAATAAAATTCTAAATTTTATTAAATAATTTATTTTATTTATATTTTTTTAAATAAATATTAATTCAAAATAATTATTAATTAATATTGTAAAATAATTTAAAATGTAATTAATATTTTAAATTAATAATAATTTTAAATTAAATTATTTAAATTTTTTTAAAAAATTATTATATATCATATAATTTTTATTTAAAATAATTCTAAATAAAAAGTTTTTTAAAAGAATTTAGATTTAAAAATAATTTTAAATTAAATTTAAAATCATTATATATCAAATGGCAGTGTGGAAGACACGTGACGACATCCTGTTCATTTGATCCAGAATGCGGCATCAGTAAGCCACTTGGCGGCCTCCCATTTGTCCAATCAAAAACATGGCGGCAGGAGGCCACATGGCTCAATGGGATTGGCCATCCAGACCATAGATGCATATTTCCAATCATTGTCAATGAATGGTTTGGCGATGGCAGGCCCACGCGCTTTCACTAATCTGACTCAGCGGGGATCCTGTGCCATTCGATGCTCCACATTTTGAAATCAAGGGCCCAGATCGAGCCAAATAGAGATCTAATCGTGAGATCGGTTCTGCGGTCTTGACTAGCCATACGATGACCAGATCAAGACTATTGATCATAAGATGAATGGTCCATGATTTACGTAACGAAGGGGTTTTGTAAACTAAGCCCTAGAACCCATTTTCAAGTGCATTCCCTCCATCTGATTAACTAAATTGCAAGAAATTTTAAACAGAGATTGTAAGCATGAAGAGCGTTGATATGGAATTGAAATTGTAGTTTAAAACAAGCTTTTCAAAATGCTAATTCTAAGTGTCCTAGATTAGGGTTTAGGATTATACCTCACCTAATCAATGGATTCAGATGAACTTGAGCTCTCTGAACTTGTAGTTTGTTCGTGTTTAATCCAATAGAAGACTCCTCGAGCTGAAAATGCCTAGATCGGGTGCTACAGCTCCTTAGACGAAAAATGCTTGGACTCACCGAAAAGCTTGCCATCGGTGACTTTAACTGGTCAGATTTAACTAGAGAAGTATAGAAGAGGCTATGGGGAACTCAATCGAAAGAGATTGGGTTTTGGAGAGGCTCGAGTAGAGAGAGAATGGCAAGTTGATAATGAATTCTTTTTGAGGGATTTTACCCTATTCAAGCGACCCTAGGCTCAAGGAACGGTTGGGGTTGACTACATGTCCTCCTTAATGGCTGCCACCTATCCCAAGGTTTGTGGGATGGCAGGGAATCAAGAGGATAAAAGGATATGAGGTGGAAAGCCTCTTTTGTCCTTGGGAGCACATGAGAGTTATTAGGTTTAAATTAGGGATTAGGATTAACATTAAGAACATTTGAGAAGTTGATTAAGGGTGCTGTAGTGGCTGGGTTTGGAGTAGGTTAGCTTAAGCAAGGGATTTGACCATTTTAAGGGATTTCAAGCTCTTATTAACTGTTTGACTAGTCAAATAGTGAATGGATGCTTAGGTGGATTTCAGGGAAAGCTAATTTACCATTAAGATGATCTAGCATAGGTAATAAGTAGGCATGTTGGTATTTAACAAGGAATTGATGGCCCTTCCATGGTCTTTTTAAAACCCCTGTTGAATACTTTGTCCAATCAAATAATCAACCCCAGGTGAGGTGGTATCCAGGTGATGTTTAGGTGCTAAGGGGATGATGAAGATAATATTTGAAATACTACATTACGAATTTGAATGAGTTAACATCTGTATGTGCAAGTTTGATGATGATTAAAGATTTGACTAGGTCAAAATCTATGGTGATTTAACTCTAGGTGATTTAGATCTATTTAAATCAATCATTGAAGTAAGCTTGAGGGTTTAGAGATTTACTTGAATTTGATTTAATTGAATGTGGCGATTGGACCTTTTTTTTGACTAGATTTGACCAGATGTGGGTCTGGTTGACCAGGTCCCCTGATGACTTGGTCAGGGTGTACAGTCAAGTTTAAATCATCAGGGGAAGTGTCCAAAAAAACTTGAAGAAGTTTTGAATGCATCTAAGACTTGCTTCAAAATAGAGAAGCTTAAGGGTTTGCACTAGTCAACCTGGGTTAACTTGGTCAACTAGTTGACCCAAGGCCAGTGTTTGGGCTTGACAGGTTTGGAATGATAAATGAGGTCGGGTAGAAGTGTTGCAAATATGATTTTGATGATGACAAACATGTTTCCAGTGTGTTTTACTTGGCTAACCCGTTTCAGGCACAAAAGATCACGAGCCACTCAATCCAACTGAAGATTGGGTCCAAGTGTGTCCAATGTACTATTTTTCTTTTTTTTTTGAGTCAATTATAATGTAACTGATCCCCCAGCTAAGTAACCTTGCACACACACACTCAGGGGGAGATCTTGAGTGAATTAGAGTTTTTATTCATTTTTTGTTCAGATTGTCCTGGACGATATTCACATCGTCCTAGACGATCAGGTAAAAATAGAAACCCTAATTAGGGTGACTAAATTAAGAGGGTCTGATTAAGCTGATCGTCCTGGACGATCTTTGGATCGTACGGAACGATATGCTCAAATTAGAAATTCTCAGCTGCTAGATCAAGTTAGGTAAGTTTTTATTTTAAGTTATTTGGTCTGATCGTCCCGGACGATATGTGTATCGTCCTAGACGATTTAGTACAATCATGCCTAATTTAATCTGGTAATTAAGGAAAGTAATTTATTTTTGATTGATATGATCATATCATACAAAAATAATCGTACAGTACGAACAGGTGTTCGTACAGTACGATAGGTAATAATGTTCGTACCGGCCGAGTTTAAATTCATCCTAATCCATTTGACACGTGGATCATATAGTACGATAGGTATTTCGTACAGTATGATGACCAATAATGTGTATCGTACGGTACGAGTGGTGAATCGTACAATATGATAGGTATAAGACATGAAAGATCTGGACCGTGAATGGGAGTGGACGGCTGAGATTGGAGTGATTTGAATATTATCGTACAGTACGATATTGGATCGTATAGTATGATTGTCAGAAAAATTCAAGGTTTGTGAGCAGCAAGGTAAGAGGATCAGGAAACCATTTTTTTTTCTTATTATATATATATATATATTTTGAACAAACTAATCATAACAAACACAAATTTTTTTTTTGTTTTAGGCTTGAATGTCTATGACACCTAATTTTATTCTTAAAGTGCTAAATGTGTCATAATCTAATGGTTTTGTGAAAATGTCAGCCAATTGATCTTCAGTAGCAACGTGGTGCAGTTCAATATCTCCTGTGGCTACGTGATCTCTAATGAAATGATGTCTAATGTCTATATGTTTTGTTCGTGAATGTTGAATTGGATTTTTGGATATGCATATAGTACTAGTGATGTCACACATGCTTGGAATAGTTCCTACAGGTAGTCCTAGATCTACCAGTTATTGTTTTAACCACAAGACTTGTGCAACACAGCTACCTACCGCTATATATTCTGCTTCGGCTGTTGATAGGGCTACCAAATTTTGTTTTCTACTGGACCATGAAACTAACGAATGTCCAATGAATTGATAAGTACCAGAAGTTCTTTTTCTATCTACCCTACATCCTACAAAGTCTGAATCTGAGTACCCTAAGATTTCAAAAGTAGTGTTGTGTCTAGGATACCAAATTCCTAAGTTCGGGGTGCCTAGTAGATATCTAAGAATTCTTTTGACAGCAATCATGTGAGATTCTTTCGGGTCAGCTTGAAAGCGGGCACAGAGACACACACTAAATATTATGTCTGGTCTACTGGCAGTCAGGTAGAGAAGCGATCCAATTATTCCCCTATACCTCTTTTGATCTACAGACTTACCACTGGGATCTTTATCCAATTGAATGTTAAAGCTCATGGGTGTATTCATAGCCTTAGCATTGTCAATTTCATATTTTTTCAAAATATCATTGATGTACTTAGATTGGCTAAGGAACGTTCCACCTTCCGTTTGTTTTATACTAAATCCAAGGAAGTAACTAAGTTCTCCCATCATACTCATTTCAAACTCATCACTCATTGTTTTTTAAAATTCATTACATAAGCTTTTCTCTGTTGATACGAACAAGATGTCATCTACATAAATCTGAATAATGAGTACCTCAACTCCTACCTTCTTCAAGAATAAGGTGGTGTCCACACTACCCTTCACAAAGCCTCTATCTAGTAGGAACGTACTAAGTCTTTCATACCAGGCTCTACGTGCTTGTTTTAACCCGAATAGTGCCTTTTTCAATTTAAACACGTGGTTTGGAAATTGTGAGTTTTCAAACCCCGGAGGTTGCTCCACATAAACATCTTCCTTAATTACCCCATTCAGGAAAGCACTCTTGACATCCATTTGATACAGCTTAAAATCCCTAAAACAAGCAAAGGCTAACAGTACCCTTATGGCTTCTAGTCTAGCTACCGGAGTAAAGGTTTCTTCAAAATCTATTCCTTCAATTTGGTTATACCCCTTTGCTACTAACCTAGCCTTATTTCTTACTACTATTCCAGAGTCATTCATCTTGTTTTTAAAGACCCATTTAGTTCCAACTACACTTTGTTCTTTAGGTCTTTTGACTAATTTCCATACATCATTCCTAACGAATTGGTTCAACTCTTCTTGCATTGCTAGGATCCAAAATTCATCTCCTAAGGCTTGATCTATACTCGTGGGTTCAATCATAGATATGAATGCAGAATGACAAACCTCTTTCCTAAGTCCATGCCTAGTTTTTACCCCTTTTGATGGGTCTCCTAAGATCAGCTCACTAGGATGACTAGAAGAAAATTTCCAATCTCTAGGCAGATGTTCCTGAGGTTCCACTCTAGTCTCTATGGTAATAGTTTCTACTCCCCTTATAACCTCAACTTCTTCTTCTTCATGATTAGATTTAGAGGTCTTATTGGATTCCTCAAATACCACATGGGTGGACTCTTCTACTACTAGGGTTCTCTTATTGAATATTCTATAGGATTTACCTACAGATGAGTAGCCTAGGAAAACCCCTTCATCAGATTTAGGATCGAACTTTCCTAAGGGTGACTTGCCATTGATTAGGATAAAGCATTTACAACCGAAAACGTGTAAGTGTGAAAGATTGGGTGTCCTACCCTTAAGCAACTCATAGGGTGTCTTATTAAGTTTGGATCTAACATTTACCCTATTTAACATATAGCACGCGGTATTTACTACTTCTACCCAAAAATATCTAGAAAGAGTGTATTCAGCTAACATAGCCCTAGCAGCTTCAACTAAAGTTCTATTCTTTCTTTCTGCTATTCCATTTTGCTGAGGAGTTCTAGGAGCAGAGAAATTATGTTCTATTCCAACATCCTTACAAAATGATTCAAATTTGTCATTCTCAAACTCCCCATCGTGATCACTATGAATTGTTGAAATTATACATCCTAATTTCCTTTGAATCCAAGTGGAGAAAATTCTAAACTCTTCAAATGACTCACTCTTATGAGCTAGGAATTTCACCCAAGTAAACCTAGAGTATTCATCCACTATTACAAACCCATACAACTTCCCTCCTAGGCTGGCTGTACTAACAGGTCCGAACAGGTCCATGTGGAGAGTTTCCAGTGGCCCAGTGTTGTTGATATCCTTGATTGCATGAAATGAAGATTTAACTTGTTTTCCTAATTGGCAAGCATCACTAAGATGATCCTTAGTAAAGTCTAACTTTGGTATGCCTCTAACTAAGTCTTTCTAAGTGATGTTCCTAAGTGTTTTCATACTAGCATGGCATAGTCTCCTATGCTATAACCAAGAGTCATCCGCTATTGTTTTCAGACACAAAGAGTTTGCGGTTTCAATACAGTTTAAATCTAACATGTAAACATTATTTATGCATTTTCCTTCTAACACAAGTGAATCATTTAAGCAAATCATGCATTTATTAGACAGAAATTTTATGTCAAAGCCCTTGTCACATAGTTGACTTATACTTAAAAGATTATGCTTTAAACCATCAACTAAAAGTATATTCTCAATAATCAAATTCTTAGTATTTCCAATGATACCTGAGCCCACCACTTTCCTGGTGGTGTTGTCTCCCAAAGTTACCTTGCCTCCTGACCTGGCCTCCAGTGTCACGAACTGCTTCATATCTCCAGTCATGTGTCTCGAGCAGCCACTGTCCATAAACCACATGCTCTCACTAGGTCTTTTGTGAGAGCATCCCTACAATGTCAATCACAGATTAGCTTTGGGAACCCAAGTGAGTTTGGGTTCCTCCCTATACTTATATGAATGAAATGTATGCATGTTATGCTGTGATGAATGTGATTTAGGTCTCCACACTAGATGTGTCCTATAGTGAATTGTGCACGTGTGGGCTATGTGACCTAGTATGCCACAAGAATAACATCTAACACCGGGAAATGGGTTCACTAGTCTATGAGGGTGGTAGTGCCTATTTCTGGGTTTGGATGATGCATGCCATGCTGGTTTTGAATGGGATGATTCACATGGTGGAGGCTGAAAAAACTCAGCAAACGTGTGAGGTTTTTTATTATTTTCGAATGCATGAAGTTTTTCATTTAAAAATTTGTTCTCTTGGTTAAGACTTGCATATTCAAATCTCAATGTATGCTCACTACTACTAAGTTCCCCTGCTAGTTCTTCTAGTTTCTTAAATGCATTCTCTAATTCAACATGTGATGATTTAAAGGTATCATGTGTAGTGGTTAACTCAATATGCTTCTTGTTTAATGCATCGTACTCATCAAGCAAAGATATATGATCTTTATCCAAGTCAGAAAAATTCATTCCTACACTAGCATGCTCCTTTTGTAAAGTACTAAACTCAGTATTAAGACTAACATGCTTTTTCTTTAACTTTCTATACGAGTCATGGATTTTTTCAGAAATAACAAGCAGTTCATCATAAGACAGTTGACATACCTCATCTTGATCTGATTGATCAAGATTATCATTAGTCATAAGACACAGATTCGTTACCTCCTCCTTTGCTTCTTCTTCCGATGATTCTGAGGTAGAGTTGGCCCAAAATGCTTTTTGTGTCTTAAATTTGCCCTTCTTGAACTTTGATCTTTCCTCACCCTTTTCCTTGGTTTGATGAGTCTTGATGTTGGGGAAATCAGCTCGGAGATGATCGAGTTTCCTGCACTCAAAGCAAATTGTGTCAGATGCAACTTTAGTATGCTTTCAGCTTTTACCTTTGTTCCAATTTCTTTGATGACGGCGTTGCTTTCTTTTCAGAAAATTTTTGAACTGACGAGTCATCAAGGCGATGTCGTCATCTTCCTCCGCTGCTAAGCTGTCACTTTCAGAATTGTTTGCTTTTAAAGACACCGTTCACTCCTTCTTTTTACCTGCATCACTTTATCATTGACTCACTCCTTACTCTTAGGTAATGAGTGACCCAAGTAAATTGTCAATAGAATAAATATTCAGGTCTTTTGACTCAATTATTGCAGTGATTTTAGCATCATATGAGCTAGGCAAACATCGCAGTATTTTGTTTACTTTTTTCGAGTTAGACAACTCTCTCCCTAAAGCATGCAGAGATATTACAATCTGGGTGAATCGAGTGTACATGTCAGATATAGTTTCACTAGGTTTCATGCAGAATAGTTCATAATCATGTAGCAGTATGTTCAACCTAGATTGTTTGACCTCACTAGTTCCTTCGTACGTGATACACAGTTTGTCCCAAATTTGCTTACTAGTAGTACAAGTTGATACTCGCATATAGTCTTTTGATTTCAATGTGCAAAAGAAATAATTTAGACATTTAGCATTTAGCTGTGCAAGTTCTCTATCCTCAATGCTCTATTCATTAAATGATAGTTCAGTTTTAATTCCATTCAACATACGAAATGGTGCAGAATAACCTTCTCGGACCAATATACACATGCGATAGTCTAGAGACTGTAAAAATGTTGACATGCGTATTTTCCAGAAATCAAATAGTATATTGTCAAATAAAAGTCGACGAGTTATAGAATAACCCTCCGCAGTGTTGCAGTTACCAAATTGAGCCATGGATCCTACGTTTCTAGGTTTTCTAAAACACTATTTTGAAACCCCGCTCTGATACCACTTGAAAGTATGAGATGCTCCAAGAGGGGGGGTGAATTGGTTTTTTAAAAATTCAACCCTAAACAAGAGTTCTATTTTTTTTGTATTTTTAAAGGATAACTCAACAAATAACATGCGGAAGCAAGTACAACGATCACAACAGCGATATTGGTAATTCAATTTTAACTTTCACAATACAAGATTCAAATTATGATTTTTCACCAAGCAATTTGACGTACTAATTAAGAGCATGAAAAGTAAAGTACGATAAAATGGAAAAAACACACCAGAGATTTTTATAGTGGTTCGATCACTTGACCTACGTCCACTCTCCGGAGTCCTCTACTCCGAGATTTGCACTAGTAAAAGTTGACTCTCCTTTTGCTCCCACAGCAAGGCGGAGAAGCCATTACAATACTCACTTTCACCTCCCTCGGTGCGGCGGAATACCAAACGCTATGTCACCCTCCTGGTGACGGCAGCGAACCTTCTCCTTCTTCTCCCTCCTGGAGATGGCAGAGTACCTTGGCGATGTCGATCTTGAAGTGACTCTTCCCTTGAGAACTTTCCCTAGACTCCCCAAAGCCACAAGAGGAGTAAAGCATGCAGCTAGCTTGGAGCCACCGTGTGATCCCCTCACACTACTTCTCCCTCACGCTCAAGCTCACCTTCACCTTCCTCTCGCAAGCCCTGGATCTCTCCGAGGAAAAACTTCTCCTTCACGAATCTCCTTCTTCCCTCAAAGCCTCTCGCAGCAAGAGGATAGATCAACAACACTCTAAAAAAATTTTAAGTTATTTTTATATCAGGCTTCAGAAAACCCTAAAAGTTTCAACTTTTACATTTCTGTTCGTACAGTACGATCTATAATCGTACAGTACGATCAGTTCAATTACAGCTCCATCCAGTACGAGTACAGACGAATAGTTATCGAAGTTTATGCATATCATATTGTACGATATGTATATCTTACAGGATGATACTGTTGATTCGTACTGTTCGTACAGGATGATCTGTGGGACGATCCCTGGGATGAAAGAATTCATCTATGTCAGTCATCCAACACTCCTTTAGTCGTACAGTATAATTAGTGTGTTTCAGGATATCATCCTGTATGATATGATTATCGTCCAGGACGAACAGAACAAAAAACCTTGGTTTCGTATGGTACGATCGATGGGATGAATGAAATCATCTCTGTCAATCGTACGGTACGATATATGATCGTACAGTACGATCGACTTTTAAATTAGAAACCAAGGTTTATTTCCTGATTAGGGAGATAATTTTGGTAAGTATTCAATTAATGGTACAGTACGATAAGCATCGTACAGTATGATCAGTTCAGGTAATCAAAATTAAGAACTTACCAAACTTATTCTGGCGGCTAGGGTTTCTCAATTGTATCTTATCGTACAATACGATAGGTATCGTACAGTACGATTAGATTACAGATTTAATCATCTGGAAAAGAGCCATTAGCCTGAGTATTATTGATTAATCGTACAGTACGATATTAAATCGTACAGTATGATATTCTTAAAAAAAATTTAAAACATTTAAAATAATTCTCCCCCTGTGTGTGTGCATGGTTTCTCCTTTCACATGCATGCTTCTGTGGCAGACTCAAGAAAAAAATTAAGAAATAAAAATTACAGACTTTTCAACATCCTATTCTACCCGATTTGAGTCTCCAGAAACCTTGAGCAGTGTGCATCTGACCTGAAATATTAGTGCTCATATACAAGGAATAAGCATTTGTAATCTAAAGGAAGTCTATATGGATTCAGTAAGTATTAGTTGTCACCATCAAAATTAAGTGCTCGGGATCCTAGATTTCAACACGAAGATCATGTGATGGGATCAAGAATGCCCACCACAAATGATCGAGACTGGGTGGTCGTACGATGGGGTCAAGAATGCCCACCACAGAGGACTGACTGGATGACCATATAGTGGGGTTAAAATATGCCCACCATAGAGGGTCGAAGATCATGTGATGGGGTCATGAATGCCCACCATAATGATCGGGACTGGATGGTCGTATTATGGGGTCAAGAATACCCACCACAGAGGACCAGCTAGATGACCATATAGTGGGGTCAAAATATACCCACTATAGAGGGTCGAAGATCATGTGATGGGGTCAAGAATGCCCACCACAATGATCGAGATTGGATGGTCGTATGATGTGGTCAAGAATGCCCACCACAGAGGACCAGTTGGATGACCATATAGTGGGGTCAAAATATGCCCACTATAGAGGGTCGAAGATCATATAATGGTGTTAAGAATTGCCACCATAATGATCGAGACTAGATGGTCGTATGATGGGGTCAAGAATGCCCACCGCAGAGGACCGGCTGGATGACCATATAGTGGGGTCAAAATATGCCCACTATAGAGGGTCGAAGATCATGTGATGGGGTCAAGAATGCCCACCACAGTGGGCCGGCTGGATGACCATATAGTGGGGTCAAAATATGCCCACTATTGAAGGTCGAAGACCATGTGATCGGGTCAAGAAATCCCACCATAATGATCGAGACTGGATGGTCATATGATGGGGTCAAGAATGCCCACCACAGAGGATCGACTGGATGACCATATAGTGGGGTCAAAATATGCCCACTATTGTTGGTCGAAAACTATGTGATGGGGTCAAGAATGCCCACCATAATGATCGAGACTGGATGGTCGTATGATGGGGTCAATAATGCCCACCACAGAGGACCGGCTAGATGACCATATAGTGGGGTCAAAATATGCCCACTATAGAGGGTCGAAGACCATGTGATGGGGTCAAGAATGCCCACCACAATGATCGAGACTAGATGGTCGTATGATGGGGTCAAGAATGCCCACCACAGAGGACCGACTGGATGACCATATAGTGGGGTCAAAATATGCCCACTATAGAGGGTCGAAGACCATATGATGGGGTGAAGACATGCCCACCACAATGATCAAGACTGGATGGTCGTATGATGGGGTCAAGAATGCCCACCACAGAGGACCGGCTGGATGACCATATAGTGGGGTCAAAATATGCCCACTATAGAGGGTCGAAGATCATGTAATGGGGTCAAGGCATGCCCACCACAATGATCGAGATTGGGAGGCAGCTAGGATGGTGTCATGAAGGGTGTACTCCACCACTAATGGATGATCATATGGGGAGGAAGCTTGCTCCATACAGAGGATCTAAATTGGATTCTGGAATTTGAGATTTGAAATATTTTTGAATTTGAATTGATTGAGTTTTGAATTTAAAGACATTTGAATTTGAAATTTGGCTTGACGAATTTAAATTTGAGAGATTTGAATTTAAAATTTAATTTGATTTTGATTGATGTTGAATTTGATTTTGAATTGGATGGGTTTTGAATTTAATTTTAAGTTTGACACTCATCTGGCATGGTACTTCCTGAAGAGCCTCCCCAATATTTGAAAATATCAGGTGGCATTCTTTAGGGTTGATCAGTCAAAGAGAAACTCCCTCAGAGATTGTCATTAGAATGAACAATCCAGTCAACAATGATTCAAGATTTTCATTGAATTTACAATGGATTAGAAGTGGTCTGCAGAAGGCTACGACCAAGTCTCCTACTTGGGGAGTTCTAAAGTGACACAACTTATCAATATCTTGAATCAAACATGACTTAAAGACTTTTAAACTTTATTTAGCACATATTTAGTTTTTATTTGAGGCCCTTGAGCTCTTCGAATTGGAGTCGGGCACTCTGCTCAATTGGAGTTTGATTTTGAACAGCAAGTCCAGACAAAGGAAACTACGTTCTTAGATCAGAATGATCTAGGACCCAACACAAGATGTAGTTTAATTTTGAACAATAATTTCCAGCATTATAAAATACTCCTCTAGTGGGTCTGATCTTGGACCCAGCATAGAGTGTAATTTTATAGAGAAGGTCTTAAAGGAAAGATGCTTATGAGGAAGAACTATCCCACATTCCTTAAGGACTAGATTTGAATTTTTATCAAGAGTAGAAGATTCATTTTTCTTATCAGAAAACTTTCTTTAGTTATTTGGACCCTGTCAGAACGACAAACAGGAACAAATTCAAAAGTATAGTGAAAAGTTGAGTGACTCCAACGAACTTGAAAAGGTTTAAGGATTTGGGTTTTGTTGACCCAGACCAAATTTCGTAGAAACTGAATTGGGGTCTCCCTTAAATAATTTCAATTAAAATAAATTTCAAAGTGGTTTAACTTAAGTAAAGAAATTTAATATTTTCAATTTTCTTGCATGAGAGATTTTTATATCTTGATAGATTATCGATGTACGAAGGAAATTCTGGATTCAAGATTCTCAAAATCAAGCAATTTGATGTTGACTGTGTCTTCTTAAATTTAAAGATTTAGAAGAAGGGAACCTCTTTCTTTTCTTTTCTGGTGGCTCATATTGCGCATCTTTCAATTTATAGTGCACTTTGCACTATTTCTTCTTTTTTTAATTTTAGTGCATTCACACATCTTTTTGAATTTATTTTGATTTTGAGAAAAGGCTGCACCTTCCTTGAATTCAATACTGGGATTATATCTTAAGTACAAGAGAAGAAAACTCACTCTCTTATACAAGAAAGAATAATCCTCAAGGCGGACCCATTCTTTTTTTTTAAAAAAGAATATCGGCTTGACTTTTGAAAATCTTTGAACAGATTTTTAAGCACGCAAGAGACATCTATCTAAGATAAAAAATTGTGAGAAGATTGAAAAGATTTTAATTTTAAAGGCCAACTTAAGTTTAATGCAGATTTTAATTCAACAGTTAAATTAATCCCATAAAAGAGGTGGGAGGGAGGGGTATTCAAACATTTGATGGAGTCAACAATAACTTTTTCCTGCTTAAGACTTCAGGTAGAGGTCAATTTTTATTAAAAAGATAACTCAAGTATCTTGAATATTTGAAATCAGTACACTTGAGAAATTAGAAGCTTTCCTCAAAAGTTGTAATGCTAGGTGGCATGACCCTAGCAGTAAGGAATTTGAATTCCAATAATCTCCTTGGAGGGAGATACTATTGTGGAGTCTGCACTATCCTAGTGGCATCATTTCAATCAAAAGATTTATCGCGATAGGACCCCGTTGAAAGTTAAATTTTAATGGTATCACTATCTGATATATTCTCAGATTATTTTCCCCTCTCCTAGTACTAGTGGTATAATAATTAGGAGAGTGGCACCCCGAGTGGTTTCTACATCTCCTCCTCTCTAGTTGATATAATGGGACACTTATAGAAACATGACCTAACATCTTCTAGTAGAGTGGACGGGTCATAACCCTCTACTGGGGGCCTAGGGCCTAGTGCTAGTGTTTGTTCAGTGCTGGCTTGATTGATTCTCGCCATGTAGTAGTCGAGAAGGTGTATTGGAGATCGTGCTCTCGTTTCTATAACCTCCCTCCTTCGAGTAACAGGAGAAGGGTGGAAATGATTTCCACCAGGGAGGGGGTACGTAAAAGGAGCAACAAACTTTTTATTAGCTTTAGACTTGATGTGCTTTAAGGTTTTCGCCTCAGTAGTCTTTCTGGCCTTAACAGCCTTCTTTCTGACTCTACGAAGGTAGTTCTTCCTTTTGTTCTTGCTAACGACAGGGGTGTTAGAACTTGACCCGATCTCAAACTAAGATGGTAGCTCTTCTATTGTTATTGACTTCTGGTTGTTATCCTCCTCAGTAGAGGATACAGTGGATAAAGGGGTGACAGCGGCCTCCATCTTGGGGATGGGGGAGTCAACTCCTGACCCTAAAGTAATCTTAACCAAGGGGGACATCCTTTTGTATTCCAGCAGATAGATCAACCATTTCTTCTCCATTGACTGATAACTTAAAGTTTTGGAATTCCACTCCAAACTGGATCGAATTATCAGAGGTGATTGCTTCTACTATCAAGTTTCTATCCATGGAGAAGATGAGTTTCCCAGCCATTTGAGTGCTTGATTTCCTTGCCAAAATGTTTGGAAGTGAAATATCAAAGACTGACTACACCAGAAGGATTGAAGTTTTGAACCGAATTTTAAAAGGTAAAATTTTATTGGAGGCTTGAAACTTTGAGTTTGAGATTGAAGGATCTTCTGTAAATTGAGAAACTTAGCATAATTCAGATTTGTTTGAATATACAAGTTTGCAATATTTATAGGAAGATTTTAAAGGATTTGGCTTGCCTCTTTTACTCTACCAATTAACTTGGAGGCAAAATGTCAAAATTTGACTTAGACAGAGGTTTCCTCGCTCACCTCTCTTTTTGACATGTATTTTTCTCTTTTATGTTGGCCACACTCACCCAAGGAAGAAATGGGTAGACGGACCAACGGAAGGAAAGGTAATCAAAATTATCGATGCAACAAAATTTTGTCATTATTAAAGATGAAAAGAGAGATTTAGTCCCACCGTGGTCGCCATTTTTTTGTTGGGGTAGTTTAAAAGCGGGTTTTGAAAAATTTAGTTTTCTTTGGGAAGTTTAAATTAATGTTAAAAATTTCAATTCAAAAATCAAACATCCCATTAGAAAAAGTATACCCACTCTGGAGGTGAAAATAAAATTTCAAGATGGGGTTCAGATTTAGAATTATAAATTCTACCTTGAATATCATAATCAAATTTAAGAGAGAACTTTGTTATGGCCCCAAAGGGTCAAAATAAAGTTCAATCAAATATCAAGCTATGATAATCAAAGGAAGTGATCATTAATTTTATTTTTGAAATCATTTTAACAAAAGATACATCTCCCCGAAGGGAGAAGATACCATTTGTTAATAATCGTTCGAACATAATGATAATGATAATCAACAATTTAATTTTCCCAACGAAGATTAATTAAATTTTGAAAATCAATTTTGAAAATCAATTGTGGGTTCTAAATCTCCTACGAGCGCAAGCCCTCGTAGTTAATTACATCGTGGGAGACCGGAGTCCCCTACAAAAACTTTCGATTAAAATAATGGCAGAAATTTTATTTAGAGATTTCTATGAGTGATACCAAAGAGGTGAATTTGGATTTTGAAAAGGGATTGGATCAAATTTTGAATAATTATTTTTTGAGTCAAGGGAAGAAGGGTAGGAGACACTTTGAGATTCTGAAATAATTCAGAAGTGTCCTGACCTAAGCTAAGTGTTGGGCTTTAAATTTTGGATTGGAAGAATATTTAGTTTGAGTTAAGTGTTTTATTATAAATTTGGAATTATATTCTCAGAGGTTGGGGTCTTATAACTCAAAAAGAAATTTGCCCTGGATCCTAACTCTAAATTTGGACACAGGAACATAGTAGTCCGAACCTAACTAATGCAGGGCAAAACCTGGACTTACCCCGGCCTGGATTGGGGAGCCAGCTAAACCACCTAAATGCTTCAAAACCATAAGTCTGGTCTTTTGATGCAGTGTGATCAGGGATGTTATTTAAGATTGGCTTAAGAAGTTGGGGTCGACATCTAGAGCAGGTTCTTAATTGACCCCTTGACTTATATCGGGTGGAATGCTTAGACTAAAATGCACTTAAAATTTGATTTAATTAGTTTCTAATGCGATGCATGCTGATTCAAATTTCCCTATCAGGTATGCGTTAGATTTTAAAAGGCTTATAAAATAATAATTTTTGAAAAGACTAGACTTCCCCAGATCCAGCACCTCATCCTCATATGTCGGATTATCTGGACTCTACTTGCAGGCGGGGAAGTATCTTATAGCAAGGAGGGAGAGAGATGCAGTAATATGCATGCGACCCCAGACGATTCTGGCTATTCCCTAGGTCATTAAGTTTCTATGTTATTTAAATCTTAAAATTTTAAATATTAGTTACGAGTAAAAATATTTTTAGTCCTTAGAGAGCCTAGCGAAGTCCAGGCTAAAACAAAAAGAACGACATGCAATCACCAAAAAACTAAGAAAAGCAGGCAACCCTATACGCAATCAAATTAAATCACAACACATTAAATAATCAAATTAATTAAGTAAATATCCATAGGCAAATTGTCTTGCTTATTACAACCCAGATTTACATAAATTAAAAGTGGCCGGGCACCACTAACAACAACCCGGATTCTAATCCTAATACAGACGCAAGTGACTTTGAGTGGGATACTCTTTGTCTTCAACTCCTCGATCTTCTCCTCCTCGAGCTCCTTGGATTCTTCGTGGTTGGATACCCAAATGGAAAAGAGAACTCTTCCCTTGAGGGGGAGGTTACTCTTTCCACATTAGGTAGTAAAGTGATCCAAATTTGGAGTTCCAAATGGATAAGGACAATCCCCCAAAGGGGTATCCTTTCCTCTTTGGAATCCAACCTTTGGATCTATATATCCCAAACTCAAAGTGCCACTTTCACAACTCAACACTCAAACAAATTAGATGAATGTAAAAATAAAAATTCTAGACTCTCCTGCAGGGTTATCCTAAGTATTTAAATATTAAAATACATCCCAAGCAGTTATATATATGTGCATGTAAAAGTAAACACAGTTGGCCATGCTCTTTTTATTTGGGAGCTAAGCAGCTGAAGCACCAATAGCATTTATATTTATGATTTATTTAGCCCCCTTTATTGCCCTGCATGAGCATGGTCACCTATAGAAAATTCAGTGAGCATCCAGATCGTTCCTAACCTAAGGGTAATCTAATCGCCCATCACATCAATTCACATAGTACAGTAAAAGTAAACAAACACATCAACCAATTTCAATCATAACATGCAATGAAAACTCAGAAAACCCGGCACACAGTAGAAAAGTAAACACTGGCCTAGCCTAGATCTAGAGTTGGTTATCGTGACAAACCATCTAAAGTGTGTGTAATAGGTCGTGTGGCTAGGGTAGATCCTAGGATGGGTAATTTGTTGAAGTTATTTAATGTTTGAGTTTATTAAAAGCTAAAGGAGGGCTTTATGTTTGAGTATAAGTATTAATGTGTTAAGGCTTAATTTAAATGCATTTTAATTATTAAATTATTGCTACCTTTGTTGCTCACCGAGGCCATGAAGTTTATTTCACCTTCCTTGGGGCTAAGTTAATAGCCTCGTAGGCCTGGGCTACCAAGTAGTAATCGAGGTTGATTAAGTTGATTTAGTTTGTTCAAAATTAAGGATCGATTAATATTAATTAAGTTAGTTAATTACTGATTTTAAAAGTTAAATTATTTTATATTTTCTATCAACAGGTTCGTGGCATTGTGCCACCAGGCTCGAGGAACCAGGCCTTCTTAGGACACTTAGCCCCGCAGCCCGGAGTAGTCCATCCTAAAACCTTGCTGATGTAGTTGAATTAAGGGTTTTAACATGGTTAAGTAATTAAAAGTAACTTAATTTTGATTTTTAACACTCCATTGAATTCCTTCGTGGTGTTGTGTCACCAGGCTCGAGGAACCAGCCCTCCTTATGACACATAGCCCCGCAGCCCGTAGTAGTCAATCCAATAAACTTCATCTTTGGAGTGTTTGTTATGCATTTGAGTGTTGTTTGAGTGTTTTATTAATTAAATTAAAGTTTTTTGGAATTTTAATGAATTATTGGATTTTTATAAATTATTAGAATTATTTAATTATGTTAATTAAGGGGTCTGAAAGTTGAGTTTTCAATTTAAAGTTAATTTTGCAAGTTTCAATTTTTTAATAAATATTAGACCTTATAATAAGTTGTTAGACTATTAGTATGCTCAATTTGGAGTTTTTTATAAAAAGTTATGATTTTTTGAAGTTCGGGCCTAAATTTGAACTACGGTTGACCAAAAGATTGACTTTTTTACTTTGACCAGATTTTGGAGGTTTGATATTTTTATAAAATACTAGACCTTAATTTGAGTTGATTGACACTAAGTTTGTTCAATTTGGATTTTTCTGTATTTAGTTATGTATTTTCAAAATTGCATTAATTATTGAATTTTTAAAATTGCCTAATTAGAAAGGTTTTGATCATTTTCATCCAAACTCATCCCAAACTATATGGAATCACTCCCAAAGGTCAAGAATGACCCATGGGAGCATTTACAAGTATTTGGAAATTATTTGGGATTTTTAATAATTTTTAATTAATTGTTGATTTTCATTAAAAGTCAAATTAAAATTAAATAAGGAGTCTAGTCAAGGAGATTTTATTTTTCCTAGATATAGGGCTAAGTCCAGGTCAATTTTGGGTATTATTTATTATTTTTGGACTTAATTTGGAGTTATTACATTTTTTTGAATTTTCAGGGTCCTTAAAAGGGCTAAAACTTTAGATGATTAATTTTCTAACCTAATGACCTCCAAATTTAATGAAACTTGAACCTAAGGTACATCATGTCACTATGTTTTCTATGTTCAAGTTTCATCCCTATTGGGAGTGTGTAGAATCCCCTAAGAATTTACTAATTTTTCTAGACTTTTCCTTAATCTTTTTCCCTAGGTGTCCCTTCTATTCAAATAGGCTTGAAATCTGGTTTGTCTAACCCTTATACATATGCAATCACACCACAAAAGTTATGCAGCCTAATTCTACAAAAAAATGGAGTTATGAATTTTCAAAGTTTTGGGTCCAAAATGGACCCATTACCTTAAAAATTTACATCACAGCAATTCAATGGGTATCTGAAAATAAAAAAATTATAGTGCATGCCTAAGATACCCAAATACTTTTCACCAAAATTTGGGCCTCAATTGACTACTGGATTGTTAGAAAATCACAAAAAACTAATTTTAAAAAAATAGAAATATCTCACAATCCAGTAATCAAATCAACTCAAAATTAATTTTAATAAATACTAGGCTAAATTATCTTTCCAACGAGCCCAAAAACACTTAATTTGGGGGAGAAATAAATTTATTCTGAATTTTGAAAGTTATGACTTTTTTTTTTGAATTTTTTAGTCCATTAATAAGCGGCGCCAATCATTGGCAATGATCGGCGCCAAAATGGCGGCGGCATGTGGAATTTTGACATGAGAAGTACTGTTTATCAACCACCTACCCACGCCATCACTAACCCCTAGCCATCCGATCAAGAAAGATAGAAAATCGGACGGCCGAGATCGATCAAGGCCGTTTTAGTTCAAAATGAACTAGAAAATTGAAATACTCATAACTTTCAAAATACTTGTCAACATTTAACGAAATTTGAAACATTGGCTCATGGGAACATGAACTTTCATTGCCTAGAGTTTGGAGACCCCAAGCAATAAAATTTTTGAGTAGTTTCAAATTGAAATTTAAACTTAAAATGAGCATAACTTATAATTCAACTGTTGAATTTTTGAGATCTTGGGCTCATTGGAAAGATGCAAGGATCCTCTACAACTTTGATGAAGACATAAAGAGCTAGATCTTTCTAGATCGATAGTTATGTTGGAAAATCCTCTTTCTCTCTCTAGAATGCTCTCCCCTCACTAAAATAGTGATTTGAGGCTTGGAAATGATGAGAAGAAGCTTGGGAAAGCCTTGGAGATGG
Source organism: Dendrobium chrysotoxum (assembly GCA_019925795.1). NCBI lineage: Eukaryota > Viridiplantae > Streptophyta > Magnoliopsida > Asparagales > Orchidaceae > Dendrobium > Dendrobium chrysotoxum. The sequence continues at coordinate 51,570,248 of CM034302.1, forward strand.
ATGGAGAGGATGAGGAAGGCTCTCGGAAGGTTGGAGGCTGGAGGAGAGTTGAGGGAGAGTTGAGGGAGAGTGAATGATGAAGAATCTCTCCCTTAGGTTAGGTTTCTCCCACCTTAAACCTTGGCTTTTGGATTGGATGGTCTTGATTTGTTTGGAGGGAGTTTGGATGCATAAAAAGTGCCCTTTAAGCTACCTAAAGCTAGGTAATAAGGTTGGTGGTGAGTGTGACCTCTCTTGGTCCATGGGAAAGGGGACCACAAGTCTTTTCCCCCATTTGGATGAACCAATGCTTGGCTTGATTTATGGTGTTGGATTAGGACTTCTTAAGAGAGGAAATAGGTCAATTTCTATCTGTTTTGAGTAGGTTTTGGATTAAGCCATGGATTTCCAAGGTGGCTTGGTGATGTGGCCATGATTTGGCCTCTTTCCATAGGCTTAAAGGGGTTTGGAGAGGGTTTTGACTCCTCCAAATGGGTTGACCAAGTCAACCCAAGGGGGTGCTTGACTTGAAAAGCTTTGGACATGTTAAGGGTGTCCAATTGAATGATTTTTAGGGATTGATTTGATTTAAAATGGGTTCAAGCATTGAAATTGACCTTAATGTGAGTTAAGGGTTGATTTGGTCAACCATGGTTGACTTGGTCAACCTAGTCAAACCATGGGTTGACTTTGGATCAAATAAGTTCAAATGAGAATTTTGATATTGATGGAGGTGGTGCCATGCATTGGTAAGGTCATTTGGATTGAAATTGACATTTGAAACCTTAAGGGGCATTTTGGTCAACCTTGGTTGACTTGGTCAACCAGGTCAAACCAAGACTTGAGTTTGAATCCAATGTGTTCCTAATGATATTTAGGATCCATTGGGATAGTTTTTGAAGGTTTATATGGGAAGGTCATGTTGAACTTTGGGGAAAAGACAAAAAATCTCTATAAAGGGCATTTTGGTCATTTTGACCCCTAGTCAACATTGGGTCAAACTGGGTCTGGAAAAGTGTAATTTACTGGTCAACCAATCATAGCAAAAGTGATGACTATGATTGGAGGGTTTGGAGAGGGTCCCAAGGTCAAATTGCTCTGGATGGCAAGTGTAGTGGCATAGGCTGTAAATAACTGAAGGTTTTGCAGCCTTTGGGAAAAGATTCAGTTTAAGGGGCTAGGAGTGTTGGATTGAGCTCAAATTTAGAGGGTTGATCCTAAAGATATTTCTAGACAACATACAATTGACGGATCAAGATTTGAAAGTCACTTGACTGGGTTTCTAGGTGATAGAAAGTTCACCCAGAAAGGATTTTAGGACCTAGGTCCTTGACCTTGAAGGTTTGATTTGGAATGTTGGATTTGTGTTGGATTTAAGAGTTAAATGATTGACCTTGAATCATTAATATCAATAGAAATCAAATGAATGATTTAAATTAATTGGATATGATTTGAAATTTGATTGAATGTTGATTGAAGGCTGGATTAAAGATTGAATTAAAAGGTAGAGCTGGGTTTGACTGGGATTGAATTGGGTCTTTATTAGGACCTTTATGACTGAGGGGTGGACACCTCCCCATCATTAGGCCACTAAGAAGAAGCCCAAGTGGGTCCTAGTGACCTCATACAAAAATGAGGTCAACAACATTCTAATATAATCTTAAGTTATTTCCCCTCTCTCATTACTAGTGACCTAATAGTTAAGAGAGTGGCACCCCAAGTGGTTTTTATACCTCCTATTCTATAGGTGATGTAGTGGGACATGTATAACAGTATGACCTAACATCTTCTAGTAGAGTGGGCTGGTCATAACCCTCAATTGAGGGTCTATGGCCTCTTGCTGGTATTTTTTCATTTTTGGCTTAATTGATTCTTTGTAGTAGTCAAGAAGGGGTATTGGAGAATGCACTCTCATTTTTACAACTCCCCTACTTTTGAAAATAGTAAATGGGTAGAAATGATTTCCACCAAGTAGGGGTTATGTAGGAGCAATGAACTCTCGATTGGCCTCAAATTTGCATTGCTTTAAAGCTTCTAACTCAGCAGTCTTTCTAGCCTTAACAACCTTCTTTTTGACTCTTCAAAGGTAGTTTTTCCTCTTGCTTTTGCTAGCGATAGGGGTGTTAGAACTTTACCCGATCTCAGATTAAGATGGTCCTTCATCAATCATCAATAATTTCTGGCTCTTATCCTCCCTAGCAGAGGGTACAGTGGTCAAAGGGGTGACTTCAACCTCCATCTTAGAGATGGGGGAGTCAACTCCTGACCCTAAACTAATCTTAACTAAGCCGACATCCCTTTATATTCCAGAAGATAGATCAATTATTTCTTCTCCATTGACTAATAACTTAAGGTTTAGAAATTCTATTCCAAATTGGATCGAGTTGCCAGAGGTGATTTATTCTACGGTCAAGTTTCTATCCAAGAAGAAGATGAGTTTCCCAGCCATTTGAGTATGTTTGATTTCTTTGAATTAAGGAAGTGACATGAATTGGTTGATTTGAAGTTAAATTTGAGTTCTAAATTTGATTGATTTTCTTTAAATCTTGAATCCTAACATGCTGAACTTTCAACCAATATGAGTGTTTACAAAATTGATTGAGAAAATCCAAGGGAACTTGGCTCGACTCTTTCACTTTGGATGTTGACTCGAAGGTGAATTATCAAAGTTTAGATGTAAACTTAATGTTGAGGTTGAACTTTAAACTTGAGGTTGGAAAGAACTTAAACTTGAAAAGTTGAGATTGAACGGATATTCTTCAAATTTTGAAACTCAACATATTGAGTTTCACTCAAATATACATGTTTACAAAAATTAAAAAGGAAATCACAAGAATTATGCTCAAATCTTTTTGTTTCACTAATTGACTTAGGTCGAAATGTCAAATCCTGGATTTGAATTTGAAATCAAATATAAAGTTGAATCTGGAGTTGAAATCAAACTTGAAATCAAGGTGGAAGTTGAATTTGGGCTAGAGGTTGAATGTGAATGGATCTCCTTTAAATTTTGAAACTCAACACATTGAGTTTCACTAAAATGTGCAGGTTTACCAATTGATAGGAGGATCCTAGGAAATTAAGCTTGACACTTTCACCCCAATAAGTGATTTAGGGGCGAAATGCCAAAGCCTAGAATTGACTGGAGAGTTTTGGATTTATGTTGCATATGTTCAACTACAACAAAATGTTATAGAATACAGATGGCAATGACGGTTGAAGTTGGTTTGAAAGATTTTCCTTCACTTTTGAAACTCAAAATGGTTAGCAAAAATTAAAGGAAAATCTTGAGACCTTGACTTGACTCTTTCACTGTACTGACTAGCTTAGCGTAAAATGTCAAAATCCAGATTTGATTAAGGGTTTAAATTTGTATTGCCTATGTTAAACTACAAAAGGGTGTTGTATGAAATGAATGATGATTGAAGTTAAATGATTTTAGAATGAGATTTGAAAATTTAAAAATCTGGTAGAATTTTCCCTTATTTTAAAACTCAATAAGTTGAATTCATATTCAACATAAAGGTTTACAAATTTTGGGGAGAAAATTCTAAGGAGCCGACTCAACTCTTTCATCTCGATGAATTGTTTGGGACTAAAATGTCAAAGCTTGAATTTATCGAAAGGATCGATCTTTTGAGTCTAATTTGAAGAAGGTGTTTATATTATATCACATGTACTAGATTATAAGAGCTATAATTATATATGTAGTGATATAATATAGGGATCGATTAGGATTTGAAAAAGATTGAATTTTCCTAGAGGACCAAAATTATAATTTTGAATTTTAAGGATCTTTTATAAATTGTGAAACTTAGCATGCTAGAGATTTATTTGAGCATGTGAGTTTGCAATATATACAGGAAGATTTTAAGGGATTTGGCTTGACTCTTTTCTGTTACCAATTAACTTGGAGGTAAAATATCAAAGCCCAACTTTGAAAGAGTTTTCCTATACTCACCTCTCTTTTAACATGTCTTAATTGATGTTGGCCACACTCACCCAAGGAAGAAATGGGCAAAGGGACAAACATTAGGAAGGGTAGTCAAAACTACCAATGTAATAAAATTTATACCCCTATTAAAGATGGAGATAGAGATAATCCCCAACAGAGTCATCATTTTTTTATTTGATTAAAAAGGAATTATTTAAAAAAGTTTAATTTTCCCAAAGATAATTAATTAAGATTTTAAAAATTCGATCTAAGTTTCTAATTCTCCTACGAGTGCAAGCCCTTGTAGTTAATTATATTATAAGAAAACCAAAGTTTCCTACAAATACTCTCGATTAAAATAGGGGTAGAAATTTTATTTAAGGATTTCAAAGCTTGATGTCAAAGGAGGTAGGGATTAAAAATTTCAAATAAGATTGGATCGAAGTAGAACACTTATTTTTGGAATCAAAGGAGGAAGGGTAGGGAGTGTTTTAAGATTTTGAAATAATTCAGAAACACGCTAGCCTATCATGTATGTTGGGCTAGAATTTGGTTGAAAGAGATTTAAATTTAACTTGTCAATTTTATTAAAAAGTTGGGATTAGATTTCCATAGGTCTAGGTCTTATAGACTGAGCCTACCTCAGAACCTAAGTATAAAGTGGGTACTAAAAATTAATAACCCAGACATATCTAATGTAATGCAAAATCTGGACTTACCATAGCTTGGATTGGGGAGCCAGCTAAACCTCCTAGGCTCTTCAAAAACATATATCTGATCTTTTAGGTCAGAGTGGGTGCGGATGTTATATTAAGTTAAGTTTAAGAAAGTCAGGCTGACATCTAGAGAAGATTCCTAATTGACCCCTTAACATATGTTGGGTATTTGATACTTAAGTTAAAATGCAGTAAAGATTTTGACACTTTTAAATTTGTATCTAATGCAATGCATGCTAGTTGACTCGATATAATGCTTAAGTCAAAATGAAGAAGTTTTAAAATTAAGCTTAAAAAATATATTTTATCCTAGAGATTGCACAGATTCCCCTTGACAGATCTGTACCCTCACAGGCTAGGTGGTCTGCCAGAAATAGCAGGCGGGGAGGTGCCTAACAAATGGAAAATAAGATGCAACAAATATGCATATGAGAACTCCCAGTGGTCCCGGGCATACTTCTTAAAATGTTAGATTTCTATGTGAGCTTGAAATTTTTAATTTTGTTTAAGTAAAAAAAATTTTAACGTTCCCTTATGAGCCTCTGTTCGGGTTCCAGGCTAAATCAAATACGACATACAAGATAGCCAAAAAAACTACTAAAAGCATGCAATCCTATGAATCAGCATCAGACAATCAACTAAATAATTAAATCAATTAAATATAATATTACAAACTAAAAGTCCATAGGCAAGTGCCCCTTAATATTACAACTTAGGGTCTACAAAAAAGTAAAGTGGCCGGGTACCCCTGACAACAACCCAGATTCTACTCCTAAGACTCAAGTTACTTTGAGAATGGGTCTTCTCATTCTTCACTTATTTATCCCTCTATGGGCTCCTTGGATTATCGGGTTCATATATCGAAATAAAATGAAACTCCCCCTCAGGAGGGGTGTTATCTTTTATCTTTGGATATTTTGAAAGTCATTTGAATTTTGATCTCCAAATGGATAGGGATGCTCCCCTAAGGGATGTCCCTTCCTCTTTGGATTCCAAATTAGATGTTTAATCCCATCTCAAAGCACTTAATAATTTATAACTCAAATGTTAAATCAAATTACATTGAATAAAATTAAAATCTAGACTCAACACCTACAGGGTTATCCTAATAAATAAATATTTAAATTAACATCCCAAGTAGTTAATATTAATTAAAAATTTTAAATACTTAAATCACGGCCACACTTGGCCATGCTCTTTTAATTTAAAGGGGGTCTTAGCAATTTCTGAAACACCTGCAAAAAATATCATTAATTTAAGCTTTATTTATTTTTGCCCTCTTTATTTTTATTATCATGTATGAGCATGGCCACCTGTATAAGATTTAATTAGTATAAATCATTTCTAACCTAAGGGTAGATCTAACATATAATCAATCACATCACAGAGTACAGAAAATAAATAAATAATCAATCAATTACTTAATTCTAACAACTAGCATGCAATGAAAACCATGAAAAATCCAGTACACATAAGTAGTAGAAAAGTAAACACTGGCCTAGCCTAGTACTAGAGTTACTTGTCCTAACAAATCATCTTAACTGTGTGAGGTAGGCTATGTGGGTTGGATATGTCCTATATATGGCAATTAGTTAAAGTTGTTTGAAGTTTTGATGTGTTGAAAGGCTTAAGGAGAATATTTAATTAAAGTTTAAATATTAAATATATGAGATTAATTTTAAAATGTATTTTTGAATGTTAAGTGGCTACCACCTTTATTGCTCACTGAGGCCGTGAAGTTTATTTCATCTTCCTTGGGGCTTATTTAATAGCCTCGTAGGCCTGACCTACCTAGCGGTAACTGGTATAATTAAGTGGATTTGATTGATTAAGGTTTGAAGTTTGATGAATTTTAATTAAAATTGATTGATTGTTGCTTTTAAGGTTGAATTAAGGTTTCCTGGAATTTTAAATCAATTATTGAATTTTCTGGAATTATTTGAATAACTTAAAGTATTTAATTAAAGGGGCCAAAATTTGACTTTTAGATTAAGATTAATTTTTAGAAAGTTAGTATTTTTATAAAATATTGGACCTTAATATGAGCAATTAGATACTAAGTTTGCTGGATTTGGATTTTTTAGATTTAGTTATGAAGGTTTGAAGTTTTGACTTAATTTTGACTTAAGGTTTGACTAAATATTTAACTTTTTGATTTTGGGTTATTTCTGGTGGTTTAATATTTTTGATAAATATTAATTATTAATTAAAGTTGAATGCCTTTAAGTTTGTTTAATTTGGAGTTTTCTATAATTAGTTATAATTTTTGAAAGTTTGACTATTTATTAAGTTTTTAAAATTGTTTAATTAAGGGTGTTTTAATGATCTGAGTCCAAATGAATCCCCAACTGCTTAAAATCAACACCAAAGGTCACGAATTACCTAAGGAGAGATTCCCAAGTGCTTAAAAGTTTTTTGGACTTTTTAATTATTTTTAATAATTAAATTAATTTAATATTAAATTTTAATTAAAATAAAATTAAGCCTTATTTTAAAGTCCAGTCAAAATGTTTTTATTTTTCTTAAGTTAAAAATTGAATTTTGGTCAGCTTGAGATATTATTTGTAATTTTTGGGTTTAAACTTGATTTATTAGAATTTTTTGAAATTTTAATACTTAATTAAGGGTTTAAACTTTAGTTGATTGATTAAGGGGTTTAATGATTTAAAAAATCAGTGAGAAATTTTCTTAAGGCTGTATGTGTCACTAAGTTTGAATGTTCAAAATTTCAAATCAATAAGAAGTATATCCTAATTTTTAGGAATTTTTTAAGTATTTTAGACAAAGGCCCTTAATTATTATCCTTACTAATGTCGCTAAGTTAAGGGGGTTTAAATCAATATTCCACTAACTATTGGACTTAACATATATGAAAATAAACAAAAGCACAATCAATTCCTAAATTTAGTACAGCCTAAACTAAGTGTATGTGTGTGTATTCTAAGCATGCAGATATTAAATATAAGGTATGTAATTAAAAACTAGATTAATGAACATTCAAAAAATTATTATTCACTAATCATTCCCTTCAATTTTGTTCATGAATGCTCAAATTATGTTTAAACTTTTAAGGGAACTCTTAAACATTAAAATATTTAACATATATATATAATTTTAAATTAAATTTCAAAATATAAATATACACATATATAAAAGTATAAATTTTTAAAATTAACATATCATTAAAATATCTTCAAAATATGTTTATTTTTTAGAGATCCTCTGATTTCAAAAATAATTTGAAAATAAATTCTTTTTTATTTTGAAAATATTTAATATAATATTTAATTAAATACTTCTTAAATATTAAAAATATTAAAGTAATTTAAATTATTTAAAAAAATAAAGTTTTAAATCTTAAATTTAATTTTAAATTAAAATATTTGAATTCTAAAAATTTGGAGGTATTATTTGTATTCTTCTAATTTTATTTGAATTTCTTATGAATTTTTTAAGTTTAATGTTTTATTTTTCTAATTTTATTTATATTTTTCTAATTTTATTTGAATTTCTTATGAATTCTAAAAATAATTTAGATTTAAAAAAAATTAAATCAAATTTAAAATCATTTTATATCAAATGGTGACGTAGATGACACGTAGCGGCATCCTGTTCGTCCAATCCAAAATGTGGCATCGGAAGACTACGTAGCAGCCTCCCGTTCATCCGATCAAAAACACGGTGATGACAAGCAACGTGGCTCAATGGGATTGGCCATCCGGACCACAGACGCGTATTTCAAATCATTAATAATGATTGGTTTTGGTGGCGGGCCCACACGCTTTCACTAATCCGACTCAACGGGGATCCTGTGTCATTCGATGCTCCGCATTTTAAAATCAAGGTCCCAGATCGAGCCAAACAGAGATCTGACAGCAGGATCAGATCTGTGGTCTTAACTACTTGCAGGATGACCAGATCAAGACCGTTGATCATAAGATCAATGGTCCAAAATTTACATAATGAAGGGGTTACATAAACCGAGCCCTAGAACCCATTTTTGAGCTCATTCTCTCAATCTGATTAACCAAATTACATGATATTTTAAACAGAGATTGTATGCATGAAGAGCATTGATGTGGAATTAAAATTATGGTTTAAAATAAGCTTTTTGAAAAGCTAAATTGATCTAAGTATCCTAAACTAGGGTTTAGGATTATACCTCACCTAGTTAATGGATTTGGATGAACTTAAGCCCTTTGAACTTGTAGTTTGTTTGTCTTTAATCAAGTAGAAGACTCTTCGAGCTGAAAATGCCTAGATAGGGTGCTACAACTGCTTAGATAGAAAATGCTTAGACTCGCCGGAAAGCTTGTCATCGGTGACTTTGACCGGTCAGATTTGACTGGGGAAGTATATAAGAGGCTATGGAGAGCTCAATCGAAAAGAGATTGGGTTTTGGAGAGGCTAGAGTAGAAAGGGAATGACAAGTTGAGAATGAGTTCATTTTGAGGGATTTTACCCTATTCAAGTGTCCCTAGGCTCAAGGGATGACTGTGGGATTGACTACAGGTCCTCCTTAATGACTGCCACCTGTCCCGGGGTGTATGGGATGGCAGGGAATCAAGAGGACAAAAGGACATGAGGTGGAAATCCTCTTTTGTCCTTTGGAGCACATGAGAGTGATTAGGCTTAACTTACGGATTAGGATTACCATTAAGAATTTTCCAGAAGTTGATTAAGGGTGCTGGAGTATCTGGGTTTGGAGTAGGTTAGCTTTAGCTTGGGATTTGTGCTTTGGTGGATTTGAAGGATTAGTAACTTACCATTAAGAAGATGTAGCATAGGTTATAAGTATGCATGTGGGTATTTAACAAGGAATTGACTCTTCCATAGTCTTTTTAAAGCCCTTGTTGACTACTTTGACTAATCAAATAATCAACCTCATGTGAGGTGGCATCCAGGTGATGTTTAGGTGCCAAAGGGATGACTAGGATGTTTGATTTGTGTAAATCCGTTCGTTCAAGTGAATTCTTGATACAAGTTGTTTTTTATGATTACAAAAGCTTATTGTTTGTTTTATTCTTCTCCTAACAAATATTGGAGTTTCTTTCTTTTATGTGTACTAACATATTTTTTAGAAAATTCACACTCCAAATTTCTGAAGACCTTAAGTTCATTTGTTAATGTTTACTGTAAGTGAAGTCTATATTTTTACTTTCTTGAGTCTGAGAAAGTGTAATTATAAGTTGGATAACTGTGCACACACACACAATGGGGAAGTAAAAAATTTAATTTTTAAAATTGATTGTACAGTATGATATTGGATCGTACGGGACGATCTGTATTATATGTCCTCCACAACGAACCTGTCTACCTGGAAATTTTTTCTAAGTTCAGTTTGTACAGTACGAAATAGAATTCGTACAGGAGATTTTGAGGTATGAATGGCTCTGAATTAAATTCATACTGGATCGTACGGGATGAATCGTTCATTTTTTGAACTATTCGTACAGTACGAAATAGAATTCATACATGAGATTTTAAGGTATGAACAGCTCTGAATTAGGTTCGTATTGGATCATACGGGATGAATCGTTCATTTTTTGAACTATTCATACAGTACAAAATAGAGTTCGTATAAAAGGTTTTGAGGTACGAACGGCTCTGAGTTAGGTTCGTTTGCGATCGTACGAGATGAATCATTCATTTTTTAAACTATTCGTACATTATTAAATAGAGTTCGTACATAAGGTTTTGAGGTACGAATGGCTCTAAGTTAGGTTCGTATGGGATAAATTGTTCAGTGATTTAAATTTTTCGTACAGTATAATGTGCGATCATACGGGACGATCGGCCTGCGTGAAACTTGAAATTTTTAGTTTTTGGATGGTTTTTCTTGTCCTTAGTACTTATGGGTCTTAAAATTGACTAAAGAAAGATCCTTATGCGAAAATTTTTCTTGAGAGTGAAAGGGAGAGAGATTGGGAGAGTGTTTGAGAGAAAGTGTTGAGAGATTCTTGAAGAGAAAATTATGAGGGGATTCACAAGGTTATCCAATAGTGAGTATCTCAATGTTTGTACTTCAAGCATCTTCCTAATCTTCTTGGAGGCTCTTGTAAGTGAATTATTTGAGAGGTTTATGGTTCTCTACCATCACTTGGAGGGTGAAAAAGGATATTCAGTTCTCTGTCGTCACTTGGAGGGTGAAAAAGGATGTTTGGTTCTCTGCCGACACTAGGAGGGTGTGGAAGGATGAGTTGGTTCTCTGCTTTCACCAGTAGGGTGAAAAAGGATGTTGGTTCTCTGCTGCATCGGGATTTGGTGGAAGAGAGTTTGTAAAGGCTTATTGCCTTACTGTGGGGGCTAAAGGGGAGTCACTTTGATATATTGTAATACCTTGAGACGGAGTCTCTAGGGAGTGGATGTAGGTCGTGTTTGATCGAACCACTATAAATTCTGGTGTTCTCTTTTCTATTTTTATTTTACTTACTACATTTTCTTACTGCACTATGTTTTATTTTTCTGTGGTTGAAAAGTATAAAAAATTACTCTATTTGTACAGTACGAATAGTGATCGTACTATACGATTTGCTTTGGATTATGTTAAAAAATATTTCTAAAATTCCAAGAGAATTTTAAAAGTACCAATTCACCCCCCCTCTTGGTTAGCCTAGGAACATAATTAATAGGTCTAACAACCTATTCGCTCTTACATGTGGTATCAGAGCCTATTTCAAAAATTACTGTTTAGATTACTTTTTGAAATTCGATCATGGCTAATTTTGGAAATCGAAACACGTTAGAAGGTTACTCAATCACTAGACCACCTTTGTTTGATAATATTCCATTTGATTTCTGGAAAACTGCATGTCTACTTTTCTATAATCCCTTGACTATCGCATGTGGATGTTAGTTCAGGATGGTTATACTGCACCTACTAGACTTATAGATGGCATAAGAGTTGAAACACCATTTTTTGATTGGACTTTTGAAGAAAGGGAATTAGCACAACTAAATGCAAAATGCTTGAATAGCTTTTTCTGTGCTCTAAAATTTGAAGACTATATGCGTGTTTCTACTTATAAATCTAGAAAGAAAATATAAGATAGACTTTGCATTATATATGAAGGTATAAATGAAGTGAAGCAAACTTGGTTGAATATTCTTTTGCATGATTATGAACTCTTTCATATGAAACCAAATGAATCAATCTCAAATATGTATACATGTTTTACACAAATAGTCACTTCATTGCATGCCTTGAGTAGGGAATTAATGAATGCAAAAAAAGTAAATAAGATACTTCGTTGTTTACCTACGGCATATGATACAAAGATAACTACAACAGAATCTAAATATTTAAATGTTAATTTTGTTGACAATCTTCTTCGATCACTAATTACTTATGAGTAATTTGTGACTCAAAGACAGATTGATACAGGTGAGAAGTGAACGGAGAAGAACATAGCTTTGAAGGTGGACGATTCAGAAAGTGATCAGTCACTACCTGAGGATGAAGAGGATATTGCCTTGATGACAAGGCAATTTAGAAGTTTCCTCAAAAGGAAGCAGAGAAGATGCCAACAGTGGAACAAAGATAGGTTCCAGAAGAATGTTAAGGCTTCTAATGAAGTTATTTGCTATGAATGTAGGAAGCTAGTACACATGAAAATAGACTGCCCCAATCTTAAGGGAAATCCTAGCAAGGAGAAGGCTTTTTGGGTAAAAAGAAACTTCAACGAGCTTTTTGGGCGGACTCAGCTTCAGATTCATCAGAAATAACACCTGAAGAGGAAGTCACAAACTTGTGCTTAATGGCTAACAATCTTGATCATTCAGATCAAGGAGAAGTATGTGACTTAAGTTATGATAAACTATTTAAAGTTTCTGAATGCATTTATTCTGCATATAGGAAACTAAAAAAGTTACATGCTAAGTTAAATTTAGATTATCTAGAGCTGTAAAAAGAGTATGAAATTCTTAGGAAATATCATGCTTTAATTGATAGCAACCACATGACTCTATTAGATGAATATGATGATTTAAACAAACATCATGAACTTTTAAAATCATCACATACAGAACTTGAAATTGATTTTAAAACTTATATGGATGAATCGAATACTAGAGAGCATAATTTGAAGATTGATAATTCGATTCTAGAAAGTGCTAATGCTTATCTTAAAGTTTAGTTAAAAGCACTTAAAGAAAATAGGAAACCACCAAAACAAAAAGATTTTCACAAATCCTACTACAAGACCACTGGTTCAAAGTCTAAGAAGAAATCTTTCAGGATGAATAGATTGGTGAATCCTTTTCCTAGAATAAAGTATTTTTTTGTGGTATGATAGGATATATTTCCCACACCTGTACTATTCATCATAGAACACACCTATTATGGAGACCTAAGATGCATAAATCACAGCATATCACGCATGCATCTGTTATAAAATTATCAAGTCTAACATTTGATATTTTTGCAAGAACGCTCTCACACAAGACCTCATGAGAGTATTTGGTACCTAGATAATGGATATTCTAAGCATATGACTGGAGATGCAAATTAATTTATAACACTGGAAGTCAGGAATGGAGGCAAGGTTACACTTGGAGATAATACTACTAAGAGAGTTGTAGGTACAGGTATAATTGGAAATTCTAGAAATTTTGTGATTGAAAATGTTCTATTGGTTGAAAACTTAAAACACAATCTATTGAGCATAAGTCAATTGTGTGACAAAGGTTATCATATAAAATTCTTGCCTACTAGTTCTATTATTACTCAAAATGGAATTGTTGTGTTACATGGTGATGGAGTGAATAATGTTTACATGCTAGATTTGATTTCTATAAAACCTTCTACTGCTCTTTATTTGAAAACTGTATTTGATGAATCATGGTTATGGCATAGAAGGCTTTGTCATGCAAGTATGAGAAATCTTAGAAAAATCACCCAAAAGGAGCTAGTTAGAGGTGTACCCAAATTGGACTTTACTAAAGACCATTTATGTGATGCATGTCAATTAGGAAAACAAGTTAGATCCTCTTTCAGTTCAATCAAGGAAATTAGGACTAGCAAGCCCTTAGAAATTCTTCACATGGATCTATTTGGACCAGTCAGTACCTTAGGTTTAAGAGAAAAAAGATTTGGGTATATAATTGTGGATGATTATTCTAGGTTCACCTGGATTAGATTTTTGAATCATAAGAGTGAATCATTTGAAGAGTTTAGAGATTTTGCCACATGGATTCAGAGAAAACTAGGTTTTGAAATTGTAACTATCCAAAGTGATCATGGGGGAGAATTTGAAAATGAATTATTTGATAATTTTTGCAAATCTCATGGGATTGAACATAACTTCTTAGCTTCTAGGATACCTCGACAAAATAGAGTTGTAGAAAGAAAGAACATGACATTAATTGAAACTGCTAGAGTCATGTTGGCAGAATATTCACTTCCAAAATATTTTTGGGCAGAAGTAGTTAGCACAAAATGCTATGTGTTGTAGAGGGTGTACATTAGATCTAAATTAAATAAGACACCCTATGAACTAATTAAAGGTAGAAGTCCCAACCTCTCACATCTACATATTTTTAGATGTAAAGTGTTTATTCATAATAATGATAAAACTCTCTTAGAAAAATTTGATCTCAAATCTGACGAAGGAATCTTTCTAGGTTATTCAAGTGTTGGAAAATCCAATAGAGTTTTCAATAAAAGAACATTGATAGTTGAGGAGACAACTCATGTTATTTTTTATGAATCTTATAATAGTGAAGGGTCTAAATTGGATGAAGATGAGATTGAGGAGGTAACCCAAAAACTTAAAATCAAAAGGTTAAAGAAAGGGTTGAAAAGGAAGAAGAAAACCAATTGCCTAAAGAATGGAAATTTGTTAGAAGTCATCCTAAAGATTTGATTTTAGGAGAACCAAGTGAAGGAGTTAGGACTAGGTATGGTTTGAGGAAAGAAGTAAATCATTCAGCTTTTATTTTAATGATTGAACCCACTAAAAGAAATGATTTTGGATTTTGGCCATGCAAGAAGAATTAAATCAATTTAAAAGAAATGATGTTTGGGAACTGATTGAAAGGCCAAAAGATCAAAGTATAGTTGGGACTAAGTGGGTGTTCAAAAACAAAATGAATGATTCAGCAGGAGTTATAAGAAATAAAGCTAGATTGGTTGCTAAGGGGTATAATTAAATAGAGGGGATTGATTTTGAGGAGACATTTACCCCTGTAGCTAGACTTGAAGCAATTAGGGTGTTATTAGCCTTTTCCTATTTTAAAGATTTTAAATTATATCAAATGGATGTTAAGAGTGCCTTTTTGAATGGGGTGATAGAAGAGGATATTTATGTTGAGTAACCTCCAGATTTTGAAAATTATAAATTCCCTAATCATATTTTTAAATTGAAAAAGGTATTATATGGACTGAAATAGGCACCTCGAGCTTGGTATGAGAGGTTAAGTGCTTTCTTATTCAAAGGATCATTTGTTAAAGAAAGTGTGGACACCACTCTATTTTTTAAAAGAGTTGGAAATAAAATACTCATTGTATAAATATATATAGATGACATCATTTTTGGATCAACTGATAAAAGTCTATGTGATGAATTTTCAAAAATAATAAGTAGTGAATTTGAGATGAGTTTGATGGATGATTTGAGTTATTTTCTTGGTTTTAGCATAAAGCAAAATGAGGAAGGAACTTTTCTTTGTCAATCTAAGTATGTTAAGGACATTCTCAAAAAGTATGAAATGGATAATGCTAAACCAGTAACTACACCTATGAGTTCCTCAGTACTATTAGATAAGGATCCTAAGGGAAAATCTATTGATCAAAAGAAGTTTAGAGGAATAATTGGATCGTTGCTTTACTTGACTACTAGCCGACCAGACATTATGTTTAGTGTTTGTTTATGTGCTAGATTTTAATCTGATCCAAAGGAATCACATTTGACAGCAGTGAAAAGAATATTGAGATATCTATTGGGAACTCAAAATTTAGGGATTTGGTATCCAAAGAATAGTTCTTCTTTTGAAATAATTGGATACTCAGATTCTAATTTTACTAGCTGTAGGGTTAATTGGAAGAGTACTTCTGGGACTTGTCAATTCATTGAAAATTTTTTTGTATCTTGGTCCAGTAGGAAACAAAATTCAGTAGCACTTTCTACAACTGAAGTAGAATATATTGCCTTAGGGAGTTATGTTGCACATGTGCTTTGGTTGAAACAACAAATGGTTGACTTAGGATTTTTTATTAGTACCATTCCAATCTTTTATGATAACACTAGTGCCATTTGTATTTCAAAGAATTCTATTCAATATTCTAGAATAAAGCATATTGATATAAGGCATCATTTCATAAGAGATCATGTAGCGAAAGGAAAAATTGAACTACATCATGTCGCTACTAAAGATCAACTTGTAGATATTTTCACAAAACCCTTTGCTTTTGACACTTTTAGCATGTTAAGGACAAGGCTAGGTGTGATTGATTTTAATGCTTGAATGAAAATTCTGCAAATTTTATTTTATTTTTGTTTGTTAGTTTGTTTGTTTCTAGTTTATTGTGTTTTATGGTTATCTTTTGTGTTTTCTTTAAAAAAAAATTGAAAAATTTTGTCTTATATGGTCTTTATTTTAGTATTAAAAACCTATAAAGTTGGAGTGATGATACTGTATATTCATGTCTATTCGTCTATATGATGATGTCATTGTACTATATGATTGTAGAAGATTCGTTTGTACGAATGGGGTAGGTTCACGGTTAGTGTCAGTTACTAGTGTTGATCATCCTGGATGAACACGTCTTTGTATGTATAATCCATCTATCAATTTGGATAAGGATGAACCTAATTATCTCCTGAACGATCCTTTAATATCCTGATCATCCTAGATGAACACGTCATCATTTATACGATCAAGAAGTCAAAAAGCTTCTACGAAAGGATGCCTCGGGATGAGCAGTTTATGAAAAGCTGTTTCATTTTTTATCCTTTCTATTCATCCCGTAGAAAATTTGATTCATCCTGGATGAATTTCATTTTGTCCCGTACGAACTATTTTCATACAGTACGATTGATTGCTTTTCTATATAAAAGAGGGTCATTTTTTTTCATTTCACTTTCATTTTCAAACCTTTCATAGCATTAAAAGAGATGTCAGGAAGTGGCAAGAGAGTGCATCAATCCAGAGGGTCATCGTCTAAAAGGGACTAGGATGATAACTTCCTATGTGTATAAAATGAAGAGGCATACTATAGGAATGTCGCATCTAAAATCACTCCATCCCGCATTCTACTGCAAGAAAATCTTCATTTTGCAGTAATGCCTCTTTTTGATTCTACCCAGTTCTCTTTCATTCTTACTCTGATTTTTGCATTCAACGAAGTTCTTTTTCATGTTTTTTTGGCCAACATGACTTTTAGTCAAGATCATACTAAAATCTCTTCCTACTTCGTAAAATAAAGAGTTGAAATAACCAAAGAGGACCTTAGAGAATATTTTTATCTAAAAACTCTAGAATTATGGGCACATACTCTAACTTCTCGATCGGACTATGATTGGTCTGAAGTCAATCAAGTCATTAGAAGTATAAGCCAACCTACTCACATTCCTCGAGTTGACACCTTGAACAAAAATGCTCGAATAATCCAACATGTTCTTAAGACCTCCATCATTCCCAAGGCTGGAGATAGAGTAAACATGACCCCTCTTCTCTCTTCTGTCACTTACTTGATTATGTTTGGCCAACCTATTGATGAAGCCCAATTAATTTTGGACTATATATTTTACCTCACCGATATTAGCCATATTAGTGTGAAGAGAAAGAAGAACATTGCCCTTGGTCATCTTATTTGTTACATCCTTGAAAAGAAGTATAATATAAGACACCCTGATGGACCATCTGAACTACCACTTTATTTCACTGATGCTTCTTTTCGGGCACTATTTGAGAAAGATGGAAATATAGATAGTTCTGAGGATGAACCCGAACCTACACCTGCTCCTGCACCTGCACCTAGACCCAACCAAAATTTCTATCAGGATATGGTCCAGCGTTTTGATCAGCTTGATCAAAAAATTTTTGATATGGAAGCGCATTTGAAGCAGCAGGATGAAAGGTATAATGAGAATAGGGTGTGGATTAGAGGACTGTTTGATTCTACGAACACCAATATTACGACACTCAATAGCTATTTTGTTATGTTTGGTGCTCCTCCACCTCCTCTAGATGAAGGTCCTTCAGATTTTTAGAGTTGTTCTTCTTGCTGATTGGCTTGGTTATTGATTTGATGTTCTATGAGTTGTTGTTGGTTGTGCTTGTTATTCTTGTTAGTTTTCTTTGATTGTTGTATGGAGATTGGCAAGCTTAGTCTTATGAGATTATGGTTAAATGTAAAAGCTTGCTATGTTATTTATTTGAATTAGTATCGTGAAATGAAGAAGTTTAGTTCTTATGCATATTATTCTATGATAGTGATTATGACTGGAAATTTACTAATCTTTAACACTCGATCCTAGTTGATTAAATTTCTAAAATGTTAATTGAGTTTAAATTACAATAAAAATTTTCAATGCATAATTTAATTTCTCAAAATATTTAGATTTCATTATAATTTGGTGTAGATTAGAAAATCTTACTTTATCTTATTTTAGACATGTGTTACTTAGCCTAAATTATTGTATATATTTGATGTTTTGATATTACTCTTAAAATCTATATCAATGTGTTCATTATTGTAATTGTGACCAAGGGATAGAATTGTTGGAAAGAATTTTATGAAATGAAAATCAAAAGAGCAAAGCTTGAAAAGATGCACAAAGTGTGGCATACAATAAAAGATGCGCAATATCACCAAAAATTATAAAGAGGCACAAAATTAGCCCAAACATTGACTAAGTGTCCCCTCATTTGAAAAGATACGCAATGTCGCCAATTATTCTTTCCTTTAACATTTTCTCCAAGTTCACTAATCAAAGATTATCACTTTTGACTTAGAGATTTGGTAATTTTATTTCATCATTTGTCTAATAGTTGTGGTTACTTAATCTGTCTATTACATTATTGCCATAGGTCAACTTTTCTTCTCCGTATTATAGTCTACAATCTAGACCTTTTTGAGCCTTTACTTTTTGCATTTGATTTTAATATTATAGTTAATCTTCCTTTAACATTATTCAAATCCTCAACTCCTTTGAGTGTCTTCCCTTTTTGTTGTTGTCAAAAGGGGGAATTTTGAATTGTTTGACTTGCTTGTTGCATGTTTTGTATTATTGCATGTTAGTCTAATTGCATGTTATGATGACATGTTATGTATGGTATTATTTATTTATTTATTTATTTTGCATGTGTATGTACATGTATTTGTATTCATGTTATTCATGTTATGTGTCTGTGTTTTTACTTGTATGTGCGTGTCTTGTTTGTTCTTGTCCTCCTCTTCCCTTTGCTTATTCTGTGTTAGATCATCTAATCTCCTCTTATCTCTAGTTTAGGATAGGTCATTTCTTTAGGGGGATCTTAGGAGATCATTTATCTAGGGGAAGCGTATATATAATGGAAGCTTAGGAGAAATGTGAATTTAATTGTTAAATCAAATCATAAATGTTTTGCCATCATCAAAAAGGGGGAGATTGTTATGATTTGTGTAAATTCATTCGTTCAAGTGAATTCTGATACAAGTTGTTTTTTATGATTACAAAAGCTTATTATTTTTTTTATTCTTCTCCTAACAAATGTTGGAGTTTCTTTCTTTTGTGTGTACTAACATATTTTTTAGGAAATTCCCACTCCAGATTTCTAAAGACCTCAAGTTTATTTGTTAATGTTTACTGTAAGTGAAGTGTGTATTTTTATTTTCTTAAGTCTGAGAGAGTGGGATTATAAGTTAGATAACTCTGCACACACACACAATGGCGGAGTGAAAAACTTAATTTTTAAAATTGATCGTATACTATGATATTGGATCGTACGGGATAATCTGTATTATATGTCCTCCACAACGAATATATCTGCCTGGAAATTTTTTCTAAGTTCAGTTCGTACAGTATGAAATAGAATTCATATAGGAGATTTTGAGGTATGAACGACTCTGAATTAGGTTCGTACTGGATCGTACGGGATGAATCATTTATTTTTTAAACTATTCATACAGTACGAAATACAATTCGTACATGAGATTTTGAGGTACGAACGGCTCTGAATTAGGTTTGTACTGGATCGTACGGGACAAATTGTTCATTTTTTGAACTATTCATATAGTATGAAATAGAGTTCATATAGCAGGTTTTGAGGTACGAACGGCTCTGAGTTAGGTTCATTTGCGATCGTACGGGACGAATCGTTCATTTTTTGAACTATTCGTACAGTACAAAATAGAGTTCGTACAAAAGGTTTTGAGGTACGAACAACTCTGAGTTAGGTTCGTATGGGATCGTACAGGATGAATTGTTCAGTGATTTGAACTATTCATACAGTATGATGTGCGATCCTATGGGACGATCGGCACGGGTGAAACTTGAAATTTTCAGTTTTTGGATGGTTTTTCTTGTCCTTAGTACTTAAGGGTCTTAAAACTGACTGAAGAAAAGATCTTTCTACAAATATTTTTCTTGAGAGTGAAAGGGAGAGTGATTGAGAGAGTGTTTGAGAGAAAGTGTTGAGAGATTCTTGAAGAGAAAATTATGAGGGGATTCACAAGGTTATCGAATAGTGAGGATCTCAGTATTTGTACTTCAAGCATCTTCCAAATCTCCTTGGATGCTCTTGCAAGTGAATTTTTTGAGAGATTTCTGGTTCTCTGTCATCACTTGGAGGGTAAAAAAGGACGTTCAGTTCTCTGCCATCACTTGGAGGGTGAAAAAGGATGTTTGGTTCTCTGCCGATACTAGGAGGGTGTAAAAGGATGAGTTGGTTCTCTGCCTTCACTAGGAGGGTGAAAAAGGACATTGGTTCTCTGCCGCACTGAGATTTGGTGAAATAGAGTTTGTAAAGGCTTCTCCGCCTTGCTGTGGGGGCTAAAAGAGAGTCACTTTGATATAGTGCAATACCTAGAGAAGGAGTCTCTAGAGAGTGGATGTAGGTTATGTTTGACTGAACCACTATAAATTATGGTGTTCTGTTTTCTATTTTTATTTTACTTATTGCATATTCTTACTTCTCTATATTTTATTTTTCTATTGTTGAATAGCATAAAAAATTACTCTATTCGTACAGTATGAATAGTGATCGTCCAGTATGATTTGCTTTATATTGTGTTAAAAAATATTTCCAAAACGAAAAGAGAATTTTAAAAGTACCAATTCACCCCCCTCTTAGTTAGCCTAGGGAAGTAATTAATAGTTCTAACAACCTATTCGCTCTTTAATAGGATAAGGTTTGAAATATTACACTAGGAATTTGAATGAGTTAACCTGTGTGTGTGAAATTTTGATGATTGTTCGAGATTTGACTAGGTCAAAATCTATAGTGATTTGACTCCAGGTGATTTGGATCTATTTAAATTAATCATTAAAGTGAGCTTGAGGATTTGGAGATTTTCTTGAATTGGATTTAATTGAATGTTGTGATTGGACCTCAAGTTAACTAGATTTGAACAGATGTGGGTCTGGTTGACCAGGTCAACTGATGATTGGTTTATGGTGTATAGTCAAGTTTAAATCACCAGTGGAAGTGATCAAAGAAACTTGAAGGAGTTTTGAATGCATCTAAGACTTGATTTAAAATGGAGAAGATTAAGGGTTTGAGCAGGTTAACCTTAGTTCACCCAGGGCCAGAGTTTGGGCTTGATTGGTTTGAAATGATTAATGGGGTCTGGTAGAAGTGGTCCCAAGGTCTGGGGAGGTTATTTGGGTCAAAACACTTGTTTAGGCTCTTAATGGGCTTATATGGTCAACCTACTTAGACTTGGTCAAATAGGTTAAACCAGGGCCTAAATTTGGGTCCAACAGGTTTGGTTTGATATTTGAAATTTATTGGAAGTGACCTCATACAATTTTGAGATCATTTGGTTTAAAATGACTATTCACACCCCTAAGGGATATTTTGGTCAAAAAGGGTCAACCTAGTCAACCATGCTTGGCCAAGGTCCATTGCACTCCTAATTCTGTTTAGGATGTATTGGAGGGGGTTCTGATGTTTGATTTGAAATGACTAAGTTAGAGCTTAATGAAAACTCCAAAATTACCCTTAAGGGGCATTTTTATCATTTTGACCCCTGGTCAATTGGGGGTCAAAATGGGTCCATCAAAATATAACTTAATGCTTAACAAGTAAATATTAAAGGTATAGAAGTGATTAGAGTCTCTGTAGAAAGCTCTAAGATCAAAATCCACTGGGTGGTAGGGCTAGTGGCATAGGCCATAAATATTTAAAGATTTTATAGCCTTTGGATTTTAATCCAATTTCAGAGGTTAGAGATCTCAGATTGAGCTCAAATTTTGAGGGTAGCGTCTAGAGACATGTCCCATCAATGTAAAATTAATAGACTCTGAATCAGAGGTCATTTGGCTGGGGTTTATAGTATTTGAAAGTTCACTAGAAAAGGCTTTCAGGACCTAAGTCCTTAGCCTTGAGATTTAGTCCAGAAGTCATTATTTTATGTAGATTTTGGAATTTAATGCTAGAATTTGTATTATCCAAATCATTCATAATCCTTTGAATGATCATAAATGATTGGACAGGATCACGGTTAGATTATAGGCTAGACTAGAATTTAAACTAGAATGGAGGTCTGGATTTGATTTGAAGCTTGAATTGATCTAAGATATGGGTCGATCCTAGAGTCTGGATTAATTCTAGAGTTTAGGATATTACTAGGATCTAAGTGGATCCTAGGGTCTGGAGTTATTAAAGATTTGAACTGATCCTAGGGTCTAGATTGATCTATAGCCTGGGTAGATTTTGGGGTTTGAAATCTAGGAGAATCCTGAAGTCTAAATGTCCGAGGGCCTAGGATCTAGAAGAATCCTAGGATCTTGATAGATCCTAAGGTCTGAGGTATAAGTTGATTTAAGATCAGAATTGATCCCAGGGCTTAGATTAACTTGGAGTCTGGGTTAGGTCCTATTGACCTCATACAAAAATGAGGTCAATAAATAGACCCCCAATATGTGTAAAAGAATAAAGTTCTATTACACATATTGGTGTTGATCGAATTAAAAGGTTAAGTTTAGAATTCTGATACTAAGGGAATTGATACTAGGGTAGTGCCACAGAGGGCATACTCTACCACTAGCGGATCTAATCCTAAGGGAAGGAAAAATCTATCCCTAGAGGAGAAGAAAGCCCAAGTGATCTTATAAGATGGAAGAATTCTTAACTACAAAGGATCAAGTCAAGATTTGATACTAAGGGAAACGAAAGCCTAACCTTAGAGGATTGAGTTTTAATAAATACCACGGTAGTGCCATGAAGGACGTACTATACTACTAGTACATCTAATCCTAAGGTAAGGATGACCTAACCTTAAGGAAAAGAAGGCTTGATTATGATATTTGAATTGATACTAGGGTAGTGCCATGAGGGGTGTACTCTATCACTAGTGGATCTAATCCTAATGAAAGAAGGAGCCTAATCTTAAGGAAAAGAAGGTTGAATGATCATATAGGAAGGAATAATTCCTAAATATAGAAGATTGAGTTTGGACTTAATACTAGGGTAATGCCATGAGGGGCGTACTCTACCACTAGTAGATCTAATCCTAAGAAAGGAAGAAGTACCCATCCTTAAGAAAATGATGAGTGAATTTACCAATTTGAAGTTGAAATTGAAACTAAGATGGTGCCACGGGGGCATACTCCATCACTAGGGAGTCTAATCCTAAGGGAAAGAGAACACCTAACCCTAAGGAGAATAAAATTGGATGATCTCATTGGAAGGAGGCATTACTTCCCATAGAAGTTTAAGCTTAAATTTTGAATTTTGAAGCTAGGATGGTGCCATAGAGGATGTTACCCATCACTAGAAAAGCTAATCCTAAGGTGATAAAGCATGATGACTCATATCTGTCTTTAAGGAAAAGGAAGCTGGAGGAGCTGAGGGAAGAAAGCATTACTTCCCACAGGATACCATGTTATGATTTTGAAACTAGGGCAGCACCACAAAGGGTGTGCTCTATCATTAGTTTACAATCTTTTGGGAGTGAAAACTTGTTGTTCATAGAAGATCAGGTCTGGATAATCATATGGTAAGGAATCATGCTTCCCACAGAGGATCGAATCTAGATTTAAAATTTGAAGTTAGGATGGTGCCGCAAAAGATGTTCTCCATCACTAAGGGATTTTAACTTAAATGTGGAGTCTATTTCCAAACAAAGAAACTAGGATGGTGCCATAGAGAGTGTCCTCCATCACTAGTTGATCTAGTCCTAAGGTACAAAACCACGATGACTCACATCTAACCTTAAGGAAAAGAAAGCTAGAAGATCTTATGGGAAGGAAGCATTGCTTCCTACATAGGATCGAGTTTGAAATTTGAAACTAGGATGGTGCCACAGAGGGTGTGCTCCATCACTAGTAGATCTAGTCCTAAGGAAAGAAAGAACAATGTCTCACATCTAACCTTAAGGAACAGAAAGCTAGAAGATCTTACAGGAAGAAATCATTGCTTCCCACAGAGGATCGAGTTTGAAATTTGAAACTAGAATGGTACCATAGAGGGTGTGCTCCCTCACTAGTGGTTCTAATCCTAAGAAAAGAAGGCATAATGTCTCATATCTATCCTTAAGGAAAAGAAAACTATAAGATCTTGTGGGAAGGAAGCATTGCTTCCCACAAAAGATCGGATATGGATTTTTTTTTTAGGATAGCACCACAGAGGGCATGGTCCATCACTAAAGGATGATCTTGTGGAGAGAAAACTTGTTGTACACAGGTCTGGATGATCATGTGTAGAAGAAACTTGCTCCATAAATAGGATCAGGTTTGGAGTTTGAATCTAGGATGGTGCCACGGAGGGAATGCTCCATCGCTAGTGGATCTAACTCTAAGGAGAGAAAGCATGATGACTCACATCTGTCCTTAAGGAAAAGAAAACTAAAAGATCCTGTGAGAAGGAAGTATTGCCATAGAGGGTGTACTCCATCACTAGTAGATATTTTTTGTGGATAGGAAACTTGCCCTACACAAAAGGTCGAGTCTGGATTGATCATATACGGAGGAAACTTGCTCCACATATAGGATTGAGTTTAAATTTTGGAACTTGAGATTTGAATGATTTTTAATTTTGAATTGATTTAGTTTTGAATTTGAAGATATTTGAATTTGAAACTTTATTTTGTTTTGGATCTAAAGGGTTTTGAATTTGGTTTGATTTGATTTTAAATTTAAAATGTTTTGAATTTGATTTATTTAACTTCCAAAAGTTTTTGAAATTTGATCTTGAATTCGATTTTGAATTGGAAGGGTTTTGAATTTGAATTTAAATTTGACATCCATCTGGCATGGTACTTCCTGAAGAGCCCCCCCAATGTTTGAAAATGTTGGGTAGCATTCTTCATGATTGATCAGTTTATGGGAAATTCCCTCATAGATTGTCATTAGAAAGAACAATCTAGTCAACACTGATTCAAGCTTTTTATTAATTTTGTGAAGAATTAGAAGTGGACTCCAATAGACTATGACTAAGTCTCCTACTTGGAAAGTTCTAAAGTGACACAACTTATCTGGCTCGAATCAAACGTGACTTACGGACTTTCAAATTTTGTTAAGCTTAATTTGATTTTTATTTGAGGCCCTCAAATTCTTCCAATTGGAGTCGGGCACTCTACTTAACTGGGGTTTGATTTTGAACAGTAATTTCCAATAAAGGAAATTACACCTCTACATCAGAATGATCTAATACCCAGTACAAAGTATGATTTTGTAGAGAGGGCCTTGAAGGAAAAGATGCTAATGTGTAAGGACTTACATATATTCCTTAAGGATAAGATTTGAATTTTTATCAAGAGCAGAGGATTCATTCTTTTTAATAGAAATTTCTTCTTAAATATTTGGACCTGGTCAGAACGACCAATGGGAACAAATTTACATGTAGAATGAGAAGTAGACTAACTCTAGGGAACCTAAAGAGGTTCAAGGGTTTAGGTTTTGTCGACCCAGACCAAGCTTCATAGAAACTAAACTAGTGTCTCCCTTATATATAGATTTTAAATTAAAATCAATTTCAAAAAGGCTCAAGTTGGATAGAGAAATTTAATCTTTTTTATTCTCCTGCATAGAATTTTTTATATGATAGATAATCAAAGTATGATGAAGAATCTGGATTCAAGACTTTTTAAAGTCAAGTAAATAAAGTTGATTGGATTTTATTTGAGCTTTAGGATTTAAGAAGAAGGAAGCCTCTTTTTTATTTCTGGTGGCACACACAACACATCTTTTTTATTTTTAGTACACTTCACACATTTCTTAACTTATGGCGTACATTACGCATCTTTTGAGTTTTGATTTCTTTTGAATTTAATCAGGGGCTTCATCTCATTTTAAACCCTTAAATTGATTGCTCTTTTTTTTTTTTTGAATGCTGGGATTATATCTCAAGTATAAGAGAAAAAGATTGATTCTCTTATTTAAGGAAGAGTAATCCTCAAGGTAAGACCCAATCTTTTTGGAAAGACTGTCAACTTGACTAGGAAAATCATTTAATAGATTTTAAGCAGCCAAGAAACACCTATTGAATCAACCCACAAATGTGGTGGGAGGGAGGGGTATTCAAACATTTGAGGGAGTAAAATATTAATCTCTATCACTTGAGAGTTAAAATAAAGGTTAATTTCCATTAAAAAAGGTTAGTCAACATATCTTGGAAATTTGAACCCAGTACACTTGAGAAATTGGTAAATTTTCCTTAAAAAGAAATTATAAATCTAGGTGGCTAGACCCAACAGTATGGAATTGAATTCCTATAATTCCTTTTGAGGGAGAAACTGTTATGTGTTCTGTGCTATCCTAGTTGATGCGGTATCATTTTAATCAAAAGATTTATCATAATAGGACCCTGTTGAAAGTTATATTTTGACGGTATCACTATATGATACAATCTTAGGTTCTTTCCCCTCTCTCATTACTAGTGACCTGGTAGTTAAGAGAGTGGCACACCAAGTGATTTTTACACCTCCTCCTCTATAGATGATGTAGTGGGACATATATAATAGCGTGACCTAACATCTTCTAGTAGAGTGGATGGGTCATAACCCTCAACTGGGGGCCAATGCCTCTTGCTATTATTTTTTCCATTCTGGCTTGATAGATTCTTACTGTGTAGTATTCAAGAAGGGGTATTAGAGATCGCACTCCCATTTTTACAACTCCGCTCCTTTAGGAAATAGGAAAGGGGTGTAAATGATTTCCACTAAGGAGGGGGTACGTAGAAGGAGCAAAGAACTCTTGATTGGTCTAAAATTTTCCTTGCTTTAAGGCTTCTGACTCAACAGTCTTTCTGGCATTAACAACCTTCTTTCTGACTCTTTGAAGGTAGTTTTCCCTCTTTTTTTTGCTAGCAACAGGGGTGTTAGAACTTAACGCAATCTTAGATTGAGATGGCCCTTCGTAGATCATCATTAATTTCTGGCTCGAATCCTCCCTAGCGGAGGGTACAGTGGTCGAAGGGGTGACATCAACCTCCATATTAGAGATGGGAGAGTCAACTCCTTGAAAGTTTATTATGTAACTGCGAATAGGTTGTTAGACCTATTGCTCGCGTCCCTAGGCTAACCAAGTGGGGGTTAATTGGTCCTTTTAAAAATTACTCTTAAAATTTTGGAAAATCTTAAGCTAATTGTACAGTACGAACACACTTCGTACAGTATGAATAGAGTTAATTTTTGCTCTCATCAAAACACAGAAATTCAACCACAGAAAGAAAATAAAATACATAATAAAAATAGTAAATAGTTAGAGCAGAAAATACTAGAATTTATAGCGGTTCGATCAAACACGACCTACATCCACTCCCTAGAGACTCCTTCTCTAGGTATTGCACTAAACTCAAGTGACTCTCCTTTAGTGCCCACAGCAAGGTGGAGAAGCCTTTACAAACTCTCTTCCACCAACCCGGTGCGGCAGAGAATCGTCATCCTTTTTCACCCTCCTAGTGAAGGCAGAGAACCAAATGTCCTTTTACACTCTCCAGGTGCGACAGAGAACCGTCGTCCTTTTTCACCCTCCAAGTGACGGTAGAGAATCGGAATCCTCTCGAACAAAACTCTTGCAAAAGTCTCCAAGGAAGATAGGAAGATGCTAGAAGAACAAGTAAACAAATCCTCATAATTGGATAACCTTGTGAATCCCTTCACAATTCTCTCTTCAAAGATTTCTCAACACTCACTCCCAAAAACTCTCCCAATCACTCTTCCTTTCACTCTCCAAAAGTATTTTCACAGAAGGATTTTTCCTTCAGTCAGTTTTAAGTCATTTATATACTTGGGACAAGAAAAACCGTCCAAAAACTAAAAATTTCAAGTTTAATCCATGCCAATCATCCCGTACGATCGACTATCGTACTATACAAATAGTTCAGAACATTGAATGATCCGTCCCGTACGAACCATGAGAATAACAAGTCAGAGCCATTCATACAAACATTTTGTCCTATATAAACCTCTGGATGATCAAGTCATAGCACTTCATATGAACATCTCATCCCGGACGAACCCTTGGACGATCAAGTCAGAGCGCTTCATACGAACAACTCATCCCGGACGAACCCTTGGACAATCAAGTTAGAGCGCTTCATACGATCAGTTTATCCCGTATGAACCCTTGGATGAACCCAAGTTAGAGTCGTTCGTACAGCAAAAACTCGTGTATGAATAGTAATTCATACTGTATGAACTTAACTTAGAAAAAATTCTTGCCATATGGGTTCGATATGGAGGATATATACTACAGATTGTCCCGTTTAATATACAAATCATACTGTATGATCAGTTTAAAAAATTAAGTTTTCACTCCACCATTGTGTGTGTGTGCACAGTTATCCAACTTACAATCACACTTTCTCAGACTCAAGAAAATAAAATTTACAGACTTCATTTACAATGAACAAATGAACTTGAAGTCTTCAGCAATATGGAGTGTGAATTTCTTAAAAAATACTTTAGTACACACAACAAAAACTCAAATATTTGTTAGGAGAAGAATAAAATAAACAATAAGCTTTTGTAATCATTAAAACATAACTTGGATTAGAATTCACTTGAATGAACAGATTTACTCAAATCATAACAATCTCTCCCTTTTTGATGATGACAAAATAATTATTATTTGAATGAACAACTTAAGTCATATTTCTCCTAAGATTTCACTAAATGTACACTCCCCCTAAGTAAATGAAGTCCAACGCTCCCTCTAAAGCCTTAGCTCCCCCTAAAGAAATGATTTATCCTAAACAAGAGATAAAAGGGAATATACTGAATAAACGAAGGAAAGGGTACCAAAAGGGTAAAAAGAATAAGAATTTAATATGCAACACAAGCATTATAAACACTACACACAACCACTACACACAAGCATTACAAACACTACACACAACACACAAGCACTACACACAAGCAAAGTACATTCTTACATACATAAGCAACTAAAAACTTAAATGCAACAAGTCAAAACAAATCAAGTACACAAAGTCAAACAATAAAAACTTATCAAGCAACAAAATCAGATAATTTTAGTCAAACAATAAAACTCTCTCCCTTTTGTCAACAATAAAAAAGGACACTCAAATTAGTTGAGAAGTGAAATAATGTGAAATGAAGTTTAACTACAATATTCAAGTCAGATGAAAAAAATAAAGACTCAAAAGTGTTAGATTGCATATTATGTTAGGGAGAAGAAAGTTGATCTAAAGTAGTAATGTATTAGACAGATTAGTAGCCTCAACTTTTGCACAAAAGATGAAATAACATTACCAAAATTCTAAGTCAAAAGTGATAATCATTGATTAGTGAACTTGGAGAAAAATGCTAAAGGAAAGAACAATTGGCGACATTGCGCATCTTTTCAAAATGTAAGCTTATTTTGTGCCTTTTTCTAGATTTGGCGACATTGCGCATCTTTTATTAAATGACACACTTTGTGTGTCTTTTTACATTTGGCGACATTGTGCATCTTTTATTGTATGGCACATTTTGTGCATCTTTTCAAACTTTTCTTTGAATGTAAGATTCTTTCTAACAACACTATCTCTGGGTCACAAATACAATAATGGACACATTGATATAGAATGTAAGAATAATATAAAGACATCAAATATATATATTAATTTAAACTAAATAATACATGTCTAAATAAGATAAAGTAAGATCTTCTAATCACACCCAATCATAACGAAATCTAAATATTTTTGAGAATTTAATGTTATGCATAGAATTTTCTATTATAATATAAATTCAATTAACATTGTAGAACATTAATCAACTACAGTCGAGTGTTTTAAGATTAGAACATTTTCAGTCAATAACACAAAATGATATGCACAGAAACACTTGAACATTTCATTTCTGATCATTTTCAAAACATACATAATAGCAAGCTTTACTATGTAGCACAACATCATATGATAAACTTGCTAACATTCTCATAAAACAAATCAACAACAAACACAAATCTAAGAAACAATAAGGAAAACTACAATCACATCCATGCCAAGCCAAACACAAGGAATACTAATAATTAGAGGGACCCTGATCTGGAGGAGGTGGCTGATTGCCAAACAAAGCAAAATAGCTGTTTAGCATAGCAATATTAGTGTTCACAGAATCAAATTGATCCCTAATCCATACTCTATCTTCCTTGTACTGATTGTCTTGCTGCTTCAAATGTGCCTCCATATGATCAAATCTTTGATCCATTCTTTCAAAATACTGGATCATATTCTGATAGAAATCTTAAGATGGTCCAGGTGTAGCTGTAGGTGCAGTTAAAGGAGCAGAAGCAGAAGCATGTTCATCATCAGAGCTGTCAGCAGTTCCTTCTTTCCTAAATAACATTCGAAAAGAAGCGTCAGTGAAGTAAAGTGGGAGTTCAGAAGGTCCAGAAGGATTGACCAGATTATATTTCTTTTAAGGATATAGCAAACAATGTGTCCTAAAGTAATATTCTTCTTTCTTTTTACACTATCCAGACCTATATCGGAGATATAGTAAATATAATCTAGGATTAATTATGCTTCATCAATAGGTTGGCTAGTCATAATCAGATAGGTTGTAGAAGAAAGAAGTGATGTCATATTTATTTGATCTCCCGCCTTAGGAATGATAGATGTCCTAAGCACGTGCTAGATTATTCATGCATTCTAGTTTAAGGAGTCAACCTGGAAACATGAGTGGGTGTGCTTATACCTCTAAGGACTTAGTTCACCTCAGACCAACCATTTTCTGGTCTAGTAGAAAAGGTGTGTGCACGTGTCCCATAGGTTCTTAGTGAATATATTCCCCTAAATCCTCCTTAGTTATCACAACATTCTACTTAAAGAAATATGAAGAAATGACAAAGTGATCCTGGTTGAATGTCATGTTGGCCAGGAACACATGAAAAAGGTCCTTGTTAAACGCATAAATCAGAGTCAAAAGAAAAGAGAATTGGGTGGAATCAAATAATGACATTACTCCAAAATGAATATTTTCTTGCAGCAGAATGCAGGAAGGGGTGACCTTAGAAGCAGCAAACCTAAGGTATGCTTCCTCATTTTGTTCATTCAGAAAGTTGTCATCCCAGTCCCTCCTAGAAGCAAGGCCCCTAGCAACACGTGCTCTCTTTCCACTGCCTGACATCTTCTATTCTAAGCTCTAAAGGGTTTTAGAATGAAAGTGAAATGAAAGAAAATGACTCTCCTTTATATAGAAAAAACCTGAAATCGTACAGTATGAACCAACTTCGTATAATACGAAACTGATCTCATCCGAGATGAATAAAAGTTCATCCGGGATGAACAAAAGCAGTCAAAATGAAACGGTTTTTCGTAAACTGCTCATCCTGAGGCGTCCTTTTGTACAGGCTTTTTGACTTCGTGATTGTACAGACGATGACGTATTTGTCTGGGATGATTAGAAAATTAAAGGATCGTTCAGGCAACGGTTAGAGTCATCCTTATGCGAAATGACACATGGATCGTACAGACGAATAATGTATTCGTACGTATGATCATCAATAATAACTGACACTAACCATGATTCCTCCCCTATTCGTACAGACGAAGTTCATGCAATCATACAGTACGATGATGTCATCGTACAGTACGAATAAACAAAATAAAATAAACTTTTATCTCTCCAATCTTACAGGTTTCCAACACTCAACTACAGAATAATTTAAACAAAAATTTTAATTTTTTTTTTAAATGACAACACAAAGGATACAAAAATAAATAAATCACTTGAAAACAAATCACTTGCAATGAACATACCAACAAACACATATAAATACACATTTGTAGAATTTTCAATTAAGCATTTAAATCAATCACACCTAGCCTTGTCCTTAACATGCTAAAAGTGTCAAAAGCTAAGGGTTTTGTGAAAATATCTGCAAGCTAGTCTTTAGTAGCGACATGATGTAGCTCAATTTCCCCTTTCGCTACATGATCTCTTATAAAATGATATCTTATATTAATATGCTTGGTTCGAGAATGTTGAATAGGATTTTTTGAAATACAAATGGCACTAATGTCATCAAAAAAGATTGGAATGGTGCCAATTGAAAATTCTAAGTCACTCAATTGTTGTTTTAACCAAAGCACCTGTGCTACACAACTCCCTAAGGTAATATATTCTACTTCAACTGTAGAAAGTGCTTCTGAATTTTATTTTCTACTGGACCAAGATACTAATGAATTTCCAATAAATTGACATGTCCCAGAAGTACTTTTCATATCCACCCTACAGCCTGCAAAATTAGAATCTGAGTATCCAATAATATCAAAAGAAGAACTATTCTTAGGATAGCAAATCCTAAATTTTGAGTTTCCAGAAGATATCTTAAAATCCTTTTCACTGCTGTCAAATGTGATTCCTTTGGATCAGCTTGAAATCTTGCACATAAGTAAACACTAAATAGGATGTCAGGTTTGCTAGCAGTCAAATAAAGCAAAGATCCAATTATTCCTCTAAACTTCTTTTGATTAACAGATTTTCCCTTAGGATCCTTATCTAATAGTACTGAGGAACTCATGGGTGTAGTTATTGGTTTAGCATTATCCATTTCATATATTTTGAGGATATCCTTAACATACTTAGATTGATAAAAAAAAGTTCCTTCCTCACTTTGCTTTATACTAAAACTAAGAAAATAACTCAAATCACCCATCAAACTCATCTCAAATTCACTACTCATTGTCTTTGAAAATTCATCACATAAAGTTTTATCAGTTGATCTAAAAATGATGTCATCCACATATATTTATATAATGAGTATTTCATTTCTAATTCTTTTCAAAAACAGTGTGGTGTTCACACTTCCTTTAACAAATGATCCATTTTAATAAGAAAGTGCTTAACCTCTCATACCATGCTCTAGGTGCCTGTTTTAGTCCATATAATGCCTTTTTCAATTTGAAAACATGATTAGGGAATTTAGAATTTTCAAAACTTGGAGGTTGTTCAACATAAATATCCTCTTCTATCACCCCATTCAAAAAGGCACTTAACATCCATTTGGTACAATTTAAAGTTTTTAAAATAGGCAAAGGCTAGCAAAACTCTGATTGCTTCAAGTCTTGCTATAAGGGAAAATGTCTCCTCAAAATCAATTCCTTCAATTTGATTATACCCCTTAGCTACCAATCTAGCCTTATTTCTCACAACAGCTCCTGAATCATTCATTTTATTTTTCAACACCCACTTAATCCCAACTACACTTTGATCTTTTGGCCTTTCAATTAACTCTCAAATATTATTTCTCTTAAATTGATTCAACTCTTCTTGCATGGCCAAAATCTAAAATTCATCCAAAAGTGCTTGTTCTATATTAGTGGGTTCAATCATTGAAATAAATGCTGAATGATTTACTTCTTTTCTCAAATAATGCCTAGTCCTAACTCCTTCACTTGGTTCTCCTAAAATTAACTCTTTAGGATGACTCCTTACAAATTTCCATTCTCTAGGCAATTGGTTTTTTTCTTCTTTTTCAACCCTTTGATCTTCAAGTTTTTGGGTTACTACCTCAACCTTATCTTCATCCAACTTATCCTCTTTGCTATCATAAGATTCATCAAAAATAATATGTGTGATTTCCTCAACTACCAATGTTCTCTTATTAAAAACTCTATAGGATTTTCTAACACTTGAATAACCTAGAAAGATTCCTTCATCAGATTTTGGATCAAATTTTTCTAAGGGAGTTTTATCATTATTATGAATGAACACGTTACATCCAAAAATATGTAAATGTGAGAGGTTGGGACTCCTACTTTTAAAAAGTTCATAGGGTGTCTTATTTAATTTAGACATTATGTACACCCTATTCAACACATAGTACGCTGTGCTAACTGCTTCAACCCAAAAATATTTTGGAAGTGAATACTCTGCCAACATGGCCCTAGCAGTTTCAACTAATGTCCTATTCTTTCTTTCTATAACTCCATTCTGTTGAGGTGTCCTAGAAGCTAAGAAGTTGGGTTCAATCCCATGAGATTTGTAAAAATTATTAAACATTTCATTTTCAAATTCTCCCCCATGATCACTTTGGATAGTGACTATTTCAAAACCTAGTTTCCTCTGAATACAAGTAGCAAAATCTCTAAATTATTCAAATGATTCACTCTTATGATTCAAAAATCTAATCCAGGTGAATCTAGAATAGTCATCCACAATAACATACCCAAATCTTTTTCCACCTAGACTTAAGGTACGAAGAGGTCCAAATAAATCCATGTGAATAATTTCTAAGGGCGTGCTAGTCCTAATTTTCTTGATTGAATTGAAAGAGGATCTCACTTATTTTCCTTATTGACATGCATCACACAAGTGATCTTTAGTGAAGTATAATTTGGGTATTCCTCTAACTAGTTACTTTTGGGTGATTTTCTTAAGATTTCTCATACTAGCATGACAAAGCCTTTATGCCATAACCATGATTCATCAGATATAGTTTTCAAACACAGAGCAGTAGAAGGTTTAATAGAATTCAAATCTAGCATGTAAACATTATTAACTCTATCACCATTCAAAACAACAGTTTCATTGAAACTAATAACACAACTAGTAGGCAAAAACTTTATATGATAACTCTTGTCACATAATTGACTTATACTCAACAGATTGTATTTCAAACCTTCAACCAACAGCACATTTTCAATCACAAAGTTTCTAGAGTTTCCAATTATACATGTACCTACCACTCTCTTCTAAGTGTAACCTTGCCTCCATTCCTGGCTTCCAGTGTTATAAATTAATTCGTATCTCTAGTCATATGCTTTGAGCAGCCACTGTCCAGGTACCAAATACTCTCATGAGATCTTGTGTGAGAGCATTCCTGCAAAATGATCAAATGTTAGTCTTGAGAACCCAAACAAGTTTGGGTTCTCCTCTTGATAATTTTAAACCAGATGCATGTGTGATATGCTGTGATTTATGCACCTTAGGTCTCCACACTAAATGTGTTCTATATTTAAGTGTACAAGTGTGGGAAATATGTCCTAAACTACCACAAGAAAAATATTTTATTCCTGGAAAAGGATTCACCAATATATTCTTCCTGAAAATTTTCTTCTTAGATTTTGAACCAGTGGTCTTGTAGTAGGATTCATGAAAATCTTCAAGTTTAGGTGGATTTCTATTTTCTGTAAGTGCTTTTAACTGAACTTTAAGATAAGCATTAGTACTTTCTAGAATTAAATTATCAATCTTCAAATCATGCTCTCTAGTATTCGATTCATCCATATAAGTCTTAAAATCATTTTCAAGTTTAGTGTGATATGATTTTAATAGATTATGTTGTTTGTTTAAATCATCAAACTTATCCAATAAGATCATCTGGTTGCTATCAATTAATGCATGATCTTTCCTAAGAATCTCATATTCTTTCTGCAGCTCTAAATAATCCAAAT
Organism: Dendrobium chrysotoxum; assembly: GCA_019925795.1. Taxonomy (NCBI): domain Eukaryota; kingdom Viridiplantae; phylum Streptophyta; class Magnoliopsida; order Asparagales; family Orchidaceae; genus Dendrobium; species Dendrobium chrysotoxum. The sequence goes on from CM034302.1 coordinate 51,605,870, forward strand.
TCAACTTAGATGAAATTTTTTCAGTTTCCTATATATTGTATGTATTCATTCAGAAACTTCAAATAATTCTTTATAACTTAAGTCAAATACCTCTTCTTGATCTGATTGATCAAGATTGTAAGCTATTAAGCACAAATTTATGACTTCCTCTTCTGGTGTAGCTTTTGAGGAATCTGAAGCTGAGTCCGCCCAAAAAGCTCGTTGAAGTCTCTTTTTACCCCTTCTTTCTTTTGGTTTCTCCTCTGCCTTCTCCTTGCTATAATTTCCCTTGAGATTAGGGCAATCTATCTTTATGTATCCGGGCTTCCTGCACTCATAGCAAATAACTTTATTAGAAGCCTTTGTTTTGACTGAAAAATATTATTTTGAAAAAGGTTTAATTTTCTTTGGGAAATATTTAATTTCTGGAATTTTTAATTCTGAAATTGAACACTCATTATGAATGATAAATTACCTCAAGAGGTGAACATATCATTCCCTAATGGGTTCAAATTTCAAAGCATTGAATCTATCCGGATTATCATAGTTGAATTTAAGAAAGAACTATATATGACCCTGAAGGATCAAAATGAGTATTCAATCGAATATTTAACTACAATAATTTGGATAAGAGGATCATTGATCTCATAATCAAACTTACAATAGTAATTGATATATCTTTCCAGAGAAAGAAGTTATCGATCACTATTGATCGTTTGGAGACGACGATAATGATCGTAAAATTAATTTTTCGAAAGATAATTAATTGAGGATTTTGAAAATCTTAATTTTGAAATTAGGTCTAGGTTTCTAAATCTCCTGCGAGTGCAAGCCCTCGTAGTTAATTACATCGCAAGAAACTAGAAATTTCCTATGAAAACTCTCGATTAAAATAGCGATACGAATTTTATTAAAGATTTTAAAGCTTGATATCAAAGGAGGTTAAGGAATAAGATTTCAAGTGGGAATTGTTCAAGGTTGAGCACTTATTTCTGGAGTCAAAGGAAGAAGAGTAGGAGGTGTCTTGAGATTCTGAATTCAGAAACACCTCAAACTATCCTAAGTATTGGGCTTGAATTAGATTGAAATGGATTTAATGTTTGAGTGATCAATTTTATTAGAAAGTGGGAATTAGATTCCTGAAAGTTAAGGTCTTAAGATTGAACATCTGCCTCAGAACCTAAGTCTAAAATTGGGTACAGAAAGTCAGTGACCCGAATCTTAGCTAATGCAATGCAATCCTGGACTTACCCCGGCCTGGATTGGGGAGCCAGCTAAACTACCTAAAAGCTTTAAAACCATGAGTCAAGTCTTTACAAAAGAGTGGTTAAGGACATTATTTAAGATTAGTTTAAGAGAGCGGGGCTGACATACAGAGCAGATTCCTAATTAGCCCCTTAACACATGTTGGGTGAGATGTCTAAATAAAATGCAATTAAGAATGAGACTCATTTTTAATTTGTTACTAATGCAATGCATGCTAGTTGACTCGATTAAATGCTTAAATCAATATGTAGCAGTTTTAAAATCAGGCTTAAAAAATAGATTTATCCTAGAGATTGCACAACATCCCCTTGGACAGAATTGCACCCTAATAGGTCAGGTGGTCTGCCAAAACTCGCAGGCAGGGAGGTGCCTAACAAGGTAGAGAAAAGTTAATATGAATGCATGAAAAACTCCCGGTGAGTCCGGGCTTACTTCTTTAAATTGTTAAGTTTCTATCTGAGGCTAAAGTTTTTAAATTTTAGTTAAAGTAGAAATAGTTCATGTCCGTACCCTCACAAGCCTCCGATCGGGTTCCAGGCTAAATCAAAATTGACATGCAAGAGCGCCAAAAAACTACTAAAAGCATGCAGGTCCTTAATCGCAATCAATATCAAGTAACCAAATCAATTAAATAATTTAATCAATTAAATAAGTGCTTAAATTGAAAGTTCATGTGGCAAGTGCCACTTAATTATACAACCCAGGGTCTGCAGGAAAGTAAAGTGGCCAGGTACCACTGACAACAACTCGGATTCTACTCCTAAGACTCAAGTGACTTTAAGATTTGAGATTCTTCTCGTTCTTCACTTCTTCGTCTTCTTGAACTCCTTAGATCGTCGGGTCAGGATATCCAAATGAAAAGAAACTCCCCCTGAATAGGGGTGTTATCTTTTCTCTTTGGATATTTGACATTCATCCTAATTTGGATCTCCAAATGGATGGAAACTCTCTCCTAAGCGATGTCCCTTCCTCTTTGGATTCCAACTTGGATGTTTAAACATCCCAATCTTAAACTACTTAACACATTACAACTCAAATTCATATCAAATTATATTGATCAAAATTGAAAAATCTAGACTCGATCCTGCAAGGTTATCCTAATAATCAGCAGTTTAAAAATGACATCCCAAGCAGTTATAATTCATCTCAAGAAGTTAATATTTTTGAAATTTAAAATACTTAAACCAGCTATACTTGGCCATGCTCTTTTAATTTTAAAGGGGGACTTAAGCATATTTTTTGGAGCACTTGTGTAATTTATTATTTCTGAATTTGCCCCCTTTATTTAATGCCCTACATGAATATGGCCACCTGCATATGATTGAATTAGTATAAATCATTCCTAACCTGAGGGTAGGGCTAACGTATAATCAAATCAACACAGAATACCGTAAATAAATAAACAATCACATCAATATCAATTACTTAGATCTAGCAACCAACATGCAATGAAAACCATGGAAAACCCGGCACACAAAAGTAGCAGAAAAGTAAACACCATCCTAGTATAAGACTAGAGTTAGTTGTCCTAGCAAACCATCTAAAGTGTGTGACGTAGGCTGTGTGATTTTGATATGTCCTAAATTGGCACTTGATTGAAGTTGTTTGATGTTCTAGTTGGTTGAAGGCTTAAGGGAGTTTTAATTTGAGTTTAAATTTTAATGACTTGAAATTGATATTAAACTTGATTTTGATTGTTTTTTTTGGATAACACATTTGTTGCACACCGAGGCCGTGAAGTTTATTTTACCTTCCTTGGGGCTAATTTAATAGCCTCGTAGGCATGGGTTACCTAGTGATACCCGGTATGATTAAATGATTTGAGTTTGATTAAGGTTTGAAGATTGATTAATCTTTAATTAAGGTTAGTTGGTTACTAGTTTTAATATTGATTAAAGATTTTTTTGGAAATTTTGATGATTTATTGAATTTTGGGATTTTCTGGATTATTTTATTCATTTTATTCAAGGGTTAAAATTTGACTTTTTGATTTAAAGAGTTTTCTAGAAAGTTAATATTTTATTAAAATAATAGACCTTAATATGATCAGTTAGATAGTAAGTACACTAAAATTGGATTTTTCTAGATTTTATTATGAAGGTTTGAAGTTTTGACTTGAATTTAAACTTGGTTTGACCAAAAGTTGACTTTTTCAAATTTGATTGATTTCTGGAAACTTAATATTTGTTATAAATATTAGACCTTAAGATGAGTCATATTCCTTTGATTTTGCTCAATTTGGAGTTCATTTGAATTAGTTATGAGTTTTTGAAGTTTTGAGAATTATTTGAATTTTTAAAAAATTTTAATTAAAGCCCTTTTTATGATTTGAATCCAAATGACCTCCAAACTTCTTGAAATCAACTCCAAAGGTCCGGAAAAACCTAAGGAGTGATCTCCAAGTGTTTAGAGAATTTTTGGAATTTTTAATTATTTTTAATTAATTAAATTAAATAAATATTCAATTTCAATTAAAATTAAAGTAAGCTTGATTTTAAACTCCAGTCAAGGGGCTTTTATTTTTCGTTGATTAAGGGTTCAATTCTGGTCAGTTTAAGGTATTATTTGTAATTTTAGGATTTAAATTTGATTTATTATATTTTTTTGAAGTTTTAAAGGCTTGATTAAGGGTTAAATTTGATTAAGTTGATTAAGGGGCTTAATGACTTCAAAATTCAGTGATAATTTTTCTTAAGGCTGAGAGTGTCACTATGTTCAAGTGGTTTGCATTTCAAGTCAAAAGTAGGTCAATCCTAATTATTTAATTAATTATTAATAGGGTTATTTAATTACTGGATTATTAATTAAATTTTTAATTAGAAAAATATTTAAAATTGAAATTTATATATTTCTGATCTTAATTTGATTTTAATTGAATTAACTTAATATTATTGATATTATTTGAAATTTATTCAAATATTAATAAATTTAATGGTATTTATTTAATTAAGGTTTAATTAAGGGTATTTTATGAATTAATTAAGATTTGAAGGATTTGAATTTAAATTCTAAATTTTTTTATGATCCTGTATTTAATTTAGGTTTGATTAGAGTCAATTCTTGAATTTTACTTAATTTTATTTGAATTATCATGATTTATTTAATTAGAGTTTGGATTAAGGGTGTTTAAGAATTGATTAGGGCTTAATGAAGATTTAAGTTTGATCTTAAAATTTTGTTTGATGATTGCATATAAATTTTTAAAGTTGATTATGGTTAATTTTGACTTTTTTAAGATTTTATTGAATTTATTAAGGTTTATTGGAATTAAACTCTTTAGTAAGGGTTAAATAAAGCTAAATGTTGTTATAAGGTTAATTAATGTCAAATCAGGGTGTATTGAATCAAAGAGGTGCATACCACTAATTTTCTATGATTGAGTTTCATCCTAAAAGGGATATGTGAAATGAATCCTAAATGTGACTAAATTCAATAAGACCTATTCCTAATTTTTGTTCCTGAATGTCACTAGGTTGTGGGAGTTTGAAATCAATGTTAGCCTAACCCTTTGAATACTAGTTACAATCACACCATATCAATCATTAAAAGTAAAGAAAGAAAACCCTAATACTCTATGGAGTAGTTCATGATGAATAAATAAACCTATAGGTTATTTAATAACCTATGAGTTTGATCACTTAACCATAAAGATATACATGCATCAAACTAGGTTAGAATTACTATGGGATGTGTGACACATCCTTAGCTAATTTTCAATCAAGCTTGAAACCATGATCATGTATATCTTGAGAGCAATATATGAAAAATTATATACCATCAATATCAATTTGCTCTTAAAATATTCATGATTTGATCTCCACTGTAATTTTATGGAAAAGTGCCCATCACAGTGAGTTCATAGGGCTCTAACATGCTATTATTGGAGTTAAATTGAATCAATTATGAATTTCCAAAACTCTAGGTCAAATCATGACCAAGATTTTTGTAAATTCATAATGCAATTGATATTGCATCAAATAGTCCTAAGAAAATTAGGGAAGATCAGAATTAAACCCTATAATACCTCTGCCAAGTTTCAACCCAAAATAATTTATGTATTTTTATTTAAAATTAAAATAAGGTTTTATGAATAAATTAAATAATTAACAAAATACTAATCAAAATATTTTTATTTTATTTTTAAAATAAACTAGATCGAAATACGAATAAACCGAGCCTAAGAACATCAAAAATAGATAAGAAATGAAATTCTTATGAGTTTTTGAAGTTCTAGGGTATTTTTTGGATTTATTTTTTTTTATTTTAGGCACCTGGTCGAACGGCGGCGTTGACAGACACGCGGCATAGCGGGATACGGCCACACTGATGGCGGCGTTCAAGCGGTCCCCGCCACTTATCCAGCGCGGCAGTGTTCTGGACCGTCGGATTTAATGAAGTGCAAATCCAACAGTCCAGATACAACCCGCGGGATGATGTCGATCCAAAAGGATCCAATGGTCACTATAGCGCCCGTGATTTGAACAGATGACTGGGATTTAGCCGGACCAAGACTTGATTAACCCACTGTTCTGAGAGTTTGAATCAAATCGTAGGTATAATTCAATTCTAACCGTTGATCTAAAAAGAATAGATCTAATGGCTATGCCATCATCTCCTTCGTCCGTCACCCAGTAAACCCTAGAATCATACTCTGCTTCATTTTCACATTACAGTGTACGAAATGACTTGAAACTTTAGACAGAAGTATAATAGCATCTAAAGAATGATGTTGAATAGTATTTTTAGCTTTTGACGCAATCTCAATGGTATTATTTGAAAATTTAGAACAAATCCTAGGGTTCGAAATATACCTTGATATAATTGATAGTTTTAGATGATTTAAAGTTCTCTGAGTTTGTAGATTGTCCGAGAAGAATCCTCTTGAAGACTTCAAGCTCAGAACAGCACCGGAATAGAACTTTGGAGGGTTGAGACGGACTTGAGTCCGACTCTCTGTCAACCTTAATGCCGGCGAGCTCCAGACGGCAAGAAATGATCAGGGAAGAATGGGGAATGCTCTAGAGGATCAAAAGGAAATCTCATAGCATCTCCCACTGGACTGGAATGGGAGAGAGTCCTTAATGATGGAGTTACGTCCTCTTGCCCTATTCAAGCTATGGGAGCTCATTTTGACGGTCCGGATGCTTTAGGTGGAGTCTTTAGATGTTTGACAGCTGGCCTAGGCCATTAGAGAGCAGAGGAGGGGCATGGCTCAATTCGAAACGACTCTAGGTGCTTCCACATGGAGGGGGACCACTATGATTTGTTTAAGCCATTTGGAGCTATGAAAATGATTGGGCTGGGTCAGGATAGCTCCAAAGAGGGTTCTGGAAGCAATTCCATGGATTGGGCAGGCTTGGGTCTGGTTGAGCAATGCTTAAAGGGTCGGGTTGACCATTAGGGCTCTCTTAGAATTCGTTTGACTTGGTTTTGACTAGTCAAATGGTTAAGATATAATGGGGTAGGTTTTTGGAGAACATGTGGGGGTTAATTTAAATGGTTTGTAAGAGATCTAGGTGACTAGACCCATTGTATGAATGAAGGAGTATTTGGATGGTGGGATTTGACCATGCTTAAGGGATTCTAGGTTTCTAATTGACTAATTTTGACCAATCAACTTTGGTCAAGATTAATAATATGAAATTCAGGGAATAGTTAGAAGATTTCAAAATGATTTGAAATGGGTTTGAAGTGGTGGATTCAATGCTTGAGCAAATCAATGAAATTTGACCAAGTTGCAATGGGTTGACTTGGTTAACATAGCTTGGGTTTGATTGACATATGGCTAGGATATGACTAAGCTATAAGTTGGAGTCAATTTAAGGCTTGGTATAGATTGGATAGCTCAGATTGATTGTAGCTTGACCTTGGCTTGAGGTTTAATCATTATTGAGATTTGACTAAGTCAAAGTCTATAATGATTTTACTTCTCATGGGTTCAAATGAGTTTGAGTAATGTATTAGAGTAACTTGAAAGTTTGAAGGGCTTAACTGGCTTGAATTTGAATGTGAATCCTTAAAGGAGCCCATATTAACTTGAATTGACTTGAATTGAGTTTAGTTGACCAAGTCAACTAGTGGCTGGGTCACAGTGACCAGTCCAATCCAAATCATTATGGGCATGTTTAAGGAGGTTTGAATATTTTGAAAGGTTTAATTTTGATGTATTTGAGGTTTGATTTGAAATAGGGAGGTTTAAGGGTTTGAAATGGTCAACCTAATTGACTTGGTCAACTAACTTGACCCAGGGCCAGAGTTTGGGCTGGAATGGTTTGAAATGATGAATGGGGTTTGGTGGAGGTGGTTTTAGGGTTTAAATGGGTCATCTAGATCAAATGACCTGTTTAGGCCCTTAATGGGTCAACTAGGTTGACATGGTCAACCAGGTTGACCCAGGGTCAAGGATTGGGTCCAACCAGTTCAGAATGACATTCTGAGTCAACTGGTGATGGTCTCAAAGTTTGGGAAAGTCATTTGGTCAAAATGAACTATTTGGGCCCTTAATGGGCCTTTAGGTCAACCTTGGTGGATTTGGTCAACCAAGTGGGTCCAGGGACTGGAAATGGGCTCAACAGATTTGGTTTAATATTTAGAGAACAATGGAGGTGGTCCCAAGATCTGAGGAGGTCATTTGGTCAAAATGACCTATTTTGACCCTAAAGGGCCTGTTTGGTCAACCTGGTTGACTTGGTCAACCAGATTGACCCAGGGGCTGATTTTGGGTCCAATAGGTTAGATTTGACATTTGAAAATTGTTGGAAGTGGTTCCAAGCAATTTGGAGGTCATTTGGTTTGAAAAGTGCATTTGGACCCCAAAGGGGTATTTTGGTCATTTTGACCCCTGGTCAACTGGGGGTCAAAATGGGTCCAAAAAAATATAGTTTAATGCTCAATAAGTCTGGTTTAAAGGTCTGGAAATGACTGGAAGCTTTGAAGAAAGCTCTAAGGTCAAAATCCACTAGGTGAGGTCCAGTGGTATAGACTGTAAATATTTAAGGTTTTATAGCCTTTGGATTTCAATTCAGTTTCTGGGGCTAGAGACCTCAAAATGAGCTCAAATTTGGAGGGTTGCTTCTAGAGATAGGTCACATCAGTGTGGAACTAACATATTCTGAATCAGAGGTCATTTGATAGGGTTTTGAAATGTTCAAAGATTCACTGGAAAAGGTTTTCAGGACTTAGACCTTTGGCCTTGGAATTTGATCTGGATTTCTGGTTTTGAGCTGGATTTTGAGTTTGAATAATTGGATTTGAATTACCCAAATCATTTATGATCATTTATAGATCATAAGTGATAGGATATGATTAAAGTTTGATCAAAGGTAGAATCAAGGTTTGAACTAGTTTGGATTTTGAACTGGATTGAATTCTGGATTTTGATCAAGGTTTGAATTGAGGATATGGATTAAAGTCTGGATTGATTGAAATTTGAATTAAATGAAGGTTTGGATTAATCCTAGATCTAGATTGATCTAAGGTCTAGGCTGATCCTAGAATCTGGGTTGATCTAAGAACCTGGAGTCTAAGAGAATCCTAGGGTTTAGGAAAGTCTTAAAGTCTAGGATCTAAAAGAATCCTAGTGTCTAGAAAAGTCTTAAGCTGTGGATCTAGAAGAATCCCAAGATCTAAAATAATCTGGAGGGTAGATTGATCTAGGACCTGAATTGATCCTAGGGTCTAGAATAGATCTTAAGGGCTGAAGTCTAGGAAGATCCTGGAGTCTAAAAGTCCTAGGGTTTAGGGTCTAGAAAAATCTTAGGATCTAGAATAGATCATAAAGTCTAGATTCTAGGAGGATCCTAAAGTCTAGAATGATCCAAAGATCTAGAAGGATCTAGAGGAATTCTAGAGTCTAGAATAGATCCTAGGGTCTAAGAAGATCATATGATCTAGAGTCTGGCTGAATCCTAAGGTCTAGAATAGATCTTAGGGTCTGAAGTCTAGGAGGATCCTAGAGTCTAGGTTAGTCTGAAGTTTGATTGAGTTGATTTTTAAAATTAATATGGGATTAAATCAATTTGAATCTGGATTGATATTTAAATTATGGGTTGATCTAAGATCAGCTTGATCCTAGGGTCAAGATTAATTTGAAGAGATCCTAGGGTCTAGAGCAGATCCTAGGGATTGAAATCTAGGGAGATCCTAGAGTCTAGATTGGTTTTAAGTTGTGTTGATCTGGGGTCAGGATTTGATCAGGGGTCTGGATGGGTCCTACTGACCTCATACAAAAATGAGGTCAATAAATGGACCCCCAATATGTGTAATAGAATGAAGTTCTATTACACATATTGGCGTTGACCGAATAAATAATCAAGTCTAGAGTTTTGATCCTAGGAGGATGAAAAGTCTATCCCTGGGGAATTAAGTTTGAAATGATACTAGGGTAGTGCTAGGAAAAGCGTACTCTACCACTAGTGGGTTTGGTCCTAAGGGAAAGGAAAAATGTATCCCTAAAGGAGGAGAAACCTGGGTGATCCTTTAGGAAGAAGAAACTCCTAACTAGAAAGGATCGGAATTAAATTTGATTCGAAGGGAAAGGAAAACCCTACCCTAAGAAGACTGAATTTGAAAAGATACTAGGGTAGTGCTGGGGACAACGTACTCTACCACTAGTAGATCTGGTCCTAAGGGAAAGGAAGAGTCTATCCCTAAGGGAGAAGAAAGTCGGGGATACCGTATATGAAGGAAGAACTCCTAACTATAGAGTATTGAATCTAGATTTGATTCTAAAGGGGAAGGAAATCCTAACCCTAGAAGATTGAGTTTGAATTGAATCTAAGGGAAGAAGATCTTAGCCCTAGAAGATTGAATTTAAATGAGTAAATACTAGGGTAGTGCCACATAGGGCCTACTCTACCACTAATGGACCTGGTCCTAAGGGGAGAAAAGTCTAACCCTAAGGAAAACAAAACTGGGGAATCATATAGAAAGGAGGAGTTCCTAACTATAGAGGATCGAATTGACACTTGATACTAGGATAGTGCCATGAGGGGCGTACTCCACCACTAGTAGATCTAATCCTAAGGGAAGGGAAGTCCTAACCTTAGGAAGAAGAAGCCTGGATGATCGTATAGGAAGGAAGAACTCCTAACTATAGAGGATCAAATTGACACTTGATACTAGGATAGAGCCACGAGGGGCGTACTCCACCACTAGTAGATCTAATCCTAAGGGAAGGGAAGTCCTAACCTTAGGAAGAAGAAGTCTGGATGATTGTATAGGACGGAAGAACTCCTAACTATAGAGGATCGAATTAACACTTGATACTAGGATAGTGCCACGAGGGGCATACTCCACCACTAGTAGATCTAATCCTAAGGGAAGGGAAGTCCTAACCTTAGGAAGAAGAAGTCTGGATGATCGTATAGGAAGGAAGAACTCCTAACTATAGAGGATCGAATTGAAAGTTGATACTAGGGTAGTGCCACGAGGGGCGTACTCCACCACTTGTAGATCTAATCCTAAGGGAAGGGAAGTCCTAACCTTAGGAAGAAGAAGGTTTGATTTTGAAATTAAACCCAGGACAGTGCCACAGAGGACTTACTCCATCACTGGAAAGTCTAATCCCAAGGGAAGGAAGCAGAACCTACCCTAAGGAAGAGAGAACTAGGTGATCTCATAGGAAGGTGGTATTACTTCCTATAGTAGATCAGACTTAAGGACTTGAATTTTGAAACTAGAATGGTGCCGTAGAGGGTGTTATCCATCACTAGAAGATCTAATCCTAAGGATAGAAAGCACGATGACTCACATCTAACCTTAAGGAAAAGAAACTGGATGATCCTGTGAGAAGGAAGCATTGCTTCGCACAGAATCGGATATGGATTTTAAATCTAGGATGGTGCCACAGAGGGCGTGCTCCACCACTAGAAAATATAATCCTAAGGAAAGATAGCACGATGACTCACATCTGTGCTTAAGGAAAAGAAAACTGGAGGACCCTGAGGGAAGGAAGCATTGCTTCCCACAAAAGGATGGATCAGGATTTTAAACCTAGGATGGTTCCACAGAGGGCGTGCTCCACCACTAGAAGATCTAATCCTAAGGAAAGAAAGCACGATGACTCACATTTGTCCTTAAGGAAAATAAAACTGGAGGACCCTGAGGGAAGGAAGCATTGTTTCCCACAGAAGGTCGGATCTGAATTTTAAATCTAGGATGGTGCCACAGAGGGCATGCTCCACCACTAGAAGATCTAATCCTAGGAAAAGAAAGCACGATGACTCATATCTGTCCTTAAGGAAAAGAAGACTGGATGATCCTGTGGGAAGGAATCATTGCTTCGTACAGAATCGGGTCTGGAGTGATCGTATATAAAGGAAACTTACTTTACACAGAGGATCTGACCTGGAATGATCATATGTGAAGGAAACTTGCTTCACACACAGGATCGAGTCTTGATGATCATGTGTAGAGGAAACTTGGTCTACACAGAGGATCGGGTCTGGATGATCGTATATAGAGGAAACTTGCTCTGTACAGAGGATCGAATCTGGATGATCATATATAGAGGAAACTTGCTCTACATAGAGGATCAGATCCGGAATGATCATGTATAGATGAAACTTGCTCTATACAGAGGATCGGGTCTGGATTGATCGTATATGGAGGAAGCTTGCTCCACACAGAGGATCATATCTGGATTCTGAAATTTGGGGTTTAAAAAATTTTTGAATTTGAATTGATTAAGTTTTGAATTTAAAGATATTCGAATTTGAAATTTAGTTTGACGAATTTGAATTTGAAGGGTTTTTAATCTATTTTGATTTGACTTTGGATTTGAAATTTTTTGAATTTAATTCAAATTGGTTTTGAATTTAAAGAATTTTGAACTTGATTCAAGTTGATTTTGAATTCTTAAAAGTTTTTGAAATTTGATCTTGCATTTAATTTTGACTTTAAAAGGTTTTGAATTTGATTTTGTGTTTGACACTCATATGGCATGGTACTTCCTGAAGAGCCTCCCTAATATTTCAAAATATTGGGTGGCATTCTTCAGGGTTGATCAGTCAAAGGGAAGCTTCCTCAAAGATCATCATTGAAATGAACTATCCAGTCAATATTGATTCAAGCTTTCAATCAGAAGTGGTCTCCAAAAGACTACGACCAAGTCTCCTACTTGGGGAGTTCTAAAGTGACACAACTTATCAATATCTTGAATCAAATATGACTTAAAGACTTTCAAACTTTGTTGAGCTTGTATTGATTTTTATTTGAAGCCCTTGAGCTCCCTGAATTGGAGTCAAGCACTCTGCTCAATTAGAGTTTGATTTTAAACAGCAAGTCTTAGCTCAAGAAATTACACTTCTAGATCAGAATGATCTAGGACCCAGCACAGGGTGTGGTTTGATTGTGAACGACAATTTCTAGCATTATAAAATACTCCTCTGGCGAATTGATCGTGGACTCAGCATAGAGTGTAATTTTATAAACGAGGCCTTGAAGGAAAAGATGCCTACGTGGGAAGACTTATACATATTTCTCAAGGACAAAATTTAAATCTTCATCAAGAGTAGAAGATTCATTCTTCTTATTAGAAAACTTCCTCTATGTATTTGGACCCTGTCGGAATGATAAGTGGGAACAAATTCAGAAGTACAGTGAAAGGTTGATCGACTCCAACTAATTTTGAAAAGTTTGAGAACTTAGGTTTTGTTGACCCAGACCAAGTTTCATAGAAACTAAACTGGGGTTCCCCTTAAATATTTGAATTAGAATCAATTCCAAAGTAGTTTAAGTTGAGTAAGGAAATTTGATCTTTTTAATTTTCTTGTACAGGAGATTTTTGTATCTTGATAGATTATCGATGCACGGTAAAAATTTTGGATTCAAAATTTATCAAAGTTAAGTAATTTAAAGTTGACTGGGTCTTTTGAGATTTAAGGACTTAGAAGAAGGGAGCCTCTTTCTTTCTTTTTCTAGTGGTGCACATTGCGCATCTTTTGATTTATAGTGCATTTTACATTATTTTTGAATTTTGGCGCATTCACGCATCTTTTGAATTCTGGTGCACTTTGCGCATTTCTTGACTCTTGGCGCATTTTGCGCATCTTTTGAATTCAATTGTATTTGAGAAGAGGCTACACCTTTATTTCAATGCCAGGATTACATCTCAGGTATAAGAGAAGAAAACTTATTCTCTTATGCAATGACGGATAATCCTCAAGGCATGACCTAGTATTTTAAAATGAGTATTGGCTTGACTTTTAAAAATCATTGAATAGATTTTAAACACGCAAGAGATATCTATCAAGATAGAAAATTGTGAGAAAATTGAAAAGATTTTCATTTCAAAGATCAACTTAAATTTGACACTAATTTCAATTCAACAATTAAATCAATCCCACAAAAGAGGTGGAAGGGAGGGGCATTTAAACATTTGATGGAGTCAACTACCACTTTCTCCAGCTTAAGACTCAAAATAGAGGTCAATTTTCATTAAAAAGATAACTCAACTATCTTGAAGATCTGAAATCAGTACATTTGAGAAATTGAAGGCTTTCTTAAAAAGAAATTACAAATCTAGGTGGCAAGACCCTAGTAGTACGGAATTAGATTCCTACGATCGCCTTAGAGGGAGAGACTATTATTGGGTTTGCACTATCCTTAGAAGTTATGCATCACTTTAATCAAAAAAGATTTATCTCGATAGGACCTCGTTGAAAGTTGAATTTTAACGGTATCACTATCTGATATAATCTTAAATTATTTCCCCTCTCTTATTACTAGTGGTCTAGTAATTAGGAGAGTGGCACCCCAAGTGGTTTCTACACCTCCTCCTCTCTAGTTGATGTAGTGGGACACGTATAAAAATGTGACCTAACATCATCTAGTAGAGTGGACGGGTCATAACCTTCAACTGGGGGCCTAGGGCCTGGTACTGGTGTTTGTTCAGTTCTGGCTTGATTGATTCTTGCCATATAGTAGTCAAGAAGGTGTATTGAAGATCGTGCTCTCGTTTCTACAACCTCCCTCCTTTGAGCAACAGGAGAAGGGTGAAAATGATTTCCACTAGGGAAGAGGTATGTAGAAGGAGCAACGAATCTTTCATTAGCCTTAGACTTGGCATGCTTTAAGGCTTTCGCCTCAGCAGTCTTTTTGGCCTTAAAAGCCTTTTTTCTGACTCTATGGAGATAGTTCTTCATTTTGTTCTTACTGACCTTGCTGACGACAGGGGTGCTAGAACTTGACCAAATCTCAGGCTGAGATGGTAGTTCATCTATCGTTATTGACTTCTGGTTGTTATCCTCCTCAGTAGAAGATATAGTGGATAAAGGGGTGACAACGGCCTCCATCTCAGAGATGGGGGAGTCAACTCCTGACCCTAAAGTAATCTCAACCAAGGGGACGTTCCTTCGTATTCTGGCAGACAGATCAATCATTTCTTCTCCGTCGACTGATAACTTGAAGTCTTGGAATTGCATTTCAAACTGGATGAAATTACCAGAAGTAATTCCTTCAACTATCAAATTTCTATCTAGAGAGAATATGAGTTTCCCAACCATTTGAGTGCTTGATTTCCTAAGATTAATGAATAATGATTTAATTAGTTAATCTTGAATTTGAATTTAAATTTTAAACTTGATTAATGTTATTCAAAATTTGATAATTCAATCATGTTAAGTTTAAATTCAAAATAGTGGTTCATAGAATTGACAAGGATTTAAGGGTTGAATCTGACTCTTTCGCTACATCAATTAGCTTGGGGCAAAATGTGAAAGTTCAAACTCGAACTTGAATTTAAAATTTAAAGTGACAATCAAATTCAAACTTAAAGTTGAGATTATATTTTGAATTAAAGTTGAATTTAAATTTGAACTTAAGTTGAAGTCGAATGGACCCTTCTTCAAATTTTGTGAATCAACAGATCGAGTTTCACTCAATCATATAGGTACATAAAATTGATATGAAAGATCCAGGGATCGATCTCGACTCTTTTCGTTTCACCAATTGACTTGGGTTGAAATATCAAAGTCCTGATCAAAACTGAATTGACTTTAAATTGAAAATTAAATTCAAATTTCAAGTTGAAATTATATTTTAGACTCAAAGTTTGAATTTAAACTTAAGGCTCAAGTCAAATGGATCTTTCTTCAAATTTTATGACTCAACAGATTGAGTTTCATTCAATCATGTAGGTGCATAAAATCGATATGAAAGATCCGGGGATTGGGCTCGACTCTCTTTATTTCATCAATTGACTTGGGTCGAAATGTCAAAACCCGAACTTGATTTTGAAATTAAATTGTAGTTAAATTTAAAGTTGAAATCAAATTTTAAATTTAGATTTAAAATTGAATTTGAATATGAGGTTGGGAATGAACAGGTTTTCTTTAAAATTTGAAACTTAACATATTAAATTTTGTTCAAATATGTAGGTTTACTAAATTAGCCTGAAGATCCTAAGGCTTGACTCTTTGCACCCCACCTAGTAATTTAGGGGTGAAATGTCAAAGCCTATAATTGACTGGAGTATTTTGAATTTGCATTGTATATGTTCAACTACAACAGAATATTGTAGAAGACACATAGCAACGACGATTGAAGTTGATTTGAAAGATTTTCCTCGACTTTTGAAACTGAAAATGTTGAGTTTTATTTTCAACATAATGGTTAACAAAAGTTAAGGGAAAATCTAGAGACCTTGATTTGATTCTTTCACCATACTGATTAACTTAGGGTGAAATGTCAAAATCCATGTTGAATTAAAGAAATTTTGAATCTAGGTTTTGAGATTGAGGAATTTACTATAAATTATGAAACTTAGCATGCTGTAATTTATTCGCATGCGAGTTTGCAATATATACAAAAAGATTTTGACAAGCTTGGCTTGACTCTTTTGCTCTACCAATAAACTTGGAGGCAAAATATCAAAGCCCAGCTTGGAGGGAGGTTTCCTACACTCACCTCTCTTTTCACATGTCTTCATTGAGTTGGCCACACGCACCCAAGAAAGAAATGGGTAGAGGAACCAACAAAAGAAAGGTAGTCAAAACTACCCATGCAACAAAATTTGTAGGGCTATTAAAGATGGAGAGAGAGATTTTCCCCAGCGGAGTCGCCATTTTTATTTTGATTGAAAAATATTATTTTGAAAAAGGTTTAATTTTCTATGGGAAATATTTAATTTCTAGAATTTTTAATTTTGAAATTGAACGCTAATTATGAATGATAAATTACCTCGAGAGGTGAACATATCATTCTCTAATGGGTTCAAATTTCAAAGCTTTGAATCTATCCAAATTATCGTAGTTGAATTTAAGAAAGAACTACATATGACCCTAAAGGATCAAAATGAGTATTCAATCGAATATTTAACTACAATAATTTGGATAAGAGGACCATTGATCTCATAATCAAACTTATAATAGTAATTAATATATCTTTCCAGAGAAAGAAGTTATCAATCACTATTAATCGTTTGGAGACGACGATAATGATCATAAAATTAATTTTCCCAAAGATAATTAATTGAGGATTTTGAGAATCTTAATTTTGAAATAAGGTCTGGGTTTCTAAATCTCCTACAAGCGCAAGCCCTCGTAGTTAATTACATCACAGGAAACAAGAAATTTCCTACGAAAACTCTCGATTAAAATAGCGATACGAATTTTATTAAAGATTTCAAATCTTGATATATCAAAGGAGGTTAAGGATTGGGATTTCAAGTGGGAATGGTTCAAGGTTGAGCACTTATTTCTGGAGTCAAAGGAAGAAGAGTAGGAGGTGTCTTGAGATTCTGAATTACTTCAGAAACACTTCAAACTATCATAAGTATTGGGCTTGAATTAGATTGAAAGGGATTTAATGTTCGAGTGATCAATTTTATTAGAAAGTGGAATTAGATTCCTGGAAGTTGAGGTCTTAAGATTGAACATCTACCTCAGAACCTAAGCCTAAAATTGGGTGCTAAAAGTCAATGACCCGAATCCTAGCTAATGCAATGCATTCCTAGACTTACCCCGGCCTGGATTGGGGAGCCAGCTAAACCACCTAAATGCTTTAAAACCATGAGTCAAGTCTTTATGAAAGAGTGGTTAAGGACATTATTTAAGATTAGTTTAAGGAGAGCAGGGCTGACATCTAGAGCAGATTCCTAATTAGCCCCTTAACATATGTTGGGTGAGATGTCTAAATAAAATGCAATTAAGAATTAGACTCATTTTTAATTTGTTTCTAATGCAATGCATGCTAGTTGACTCGATTAAATGTTTAAATCAATATGTAGCAGTTTTAAAATCAGGCTTAAAAATAAGTTCTATCCTAGAGATTGCACAACATCCCCTTGGACAGAACAGCACCCTAATAGGTCAGGTGGTCTGCCAAAACCTGCAGGCGGGGAGGTGCCTAATTAGGTAGAGAAAAGTTAATATGAACGCATGAAAAACTCCCGACGAGTTCGGGCTTACTTCTTAAAATAGTTAGAGTTTCTATCTGAGGCTAAAGTTTTTAAATTTTAGTTAAAGTAGAAATAGTTCATGACCGTACCCTTACGAGCCTCTGATCGAGTTCCAGGCTAAATCAAAATCGACATGCAAGACCGCCAAAAAACTACTAAAAGCATACGGGTCCTTAATCACAATCAATATCAAGTAATCAAATCAATTAAATAATTAAATCAATTAAATAAGTGCTCAAACTGAAAGTCCATGTGGCAAGTGCCACTTAATTATACAACCCAAGGTCTGCAGGAAAGTAAAGTGGCCGGGTACCACTGACAACAACCCGGATTCTACTCCTAAGACTCAAGTGAATTTGAGATTTGAGATTCTTCTCATTCTTCACTTCTTCATCTTCTTGGAACTCCTTGGATCGTCGGGTCTGCATATCCAAATGAAAAGAAACTCCCCCTGAATAGGGGTGTTATCTTTTCTCTTTAGATATTTGACATTCATCCTAATTTGGATCTCCAAATGGATGGGAACTCTCCCCTAAGGGATTTCCTTTCCTCTTTGGATTCCAAATTTGATGTTTAAACATCCCAATCTCAAAGTACTTAACATATTACAACTCAAATTCATATCAAAAATACATTAATCAAAATTGAAAAATCTAGACTTGATCCTGCAAAGTTATCCTAATAATCAGCAGTTTAAAAATGACATCCCAAGAAGTTATAATTCAACTCAAGTAGTTAATATTTTTGAAATTTAAAATACTGAAACCAGCCACACTTGGCGATGCTCTTTTAATTTTAAAGGGGGTCTTAAGCTTATTTTCTAGAGCACCTGTGCAATTTATTATTTATGAATTTGCCCCCTTTATCTAATGCCCTGCATGAACATGGCCACCTGCATAAGATTGAATTAGTATAAATCAATCCTAATATAAGGGTAGGTCTAACGTACAATCAAATCAACACAGAATGCAGTAAATAAATAAACAATCACATCAATATCAATTACTTAGATCTAGCAACCAACATGCAATAAAAACCACAAAAAACCTGGCACACGTAAGTAGCAGAAAAGTAAACACCGGCCTAGCCTAAGACTAAAGTTAATTATTCTAGAAAATCATTTAAAGTGTGTGAGGTAGGCTGTGTGGTTTTGATATGTCCTAAATAGGCACTTGATTGAAGTTGTTTGATGTTCTAGTTGGTTGAAGGCATAAGGAGTTTTAATTTGAGTTTAAATCTTAATGACTTGAAATTGATATTAAACTTGATTTTGATTTTTTTTTGGATAGCACCTTTGTTCCACATCGAGGCCGTGAAGTTTATTTCAGCTTCCTTAGGGCTAATTTAATAGCCTCGTAAGCCTGTGTTACCAAGTGGTATCCGGTATGATTAAATGATTTGAGTTTGATTAAGGTTTTAAGTTTGATTAATCTTTAATTAAGGTTAGTTGGTTGCTGGTTTTAATATTGATTTAAGATTTTCCTGGAATTTTTGATGATTTATTAAATTTTGGGATTTTCTGGATTATTTTATTCATTTAATTCAAGGGACAAAATTTGACTTTTTGATTTAAAGAGTTTTTTGGAAAGTTAATATTTTATTACAATACTAGACCTTAATACGATCAGTTAGACAGTAAGTACACTGAAATTGGATTTTTCTAGATTTTATTATGAATGTTCGAAGTTTTGACTTGAATTTAAACTAGGTTTGACCAAAAGTTGACTTTTTCAAATTTGATTGATTTCTGGAAATTTAATATTTTTGATAAATATTAGACCTTAAGATGAGTCATATGCCTCTGAGTTTGCTCAATTTGGAGTTCATTTGAATTAGTTATGAATTTTTGAAGTTTTAAAAATTATTTGAATTATTAAAAATTGTTTAATTAGAGCCCTTTTTATGATTTGAATCCAAATGACCTCCAAACTCCTTGAAATCAACTCCAAAGGTCAGGAATGACCTAAGGAGTGATCTCCAAGTGTTTAGAGAATTTTTGGAATTTTTAATTATTTTTAATTAATTAAATTAATTAAATATTCAATTTCAATTAAAATTATATTAAGCTTGATTTTAAAGGTCAGTCAAGGGGCTTTTATTTTTCATTGATTAAGGGTTCAATTCTGCTCAGTTTAAGGTATTATGTGTAATTTTAGGATTTAAATTTGATTTACTATATTTTTTTGAAGTTTTAAAGGCTTGATTAAGGGTTAAATTTGATTAAGTTGATTAAGGGGCTTAATGACTTCAAAATTCAGTGATGATTTTTCTTAAGGCTGAGAGTGTCACTATGTTCAAGTGGTTTGCATTTCAAGTCAAAAGTAGGTCAATCCTAATTATTTAATTAATTATTAATGGGGTTATTTAATTACTGGATTATTAATTAAATTTTTAATTAGAAAAATATTTAAAATTGAAATTATATATTTCTTATCTTAATTTGATTTTAATTGAATTAACTTAATATTTTTGATATTATTTGAAATTTATTCAAATTTTAATGAATTTAATGGTATTTATTTAATTAAGGTTTAATTAAAAGTATTTTATGAATTAATTAAGATTTGAAGGATTTGAATTTAAATTCTAAATTTTTTTATGATCCTGTATTTAATTTAGGTTTGATTAGAGTCAATTCTTGAATTTTACTTAATTTTATATGAATTATCATGATTTATGTAATTAGAGTTTGGATTAAGGGTGTTTGAGAATTGTTAGGGCCTAATGAAGATTTAAGTTTGATCTTAAAATTTTGTTTGATGATTGCATATACAGTTTTTAAAGTTGATTATGGGTAATTTTGAATTTTTAAGATTTTATTGAATTTATTAAGGTTTATTGGAATTGAACTCTTAAGTAAGGGTTAAATAAAGCTAAATGTTGTTATAAGGTTAATTAATGTCAAATCAGGGTGTATTGAATCAAAGAGGTGCATACCACTAATTTTCTATGTTTGAGTTTCATCCTAAAAGGGATATGTGAAATGAATCCTAAATGTGACTAAATTCAATAAGACCCCTTCCTAATTTTTGTTCCTGAATGTCACTAGGTTGTGGGAGATTGAAATCAATGTTAGCCTAACCCTTTGAATACTAGTTACAATCACACCATATCAATCATTAAAAGTAAAAGAAAGAAAACCCTAATACTCTATGGAGTAGTTCATGATGAATAAATAAACCTATAGGTTATATAATAACCTATGAGTTTGATCACTTAACCATAAAGATATACATGCATCAAACTAGGTTAGAATTACTATGGGATGTGTGACACATCCTTAGCTAATTTTCAATCAAGCTTGAAACCATGATCATGTATATCTTGAGAGATATATATGAAAAATTATATACCATCAATATCAATTTGCTCTTAAAATATTCTTGATTTGATCTCCACTGTAATGTTTTGGAAAAGTACCCATCATACTGTGTTCATAGGGCTCTAACATGCTATTATTGGAGTTAAATTGAATCAATTATGAATTTCCAAAAATCTAGGTCAGATCATGACCAAGATTTTTGTAAATTCATAATGCAATTGATATTGCATCAAATTGTCTTAAGAAAATTAGAGAAGATCAGAATTAAACCCTATAATACCTCTACCAAGTTTCAACCCAAAATAATTTGTGTATTTTTATTTAAAATTAAAATAAGGTTTTATGAATAAATTATATTATTAACAAAATATTAATCAAAATATTTTTATTTTATTTTTAAAATAAACTAGATGGAAATACAAAAAAAATGAGCCCTAGAACATCAAAAATAGATAAGAAATGAAATTCTTATGAGTTTTTGAAGTTCTAGGGTATTTTCTGGATTTTTTTTTTTTTTTTAGGCACCTGGTCAAACGGTGGCGCTGACTGACACACGGCATAGCGTGATACGGCCACACGGATGGCGGCGGTCAAGCGGGCCCCGCCACTTATCCAGAGTGATAGTGTTCTGGTCCGTCGGATTTAATGAAGTGCAAATCCAACAGTCCACATACAACCCGCGGGATGATCTCGATCCAAAAGGATCCAACAGTCACTATAGCGCCCGTGGTTTGAACAGATGACTGTGATTTAGTCGGACGAAGACTTGATTAACCGACTGTTCTGAGAGTTTGAATCAAATCGTAGGTATGATTCAATCGTAACTGTTGATCTAAAAAGAATAGATCTAACGGCTACGACATCATCTCCTTCGGCTGTCACCCAGTAAACCCTAGAATCATACTCTGCTTCATTTTCTTAATACAGTGTACGAAATGACTTGAAACTTTAGACAGAAGTATAATAGCATCTAAAGAATGATGTAGAATAGTTTTTTTAGCTTTTGATGTAATCTCAATGGTATTATTTGAAAATTTAGAACAAATCCTAGGGTTCGAAATATACCTTGATATACTTGATAGTTTTAGATTATTTAAAGTTCTCTAAGTTCGTAGATTGTCCGTGAAGAATCCTCTTGAAGACTTCAAGCTCAGAACAGCACTGGAATAGAACTATGGAGGGCTGAGACGGACTTGAGTCCAACTCTCCGTCGACCTTAATGCCGGCGAGCTCCAGACGGCAAGAAATGATCAGGGAAGAATGGGGAATGCTCTAGAGGATCAAAATGAAATCTCATAGCAGCTCCCACTGGACTGGAATGGGAGAGAGTCCTTAATGAGGGAGTTACGTCCTCTTGCCCTATTCAAGCTATGGGAGCTCATTTTGATGGTACGGATGCTTTAGGTGGAGTCTTTAGATGTTTGACAGCTGGCCTAGGCTATTAGAGAGCAGAGGAGGAACATGGCTCAATTGGAAATGACTCTAGGTGCTTCCACATGGAGGGGGACCACTAGGATTTGTTTAAGCCATTTGGAGCTATGAAAATGATTGGGTTGGGTCAGGATAGCTCCAGAGAGGGTTCGGGAAGCAATTCCATGGACTGGGCAGGCTTGGGTCTGGTTGAGCAATGCTTAAAGGGTCGGGTTGACCATTAGGGCTCTCTTAGAATTCGTTTGACTTGGTTTTGACTAGTCAAATGGTTAACATATAATGGGGTAGGTTTTTGGAGAACATGTGGGGGTTAATTTAAATGGTTTGTAAGAGATCTAGGTGACTAGACCCATTGTATGAATGAAGGAGTATTTGGATGGTGGGATTTGACCATGCTTAAGGGATTCTAGGTTTCTAATTGACTAATGTTGACCAATCAACTTTGGTCAAGATTAATAATATGAAATTCAGGGAATAGTTGGAAGATTTTAAAATGATTTGAAATGGATTTGAAGTGGTGGATTCAATGCTTGAGCAAATTAATGTAATTTGACCAAGTTGCAATGGGTTGACTTGGTTAACATAGCTTGTGTTTGATTGACCTATGGCTAGGACATGACTAAGCTATAAGTTGGAGTCAATTTGAGGCTTGGTATAGATTGGATAGCTCAGATTGATTGTAGCTTGACCTTGGCTTGAGGTTTAATCATTATTGAGATTTGACTAAGTCAAAGTCTATAATGATTTTACTTCTCATGGGTTCAAATGAGTTTGAGTAATGTATTAGAGTAACTTGAAAGTTTGAAGGGCTTAACTGGCTTGAATTTGAATGTGAATCCTTAAAGGAGCCCATATTAACTTGAATTGACTTGAATTGAGTTTAGTTGACCAAGTCAACTAGTGGCTGGGTCACAGTGACCAGTCCAATCCAAATCATCATAGGCATGTTTAAGGAGGTTTGAATATTTTGAAAGGTTTAATTTTGATGTATTTGAGGTTTGATTTAAAATAGGGAGGTTTAAGGGTTTGAAATGGTCAACCTGATTGACTTGGTCAACTAACTTGACCCAGGGCCAGAGTTTGGGCTGGAATGGTTTGAAATGATGAATGGGGTTTGGTGGAGGTGGCTTTAGGGTTTAAATGGGTCATCTAGATCAAATGACCTATTTAGGCCCTTAATGGGTCAACTAGGTTGACTTGGTCAACCAGGTTGATCCAGGGTCAGGGATTGGATCCAACCAGTTCAGAATGACATTCTGAGTCTACTGGGGATGGTCTCAAAGTTTGGGAAAGTCATTTGGTCAAAATGAACTATTTGGGCCCTTAATGGGCCTTTAGGTCAACCTTGGTTGATTTGGTCATCCAAGTGGGTCCAGGGACTGGAAATGGGCTCAACAGATTTGGTTTAATATTTGGAGAACAATGGAGGTGGTCCCAAGGTCTGAGGAGGTCATTTGGTCAAAATGACATGTTTTGACCCTAAAGGGCATGTTTGGTCAACCTGGTTGACTTGGTCAACCAGATTGACCCAGGGGCTAATTTTGGGTCCAATAGGTTAGATTTGACATTTGAAAATTGTTGGAAGTGGTTCCAAGCAATTTGGAGGTCATTTGGTTTGAAAAGTGCATTTGGACCCCAAATGGGGTATTTTGGTCATTTTGACCCCTGGTCAACTGGGGGTCAAAATGGGTCCAAAAAAATGCAGTTTAATGCTCAATAAGTCAGGTTTAAAGGTCTGGAAATGACTGGAAGCTTTGAAGAAAGCTCTAAGGTCAAAATCTCCTGGGTGACAGGTCCATTGGCATAGACTGTAAATATTTGAAGGTTTTACAACCTTTTGATTTCAATTCAGTTTCTAGGGTTAGAGACCTCAGAATGAGCTCAAATTTGGAGGGTTGCCTCTAGAAATAGTTCACATCATTGTGGAACTAATAGATCCTAAATCAGAGGTCATTTGATAGGTTTTTGAAGTTTTTAAAGATTCACTGGAAAAGGCTTTCAGGACTTAGACCTTTGGCCTTGTAATTTGATCTGGATTTCTGGTTTTGAACTGGATTTTGAGTTTGAATGATTGGATTTGAATTACCCAAATCATTTATGATCATTTAGAGATCATAAGTGATAGGATATGATTAAATTTTGATTAAAGGTAGAATCAAGGTTTGAACTAGAGTTTGGATTTTGAACTGGATTGAATTCTGGATTTTGATCATGGTTTGAATTGAGGATATAGATTAAAGTCTGGATTGATTGAAGTTTGAAATGAATGATGGTTTAGATTAATCCTAGATCTAGATTGATCTAAGGTCTAGGCTGATCCTAGAATCTGGGTAGATCTAAGAACCTAGAGTCTAAGAGAATCCTAGGGTTTAGGAAAGTCTTAATGTCTAAGATCTAAAAGAATCCTAGCGTCTAGAAAAGTCTAAAGCTGTGTGAAAGTTCGATAGGGATGTTAAGCCCTAGTGAACTAGTCCCGAGGCTAACCAAGAGGGGGGGTGAATTGGTTATTTAAAAATTTCACGATAACTATGAAAATCTTTTTATAACGTGCAGTGGAAACGAATTAAAACAACGATAAAAAGATCAACCAAAGATATTCACCCAAGCAGTTAATATCAGGAAAAATTAAAGTGCAGAATTGAATCAAAAAAAGCAAACCAGATTTTATAGTGGTTCGGTCAACTTGACCTACGTCCACTCCCCGGAGCCTCCCCTCCGGGTATTGTACTAAACAGAAGTGTCTCTCCTTTTGCTCCCACAGTAAGGCGGAGAAGCCTGTACAAAAATCTCCTTTTCACCACACGGTGAGGCAGAGAACCCGACCTCCTTTCGCTTCTTCCTGAAGCAGGCAGAGAACCTTCGAACTCCTTTCGCTTCCTCCTGAAGCAGGCAGAGAACCTACGAACTCCTTTTGCTTCCACCTGAAGCGGGCAGAGAACCCCGGATCTTCTTGCGAACGATCCTCCCACGACGAACACTGACTAGACGAAAGATGACGAGCGGAGAAGACGACTCTGATCCGTGCTCGAAGCAACCTTAGTGAATCCCTCACTAACTCCCCCTCACAAGATCTTCTCTCTCTCTCTCCCAACTCTCTCTCTCTCTAGGGTTTATCAGGGAAGGAAGGCAGCAAAAGATATTTCCAAAAATTGGAAAAAGTTCTTTTAAAGGAGGGCTTAAAATTTGCCCTAAATCTCAACTGGTCGGCCAAGATCGTCCAGGACGATCGGTAGATCGTCCTGTACGATCAGTTCAAATTCAGTTGTTTCAGCCTGGACGATCTGGCTCTTCTGGACGATCAGTAGAAAAAATTGTTCATATCGTCCCGTACGATCCTGCGATCGTCCGGGACGATTAGTGCAAATCGGGGAAAATCGTTCAGAAGACAGTTCGGGTCGTCCAGAGACGTCTGTGCTGGACGACAAAAAAATGACTTGATCGTCCAGGACGATGGGGTCATCGTCCTGTACGATTAGTTCAAAAAGGCCCCAAATCGTCTCGTACATAGTTCTGAACGTACAGCTTAAATGCACTAGACGATCCTGCGATCGTCCAGGACGATATGATCGTATCAACCAAAAATAAATTGCTTTCCTTAATTACCAGATTAAATTAGGCATGATTGTACTGGATCATCTGGGACGATACACGTATCGTCCGGGACGATCAGACCAAGAATCTAAAAATAAGAACTTGCCTAACTTGATCTGGCGGCTGAGAATTTTTGATTTGGGAATATCGTCACGTACGATCCGGAGATCGTCCAGGACGATCGGCTCAATCAGACCCTCTTAACTTAGTCACCCTAATTAGGGTTTCTGTTTTGGCTGGATCGTCCAGGACGATGTGAAAATCATCCAGGACGATCTGAACAAAATTTTAACAGAAACTCTAATTCACTCAATCTCTCTCCCTGAGTGTGTGTGTGCAAGGTTACTTAGCTAGGGAAGCAGTTACATTATAATTGACTCAATAAAAGGAAAAATCATACATTTGACACACTTGGACCCGATCTTGAGTTGGCTTGAGTGGCTCGCGGTCTTTTGTGCCTGAAACAGATTAGCCAAGCAAAACACACTGGAAACATGTTTGTCATCATCAAAACCAGATTTGTAACAATCTCCCCCTTTTTGATGATGGCAAATATTTGTAAAGTAGTCTGAAAATAAAAGTAAACTAGGAGATCCAATAAACAAACATTTTTTTTTAAATTTTCATTTAACAGCTAAAATAATACATGAAACATGACTCAGAAAACAAAAACAGACACGACTACAGCTGACTCCCCCTTTTGACATCACAAAAAGGAGGAGCGAAAAACATAACACGGAAATAAAACATAAAATAAGACATACATAGACCAACAACACGACAGAAAACTAAAACTGAGGCGGATCCTGATCGGAAGAAGGAGGTGGCGGTGGAGGGTAGAAGTAATGGTGAATGGCCTGAAAGTGAGCTCCAAACCAGGCCATGTCCTGGTCGTGCTGCTGCTGCTGCTGCGCAGCATAGTCCCCGAAGCGTTGGAGGTCCTCGTTGTGCTGCTGCTCCTGGGCAACCACGTAGGAGTCAAAACGGGCCCTCCCACTGGTCGAAGCGCTGCACCAGGTGGTCAAGGGAGAGGCAATGCGAAGGGGTGCAGGTGCCTCTAGTGCAGCAGGAACTGGAGCAGCCTCTTCCTCTTCTTCCTCAACATCCAGGGCAGGCTCCGGATGTAGGCGGGTGCTGTGTAGGACGTGGAATGAGTTGTTTGTGAAGAAGAAGGAGGGACATCAGGAGGGACAGGATATTGAAGGTCATATTTTGTCTCTAAGGCATAGTGAATAAGATGACCTAAAGCTAGATTTGGGCGACGCCTGTGGCCCGGATCTCTAATGGTGGTGAGATGTTCTATGTATCGATGATCAGATCAGAGGCATTAAATTCTCGACGGGCCATAATGTAGTAGGTGGTCAAGACAGGAGCGGGGTAATGTGAATCGATCCCCCGCCTTTGGAATGACGGAGGAACGAAGGACGTGCTGAATGGTCTGGGCGTCCTTGAGAAGGGAAGTGCAAGCATTGTCGTGATAGGGTGCGTTGGTATTGCGAAGGAAGTGATTGGCGACACTCCAATCATAGTCAGGATCTATGATGATCGTGTGAATTTTTTTGCCAGTGACAGACAAGTTGAGGATATTATGAAAATTGTGGGTCGTGAGTTCCACGGGGCGTTGATTTACGTAGGAGCGAAGAGTGGAATAGTCCGCGGAAATGCGCAAGTTGGCAAAGAAGATGCGAAGGAGTTCCAGATTGAAGGGAAAGGCTAAGGTCAGAATGAAGGTGAGGGAGGTGTGTGCGAACAAATCTAAGATGGGATACGTGAGAGTGTGGGGATTGACAATCTTGTAGTGCGTGATACCCACATTACAATAGCATTCGAAAGCCGCCTGATCGGCGGCATTCGGGAAGCAAGGATCGACATGTCCCCGGGACGAACTGACCCCCTTTTGACGAGATCTTTTGCCACCAGCCATTAGGAAACCAAAGAGGAGGAAAGGAGAAGGAAAGTGGAGGAAAAACGATGTGAAAACATGAAGAAAACTGCTGTTTAAATAGAAAACGGACTGATCATCCCATACGATCGCGGGATCGTCCGGGACGATGTGGTCATTTATGATGTTCTGGCCGATTGGTCAAAACGGCGGTCCGATCGTCCAGGATGATCAGAGATCGTCCAGGATGATTAGACACAGGCGATCATCCCGAGGAGTCAGGCTGGACGACCGTTGATGAAAAGTATCGTCCAGGACGATTAGGTGGATCGTCCGGGACGATATGCAATAAATATGTCGGACGGGCCGAATTCCAATCGTCCTGCGGCTGACACGTGGATCGTCCAGGACGATGAGGTGGATCATCCAGGACGATGGGCAATAATTGGTGCAATATTAGCCGTTTGATCAGATCAGGAAGATATGGATCATATCGTCCAGGACGATGTAAGAATCGTCCAGGACGATCACCAATAATTGGGATAGTTTCAGCAGCAGGAGCAGTGGGTATGATTTTGAATGAATCGTCCAGGATGATTTTTGGATCGTCCAGGACGAAGAGGATCGTCCAGGACGATCGGTGTATCGTCCAGGATGATGTGAAGAAAAGCAGAAAAGGATGAAGGATGAAGATGATCTATCAGGATCCCAAAAACACAACCATGAAAACAAAATAACAAAAAGACGAATAAAACTGACCGCAAAAACACATAGAAGCATTTTTTTTTATTAAGCTGCTCTTAGAAAATTAGAATTTTTTTTCTTGACTTTAGATTCGAAAACCAATGACAGGACGATTGACAGCGCTGAATCCAGAAAAGGTTGGAAATAATCAACGTTCGTAGCTCCGACCCCGGGCACCTTATCGATGCAAACCTCTTTCAAAACAAAAATCTGATTCAGAATAAAAAACATTAGATTTGAAAAGAAATCCTTTCAAGCCTCGTTCCAGAAAAATATCTGATATAATAGTGTTACAAAGTAAAAAATCAGAAATCAGGATTTTCAAGACTCAAGTTTTGAAAATATTAAGTGGCGCACAGATTTTTCTAAGACATTTAATAATCTGAAAGGGAAGAAAGCTTATTTTGGGCTCATTTTGTGCCTCTTTTTCAAATTGGTTGGCGCTTTGCGCATCTTTTGATTTTTTTTGATACACTTTGTGTATTCAATTTGGCAATTTCGCATCTTTTCAGTTTTGGGCTCATTTTATGCCTCTTTTTCAAATTATCTGGTGCACTGCGCATCTTTTTTAAGCTTTCTCCTTTTCATAATCATTAAAGAGTCTCAGCTGTGAGATTATCTTCCAGACATAGGAGATGACTCTCCGCAGTAAGGAAGAACGATTCACAAAATAAAAGCCATACAACATATGATAAATGCAATCACTTGGTTTAGAAAATCAAACTAATGACTCAAGACTTTGAAAAATACTATTGATATGAGGCAGATTACTGTAGGAAGATAAAATAATCTCTATTTCAAAAACTAACATTTTAATTTTGAAAAGGATTTTTATTCAAAAGAAATTACACACCAGTAAAGGAGTTAGAGGAAGAGAAACAATTATCAATGTTTCTTCCCTTTAACAGATTCAGCGAAGTCAATCACTGCTTATCAGCTTACAAACCAAAATAAGGTAAAAACTCCCAGTCAAAAATTCAGATCACCAGAAGTAGTGAGCGGTGATCAGATCTTGAAAAGCATAAAACAGTAAGTGCCAGATATGAACCAGTAAATAAATAAAAACAGGTAGAAAATCATAACAAAGTAAATACTCAAATCAAACTAACAATAAGGGTAACACAGAAATCAGCAGAAGAAATAAAATCAACTGAAAGCAAATAATCAAACCAAAACTAACTAACAGACATCAGAAATCAGAATACAAAAACTAACTAACAGAAATCAGAAAACAGAATACAAAAACTAACTAACAGAAATCAGAATACCAATCATAACAATCATAAATCAGCAGTCATCAGAATCAAGTATTTATATCAATCACTCCTAATCTGGTTCTCAAAATGCTGAATGAGTCAAAGGCCAGTGGTTTAGTGAATATGTCAGCCAGCTGATTTTCAGTTGCTACGTGGTGTAGCTCAATGTCCCCTTTTGTAACATGGTCCCTAATGAAGTAATGCCTAATGTCAATGTGTTTGGTCCTAGAATGTTGGATTGGATTCTTAGAGATACAGATGGCACTAGTATTATCACACAGAATAGAAATTGTGCCAACAGGTACTCCTAAATCCAAGACTTGCTGCTTCAACCAAAGAACTTGGGCCACACAACTCCCTAAGGCAATGTACTCAGCTTCAGCAGTGGAAAGTGCAACAGAGTTCTGTTTTCTACTGGACCAGGAGACTAACGACTGTCCTATGAACTGACAAGTCCCAGAAGTACTCTTCCTATCCACCCTACACCCCGCAAAATCAGAATCAGAATATCCAATGATCTCAAAAGAGGTGCTGTGCCTAGGGTACCAAATTCCTAGGTTTGGGGTTCCTAAAAGATATCTAAGAATTCTCTTAACAGCAGTCAGGTGGGACTCTTTATGATCAGCCTGCAACCTAGCACAAAGACAGACACTAAACATGATATCAGGTCGGCTAGCAGTTAGGTAAAGCAGTGAACCTATTATCCCTCAATACTTCTTCTGATCAACAGATTTTCCATTTGAATCCTTATCTAACTGAACTGAGGAGGGCATGGGAGTATTGATTGGCTTGGCTTTGTCCATTTCATATTTCTTCAAAATGTCCTTAGTATATTTTTATTGATTGAGAAAGGTTCCATCATCCGTTTGCCTTATGCTAAATCCCAAAAAGTAGGACAATTCTCCCATCATACTCATCTCAAACTCTTTACTCATTATTTTAGAAAACTCTTCACATAAGTATTTATCAGAAGATCCAAAGATTATATCATCAACATAGATCTGGACAATGAGTAAATCATCTTCTAACATCCTCAGAAAGAGGGTGGTGTCTACGCTCCCCTTAACAAACTCTCTTTCTAACAGGAATGTGCTAAGCCTCTCATACCAAGCTCTGGGTGGCTGTTTCAATCCATATAAGGCCTTTTTTTAATTTATAGACATGACATGGATATTGGGAACTCTCAAAACCTGGGGGTTGTTCTACAAAAACATCTTCTTTAATTACCCCATTTAAAAAGGCACTCTTAACATCCATTTGAAACAGCTTAAATCCCTTATAACAGGCAAAGGCTAGTAGCACTCTAATGGCTTCCAATCTAGCTACAGGGGCAAAAGTCTCCTCAAAATCAATCCCTTCTATCTGATTATACCCCTTAGCCACCAATCTTGCCTTATTTCTCACCACCACACCAGAATCATTCATCTTATTCTTAAAGACCCACTTGGTTCCCATAATACTTTGATTTTTAGGTCTTTCTACTAACTCCCAAACATCATTCCTTACAAATTGATTCAATTCTTCCTGCATAGCTAAAATCCAAAATTCATCCGATAGGGCTTGATTGATGTTGGTGGGTTCAGTCATTGAGATAAAGGCAGAATGGTTTACTTCCTTCCTAAGTCCATGCCTAGTCCTAACACCTTCAGAAGGGTCTCCTAAGATCAGTTCTTTAGGATGACTCGAAGAATATCTCCAATCTCTAGGCAACTCTGTTTAGGGTTCTACCCTTTCCTCCAAATTTATATTTCCAACTCCTTGGGTAACCTCAATAATCTCTTAATCTTCTACTTCAGATCTAGACTCCTTAGGTTCAGATTCATCAAACACTACATGGGTTGTTTCTTCCACCACCAAAGTCCTCCTATTGAACACCCTAAAGGATTTCCCCATACTTGAATATCCTAAGAACACTCCTTCATCAGATTTGGGGTCAAATTTTCCTAAGGGTGACTTCCCGTTGTTCAGAATGAAAACCTTACAGCCAAAGACATGGAGGTGGGACAGATTTGGAGTTCTACCCTTAATGATCTCATAAGGTGTCTTGCTCAGTTTGACTCTCACATTCACCCTATTCAGCACATAACAGGCAGTGTTCACCGCTTCAACCCAAAAGTATTTTGGAAGTGAATACTCGGTAAGAATGGCTCTAGCGGCTTTCACTAAGGTCCTGTTCTTCCTTTCAGCTATCCCGTTCTGCTGAGGGGTCCTAGGAGCTGAAAAATTGTGACTAATCCCATGATCCCACAAAAGCTTCCAAACCTTTCATTTTCAAATTCCCCTCCGTGATCACTATGGATGGCAATAATCTCACATCCTAACTTCTTCTGAATCCAAGTAGAGAAGGATCTAAACTCATCAAATGACTCAGATTTATGTGACAAAAACTTAACCCAAGTGAACCTCGAATAATCATCTACAATCACAAAACCATAGACTCTCCCCCCTAAGCTGGCAGTGCTAATGAGTCCAAAGAGGTCCATGTGAAGAACTTCTAAAGGTCTAGAGGTACTAATGTCCTTAACAGAGTGAAAAGAGGACTGGACTTGCTTCCCCAACTGACAGGCATCACACAGGTGATCCTTAGTGAACTTAAGTTTGGGCACACCTCTAACTAAGTCCTTTTGGGTGACTCTCCTATGGGCTTTCATACTGGCATGACACAATCTCCTATGCCATAACCAAGACTCATCAGCAGCAGTTTTTAAGCAAATTGAATTATCAGATTTAATGCTACTTACATCCAGCTTGTAGACGTTGATCCTTTGCCCCTGCAAAACAACTTCATCATTTAAGCTTAAAATGCAGCCAGTGGGTAGGAATTTGATGCTGTATCCCTTGTCACAGAGTTGACTGATGCTCAGCAGGTTATGTTTCAGTCCATCTACAAGCAAAACATTATCAATCATAAAGTTCTTTGAATCACCAATTATACCTGTGCCTACCACCTTCCTGGTGGTGTTATCTCCAAGTGTAACCTTGCCTCCAGCTCTGGCCTCCAGCGAAATGAACTGATTTGCATCTCCAGTCATATGTCTAGAACATCCGCTATCCAGGTACCACATGCTCTCACGAGGTCTTGTGTGAGAGCACACCTACAAAAGTATCAAACGTCAGTCTTAGGAACCCAAACAGGTTTGGGTTCCTTCTTATGAAAAGAAGAATGCAATGCATGCGTGCTGTGCTGTGAAACAGGCAGTTTGGGTTTTCACACCCAATGTGTACTACGGTGAACAGTGCAGGTGTGAGAAATATGTCCTAACATGCCACATGAAAAACATCTAACACCAGGAAAAGGGTTAACTAATCTACGTGGATGATAATGCCTCTTCCTAGGTGTATATGAAACATGCTTTGAAGAACTTGCAATAGATTTTTCAAAAAGTGGCGGTGCATAAAACTGTTCAAAAGTAGGCGGTATTTTGTTCTTTTCAAAAGCACTGATCTTTACTTTCATAAACTCATTTTCTTTCTTTAAGCTTGCAATTTCAAATTTCAAGGTTCCTTTGCTACTTTCTACTTCACATGCCATTGTATCTAATTCTTTAAAAGCTCTTTCTAAGTCCACATGCGTAGTTTTCAATGAATCATGCTCAGAAACTAAATCAGAATATTTTTTATTCAACTCATCGAATTCATCAAGCAAAGACATGTGATTTGAATCAAGTGTGGAATGATCTTTAACTACAGAATCATGCTCTTTTTGCAATGTTAAGTAATCTAATTTCAAACTAGCATGAGTTTTCTTAGGCTTCCTATACGATGTATGAATTCTTTCAGAAACTTCAAATAATTGATCGTAGGTAAGCTCACATACCTCTTCCTGATCCGACTGACCAGGGTGATCATCAGCCATAAGACACAAGTTTGTTTCCTCCTCTTTAGCTTCAGTCTCAGAAGAGTCGGATGCATAGTCTGCCCAGAACGCCTTCTGAATCCGCTTCTTATCCTTTCTGAACTTTGGTTTCTCCTCACCCTTCTCCTTGCTTGGGTGAGCTTTAAGTGTTGGACAATCAGCCTTTATGTGTCCAGGCTTCCTGCATTCAAAACAAACAGATTCAGATGAACTCTTAAAATTTTTATTGGACTTACCCTTGTTCCACTTCTGATAGTTCTTATATTTCTTCCTCAGAAAGCTTTTGAATTGCCTTGTGATTAAGGCAACATCATCGCTATCAGACCCGGAAGAGCTAGCATCTGAATCCTTGGCCTTTAGTGCCACTGTCTTCTCTTTCTTGCGTTCACCTGCATCAAGTTGCCTTTGGTTCACCCCTTGCTCGTAAGCAATGAGTGATCCAAGTAAGCTGTCAATAGAGTAAGTGTTTAAATCTTTAGATTCAGTAATAGCAGTAATCTTAGCATCATAAGAAGCAGGCAAACATCTTAGAATTTTATTCACTCTTTCGTAGTTAGTAAGTTCTCTACCTAGAATATGCAAAGAGGTAACAATCTGAGTGAACCTTGTGTACATTTCTGAAATAGTCTCACTAGGTTTCATGCGAAAAAGTTTTTAATCATGTAACAAGATATTTAACCTAGACTGTTTATCTTCAGTTGTACCTTCGTATGTTATGCATAATCTATCCCAGATTTCCTTTACCGTTGTACAAGTAGAAACACGCATATAGTATTCGGATTTTAAAGCACAAAAGAAACAATTCAAGCATTTTGCATTTAACTGTGCTAAATCACGATCATCAAACGTCCAATCAGTAAAAGTTAGTTCAGTTTTCACATTGTTAACCAATCTAAAAGGTGGTTCGTATCCGTCCTTAACTAACATCCACATGCGATAATCAATAGACTGTAGAAAAGTAGACATGCATGTTTTCCAAAAATCAAAAGGAATATTATCAAACAACGGTGGTCTTGTAATAGAATATCCTTCAACAGTATTACGATTATTACAGTTAGCCATGGATCAAATTCAAAAGTTTTTAAACCTAAATTTTGAATGCCGCTCTGATACCACTTGAAAGTTCGATAGGGATGTTAAGCCCTAGTGAACTAGTCCCGAGGCTAACCAAGAGGGGGGGTGAATTGGTTATTTAAAAATTTCACGATAACTATGAAAATCTTTTTATAACGTGCAGCGGAAACGAATTAAAACAACGATAAAAAGATCAACCAAAGATATTCACCCAAGTAGTTAATATCAGGAAAAATTAAAGTGCAGAATTGAATCAGAAAAAACAAATAAGATTTTATAGTGGTTCGGTCAACTTGACCTACATCCACTCCCCGGAGCCTCCCCTCCGGGTATTGCACTAAACAGAAGTGTCTCTCCTTTTGCTCCCACAGCAAGGCGGAGATGCCTGTATAAAAATCTCCTTTTCACCACACGGTGAGGCAGAGAACCTGACCTCCTTTCGCTTCTTCCTGAAGCAGGCAGAGAACCTTCGAACTCCTTTCGCTTCCTCCTGAAGCAGGCAGAGAACCTACGAACTTCTTTTGCTTCCACCTGAAGTGGGCAGAGAACCCCGGATCTTCTTGCGAACGATCCTCCCACGACGAACACTGACTAGACGAAAGACGACGAGCGGAGAAGACGACTCTGATCCGTGCTCGGAGCAACCTTAGTGAATCCCTCACTAACTCCCCCTCACAAGATCTTCTCTCTCTCTCCCAACTCTCTCTCTCTCTAGGGTTTCTCAGGGAAGGAAGGAAGCAAAAGATATTTCCAAAAATTGGAAAAAGTTCTTTTAAAGGAGGGCTTAAAATTTGCCCTAAATCTCAACTGGTCGGCCAAGATCGTCCAGGACGATCGGTAGATCATCCTGTACGATCAGTTCAAATTCAGCTGTTTCACCCTGGACGATCTGGCTCTTCTGGACGATCA
Organism: Dendrobium chrysotoxum; assembly: GCA_019925795.1. Taxonomy (NCBI): domain Eukaryota; kingdom Viridiplantae; phylum Streptophyta; class Magnoliopsida; order Asparagales; family Orchidaceae; genus Dendrobium; species Dendrobium chrysotoxum. Next base: position 51,641,579 of record CM034302.1, read on the forward strand.
GTAGAAAAAATTATTCATATCGTCCCATACGATCCTGCGATCGTCCGGGATGATTAGTGCAAATTGAAGGAAATCGTCCAGAAGACAGTTCGGGTCGTCCAGAGAAATCTGTGCTGGACGACCAAAAAATGACTTGATCGTCCAGGACGATGGGGTCATCGTCCTGTACGATTAGTTCAAAAAGGCCCCAAATCGTCCTGTACATAGTTCTGGACGTACAGCTTAAATGCACTAGACGATCAAGATCGTCATGGTCGATCCTGCGATCGTCCAGGACGATATGATCGTATCAACCAAAAATAAATTGCTTTCCTTAATTACCAGATTAAATTAGGCATGATTGTACTGGATCGTCCGGGACGATACACGTATCGTCCGGGACGATCAGACCAAGTATCTAAAAATAAGAACTTGCCTAACTTGATCTGGCGGCTGAGAATTTCTGATTTGGGAATATCGTCCCGTACGATCCGGAGATCGTCCAGGACGATCGGCTCAATCAGACCCTCTTAGCTTAGTCGCCCTAATTAGGGTTTCTGTTTTGGCTGGATCGTCCAGGACGATGTGAAAATCGTCCAGGACGATCTGAACAAAATTTTAACAGAAACTCTAATTCACTCAATCTCTCTCCCTGAGTGTGTGTGTGCAAGGTTACTTAATTAGGGAATCAGTTACATTACAATTGACTCAATAAAAGGAAAATCATACATTTGACACACTTGGACCCGATCTTGAGTTGGCTTGAGTGGCTCGCGGTCTTTTGTGCCTGAAATAGATTAGCCAAGCAAAATACACTGGAAACATGTTTGTCATCATCAAAACTAGATTTGCAACACTGTGGATCTAGGAGAATCCCAAGATCTAAAATAATCTAGAGGGTAGATTAATCTAGGACCTGAATTAATCCTAGGGTCTAGAATAGATCTTAAGGACTGAAGTCTAGGAAGATCCTGGAGTCTAAAAGTCCTAGGGTTTAGGGTCTAAAAAAATCTTAGGATCTAGAATAGATCCTAAAGTCTAGATTCTAGGAGGATCCTAAAGTCTAGAATGATCCTAAGATCTAGAAGGATCTAGAGGAATTCTAGGGTCTAGAATAGATCCTAGGGTCTAAGAAGATCATATGATCTAGAGTCTGGCAGAATCCTAGGGTCTAGAATAGATCCTAGGGTTTGAAGTCTAGGAGGATCCTTAAGTCTAGGTTAGTCTGAAGTTTGATTGAGTTGAGTTTTAAAATTAATATGGGATTAAATTAATTTGAATCTGGATTGATATTTAAATTATGGATTGATCTAAGATCAGCTTGATCCTAGAGTCAAGATTAATTTGAAGAGATCCTAGGGTCTAGAGCAGATCCTAGGGATTGAAATCTAGGGAGATCCTAGAGTCTAGATTGGTTTTAAGTTGTGTTGATATGGGGTCAGGATTTGATCAGGGGTCTGGATGGGTCCTACTGACCTCATACAAAAATGAGGTCAACAGCCTTAATATTCTTTTGGAACTTATCTTTGTTCCAATGTTGGCATCTTCTCTACTTCCATTTTAGGAAACTTCTAAATTGGCTTGTCATCAAGGCAATATCCTCTTCATCCTCAGGTAGTGACTGATCACTTTCTGAATCGTCCACCTTCAAAGCTATGTTCTTCTCCTTTCGCTTCTCACCTGCATCAATTTATCTCTAAGTCACAGATTGCTCGTAAGCAATAAGTGATCCAAGAAGATTGTCAACATAATAAACATTTAAATCTTTGGATTCTGTTATTGCAGTTATCTTTGCATCGTATGCGGTAGGTAAATAACAAAGTATCTTGTTAACTTTTTCTGTATTAGTTAACTCCCTACCTAAAGTATGTAATGAAGTGGCTATGTTAGTAAAATGTGTGTACATGTCTGAGATTGATTCATTCGGTTTCATACGAAATAGTTCATAGTCGTGCAAGAGAATGTTCAACCTAGTTTGCTGCACTTTATTTGTACCTTCATAAGTAATGCAAAGCCTATCCCAAATTTTCTTTTCCTGATTTACAAGTTGAAACAAGCATGTAGTCTTTCGATTTTAAAGCAAAAAAGAAATTATTCAAACACTTAGCATTTAATTAAGCTAGCTCACGTTCTTCTACAGTCCATTCGACAAAAGGTGTTTGAACTCTAATTCCTTCTACAATTCTAGTGGGTTTAGTATAACCTTCCTGAACTAACATCCACATGTGATAATTAAGAGATTGTAGAAATGTAGATATGCGAGTTTTCCAAAAATTAAATGGGATATTGTCAAACAAAGGTGGTCTAGTGATCGAGTAACCTTCTAAAGTATTTCTATTTCCAAAATTAGCCATGATCGAATTTCAAACAGTGATTTTTGAAATTGGCTCTGATACCACTTGTAAGTGCGAATAGGTTGTTAGACCTATTACTCGCGTCCCTAGGCTAACTAAGAGGGGGGATGAATTGGTCCTTTTAAAAATTACTCTTGAAATTTTGGAAAATCTTAAGCTAATCGTACAGTACGAACACACTTCATACAGAACAAACAAAGTTAATTTTGTGCTCTCTTCAAAACACAGAAATTTAACCACAGAAAAAAAATAAAATGCGTAATAAAAATAGTAAACTGTCAGAGCAGAAAACACCAGAATTTATAGAGGTTCGGTCAAACACGACCTACATCCACTCCCTAGAGACTCCTTCTCTAGGTATTGCACTAAACACAAGTGACTCTCCTTTAGCCCCCACAGTAAGGCAGAGAAGCCTTTACAAACTCTCTTCCCCCAACCCGGTTCGGTAGAGAACTGTCATCCTTTTTCATCCTTCTAGTGAAGGCAGAGAACCAAACATCCTTTTACACTCTCCAAGTGTGGCAGAGAACTATCATCCTTTTTCACCCTGCAAGTGACGGCAGAGAACCGAAATCCTCTCTAATAAAACTCTTGCAAAAGTCTCTAAGGAAGATAGGAAGATGCTAGAAGAACAAGTAAACAAATCCTCATAATTGGATGACCTTGTGAATCCCTTCACAATTCTCTCTTCAAAGATTTCTCAACACTCACTCCCAAACACACTCCCAATCACTCTTCCTTTCACTGTCCAAAAGTATTTTCGTAGAAGGATTTTTCCTTCAATCAAATTTAAGTCATTTATATACTTGGGACAAAAAAAACCATCCAAAAACTGAAAATTTCAAGTTTAATCTGTGCCGATCGTCCCGTACGATCGACTATCATACTATACGAATAGTTTAAAACTTTGAATGATCCGTCCCATACGAACCATGAGATGAACAAGTCAGAGCCATTCGTACAAATATTTCATCCCGTACGAACCTCTGGATGATCAAGTCAGAGTGCTTCGTATGAACATCTCATCACGGACGAACCCTTGGGTGATCAAGTCAGAACGCTTCGTACGAACATCTCATCCTTGACGAACCCTTGGACGATCAAGTCAGAGTGCTTCGTACAAACATCTCAACCCGGATGAACCCTTGGATGATCAAGTCAGAGCACTTCGTACGATCAGTTCATCCCGTACGAACCCTTGGACGAACCCAAGTCAGAGCCGTTCGTACAAAAAAAACTCATGTACAAATAGTAATTCGTACTATACGAACTTCACTTAGAAAAAATTCTTGCCATATGGGTTCCATATGGAGGACATATACTACAGATTATCCCGTATGATATACAAATCATACTGTATGATTAGTTTAAAAAATTAAGTTTTTACTCCCCCATTGTGTGTGTGTGCATAGTTATCCAACTTACAATCACACTTTCTCAGACTCAAGAAAAATAAAATTTACAGACTTCATTTACAGTGAACAAATGAACTTGAAGTCTTCAGCAATCTGGAGTGTAAATTTTCTGAAAAATACTTTAGTACACACAACAAAAACTTAAATATTTATTAGGAGAAGAATAAAACAAATAATAAGCTTTTGTAATTATCAAAACATAACTTAGATTAGAATTCACTTGAATGAACAGATTTACTCAAATCATAAAACATTAAGGATGTTAAGCCCTTATGAACTAGCCCGAGGCTAACCAAGAGGGGGGGGGGTGAATTGGTATTTTTAAAAATTCATGAGCAAAAATAATTTAAAAAATCTTTTTGAATGTTTTAAATTGATTACAATTTAATAATGATGTGCAGATGTATAACGATAATAAAATAATAACTACAATCACATGATCATCAACAAAAAAATAAATGTGGAAAATAATAATAAAGAACACACCAAATTTTATAGTGGTTCGGTCAACTTGACCTATGTCCACTCCCTGGAGCCTCCCCTCTAGGTATTGCAGTAGCACTAAGTGACTCTCCTTCTGCTCCCATAGCAAGGCGGAGAAGCCTTTACAAAATGCCTTTCCACCAACTTGGTGAGGCAGAGAACCCAGACTCCTTTTACTTCCTCTTGAAGTAGGCAAAGAATCTTACCTCCTTTTGCTTTCTCTTGAAGCAAGCAGAGAACCTTGATCTTTTTGCAGACTAACCTTCCACGGAGACACCAAGGATAAGAGATGACGACCAGAGAAGATGATTCAGATCCTTGCTTGGAGCAACCTTTGTGAATACCTCATAAACTCCCTCTCATAAGATCCTCTCTCTCTCCTTCTCAAAGCTCTCACAGGAAAGGATAGTGGCAAAAGATCTCAACAATAGAAGATAAGAGATCTTAAATATGAGGGCTCAAAAATTACCCTAAATTTCAACTAACCGTCAAAGATCATTCAGGACTATCGATAGATTGTCCAGGATGATCGGTAGATCGTCCTGTACAATTAATGTAAAATAGACCATTTTGGCCTGGATGATCTAGTTCTTCTGGATGATTAGAAGATAAATTATGTTCATATCATCTGGGATGATTTTGTGATCGTCCTAGACGATTAGTTCAAACCAGGAATATCATCCAGAAGATAGCTCAGGACATCCAGGAGAAAAGCCTGGATGATCTGAAGAAACTGACTTGATCGTCCAGGATGATAAGTATATCGTCCTGTACGATTAGTTCAAAATTGCCCAAAATCATCTGGCACACTATTCGGGTCATACATGTAAATCTTGATGGATGATTTCAAAATAACTTGATCATCCAGGTTGATATTGATATCATCCCGTACGATTAGTTCAAAATCAGAAATATCGTCCAGCAGACTATTCGGGTCGTCCAGGTGAAATGCACTGAACGGTAAGGTTTTTTAATTGATCTTGTGAACCTGAAAGATTAGGCTCTCAATAAAAAAATAAAAGGTTTGCTATCATCAAAATCATAGTCCTTGAATCCAGATTCACAACAATCTCTTCCTTTTTTATGATGGAAAATATTTGTCAGTAATTCCAAATTTAGTATATAAACAACAAAGCCATAAAAATCAAGGAGTTCAATTTCTATTAGCCAGGTGAATAACATAAGAACACTGAACATCAATAAAAACCTGAACATTTATAACTTAACCAGTACACTAAGTACTACAAGATACCAAAACACAAACTACAAACTACTCACCCTTTTGACATCTCAAAAAGGGGAAAACACCAACAAAACACATAAGAAAAAAAGTATAAAAACCAACACAAGAAAAATAGCAAAAGAAAATAAACTAGTACAAAGGGGGATCCTGATCAGATGGAGGCGGAGGTGGTTGAAACAGACTATGGATGGAGGTAAACTGTTCGCCAAACCAGGCCTTGTCCTGGTCGTGCTACTGCTACTATTGGGCTACATAGGCATTAAAGCGGTTGACATCCTCAGCATGCTGCTGCTCCTGGGCAACCATGTAGGAGTCAAAGTGTGCCTCCCACTGGTCAAACTTGTGCACCATGTGATCTAAAGGTAATTCTATGTGGGGAGGATCATGTGCAATAGGTTCAGGAGTAGCTCCTTCCTCTTCTCCCTCATCATTCTTGCTAGGCTCTGGATGAAGTTATGTACTGTGAAGAACATGGAAGGAGTTATTCGAGTAGAAGGAAGGACTTATATCAACTGGAATCGAATATTATAGATTGTACTTAGTTTTAAGGGCATAGGCAATTAGGTAGCCTAAGGCTAGGTTGGGGCGTCTCCTATGGCCTGGATCCCTAATGCTAGTGAGGTGTTTGATGTAGCGAAAGATGAGGTCAGTTGCATTGAAATTACGATGGGCCATAATATAATAGGTAGTCATGGAGAGTAAGGGTGTAATAAGGATGCGGTCTCCAGCCTTTAGAATGATAGAGGAGTGAAGGACATGCTAGATTGTCCTAGCATCCTTGACTAAGGAAGAGCAAGCATTATCATGGTAATGGGCATTGATGCTCTTAAGAAAGTGATTGGCGACACTCCAGTCAAAATTAGGATGAAAGGACACAAGATGGAGCTTATCGTCGGTAATTAAAAGTCAGAAAATATTGTGAAAGTCTTGGGTGGTGAGTTCGATAGGGCGATGATTAACAAAGGAGCAGAGAGAAAAGTAAGACGATAGATGCAAAGATTGGCAAAAAAAACACGGAGAAGCTCAGAAATAAAAGGAAAAGTGAGTGTCAGGATGAAGGTGAGGGAAGTGTGGGCAAAAAGGTCAAGTACCGAATATGTGAGAGTGAGGGGGTCGACAATTTTTGATTGAGTAATCCCTATGTCCAGGTAGCGTTGGAAGGCAGCCTGATCGGCTGCATCAGGAAAGCGGGGAACGACATTTTCTTGGGAAGAACTAGCACCCAGGTACCTAGAACTTTTGCCACCAGCCATGAGAAGATGATTTGAGTAAGGAGTGAAGGAGGAGTGGTGAAAAAATGATGAAAAATGGCTGTTTAAATAGAATTTGGCCAAATCGTCCATGATGATAGGAACAATAATGGCGTCCAAAATGATTGGTCAAAAAGGCCGCTGGATTGTCTAGGATGATCAGAAATCGTCCAGGATGATTAGAGACAGGCGATAGTCCCAAGGAGTCAAGCTAGACGACCGTTGACAAAAAGTATCATCTATGATGATTAGGTGGATCGTCGAGGATGATATACAATAAATGAATCAGACGGGCCAAATTTGAATCGTCCAGCTACTGCCACGTGGCTCGTACTAGATGATGAGGTGGATCATCCAGGTTGATCATTAATTATTAGTGTATACCAGCCGTTGGATCATGATGGGGATGATTTGAACAAATCATCCAGGATGATGTATGGATCATCCAGGATGATGTGTGGATCATCTAGGATGATGTGAAAAAAAAATGACCAAGATGAATAATGGAGAGGAATGATCAGGGAGTCCCAAAAACACATAAAAAGGAAAAACCAAAATCAAACCAAAGATAATGAAAAATTAAAACAAGAAAAAATAACATTAAAAACCTTTTTTTTTTCTCGAACCAATCCGCTCCAATAAATCAAAAATTTTCCTTAATTTTTAATTCAAAAGCCAATAAGAAGAAAAATGACGATGCTGAAATCCAAAAAAGTTGGAAAATCAATTTTCGTTACTCGGACCTCGGGCACCTTACAGGTTTTCCTTTCAAACAAAAGTCTAGTTTAGAGGAAAAGAAGTTGATTCGAAAAGATATCCTTTCAAGCCTCATTTCAAAAAAATATCTTATAAAATAGTATTGCAAAGTAAGGAATCAAAAATCATGATTTTCAATCTCAAGTTTTTGAAAATATTAAGTGGCGCATGGAATTTTCTAAGACATTTAAAGATCTAAAAGAGAAGAAAGCTTATTTCTTTGTGGGCTCATTTTGTGCCTTTTTTCAATTTATTTGGCACACTTTGTGCATCTTTTAATTTTTGATACAATTTGTGTATCTTTCTAATTTTTGGCATCATTGCGTATCTTTTCATTTTTGGCCCATTTTGTACCCCTTTTTTTTTCTTTTTACAAGCTTGCTTCCTTTCATAATCATTAAAGAATCTCACTTGTGAAATTACCCTCCAGATATAAGAGAAAATAAAACTCACTCTCTACAATAAGGAGGAGTAATTCACATAAAAAAACCATACTACATAAGATAAGTGCAATTACCTTATTAAGAAAAACATAATAATGATTCAAAGATTTGAAAATATTATTCATATGAGGTAGATTACTGCAGGAAGATAAAACAGATCTCTATTTCAAAAACCAACTTTTTACTTTTGAAGAAGATTTTTATCCAAAAACAATAATACACCAATAAAGGAGTTAGAGGAAGAGAAACAATCATCAATGTTTCTTCCCTTTAATAGATTTAGAGGAGTCAATCATTGCTTACAAGCTTCCAAAAAAAAAAAGGAAAAACTCTCAGTCAGAAATCCAGTTTATCAGTAGTAGTGAGCAGTGATTTGATTCTGAATGGAATAAACAATAAATAACTGAAAAGAAGAACAACAAACAAATGAAAATCAGCAAATAAAAATCAACAGGAAATAACCTAATTTGATAAGTAAATCAATCAAATAGAAATCAGTAGAGAAAAAATACTAAAATGAAATAGACAATCAAATCAAACAAAAACTAAACAAAAAATGAAAAATATAAAAATCAAAAATCAGCAATCATCAGATTCATGCATTTATGTCAATCACACCTAATCTGGTCCTTAAAATACTGAATGAGTCAAAGGCCAGTGGTTTAGTAAAGATGTCAGCTAGTTGGTTTTCAGTTGCTATATGGTGTAGCTCAATGTCCCCTTTTATAACATGGTCCCTAATGAAATGATGCCTTATGTCAATGTGTTTAGTTTTTAAACATTGGATAGGATTCTTAGAGATGTAGATGGCACTAGTGTTATTACATATGACTGAAATTATGCTAACAGGTAATCCTAAATCTAAAACTTGTTATTTCAACCAAAGGACTTGGGTCATGCAACTTTCTAAGGCAATGTACTCTGCTTCAGTAGTGGAAAGTGCTATAGAGTTTTATTTTCTACTAGACCAGGAGACTAAAGATTGTCTTATGAATTGGCAAGTTCCTGAAGTGCTCTTTCTATCCACCCTACACCCTGCAAAATCAGAATTAAAATATCTAATAATCTCAAAAGAAGTGTTATACCTAGGATACCAGATTCCTAAGTTTGGGGTCCCTAAGAGATATCTGAGGATTCTTTTAACTGAAGTTAGGTGGGATTCCTTAGAATCAGCTTAAAACTTAGCACAAAAACAAAAACTAAACATGATATCAGGTCAGCTAGTAGTCAGGTAAAGCAATAATCCAATTATTCCTCTAAACTTTTTCTGATCAATAGATTTTCCATTTAAATCCTTGTCTAACTGGACAGTAGAACTCATGGGAGTGTTTATTAGCTTGGCTTTATTCATTTCATATTTTTTTAAGATGTCCTTAATATACTTTGATTGATTGATAAAAGTTCCATCATCCATTTACCTTATGTTAAACCCAAAAAAGTAGGATAATTCTTCCATCATACTCATCTCAAACTCCTTACTCATTATTTTAGAAAAATCATCATATAAGTTTTTATCAGAAGATCCAAAAAGTATATCATAAATATAGATCTGGACAATGAGTAAATTATCCCCTACTTTTCTCAGAAAAAGGGTGGTGTCTATGCTTCCCTTAACAAACTCTCTTACTAATAGGAATGTGCTAAGCCTCTCATACCAAGCTTTGGGTGCCTGTTTCAATCTATATAAGGCTTTTTTTAAATTTGTAAATATGATTTGGATATTGGGAACTCTCAAAACCTGGGGGTTGCTCTACAAAGACATCTTCCTTTATTACCCCATTTAAAAAGGCACTCTTGACATCTATTTGAAAAACTTTAAATCACTTATAACAGGCAAAGGCTAGTAGCACCCTAATGGCTTCCAATCTAGTTACAGGGATAAAGGTCTCCTCAAAATTAATCCCTTCTATTTGATTGTACCCCTTAGCAACCAATCTTGCCTTTTTCCTAACCACCACACCAGAATCATTCATTTTATTCTTAAAGACCCACTTGGTTCCTACTATACTTTGATCCTTAGGTCTTTCTACCAACTCCAAAATATCATTTCTCACAAATTGATTAAGTTCTCCTTGCATAGCTAAGATCCAAAATTTATCAGAAAGGGCTTGATTGATGTTGGTGGGTTCAGTCATTAAGATAAAGGAAGAATAGTTTACTTCCTTCCAAAGTCCATGCTTAGTTCTAACACCTTCAGAAGGGTCTCCTAAGATCAGTTCTTTAGGATGACTCAATAATTATCTCCAATCTCTAGGCAAATTTTTTTCAGGTTCTACCCTTTCCTCCAAATTTTTATTTTCTACTCCTTTGGTAATCTCTCTTACATCCTCTTCTTCATCAACTCTAACCTCCTTAGGATCAGATTCATCAAACACTACATGAGTAGTCTCCTCCACCACCAATGTCCTCTTGTTAAACACCCTAAAGGATTTTCCCACACTTGAATATCCTAAGAACACTCCTTCATCAGATTTTGGGTTAAATTTTCCTAAGGATGATTTCCCATTATTAAGAATGAAAACCTTACAGCCAAAGATATGGAGGTGGGATAGGTTTGGAGTTCTACCCTTAATAATCTTATAGGGTGTCTTATTCAGATTGGATCTAACATTCACCCTATTCAACACATAACAGGTCATGTTCACCGCTTCTGCCCAAAATTATTTTGGAAGTGAATACTCAGCAAGCATGACTCTAGCGGCTTCCACTAAGGTCCTGTTCTTCTGTTCAGCTACCCCATTCTACTAAGGGGTCCTAAGAGTTGAAAAGTTGTGGCTAATCCCTTTCTCCTCATAGAAGGTTCCAAATCTCATATTTTCAAACTCTCCACCATGATCACTATAGATGGTCAAGATCTCACAACTTAACTTTTTTTAAATCCAAGTGGAGAAAGATTTAAATTCATCAAATAACTCAGATTTATGTGATAAAAATCTAATCCAAATGAACCTCTAGTAATCATCAATAATCATAACTCCATAGACTTTTCCCCCTAAGCTGGTAGTGCTAATGGGTCTAAAGAGATCCATGTGAAGGACTTCTAAAGGTCTAGAGGTGCTGATGTCCTTAATGGTGTGGAAAGAGGATTGGACTTGCTTCCCTAACTGATAAGCATCACACAGGTGGTCCTTAGTGAACTTAAGCTTGGGGACACCTTTAATTAAGTCCGTTTGGGTGACTCTTCTAAGGGACTTCATGCTGGCATGACATAATCTCCTGTACCACAATCAAGACTTATCAACAGTAATTTTTAAGTAAAATGAAGCAACACATTCAATATTATTTAAATCAAGTATGTAGACATTATTGATCCTCTTGCCCTACAAAATAGTATTATTATTTAAGCTTATAATGCATGTGTTTGCCAGAAACTTGAAGCTGAACCCTTTATCACAGAGTTGACTGATGCTGAGTAGGTTATGTTTTAGTCCATCTACAAGTAAAACATTTTCAATCAAAAGGTTCTTAGAGTTTCCAATTATACCTATGCCCACCACTTGCCTGGTGGTGTTTTGTCCAAGATTGACCTTGCCTCCAGCCCTGGCCTCCAGCGATATGAATTGATTTGCATCTCCAGTCATATATCTTGAGCATCCACTATCCAGGTACCACATGCTCTCATGAGGTATTGTGTGAGAGTCTTCTTATGAAAAGAAGAATGCAATGCATATGTGCTGTGCTGTGAAACATGCAATTTGGGCCTCCACACCTAATGTGTACTATGGTGAATAGTGCAGGTGTGAGAGATATGTCCTAACATGCCACATGAGAAATATCTAACACTAGGAAAAGGATTAACAAATCTTAGGGGGTGATAGTGCCTCTTCCTAGGTTTGAATGATGCATATTTTAATGATTTTGAATGTGATCCTTCAAGCGATGAAGGTTTGTAAAATTGTGCAAATATATGAGGTGTTTCATTTTTCTCAAATTTACTAATTTTTACACTTAGAAATTCATTTTCCTTTTTGAGACTTGTAATTTCAAATTTCAAATAATGCTCACTACTATCTAAATCAGATGCATGAGTTACTAATTCATAAAATGCAGTTTCTAATTCAACATGCAATGCTTTGAATGAATCATGCTCAATTATCAATTTAGAATGCTTTTTATTCAGTTCATCAAATTCATCAAGTAATAATATGTGATTGATATCAAGTGCAGAATGATCCCTAAGCAAAACTTCATGCTCTTTTTACAAATTTAAGAATTCTATTTTCAGATTCGTATGAGTTTTCTTAAGTTTTCTATATGACAAATGAATTTTCTCAGAAATATCGAGTAATTAATCATAGGTTAGTTCACATACCTCTTCTTGATCAGACTGACCATGATGTTCATCCACCATCAAACACAAGTTTGTAGTCTCCTCTTCAGGTTCAGTCTCAGAGGAGTTAGATGTAAAATTCACCCAGAAAGCCTTCTGGATCCATTTCTTGTCCTTCCTGAACTTGGATTTCTCCTCACCCTTCTCCTTGCTTGGGTGAGCCTTAAGTGTAGGACAATTAACCTTTATATATCCAGGCTTCTTGCATTCAAAACAAACTGTATCAGAAGAACCTTTAAAATTTTTGCTACTCTTACCTTTGTTCCACTTCTAATAATTCTTGTGTTTCTTTCTTAGAAAGCTTTTGAATTGCCTAGTGATTAAGGTAACATCATCGCTATCAGACCCAGAAGTATCAATATCCATATTGTTGTCCTTCAGCGCCACAATTTTCTCTTTCTTCTTCTCACCTGCAATAAGCTATCTTTGGTTCACTCCTTGCTCGTAAGTAGTCAGTTATCCAAGTAAGTTATCAATAGAATAATTGTTCAAATATTTTGATTGAGTGATAGAAGTTATCTTTGCATCATAGGAAGAAGGCAAACATCTCAAGATTTTGTTAACTTTTTCATAATTGGTGAGTTCTTTTCCTAAGGCATCCAAGGAAGTGACGATTTGTGTGAACCTAGTGTACATTTCAAATATTGACTCACTAGATTTTATGCGAAAGAGTTTGTAGTCATGAAGCAGAATGTTCAATCTAGACTATTTAACTTCAGTTGTGCCCTCATAAGTGATACATAATTTATCCCAAATTTCTTTGCCAGTTGTACAGGTTGACAAACGCATGTAATCTTCATATTTTAAAAAATAGAAAAAATAGTTCAAGCATTTTGCATTCAGTTGTGTTAAATCTCAATCATCAAAAGTCCATTCGGTAAAAGAAAGTTCAATTTTAATATCATTGAAAAGTCTAAAAGGTGCTTCATAATCATCTTTAATAAACATCCACATGTGATAATCAATTGATTGAAAAAAGGTGGACATGTGAGTTTTCCAAAAAATCAAATGGTATGTTATCAAACAAGGGTGGACAAGTAATGGAATAACCTTCAGTAGTATTTCTATTACCAAAGTTAGCTATGGATCAAATTTAAAAGTTTTTCAAAGCTAGATTTTATGAATCCCGCTCTGATACCACTTAAAAGTTCATTAGAGATATTAAGCCCTTATGAATTAGCCTGAGGCTAACCAAGCGGGGGGTGAATTGGTATTTTTAAAAATTTGTGAGAAAAAATAATTTAGAAAATCTTTTTGAATGTTTTAAATTAATTACAATTTTGCGATGATGTGACGATAACAAAATAATAACTACAATCACATGATCATCATCAGAAAAATAAATGCAAAAAATAATCAGAAAGAACACACCAGATTTTATAGCAGTTCGGTCAACTTGACCTACATCCACTCCTCGGAGCCTCCCCTTTAGGTATTGCACTAACACAAAGTGACTCTCCTTCTGCTCCCACAATAAGATGGAGAAGCCTTTACAAAACACCTTTCCACCAACCCAGTGAGGCAGGGAACCCAGACTCCTTTCGCTTCCTCCTGAAGAAGGCACAGAACCTTACCTCATTTTGCTTCCTCCTAAAGCAGGCAGAGTACCTTGATCTTCTTACAGATGATCCTTCCATAGAGACGCGAAGGATAAGAGATGACTGGTGGAGAAGATGACTCAGATCCTTTTTTGGAGCATACATTATGAACACCTCATAAATGCCACCTCACAAGATCCTCTCTCTCTCCCTCCCAAGCTCTCTCTCTCCTTCTCAAAGCTCGCACAAGAAAGGATAGTGGAAAAAGATCTCAATGATAGAAAATAAGAGATCTTAAATATGATAGCTCAAAAATTTCCCTAAATTTTAACTAACTATCAAAGATCGTCCAGAATAATTGGTAGATTATCTTGTATGATCAGTGTAAATAAGACCCTTATGGCCTGGACGATCTGGTTCTTTTGGATGATTAGAAGACAAATTCTATTCATATCATCCAGGATGATTTTGTGATCATCCTGGATGATTAGTTCAAACCAGGAATATCATCTAGAAGATAGCTTGGGATGTCCAGGAGAAAAACCTGGATAATTTGAAGAAAATGAATTGATTGTCCAGGACAATAAGTATATCATCATGTATGATTTGTTCAAAATTGCCCAAAATCGTCCGGCACACTATTCAGGTTGTACAGGTAAATCATACTGGATTATTTGAAAATGACTTGATTGTCCAGGATAATATTGATATCGTCCCGTACGATTAGTTAAAAATCGGGAATATCGTCCGTTAGATTGTTTGGGTCATCAAGGTGAAATGCACTGGACGATCAGGTTTTCTAATTGATCTTGTGAACCTAAAAGAATTAGGCACTCAACTAGAAATGAAAAGGTTTGCTATCATCAAAATCATAATCCTTGAATCCAGATTCACAAGACTCTTGACCCTAAACTATTCTCAACTAAGGGGACATCCCTTTGTATTCTAGCAGACGGATCAATCATTTCTTCTCCGTTGACTGATAACTTGAAGTTTTAAAATTTTATTCTAAACTGGATCGAGTTGCCAGAGGTGATTTCTTCTACTGTCAAGTTTCTATCCAAGGAGAAGATGAGTTTTATAGCCATTTGAGTATGTTTGATTTCCTGGAATTTAGGAAGTGACTTGAATTAGTTGATTTGAAGTTAAATTTGAGTTCTGAACTTGATTGAATTTTATTAAATCTTGAATACTAACATGTTGAGTTTTCAACCAACATGAGGGTTTAAAAAATTGATTGAGAAAATCCAGGGGAACTTGGCTCGACTCTTTCACTTTAGAAGTTGACTTCAAGATTAAATGTATATATATAAATTTAAAATAAATTTCAAAATAAATATATATATACACATATATAAAAGTATAAATTTTTGAAATTAGAATTTAATTAAAAATAACTTCAAAATATATTTATTTTCGAGAGATACTCTAATTTCTAAAATAATTTGAAAATATTTTTTTATTTTAAAAATATTTAATATAATATTTTATTAAATAATACTTAAATATTGAAAATATTAAAGTAATTCAAATTATTTAAAATAAATAAAGTTTTAAATCTTAAATTTAATTTCAAATTAAAATATTTAAAATTCTAAAAAATTTTGAGGTATTATTTGTATTTTTTTGATTTATTTGAATTTCTTATGAATTTTTTAAGTTTAATGTTAATTAAAGAATCTAAATTAATTTAAAATTAATTAATCTTCAAAAAATCATTAAATTGCATTAAAGTAAGTCTTAATTTATTTTTAGAATTTTAAAAGGTTTAAAAATGTTTTTTTAATTTTCAAAATTAATTTAATTTAATTTTAACTAAATATTAGTCAAATAATTCAAAATTTAATTAATTAAAAATTATTTGAAATATAAATAGTTCTTAAATTAAATTTATTTTAAAATTAAATATTAAAATTAATTATCTTATTTTTTAAATATTTATTTGAAATTATTTAAGTTAAGATTAATTAAATATTAATATATTAATAATATTTAAAATAATTAATTAATAAATCTTAAATTAAATTAAAATTTAAATTAAACTAAATTTTGAAATGAAAATAGTTTGAATATTTATTGGAATGATTAAAACATATTTTAAAATAAAATTCTAAATTTTATTAAAAAAATTATTAATTTTTTTTCTTAATGAATATTAATTCAAAATAATTAATAATTAATAATTTAAAATAATTTAAAATATAATTAATCTTTAAAATTAATAATAAATTTAAATTAAATTATTTAAAATTTTTTAAAAAACATTATTTTATAATATATATATATATATATTTATTTATTTATTTATTTAAAATATTTTTTAATAAAATTTTTTTATAATAATTTAAATTTAAAATCATTTTATATCAAATGGCGGCGTGGATGACACATGGCAGCATCCTATTCACCTTATCCAAAATGTAGCATCAGCAGGCTACGTGGCGGCCTACCATTCGTCAGATCAAAAATGGGGCGGTGGCGGGCTACATGGCTCAATGGGATTGGCCATCCAGACCTTGAACGTGTATTTCTAATCAATTATAATGATTGGTTTGGCGATGGGCCCATGTGTTTTCACTAATATGACTCAGTGGGGATCTTGTGTCGTTCGATGCTCCGCATTTTGAAATCTAGGCCCAGATCGAGCCAAACAGAGATCTAACCACGGGATCAGATCAGCAATCTTGACTAGCCGCAGGATGACCTTATCAAGATCATTGATCGTAAGATCAACCATCCACGATTTACATAAGGAAGGGGTTACATAAATTGAGCCCTAGAATCAATTTTTGAGCTCATTCTCATGATCTGATTAACCAAACTGCACAAAATTTTAAGCAGAGATGGTAAGCATGAAGAGCATTGATGTGGAATTAAAATCATGGTTTAAAATAAGCTTTTTGAAAAGCTAAATTATTCTAAGTGTCCTAGACTAGGTTTTAGGATTATACCTCACATAATATATTGATTTGGATGAACTTGCGCTCTCAGAACTTGTAGTTTTTTTTTTTTTGCTTTTAATACAATAGAAAACTCCTCGAGCTGAAAATACCTAGATCGGGCGGTATAGCTCCTTGGACAAAAATGCTTGGACTCACCGGAAAGCTTGTCGTTAGCAACACTGACCGATTAGATTTGGCTGGGGAAGTATAGAAGAGGCTATGGGGAGCTCAATCAAAAAGAGATTGGGTTCTAGAGAGGCTTGAGTAGAGAGAGAATGGAAAGTTGAGAATGAGTTAATTTTGAGGGATTTTACCCTATTCAAGTTACCCTAGGCTCAAGAGATAGCTAAGATTGACTACAGATCCTCCTTGATGGCTGCCACCTCTCCCTGGGGTGATTGGGATGGTAGGGAATCAAGAGGACAAAAGGACATGAGGTGGAAAGCCTCTTTTATCCTTTGCAGCACATGTGAGTGATTAGGCTTAACTTAGGGATTAAGATTAACATTAAGAACATTCCAGAACTTGATTAATGGTGCTAGAGTGGTAGGGTTTGCAGTAGGTTGGCTTAAGTAAGGGATTTGACCTTTTTAAGGGATTTCAAGCTCTTATTGATTGTTTGACTAGTTAAATAGTCAATGGATGCTTAGGTTGATTTGAGGGATAGGTAATTTACCATTAAGATGACTTGGGTAACTAGGTTGACCTAGGGCTAGAGTTTGGGCTTGACACGTTTGAAATGATGAATGGGGTCTGGTAGAAGTTATCCCAAGGTCTAGGGAGGTCATTTGGGTCAAAACACTTATTTAGGCCCTTAATAGGCTTATCTGGTCAACCTAGGTTGACTTGGTCCACCAGGTTGACCCAAGGCCTAAATTTAGGTCCAACAAGTTTGGTTTGATATTTGAAATTTGCTGGAAGTGATCTCATGCAATATGGAGATCATTTGGTTTAAAGTGACTATTCACACCCCTAAGGGGTATTTTGGTCAAAAAGGGTTATCCTAGTCAACTAGGCTTGACCAGGGTCTGGGTCCATTACACTCCTAATGCTCTTTAGGATGCATTGGAGGGGGTTTTCGAGTTTGATTTGAAATGGCTAAGTTGGGGTTTAGTGAGAACTCCAAAATTGCCCTTAAGGGGCATTTTGATCATTTTGACCCCTTGTCAACTGGGGATCAAAATTGGTCTATCAAAACATAGTTTAATATTTAACAAGTCAATATCAAAGGTCTGGAAGTGATTAGAGGCTTTGGAGAAAGCTTTAACATCAAAATCCCTGGGTGGTAGGTCTAGTGGCATAGGCCATAAATATTTGAAGGTTTTAGAGCCTTTGGATTTTATTCCAGTTTCTGAGATAAGAGACCTCAGATTGAGCTCAAATTTGGAGGGTTTCCTCTAAGGACATGTCCCATAATGTACAATTGATAGACTCTAAATGATAGGTTATTTGACTGTGGTTTGAAGTGTTTGAAAATTCACTAGAAAAGGCTTTCATGACCTGAGTCCTTAGCCTTGAGATTTAGTCTGGAAGTCTGGATTTGATCTGGATTTTGCATTCAAATGTTGGAATTTGAGTTATCCAAATTATTCATGATCATTTGAATGATCATAAATGATTGGATAGGATCAAGGTTAGATTGGAGGCTGGATTAGAGTTTAAACTAGAATAAAGGTTTAGATTTGATTTGAAGCTTAAATTGATCTAAGATCTAGGTCAATCCTAGAGTCTATATTGATTCTAGAGTTTAGGATAATCCTAGGATATAAATGGATCTTAGGTTCTAGAGTTATCTAAGATCTGAACTGATCCTAGGGTCTAGATTGATCTATAGCCTAGATAGATCCTAGGCTTTGAAATCTATGAGAATCCTAAAGACTAGAAGTCCTAGGGACTGAGTTCTAGAAGGATCCTAGGATCTAGATAGATCATAAGGTCTGGGTCTAAGTTGATATTAAATCAGAATTGATACTAGGGTCTGGGTTAACCTGGAGTCTTGGTTGGGTCCTAATGACCTCATACAAAAAAGAGGTCAACACCTGCTAAAGAAGTTAATTGTCTTATCTATGTTGAAGCTGAGGATATGCTTCATTCCAACATTTTGATGGATATCATGATTCCTCCTCGTGGAAATACTCTTATTATATTTGAAGAATTAATTACTAATCTTACTGCTAATGAAGATTGTATGAATAAGTTACATAAGGATGTTCAAATTTTAGATAAGCATGATGATCTTAATGAGGACATGAATAAACCTCTTATTGATAGCATTTACCGTATTTTGGAAAATAATATATTTGATAATTTCATCATTGCTTCTAATCCTTTATCACTTATAGTTGTTAAAGATGATACTCATATACTTGAACTGAATAAATCATAAGCTCCTTATAATATAAATAAAATTAATTCTCATATTTTTAATCAATTTCAAGTTCTATGAATAGTGATAAAACATTGGGTATTGCTTTAGATTCATCCGGCCTCATGAGGAGTGATGCTTATAAGGAAGGTGAAATTGCACCTAATTTTACTGATGCTTAGGTTGCTACAGAAGCTAAGGAATCCTATGCTAAGATTATTACTTCTGGGTCATCACAGGACGGTAATGTTGGTAATAGCATGGAGGATGACGTCTTTACTTTAGTCGGCAAAAAGAAACATAAAGGTAATAAAAATGTTTCTTTACTTAATCCTTATGTTACGAGGGCTCAAACACTTTCAAACTAGGCTAATGGTTAAAGCTCTTATATTGAATGTGAGGGGTGTAGGGGGTTTAGATTTCAAAAATAGAGTTAAAAATCTTTGTAGGGTGCGTAATATTTCAGTTTTAGTTTTATTAGAACTGATTATTTCTATTTCTAAGCTAATTTCTATGGCTTCTTGACTTGATTTTAAAATGAATTTTGTGAATTATTCCAACAAACATTGGATTTTTTTGGAGGAATCATGTCTAGATTAACATTTTGTTTAATTTCCCTCAAGTTGTTCATACTCAAATTGGTTATTTCTACTAAAATAATATTGGTCCTTTTTCTATTCATCATGTTCTCATTCTGGTAGACAAAATCTTTGGAATCAGTTAGCTAATTTCTCTGTTAATGCCAATGTTTCATGGCTCGTTTGTGGTGACCTTAATATTATTATTGCTTCTTCTAAAAGAATTGGTGGCAATATTCTTAATGATCAAGCTATGGAAGATTTTAATAACATGATTTTTCCTATAATTTACAGGATACTGGCTTTTTTGGCAATGTTTTTTCATGGAATAGAGCCACTATGTGGCAAAGATTGGAGTGTATTTTGTTTAATGACAATTGAATTTTTTATTTTTTTATGAGTCATGTTGAGTATTTGATTAGATCTCTTTCCGACCATGCTCAACTTTTACATAGCATAAACTTGCCTTCAACTTCTTTTTATGGTTCCTTTAGATTCAAAAATATGTTTCTTTTAGATGAGGTGTTTATGGAAATTGTGGAAAACACTTAGCATGCTCCACTTGTTCTTGATGATAAATTCGGTATGGCAAGACTTTGGTTTAACTTGAAAATATTGAAGCAGAAGTTGAATTGGTGGAATAAATGTGTTTTTAAACAAAAATTCACTAACATTTTTGAAACTAAAAAGAAGGTTCTTGATTTGAATAACATCTTTATGAATGATCTTACTCATGATAATTTAGCTCTTCTTAATCAGTCTAAAGTGTTACCTTTTCAACTTCAAAATAAGAAGGAAGTTTTTTGGAGATTACAAGTGGCTTTTACATTTTTTTGGAAGGTGAAAAAAACACAAATTTTTTTCATGTTATTGTTAATAAAAAAAGTTTATTAATCATATTCATAAGATAAATTTGCTAAGTAGTATTTCTTATGTAATGAGGATTTGATTGCTAGTTCTGGTATGGATTACTTTAAATGCATCCTTAATAATAGTGTAAGCATTAATCCTATTATCGACACGAGTGTTATCCCTGATCTTATTAATGAGGAAGATAATATCTTCCTTACTCAAATTCCTATTGAAAATGAGATCTAGGAAACCATCAAAGGAATGAATTTGTATTCTGTGGCCGGCCAGCTACTATAATCATCTAGAATAGATGAAATAATCTTTACATTGCTACAAGAAGCTTTGGATGCAATCAAAACATCATCCGTAAAAAGCAAGTGTGTTATTTTTGGAGTATTTGGCGCAAGCTTAATACCCAAGTCATTGCCTCTTTCCACAAATGCTCTGGACAAAAGTTCAGAACAAATAATAAAAAGGCTAGGAGATAACGGGCATCCTTGCCTGAAGTCACATTAAGCCTTAATCCATCCACTTTTCTTCCCATTAATAATAATAGAATATAACGGGTTGCAAATGCATTACATAATTAGATTTATGAAACCAACAGGAAAACCAACATCATACATGATCCTATAGAGAGTTTCCCAACTCATGCTATCATAAGCTTATTCTATGTCTAGCTTGAGTAGTATAAAACCAGGTTTTGATTTGGAAAATCTCAGCTTATTGACCAATTCATGAGCCAAAAGATAATTATCTGAGATCATTCTACCCAAAATAAAAGCACCTTGATTTTTCGATATAATTGTTGGAAGACAAGTTCTCAGCCTACTCAAAATCAAACCAGCTACCATCTTGTAAAGAGTTTGACACAAGCTTATAGGATGGAACATACCTGGTTTGGTAGCATTAGGACTTTTTGGAATAAGAATAATCAACATCTCCTTCCAATTATCTGGCATGACACCAGCCTTGAGGAAGTGAATGACAACATTCCACACCTCTTCATTCACTATGTTCCAAAAATGTTTAAAAAAACAAGGATTCACACCATCATTTCCAGGGGCTGTATTGTTATTCATTTTCATCACCACCGAGAGCAGTTCCTGTTTTGTAAAACCAGCAGATAGCAAAGATTTTTGCACCTCACTCAGCACTCCTGCAGGTTGAAACCCAGGCATCTTGGATAACGAGCATTATCTTTTCCTCCATTTTTTCTTGAAGTAATCTTCAAACATCGCCTGAATATCCTCAGGATCCATAATGACTTGCCCATTGGAATCTACCATTTGATTAATCATATTATTGTTCCGTCGAGCTAATGCAAAAGCATGAAAAAAATGTGAATTCCAATCTCCCTAATCTAACCAGTGAGATTTTGAACGTTGCTTCCACCACATAGCCAATCTAGAAAGAGTCACCTTAAGATCATTCACCTTCCTTCTCAAAACCAGTAATTTTGCTGGGTCCAGTCCACTTTGGCTTTCCTTTTCTTATAAAGAAAATATAGCCTTTTACAACTCCTCTTTGGATTTGTTTAAATTTTTAAACTTACTTTTACTCCAAAAGAAAAGGTTTTTTAGAGACCTTTTCAACTTCCTTTGAAGGACGTCAGAAGGATTACCAAAATCATTTCTCCTCCAAGCATTGATCACAACACCCCTTGAAGCTTCATAAGAACACCAAGCATTTTCAAATTTCAAGGTTTTCTGCTTACTCACAGAAGAATTGAGGTTAAGCAATAGAGGACAATGATCAGAGGCTACTCTCGGTAGGTGTTTAGTTATAGCAAAAGGAATCTAACTTAAAGCTTTCGTATTAAGACAAATTTTATCCAATCCTTCCCAAATCCTGGCATTCCCCTCTTTATTGTTGCACCAAGTAAATTTTGGTCCAACAGTCCCAATATCATGAAGATCATTATTGGTGAGGAATTCCTTCATCTCCTGAGGTCCTTGAGAAAACACAAACCTCTGTCCTCCCATCTTATCATTTTTGAAAGTATGCAGTTAAAATCACCTCCTAAAATACAAGGCATGTCCTTAGAAGTGTAACCTTCAATCAACTCCCACAATTTCCTTCTTTCATACTTATCCTTATTGGCATAAACAGTAGAGACATTCCACAAATCACCATTAGGGCTTTTAAGACTTCCAATAATACATTGGGAGGAGGAGTTTAAGATCTTAAAAGAAGAAATCTTATTTCTCCAAAGCACCAAAATACCGCCAGCTTTACCTCTAGCATTGACATGAGAGAAATCCCATTCACTACCAATGATTCTCTTAACTTCAGAAGCATCCATCGAGCATAACTTTGTTTCTAACAGACCAATGAAAAAAATACCATAGTCCCCTACTAGACTACGAAGGTAGTGGGAAGCCTCTTTTTTCTTCGCTCCCCTATAATTCCAAAAAAGAATATACGTCATTGTTTAAGATTGGGGGTGAAACCCCCATTCTTTTTAGCTTTCCCTCCTTTCATCTTCCTATTATGAGCAATAATGTTACTTGAGCCTAAAGATTTGAGCTCTTTCAAAAGCTTAATTTTTTTACCAGATGAAGAGCTTCCCATCACAGCCACCTTCAGCTTTGACAGATCCTTACCCTCTTCCTGGCATATTTTTGGCTTCCCACTACAAGGAATTACCAAGCTTCCTCTACTACCCATTTCCTTGCCAAAAATTTCTCCTTCCTCAGCACACCCATCCTCATAAACTCCCAAAACTTCAATGTTTCCATTACTCAAGGAATAAAGTTCCCTGTTAAGATTACCATCAGTTTTAAGATAGGGATTACCTGAGTTAGCCAGCAATCCATTAGGATCTACTTGAGTTCGCAAGCATCCCTTCCCATCATCTTTCTTGCCTTGTTCACTACCAGAAATGGCTGAATCAATATAACCGACTGCTGAAGAATCACAAACTGTATCCTCAATCCCACATCCAAGAGCCACCATAGAGGCTCCATTTGCTTCCAGATTTCTCTCCTTGATAGCAGGTTGATTGGTAGCCATCATCACACCAACCTCCTCCACATTATTGATCACCATACACTTTCCACCATCAGATTTATAAAACTCTTCCTTATCTTGGATGGTAAGCACCTTCTCTGGACTTACATGAACAGTCTTTTGAGCCAATTGCAATACCTGATCAGGGATATTATTTTTCTTCACAAACTTTAAATTTGAAGCATAAGCAAACTCTCTATATTGGCCAGCCCTTCTACCTTTCTTACGGTTAACAAAAACCCAGGAACCATAAGAGGCAGAATCCATTTTCCCAATCTCCTTTCCCACAACAGCCCCCTCTCCACCATCATTGCTAACTCCCACCACCTCCTTAGGAACATCACAAACCTTATTACATTCAGCTTTCACAAGCCCAATCAATCCACATTGGAAGCAAAAGGATGATATTTTTTCATATTCCACTTTTTGAAAAAATCTCCCCGAAATACTATCCACCCAAACTCCTAAAGGAAGACCTTGATCAATCTTCACCCTTACACAAATTCGTGCAAACTCACGTCTACCCCACTGGAACAAATTCCCATCCAACATAAGTAGTGTACCTATCATAGATGCAATCCTTGCTATGTTCTTTTCATCCCAACAATGAAGAGGAAGGTGTGGCATCCTAACCCATATTAGAGAAGTCAATCCCTTCATAGATAATGGTGAAAAACCCAGCTTCCAATTTTCCATACCAATTATGTGTCCATTCACAAACCAGGGACCACCAGATAGAATAGCCTCCATTAGTTCGTTGGATTTGAAAGAACATAAAAACCAGCCTTTTCCAAGAGTAGTGAAATGGAAATTACCAAATTTGCTCCATGTCCGCCTCACATCCCATGCTACCAAATGTGAAGGCATTTCCTTTCCAAAAACTTTGAACACTAAGGAATTAGTCAACCTGCTAGCATTCAAATTCTCCATATCATTGCATAACTTCACTGCCTTTCCATCCTTGGACAAAACCAAATCCTCTTCCTTTAAGTTTAACTTAATATAAGGCTTAGTACTCCATGGATTAGCATTCACTTCAAAGTTATTTCTCTTGGGCAAACCATCAGTTACCTTATCCACAACCGCTGCCTCATTGTCTATTAAACCTAGTTTAAATCTCTAAGGACTATCCTCTGTTCGGACAGGATTCGCATGATTCTCCACACAATCATCCAGATCAGCTGAGACACAATTCCTCACTTCCAATAAATCAGAACTGTTATTCACTTGATTTCCCATAGATATTGGTTTATAATTGCATGCAGGCAAGACACCTTTCCTCTTTGAATCAACAGACGACTTATTTGGGATATGAAAACCTTTGCTAACTGAACAAAGGGAATTCGCATTTATCTTGCTGTCAGGGATAGAAATTGCATTTGAAATCCCAAAATGATTCACAAAGATCTTTGTACCCGAAGAGGAAGACCCCGGATCAGGAGAGAAATTATTTAAAACTGGGAAATCAGTAACCTTACAGTCCCCAATTGAAGCAACATTCTTCCCCTAACCTTCGACAAGAAAAAACTTATTCTGATGCTCAATAATCCTTCCTGAGATTACCAATTCTCCTCTTGCCCTACGACGACAGACATTCTCATCTTCGAGATCCAACTCATAATAATGACGCCAAAGATCAGAGATCTCCGATGAAGGCAAAGATGGCCGGCGGCCTTCCGCCACCATGCCTGAACTCTCTGCCGAAGAGTCAGACGGAAAAACTATGAATCAAAATTTTAAAAATTCACACTTTCTCTCTCTAGAATCCCACACTTTCTCTCTCTAGAATCCCACACTTTCTCTCTCTAGATACCCAAGATTCATTTGGAAAGGCTATAATGAATAATTTGGTTAAGGCTCTATTGAGTGGAATGATTGTTGATGATGATTCGAATATCTCTTAGGAAAATCATAGGAATAAAGTTTTAGATAAGGATACGGTTATTGAGGATGGAACCATTGCTAATTCAGCTAAGGTTCAGTGTGTTGTGAATCACATCAATGAGGTGGGAATAGAAAATAAAATTGCACAAGTTGACAGGGAGGGTGATTACATTGAGGAGGGGGAAATCCTTGATCAAAATTCTGAATCTCTTATGGCTATTAAAGAAGGTTTAAATAATGGTACTATGGCAACTCCTAATTCTAAAGGGAAAGCTGAGAATAATGAGGAAGCTCATGTGAAGGCCTCCAAAAAGAAAAATAAGCATAACAAGAGCTTGGTTGATAGCATCTTGAGGTTTATTAGGGCTTTAAATATTACCTCATCATCCAATTGTTAAATCTCTCATTTGGAACATTATTGGGTTGGAGGATTCCTTGTCTAGGGATAGAGTCAAAAATCTTTGTAGGATGCATAACATTAATTTACTTATCTTAATTGAACCTTTAGTTTCTTCTTCTAAGATAGATTGCATGCGTAACAAACTTGGTTTTCATTTGGCCTTTAGTAATTATTTTAAAAAGATTTGGAATTTTTTGAATAATTTGGTTTGTTTAAACATTATTGCTGACTTTCCTCAAATTATGCATACTAATATCAATGTTTATCAATTTTCTGCCAATGCTTCTTTTGCCTATGCTTCTTATTCAAGATATGAAAGGAAAACTTTATGGAATCAGCTTTGTGATTTTTCCTAGATTACTTCTGCTCCTTAGATTATTAGTGGTGATTTTAATACTATTACTAATGGTGCTAAAAGAATTGGGGGGCAGCCTTCAAATTCTTAGGCTATGGAAGATTTCACTGAAATGATTAAAAATTGCAATCTTCTTGACATTGTTTTTTTGGGGAATGTTTTTATTTGGAATAAAGCTACTATGTGTGAAATATTAGACCTCATTTTATTAAATAATTTTTGGATTTTCTTCCTTTTCTATGACTCACATTGATTAGTTAAGAAGAACTTTATTTGATCATTCCTCCTTACATTTAAATATTTTTCAACAAAGTAGCAACACTCCAACTCCATTTAGATTTTAAAACATGTGGATTTTAGATGATTCATTTTTTACTATCATCAATAGCAATTGGTATGCTCCTTTATTCCCTTATGAGATAATGTTGGGGGTATGACTAGATTTTTGTTCAAGCTTAAATGGCTTAAACAAAAATTAAACTGGTGGAATTTGATAATATTTCTCACACTGAGGATTTGGTTAATAGTGCTGACATCAACTACATGAATAACCCCTCCTCTAAGAATCTTGTTTTACTCAATGAAGCTAAGGCCACATTGTTCAAACTCTAAGAAAAAGAGGAGGTTTTTTGGAGACAAAAGGCTTCCTCTAAATTTCTTGTTGAGGGAGATAGAAACACTAAATATTTTCAGAATATTGCTAACTACAAAAAAGTTGATAGTTATATTCACAAAATTACTACTCCTAATGGTGTCTCTATTGATTCTCCTAGTTGATTTATGTTTCTGGTATTGATTATTTTAATAAGGTTTTCAACAAAAATTTCTCTCCAAATTTAAATATTGATTGCTCTTTTTTTCCTTCTCTTATTACTAAGGAGGACAATAGTTTTTTAACTATGATGCCTTCTGAGGATGAAATTTGGTTAACTCTTAAAAGTATGAATACAGATTATATTGCTGGCCCTGATGGGTTTTCCACTAAGTTTTTTAGAAATGGTTGCCCGTCACTAAGGATGATCTCATGAATGCTACTAAGGATTTCTTCTTCGGAAATCCCTACCCCAAGTTTTTACTTCTACCTCTATTCTTCAATCCCTAAGAGCGATGTTATTAACTTCTAGAATGACTTTCACGCTATTAGCTTGTGTTATTTTTTCAATAAGCTTAATGCTAAATTACTTATAGGAAGAATTGTTATTTTATCACCTAAAATTATGTCCTTGGAACAAACTGGCTTTGTTAAAGGTAGGTCTATTTTTGATAATGTTTTATTTGCCCAAGAATTAGTGCATGACTTGGAAGCTAGAACTTCTGGTGGGAATATTATTTTTAAGGTTTGTATCTCTAAAGCTTATGATTATTTAAATTGGGATTTCCTTTACATGATGTTAAAGATTTTTTGGTTTAATATGGTCTTTATTAATCTTATTAAAAATAGCATTGAAAAATATTTCTTTTCTGTTATGATCAATGGTAAGTGTCATGGTTATTTCAAATTAACTCATGCGCTTAGACAAGGGGATCCTTTATCTCCTGCTCTATTTATTATAGCTACTGAATTTCTTTCTAGTGACCTTAACAAGCTTTTTTTAAATACTCCTAATTTACAATTTAGAACTCTTGGTGGTTTCCCTATTTCATTTGAGCTTTGCTAATGAATCACTAACAGCTCTATTAAAATGCTTTATATTCTTTTAAAATTTCTTGAGCAATTTCAAAGAGCTAGTAGTCTTGCTTTTAATCATCACAAGAGCTGTTTCATTACTTCAAATTCTAATTCTATTCAAAATATTAGTGCGATTCATGACAATTTTGGTTTCTCTCATAAGAGCTTACCTTTGAAGTATTTAGGGACTCCTCTTTTTAGAGATAAGAAGAGGTCGCACTTATTTGGTGACATTTTCAAAGCTATTCATAATAAACTTAACTTGGGCTTTTAATTTTCTTTCTTATGGTGGTATGTTGGTTTTAATTAGACATGTTCTTTGTTCTATTCCCATTTATCTTTTTCACACCTTATGCCCTTCGGTGAATGTTTTTAGTAGAATGGAAAGGCTTTTTAATATTTTTTTTGGGTGCTAAGGATTGCAAGTCTGCTTTCATCTGGGCTTCTTGGGCTAAATCCTCTAGGGTTATTGAGGAAGGGAATCTTGGTTTTAAAATGATGCTGACATGGCTATAGGTTTTGCTTACAAACTCTAGTTTTCTTTTAGATCCAGGAAAAGTTTATGGGCTAAATTCATGACTGATAAATACTATGCGGGTCATCATCCTCTTATTTGTCACTTTAAACAAGGTGATTCCTTTAATTGGAGAAGATTTTGTTCCATTAAGTGGGAGGCAGAACATTTTATTCAATGGGGCATGGGGATGGGTAACATCTTCTTTTGGTATGATAAGTGGTTGGGTAATTTTTCTATTGATAGTTTATTGAATTTGCATTATACTTTGCTTGCAAAGTTAATTATTTTATTCATGATGATATATAGAATGTTAATTTACTTTGTGATAATGTTCCACATTTTATTGTTAGTCTCATTCTTAAGATTCCTCTTCAATTGGATAAAAAGGATTCCATTATGTTTACTAATGCCAATGGTGGTAAGTTTGCTTTGAAAAAGTTTGGAATTCTATCAGGCAACCCTTACCTAATTCTGTACTTTTCTCGACTATTTGGGATCAAGCTATCCCTTCATCTTATTCTATTTTATTTTGGAGGATTTTGCATAATTATTTACCAGTAGAATATACTATTATGAAAAAAGGTTTTTATATTGTCTCGAAATGTCAATGTTGTTATCACATTGAAAACATTAATCATGTTTTTGCTAATGGTCCTATATCTATGAAAGTTTGGTTATATTTTCATAATATTTTTAATGCTCATTTTTTGTAATAATTATAGTTCCATTACTAACATCTTAAAAGCCTAGCTAACTCCTTCTAAAGGTCATATTCATAACATTGTGTCTGTTCTCATTTGTTGGTTTCTTTGGAGGAGTAGAAATGAAGCAAAGCATGATGATATTTGTAAGATTGCTACGAGTATTATTGGTAAAATCAAAGATAAAATCTTGTAATTTTCTTTAGCCAACTTGATTAAAGATAATGCTTTCAAAGGTTATTACCCTATTGTTATTGAATTTGGTGTCCATTCATTTAGATTCCATGGTAACTACTCATAAAATTATGAGATGGATTAAACCTATGGTTAGGTGGTTTAAACTCAACACTAATAGTTCTCTGAATAACTCTAAGGCGGGTTGTGGTGGTCTGATTAGGGGCTCTAATGGCCATGTTATCATTACTTTTGAGGGTCCTAGTCTTTCCAACATTATGAAATTTGTTGAGATTCAAGCACTGCAATATGGGTTACATTTATGAATTTCTTTAGTTATCACTCAAATTTGGGTGGAAGTTTATGCCAAACTTCTTATTCATTATATTAATGGTACTATGTTGTCCAATCCATCATTCTTTTATTTGATTAGAGATATCAAGCAATGGCTCGCGCTCATTTCTTTCTCTATTAATCATGTTTTCCGTGAAGGTAATGTGGATACTGATTGTCTTGCTAAACTTGGTTGTAATTTAAGAGATTTTACTGAATATATTAATAACTCTTTATCGGATAAATTGAAGGGGTTGGTGAGATTAGGTCATTCTGGTTTGCCTTATATTCGGTCCAGTTAAGGTCATCAAAAACCTTGGTCTTTCCTTGTGTTAGACCTTTTTAATCTTTTAGTGCCCTATTTTTGGGTGTTTCTATCTTTTATGTTCCATTTTGATTTTGTTTATTTCATGTCATTTTCTTTACTCATTGTTATGGTTTTGGGGGTTTGGTTTTTGTGTGGTCTGGTGAAATCTAATTTGTTGTCTGGAGATTTTATCTCTTTGTTTTCTAGAGTTTTTTCCTGTTTTGTTCAAGTGGTACCTTAGATGTTTTTTGGGTTTTTTTTGGCTTTTATTATGATGTGTTGTTGTGGTTTTAGGCTATCTTGAGCTTTGTTTGATCTGGCTATGATTGTATCTTACTGAAGTTTAACTTTTATCACCTATGATGCTCATCTTGTCCTCCTCGAATGCATACAGGGTCGAGTGGTTGGGGTATTGGGTTGAAAGTTATGGTTCAGGAAGAGTTCAATCTTTATTGGATTGGTAGTTGGAAATTATGGATATGTATGGTATTTTTGGATCCTTCTATTTCTCTCTTATCTATATACTATAATTATAACCCTATTAGTGTTTTCTATGTTATGGGTGTTCTGAATGTGTTGATCAATGTCAGTTTTAAGGAGTTTTGTATGGATTTCTATGTCCTTTTTGTCTGTTATCCTTTTATCTTTTGCCAATGGCTGGTTTGATTATTTGCATTGGTGGTGGTTTAGATTTGAATAGTGGGTGATTAATAATAGTTATGATAATCATGATACTACACACTTGAGCCACTATGCCATTTGGATTTGAACTCCCCAAGCTATGATAATTATATTTATGTGGTTTATTTATCTACTGCTAATTATGGGGAAGTTATGGGTTTATTTAGCTCTTGATAACGCTGATATATGTTGTTGCATATCATGGTTTTGGTGTCACTTCTATTACTGTTACTCCATTTTAAAAGATAGAATTATTAATTGGAGGAAGCCTGCGGAGGGCTATTTTAATCTTAATACTGATGGGTCTAGGAATAATTTGAATGCTGGTTATGGTGGTATTATTAGGGATTTTAATGGTTCCGTGATTGCTGCCTGTGCAGGTCCCTGTACTGCTAATACTACTATTAAGGTTGATATTGAGAGTCTTATCTATGGTATTCAATTATGCATCTCCTTAGGCATCACTAATGTTTGGATTGAAGTGGATGTTATGCTCTCAATTCATTATATTAAGGGAAACTATTATTCCAATCCTGCTAATTTTTATAGGTTAAGAGATATTAAGTATTGGATTTCCTTCATTACGTGTTCTATTACTTATATTTTGTGGAAAGGAAATGTTGTTGCTGATTCTCTTGCTGAAATGGGGTGTAATTTAACTAGTTTCATTGAATTTTTTGAACATTCTTTACCGAAGGGAGATTAAAGGGTTGGCTACATTAGATCGCTTTGGCCTCCCTTATATTCATTTTAGCTAACCCCTCTTCTCTTTGGGCTCTTTTGTGTTTGTTATCTGCTATTTCTTGGTGATGATGTCCTTTTCAAAGTGTTTTTATTGTCATTCCCAATGGTTAATACCGTATTTTTTTCCTTCTCTTTATTTGATTGAGTTTCTATTCTATTGTGTTGTGCTATCCTAGTCTTCTTTTGTACCATCCCCTTATGTTTATCGCTGGTTATGGTTGGCGGGTTTATGTTTTGTTTGGAACATGTTCATCTCTGATTCTATCCCACTGTACTATTCTTTTACCCTATGTGAAAAAGTTTATTATGGATTTTTTATTTATTTTATCGTGTTGTAGTCTATTTTGTTAAGATGTTATTTATGTCTTACTTTTGACCCATGTGGGATCTATCTCTTTTCTTATCTTGATCTATCATATTTCAAAATTGTTATTGATAATAATTGTCTGGGTTGGAGCTATGATCGGATCAATTGGTATCCTAATTTGAACCTTAATTTTTGCTCTTCTTCTCCCTAGGTCTACTCATTTTGGTGGCTTTCCATTATCCCTGATACTCTATTTCGATACGCTGGCTGTATGGGTGGTAAGCCTGGTTTGTTTCTCGGGTGGTCCCTTTGGAGTTGTTGGAATTTCATAGTGATTGGCTAGCCTTGGGCTTTTTATATTGTTATTTCCCAATTTTTGGGTGGATGGGGAGGAATTCATTGTGTTGTTGTTGGTATCATGGATGCTTGGCCGTGTTGCTGGTATGCTTCATCTAATACTAGCATCTTGAAGTTACGGGAGGTGGCGGTCGTGGTAGCAGTTTCCCGATTTCCAGATTCTAATTTATATCACAATTATGTTTGGGGGTGCCTCTTTTGGCCCCTTTGTGGGTTTCTGGTGTTTTCTTTTTTTGTCATCCTAGGATGATATTTGGTCATCCCAAGGTTCATCCTGGATGAACAACAGGTTGATTAAACTAATCGCACTATACGATCCTGATATCGTACAGTATGATCTTCAACGACTGAATTGAATTCTTAATGTTTTTTAAGGCCTCTATTTAAGCTTTCTTAAAAGACTTTGTATGTGTCTTTGGCATGCATTGATTCTCATTTCTTCTGAAGAAAACTTAAAGATAGAGCCTTAAAAGGGAGAGAGGAAAGGTTGGAGTTTGAGAGGGAGAAGATCCTTGTGGGGTTCAAGGGAGTGTGGAGGGGTTCACATGGTTACTCTGGCAATCTTAAACCTTAGTAACATCATAGTCAAGGTTTGTCTTGAGGGAAGTTTTGGGAAGAAGAAGATCTCTTTGGTGTCAAAGGACCCGACTACTCCGCGCACCAGGGAAGGTGAAAGCGATTCAAGGTTTTTTTCCTGAGAAAAGATTTGTGGTCCTCTACCGTCTCAAGGACGGAGAAAAGGATTACGGTCCTTTATTGCACCAGGTTTGTGGAAGAGATTTTTTAAGGGCTTCTCCACCTAACTATGGGTGCTAAAGGAGAGTCACTAAAGGTTTAGTGCATACCTGGAGTGGGTGACTCCGAGGAGTGGATATAACACCCTAGAATCTATATTAGAAGAATAATTCTTTTAATAAACATCAACCAGAGCTATCTAATATCATCTATCAGTAAAAAATAGCATAAGAAAATTCTATAATTCAAAATACCAATATACACATTTGTATTCAATCCCAAAAAACTTCATTTGTACCGACAGGTACCAATTTCTTAATGTTTTTTTACAGTGCCCAAAAATTACAAAAAAAATCATGTAAGTAAAATATTATATTCAAAATACTATAGCCAAGATGGTTTTCGATTTGGAGTTATAATGACTCCAAAAAAAATTGGCAAAGTCAAAATACGGGTTATTTCATTGCACGTAAGTC
The DNA here is from genome assembly GCA_019925795.1 of Dendrobium chrysotoxum. NCBI lineage: Eukaryota > Viridiplantae > Streptophyta > Magnoliopsida > Asparagales > Orchidaceae > Dendrobium > Dendrobium chrysotoxum. Next base: position 51,674,759 of record CM034302.1, read on the forward strand.
AGGTTGACCGAACCACTATAAATCTCTGGTGTGTTTATTCTTGGTATTATTTTTTCTGCACTTTATTTTCTGTATTTATTTTTGTGATAATTGTGTGGTTAAAAATCTCTGATTTTTTGTTATTGTGAAATTACTCTGCTTACGCATTAAGAGATAAAATTATCAATTTTCAGATGTTAAAAAAGCTTTAAAAAGGGGGATTTTTCTTTTGTTTAAAATTTTTTTAATTAGCGAATTCACCCCCCCCCCCCCCCCCTCCTCCTCTCAATGTTAGCCTTGGGCCAGTTCTTAGAGGTTTAACAACCCTTATGAAGTTTTATAATTCATCTGTAAGTGTATCTAATTTCTGATATGAGTTTTCTAATTAAATATGCTCACTTCTCAAAGACTTATGAGTTTTAGTTAGTTTAACATGTTTTTTATTCAAATCACCAAATTCATCTAACAGAGATGCATATTCTTTATCTAAAGACATATGTTCGATTATAAGACTATCATGCTCTTTTTGTAAATTAGAAAATTTCAAATTTAGACTAGCATGTTGTTTCTTTAATTTTCTATATGATTCATGCATTTTTTTAGAAATAGCAAATAAATCATCAAAGGAGATTCAACATACCTCATCTTGATCAGAGTGATCAAGACTATCATTAGCTATTAGAAACAAATTAGTTACCTCCTCTACTTCGTATTCTGATGATTCTAAGGCAGAGCCTGCCCAAAAAAGGTTTTTGTAACCTATGCTTCCCCTTTTAAAAGTTAGGCTTTTTCTCACCCTTTTCCTTGGCCAAGTGAGTTTTCGATTGGGCATTCTGATCTCAAGTGCCTTAATTTCTTGCATTTAAATAAGATAACTTTAGATGAGTTTTTATTGGATTTAAATTCTTTACCTTTGCTCATTTTGAAGTGATGCTTTTGTTTCCTCTTCAAAAAGCTTTTGAATTACCTTGTCATTAGTGTTATATCATCATCTTCTTTACCTGCAGAGGTTTCACTTTTAGAGTCATTGACTTTTAAAGCTACTGCTTTGTCTTCTTATTATCACCTGCATCTAGCAACCTTGGACTCACACTTTGCTGGTAGGCAATGAGTGAGCCCAGCAAATTATCAATAAAATAAACATTCAGATCCTTGAATTCACATATAGCAGTAACCTTAGCATCATAATTACTAGGTAGATAACACAGAATTTTGTTAACCTTCTCATAGTTTGAAACTTCTCTACTTAGAGTATGTAGGGATGTCACTATCTAGGTAAACCTAGCATACAAATCTGAGATACTCATTAAGTTTCATGCGAAAGAGTTCATAACCAGGTAGTAAGATGTTAAACCTAGATTGTTTCACTTCATAAGTACCCTCATACAAGATGCATAACCTATCCCAAATTTCTTTGCCAGTAGTACATATAGAGACTCTCATATAATCTTCAAATTTTAATGTATAAAAAAGTAGTTTAAATATTTAGCATTGAGTTGTGTAAGATATCTATGCTCAATACTCCATTCACTAAAAGGAATATTAGTTTTTACTCCATTAACTATGCATGACGATACAAAATAACCAGTTGAATCAAATACCACATGCAAAAATTAATTGATTCCAAAAAAGGAGACATGCGGACTTTTCAAAAATCAAACAAAATATTGTCAAAAAGTGGTGGACAAGTTATTGAATAACCTTCTGCGGTGTTTTTATTTCCAAAGTTTTCCATAGATTATTTTCTTAAGGCTTTCTAAAACACTACTTATAAGACCTGCTCTAATACTAATTGAAAGTTCAAGGGAGGGTGTTAAACATCATTGAACAGCCAAAACACACCACGATGGGGGTGAATTTGTATTTTTAAAACTTTTTTTTCAAAAATAATTCTTGAAATCTTGATTACCAAATTCAAAACTTCAAATTTAAATAGAAATCTAACAATGCAGTAGCTAGCCAATGTACTTTTTTTAATAGAGAACTCAAAAGATGAACTTAAAAAGATATTTTTCTATTTGTACCAAATTAATCTAAATAATCACAATGTTCACAGCATGGATTTGTAAGAAAATAAATTATAGAAAATTAAAGTATAGAAATTAAATAAGTAAAGAAAAATATAGAATGAACACATCAAATTTTATAATGGTTCGGTCAAAATATAACCTACGTCCATTCCCTAGAGTCCTCCTCTTCATTGAATTAAACTCATAGTGACAATCTTTCAGGCCCCACAGTAAGGCGAAGAAGCCCTTACAAGACTCACTTCCACCAACTCAGTGTAGTGGAGTACCAAAATCCTTTTCACCCTCCTAGTGAGGCAAAGAACATTGGATGCTTTTTCACCCTCCAGGTAAAGATAGAGTACCTTACAATCTTTTTTCACCCTCCTAGTCAAGGAAGAGAACCCAATGATCTTAGGCCTTAAATTCTTTCTCCCTAGAGCAACCCCAAGAAATCAATAGAGCAATTGGAGAAATCAAGATGCAAGCCTTCTTGGAGTAAATGCATTGAATCCCCTCATACTCCTTCACCCTCTCACACAACCACACCTCATCTTTGTCTAATACTCTAAGCCACTTATAATGTTCTCTCTTAGAATCTCTTCCATAACTAAAGGTTTTTTAAGAAATTAATAAGAAATCTTTTATACAAGGCTTCCAAAAAAAAACCTAAAATTTTAAATCTACCAAATCTGTTCGTATAATACAATCAATGATCGTACTGTACGAATAGTTCAAAAACTTGAGTTCATTCAGTATAATGTAATAGTCGTAAGATGAGTTGTTCAACATTTTTATATTTATCATACAATATGATCTATATATCGTACAGTAAAGTTAGTTTAATTATCTTAAGATCGTACAGGATGATCTTGGGTATGATCAAAACCATCTCATCTAGTCATCATGTACGAATTGACATCATACTATATGATTACTTTGAAAAACAAGGCTTCATCTATGATGATCTCTGATACCACTAAACATTATCATTGCCTATCATAGGGTACTATCTAAATCATACGATATGATTTTCCATATTAATTAAATATTAATTTGATTTACTAATCAAAGGGATTAATTTTGGTAAGTTTTTAAATATCTATAATTTAAATGGATTCATACAGTACAAATAATACAAAATCAAAAATTAAAAATACTTACTTAAATTTGATTGGTAGCATACTGTATGATTAGTTCAAAAACCAAGGCTTCATCCTGGATGATCTCCGAAACCACTGAACATTGTCTCTACTTATAATAGTGTATTATCTACTTCGTACAATATGATTTGCCAAATTAATTAAATCTTAATTTGATTGACTAATCATAAGAAGTAATTTAAGTATGTTTTTAAATATCATATAATACAAATGGATTTGTACAATACAAACAGTACAAAATCAAAAATGAAAATTACTTACTTAAATTTGATTGGTAGCTTGGGTTTTTATATTAAACAGATCATGTAGTACGATCAGGTTCATACAGTATAATTTATTTTAAATCATTAATTACATAATTAGTCATTTTAACTAATTTAATGAATAACTATTCCTACAATACGATCTAAATCATATGGTATGATTAGTTCAAAAAAAATACTATTCATCTTCTCACTCTCCTATGTGTGTGCATGGTCGCCAATATAGTATACACCATTACATGGCATAAACTCAAGAAAAATAAAATTAAAGAAATTAAAAGTACAGACACTTTTAATACATCTTATTCTATCCAATCTTAAGCCCTAAATGATCTCGAGTGGTGTATGATGTACCTGAAATATATCACCAAAAAAGTTCTCTCTTTTTTACCATTGCATGTTGGCTCTAGCAACTCTCAGGCGATTCTAGGTTTTCCATTTTGACACCTCCAGCTACTGAATTGTGGCTATCTACTTCGTCTTTTGTCTAATTTCTTGCGATTACTGACCGATGTTCATTTTTGAGCCTTTGTTTTGGTGGTTTTTCATTTTCCTGTTTGTTTCGAGAGATGACGACACTGTCATCTTCGAACCTGTGGGCTTCATTGATTCCTAATGGTAAATCTCGATCATTTAAACATGTTCTTGGGGGTAGTATTTCACCTTCTAACTCAAAGATGGATTTGGTTCATTCTTCTTTTAAGGGATTGCCTGCTTTAATATTTGATGACAAAGTTGTGTCGCAGCTTTCTATCCTTTTTGCTTTTACTTTGGTAGGAAATTTGTTCTGAGAAGGCAAAATCTAGACATTATTCAAAAGTTTTTTTCTCTCACTGAAACTTTCTTGGTTGGATTATTGAACCAACGACACATTGTGATACAACTCTCAAATGATTTAGACAATAGTCGCATTTTCTCTAGAAGAACATACGATATTCAGGGTTGTTAAATGTGTTTGCTGAAGTGGACTCCTGATTTTGATGTTATAAAGGAATATCCAATAGCTCCTATTTGGATATCCTTTCCTAATTTGAGACTTCATCATTTTAACTCTCAGATCTTATTTTCTTTAGGTTCCATTTTTGTTGGGCCATTATAGACAGAGAAAGATATCGCGGCTATTTCTTGGCCATCTGTGGCTTGCGTTATGGCAAAATGGACATTTCTAAGAAGAATCCTAAAGAAATTTGATTGGCTCAGAGATTAATGAGTATCAACAAAAAGTTGAATTTAAAAACTTGCCTATTTTTTGTAGCCATTGCAAAAAGATTTATCATAGCAATTCTAGATGCTTTATTTTGCATCCTCAATTACGTAATCAAAAGAAAATGAATAAAGAGTCTAAAGGAAAAAATATTTTACTTGATCATTCTCCTCATGAAAATACTAACCAAGTGTAAATGCAGGAAAGAATTATAGCATCTATGGGTAATCAGGTTGATGCTACGATTAATGGTGATAATGTCCTGATTTGTCTTATGGCGCAAGGTTCCTGTGAAGATGAAAATAAGAATGAGGATTGTATCCCACCTTTATGTGAGGAAGGAAAGTAGGAGCCTCCTCATATTGTGCTTGGATCTCATATTATTGCTAAGAATAGCTTCGTAAATTTGTAAAGTGTTGATGAACAAATGCTTGCTATCTCTTCAAAACAAAATTCCATGTCTCTTATTACTTCATTACCATGTGCTACTAACCATAACTTATTGGATCTTATGGGGAACACTACTAAATATACAAATATATGTGTAGCTCAAGCTTTCACGAATGACCAAGATAATGAATCCGGGTGTAATATGGAAGAGGGGGAATATGAGTAGGAGAAGATGGAGGAGGCCTTAATAACCCGAGGAATACTGATGAATTTCAGAAAAAAGGTGATGGTATGGATGATGTTAATAATGCTTTAGATAGTTCTAATGATTTGCATAGTAAGGGTAAAGGTATAATGAATTCTTCTCCTAATAATGATGATGTTTTTGATAAAGATAGTGCTAAGCATGCTTACACTCCGGTCAAAAATAAGAAAAACAAAAAAGTGAAAAATCAGAATGTGCATTCTCCTAGAAGCACCCAATCTTAAACTCTTAACAAATTGCATTTTAATGATTAAGTCAATTATTTGGAATGTCAGGGGTATTGGTTGCACCTCTTCTAGGATTAGGGTTTGTAACTTATGTCGCACTCATAATATTTATTTTCTAGTCTTATTAGAACCTCTTATTTTTATTTCCAAGCTGGATGAGACTACTGGGAGTCTTGGTTTTAATCATAGTGTGGCTAATGTTTCTAACAAAATTTGGATTTTTTTTGAAAGATTTAGTTAACATTGATGTTGTTGGTTATTTTACTCAAGTCTTACATTGCAAAACTGAGTATATGCAGTTTAATTTTTAAGCTTCCCTTGTTTATACATCTTCTTCTCGTATTGTCAGAAAGGATCTTTGGAATCAGCTTTTAAGTTTAGTGGTCTTATTAATTCTCCTTGGTTAGTTGGTGGAGATTTTAACACTATATCTAATCCTTCTAAAAGGATTGGTGGTTCTAACCCTGTTTATTAGGCGATGGAAGGTTTAAATAGTATGATGATGGATTGTAATCTTATTGATATTGGGTTCACTAGTAATCCTTTTACTTCGAATCATGGGAATATGTGGCAACATTTAGACCGTATTATCTTTAATGATTTATGGATAAATTCTAGTAAAAACACTTTTATAGAGCACTTAAGTAAAACTTATTTTCGGTCATTCTCCTCTCCTAATTGGTATCTAAGCTAGACAGTCTATCTCTTCCCATACTTTTAGATTTCAAAATATGTGGATTCTAGACAATTCCTTCACGGATTTGGTTAAAGGGAATTACGAGGCTCCTTTGCATCTTAACAATGATAGTGTTGGGATGAATAGATTTTGGTTTAAACTCAAAAGGCTTAAGTTTAAACATAGTTGGTGGAATAGAAATGTGTTCAAAAACCTTTTTACTAATATTTTTTATGCTAAAGAGAAAGTTAGTTCCAATGAACTTCTTTATCAGAATGATCCTTCAAATGTGAACTTAGTTAATTTGAAGGAAGCAAACATAAATCCTCTTCTAAACACCTTCTTGAAGGGGATAAGAATACTAACTATTTTTCATTCTTTGGTCAAGAAGAATAGAGCTAAAAGTTTTATCCATCAAATTGAGCTTCATGATGGGAGCATTATTGAGGAGGAAGATGAGATTGCTAAGTTGGTTGTTGATCATTTTTTAAAGTTATTTAATAAAAACTTTAATCCTCATCTGATTGATCACCCTGAGCTTATCCCTAAAATCATTAATGCGGAGGACAACCATACTCTTACCCTTTTGCCTTGGATGGAGGAAGTCAAGAAAATTACTTTTGATATGAATGTTGATTTTGTGGCTGGTCCTGATGGCTTTACTACCAATTTTTTTCAAAAAGCTTGGTATATCATTTGTGATGATTTATATGCTGTTGTTTTGAATTTTTTAATGGGAATTCTATTCTTAAGTTTTTTTCTAGTACTTCTATTTATTCCCAAGAAAGTTGCAGCTAATAAGTGGGATGATTTTCATCCTATTAGTTTAAGTTCCTTTTTCTGTATGCTTATTTCTAAAATTTGTTTGGATCGTTTATCCCTTATGCTTTCTAAAATTATTTCTCCTCATTAAATGGGTTTTGTTAAAGGTATAACCACTACTGATAACATCCTTTTAGCACAAGAAATTATTCAAGACCTCGACCTCAAAGTAAGAGGCGGTAACATAATTTTTAAATTAGATATTACTAAAGCCTAGTATAACATCAACTGGAATTTTTTGTATCACATTTTATATCTTTTTTGTTTTAATTCTATTTTCATTAATTTGATCCATAAAATTATTGAGGGGCCTTATTTTTCCATTATAGTCAATGGTAAAAGCAACAGTTTTTTTAAATCTTCTCATGGTATTCAGCAAGGTGATCCTCTTTCCCTTGCTCTTTTCATTATTGCAGTTGATTAACTTTCTAGAGGTCTTAAGAACCTCTATGAAGCTCATTCTAACCTACATTTAGAACTTCTAGGGGTTTACTCATCTCCCATTTATGCTTTGTTAATGATGTTATTATTTTTTCTAATGGTTCTATGAATATTGTTAGAATGCTTACTAGATTCTTGAATAATTTTGAATTGTTGAGTGGTTTAAACCTTAATAAAAATAATTATTGTTTTATTACCCCTAAGAATTTGCCTATTAATAGCATTATGGCTATTAAAGGTATTACTGGATTTTTGCAAGGTTCCCTTCCTTTAAAGTATCTAGGTGCTCCAATTTTTAAAGGTCGTAAAAGATCCTTCCTTTTTGATGATCTAATTACTGTTATGTAGAATAAACTTAACTCTTAGGAATTTAATTTTCTTAGCTTTGGTGGTAGATTAATTTTGATTAAAAGTGTTCTTTGTTCTTTCCCTGTTTACATCTTTCAAACTATTCAGCCTACTTTTGCCGTTTGTGATAGACTAGAAAAATTAATTAATAATTTTTCTAGAAAGGTAAGAGTAGTAATTCTAAAATCATTTTGTCTTCTTGGAATAAGTGTTGTGGTGCCTTAGAGGAAGGTGGTTCTGGGTGTAATAACATGGTGGATTTAGCTCATGCCTTTTCTTATATACTTTGGTATAACTTTCATGCTAAAGCTAGTCTTTGGTCTAAGTTTATTGTTGGCAACCACCCTACTATTTGTACTTAAAAATTGGGGGATTCCAGGGTTTTGAAAAGACTTTGTAGCATCAAATGGGAAGCAAAACCATATATTCATTGGGCTATTGGTTGTGCTAATGTGTTTTTTTGGCAAGACAACTGGCTGAATCAAACTTCTATTGATCATATGCTCCAATCGATCTCTACCTCTGCTATTAAGGTCAACCATTTTATTTCTAATAATTATTGGAATATTCACAAATTACTTCGGGTTATTCCTAGGTCTATTATTAATCAAATCCTTCAAATTCCTTAAAATATTGATGTTGGCAATCTTTTGTTGTGCAACATGGCTAGCAATGGCATTTTTAGTATTCAGAAGGCTTGGAATACATTTAGAACTAAATATGACTCTTCTAAAGTTTTCACTTTGTTATGGCATAAAAGTATTGCCACTTCTATTGCTACTTTCATTTGGAGATTCATGCATAATTTTGTTCCTATGGATGACATCTTAATTAAACATGGTTTTATTTTGTCTTCCAAGTGTCAATCTTGTCATCATGTTGAGAATATGCATCATATTTTTATTTCTGGTCCTATTGCTTCTAAAGTTTGGATTCATTTTCAGGACATTTTTAAACTTAATTATTTTAATGGGAATATTTCTATCAAGGATATCCTCAATCTTTGGTTTACTAACTCTAAAAGTCACATTACTAATCTTATTCCTTCACTTATCATTTGGTACCTCTGGATCGTATGAATAACTCTCTTTTTAATAGTATCGTAATGAATCATGATCATATTATTAAAAATGTGAAAGATAAAGCTTGTAGTATGTTTTATATTAATCTTCTAACCGCTAAGAATTTTAATGGTTTTTTCCATGTGGCTAAGGAATTTGGTGCATGATAAGGATAACGACAAGGGGTTTAGATTGATCTATTAGATTAAACCTCCTCAGAACATATTCAAGTTAAATAGTGATGGCTCAGTTAAATAGGACATGTGCGGTTGTGGAGGTATCATTAGAGATTATAATGGTAATTTTGTTGTTGCTTTTGCTAGTCCTCTTCCTACTTGCTTTGTTATCTATTCTGAACTTTTTGCTATCTTGTTTGGTTTAAAGTTATGTTTGTCCCTTGTTTTGGTTAATATTTGGATTGAAGTTGATGTGTTACACATATTATTTTTCCTCAAAGATAGTGATAAGAAGATTTGTAGTCCTGAATTTTTTTTATCTTATTAGGAAAATTAAATAGCTTTAAATTTTCTTTAATGTCAAGTTGACTCATATCCATAGAGAAGGTAATGCTTGTACTGATTGGTTAGCTAATCATGGGTCAAATCTCAATTTTCTTACTAAATTTTCTTATAATCAGCTGCCCACCTTTGTTAGAGGCATCATTATATTAGATAAACTTGGTTTTCCTTATGTTAGAAATTAATTTTTGGTTTTGTTGGGTCAGTTTTCAATCTTTTTGTTATTCTAATAATTTGCTTGGTTTACTGGATCTGAATTCTAAGAATGCTGACTTTATTATTCCTCTCTTGGATATTGAGACTGGGTTAGTTTTTATGGGGTATGAACTTTAGCATTAGTAACAATTTATACTTATGTTTTGTTTCCTTCTTTACAGACGGGAATGAGTATTTTATTCTGGTGTCTATCCACACTGCTATTTTTTTGTTCTACCAGAGTTGTAGTCCTGATCTTTATTTATGTAGCAATCGTTTTAGATGGAAAATTTCTTGCCAACTTTGGTTTGGCAAGCGGTCCAACAGTAATCTTCAATTAAATTTTGATGCTTATAGTTGGGAGTGGCTTGTTATGAGCAGTGATCGGAGAAATTTTGATGCTGGACAAGACTCGATGTGCTGCTTGTCCACTACCTAGATTAATTTGATTTAGCTTGTGGTTAGTTTGCATTTCTTGCATAACCAGTGGGTTAGTCTGTCTGTGCTATTTATGTGGCTTTGTTGTTCTCGTGTTGTGCTGATTTCTCTTCAACTGGTGGATTTTAAGGCTTTGGATCATTTGATCATGAGGTTTTGTGGGGCTATTCGAATGATGGTCTGTGGTTGTGTGGTATTTCTGATTCCGTTCAAGTGTATCCCTATCGATTCTATTGTCTATTTTCTATGTAGGTCTTTTGCGTGCCTGGGTGGGTTTGGGAGAGATTGGAGTGGCACTTGGGTGCTATTTATGGTAGCATTACAGATACTACACGCCTGAGCTTGAATGGCCGTTTTCAACTTAATTTTCCTTCTCATCCTTGGTGTTTTTATAAGTTATCTTTTAGGTTGTTTTTATGGAGAATTATTAATTATTACTTTAACTGGTTCGAGGTGGATATCACTTGTTTAACTTATTCTTTTTTGTCATTTATACATGTCCTAATCCAACTACTAATATTATTTTAGGGTTTTTTGGCATTATGGTTAGGAGTGGTTGCTATTTCATCATGGTTTACAAGTGGATGCTTATCTAGACTAATTTATTTAGGTCCTTTGGGCCTATCCTTTTATAGATTTTCTTGAATTCTAATGTGTTTATTTACAACCATGGGATCTTGGTCTCTGGTTACAGTAAGTATCTTGATGGTTTAATTTGGTTTGGTTTTCCTTTTTATGATGAGATGGGGTGTGTTGAAGGGATTTACCTTTTCCTATTCACTGGTCAGAATCAAATGAATTTATTTTAATTAATAATGCTTTAGCATGTTATTTCTCTTTTCTTCTTGTTGTGTGCTTGTTTCTGCAAGTTATTTTAAATGTTGCCAAGTTGACTAGTGCTTTTTTGGGGAGAAAGGTCATGCTTCAACTTTACCTTTATAATTTTTCTCTTTTTTGGAAAGTGGTCTTCTTGTCCCACTCTAGATTGTTCCTAGGTTATTTTGTACTTGTGCTTAGTAAGGACCTTCAGCTCGTAGGATTTTTTTTGCCTTTTTATGTAGCTCATTGGAGTAGTAGAGAGCTCGAGGTCCTTTTTAAGGACTTTGTAATTTCTTTTTTATTTTACACGTAAGCCCCTACTGTGGGTTTTCCCCAAAAAAAATTACCTAAAATATATGTGCACACAAAAGGAAAAACACAATGCAAATTCTAGAGAAATGAAAATTCAACCAATAATAATTATTATCATCAAAATCAAAAGCTCAGGACCTCAGATTACAACATTTGGCTGTTGGGAAATTTTTGTTAGAGCACTTTGAGAAGTTTTGTATTCTTGAGAGATCTTTGTGATTGGGAGAAGGAGAGGGAGAAGTTGTGTGTGAAGGAGAAGTAGTGTGAAAGGGGATTTCATGCAGTTGCTCCAAGAAATCTTCTACTTAAGTTTCTCCATGTGCCTTCATTAATCTTCAAGAAAACTTCAAGGAGAAAATTTTCAAGGTCAAAGATCGTTAATGCTCATCTCATCAAGAGGCTGAAAGGGATTTTAGGCTCTCTGCCTCATTAGGAGGGTAAAAATTACTTCGGTACTATATAGTATCGGGTAGGTGGAATAGATTTTATAAGGCCTTCTCTGCCTAACTGAGGGGGCAAAAGGAGAGTCACTAAATATTTAGTGTAATACTCAAAGTGGAGGACTCCAAGGAGTGGACATAAGTTATGTTTTGACCAAACCACTATAAATCTCGTGTGCTCGTTCTTTACTTTTCTTTCCACATTTTATTTTTTTGCATATTAATTCCATATATGTTTAACTTTTCTTGCAAATCTGTGTTGAGATTATTGAGATTGGTTTTGATTTTAATTTTTTTAAAAAAGAAATTAAAATTTTAAAAATAAGATAAGAGAAAATATATTGCCATGTTTTATTTTTATAAAAATTGAAAAGAGCAAAAATATTTATTTCATTTTTTTCTTCCGCTTAACTTTGTGTGATTGGTTTTAAGTTTTCAAAAGAATATCCTTGAGAGAAAAATTTTAAAGCACAAATTCAACACCCCCCCCCCCCTCTCTCTATTATGCTTTAGCAGTTCAAGTGATTTCACAAGTCATTCTTGAACTTTTAATTGGTATTAGAGAGGGTTGTTGATTTAAAAATCTTGAGTGAATCCAATGGCTAATTTCAATTGTAATCATAATACTACTGAAGGATGTTTAATTACGTATGTGGCATATGATTCAAGTAAGATATACTCCTCCATCTCATGTTGTTAATTCTATCAATGAAGAAATTCCTTTTATTGAATGGAGCATTGAGGATAGATATTATGCATAACTCAATGCAAAATATTTAAACTATTTTTTTGTGCTTTAAAGTATGAGGACTATATGATTGTCTCATCATATACAACTGGCAAGAAAATTTGGGATAGATTAAATGTCACTTATGAAGGAACCAACAAAGTTAAACAGTCTCATTTATATATATTATTGCATGACTATGAGTTATTTTGCATGAAATCTAATGAGGTAATAACTGACATGCAGACTAGATTTATTAAGAAAGTAACCACATTACATGCACTAGGTAAAGAACTCTTTAGTTTTGAAAAGGTAAATAAGATTTTACATAGCTTACCTAACAATTATGATGATAATGTTACTACCATTTGTGAATCAAAATATCAGAATACGTATTATGTTGATAATATACTTAGCTCATTCATTACTTACAAGTAAAACATCTGTCACAGATTGCTTGATTCAGGTGATAAAAGGAAGGAGAAGATAGTGGAGCTAATGGCCAATGACTCAGATAAAAATAACTCTAGAACTGATTGAGATGTTGATATAGCATTAATGAACTGATAATTCAAAACTTTCTAAAGAGAAAGAAAAGATGCCATAATAACTGGAACAAAGGAAAATCAGGTAAAACTAGTAAAGTTTCTTCTGACACTATCTATTTTAAATGCAAGAAGCCTGGAAATCTGAGGTTTGATTTCCCCAACTTAAGAAGTCACCCTAACAAGGAGAAAAGTGAAGAAAAATTAAGTGCTAGAATAATAAGAAACAATATGCTAAAAAGGAAAAACATCAAATTTAGAAAGCCTTTTGGGGAGACTCCGCCTCTAATTTGTTAAAATAAGAATTGGAATAAGGAGATAACAAACATATGCCTTATAATCTTGATAATTTTAATCAAGAAGAGGTATGTTAATTATACTATGATGATCTATTTATTATTTCTGAAAAATTTAAGACTCATATAGGAAAATTAAGAAACTGCTTGCCATTTTGAAAAAGGAATTCTTTGATTTGAAAGTCGAAATGATAAACTAATAAGAGGGCATGTGGATCTTAAACCTAAGCATATTTCATTAGATAAAGAACATACATCATTACTAGATGAATTTTATGAATTAAACCAGAAGCGTATTGAATTAAGCAAATCACACAAATCCTTGAAAACTAAGCATGTTGATTTAGAAAATGCATTCAAGGAATTAGAAACACTTGCAATAGAACTAGACACTAGTTACAAGCATTGAATCATAAAGTGGAAAGCTGCAAAAATGCAAATGAGTTTTTGAAAAAGGAGTGTTTGTACTTCAAAGAAAACCACCACTACCTACACTATTGTGACTCGAGCTCATGAGTTCATGTTTTTGATGATAACAAATATTATGGCTCACATCTTTATGTTTCATAGAATTTTTCATTCTATACTTACTTTGTGTGCATACTAACATTTCAGGGAAATCATATACTACTTCAGATTGCTGAAGATTTCAAGACAAATTAGAATAGGATTCATGTAATAAAGTCTATATATCTCTATTTTTTATTTCCTGAGTCTGAATAAGTGTGATTGTAATTAGGTAATCATGCACACAAACAGGGGGAGAGAAACAAAACTTAAATTTTTTAAACTAATCGTATTGGAAGATCTTAAATCGTACTATACAATTTGAACTTAGTGGTTTTTCCTCCAACGTGCAGTTAATCAAATCTTGGCTTGAAATGTTAAACAGATAGTATTGTATGATGTATGTTCGTACAGACGACAGACAGAGTATAAAATTTGGTTCGTATCAATTCGTATCGAATGTAGCCTTGATTTTTTGAACTGTTCATACTGTACGATGTTAATTCATACAGATGACTGACAAAGTATAAAATTGTGTTCATACCAGTTCGTACAGACAAATTTGAACTGTTCATATGGGATGAAATGCATTCATATGGATGACTAAATTGAGTTCATACCAATTCGTACAGACAAATTTGAATTGGTTGTACTTGACACTATGGTTCATACGGGGTGAAATACGCTCGTACGGGCGACTAAATTGAGTTTGAAATAGTTCGTACAGACAAATTTGAACTGTTCATATGGACACTATGTGTTCACATGGACGAATCATACGGGACACTATGCATTCATACGGGATGATATGCGATCGTACAGTACGATCATAGGATAGTTTTCTTTAATTTTTTTAGTTTTTGGATGGTTTTTCATGTTTTTTTCTATATAAGGAGTCCTAAGACAATCACTTAACACCTTTGTTACAAATTTCTCCTAAAGTGGCCATTGAGTGTGAGTGTTTGGGAGAGATTGTGAGAGTGGAGTGTGAGAGATCTAGTGAGGGGGAGTTGTGAGGGATTCACAAGGTTTCCCAAAGTGAGGATCTCTTTGTCTTCTTCAAGTTTCTTCCCATCACCTCTAGAGGCTCTTGAGAGAAGATTTTCAGCATTATGTCAAGGTCTCTGTCTTCAACAGGAGGTTGAAAAAGGATGAAGGTTCTCTGTCTTTACCAAGAGAGTGAAAAAGGATGATGGTTCTCTACCTTCATCAAGAGGGTGAAAAAGGAAGACAGTTCTCTGCCTTTACAAGGAGGGACAAAAAGGATGATGGTTCTCTGCCTTCACCAGGGAGGGTGAAAAAGGATGATTATTCTCTGTCGCAACGCGTTGGTGGGAGAGAGTTTGTAAGGGCTTCTCTGCCTTGCTATGGGGGCAAAAGAAGAGTCATTATTATTTAGTGCAATACCTAAAGGAGTCTTCAGGGAGTGGGTGTAGGTCTAGTTCGACCGAACAACTATAAAATTTTGTGTTCTTCTATTTTCTTTTATTTTTTACATTTTTATTTTATGCACTTTAATGTTTTGTGGTTGAAAAATCTATTGTGATAATCATATTCAAACAACTGTATATTTTAAGATCAGATATTTAATTATCTAAAATATTTTAAAATGTTTTCAAAATCCAATAATTTTTTGTTAAATAACCAATTCACGCCCTCTTAGTTAGCCTTGGGACAATTGTATTATGTCTAACAACCTACTCGTTCTTTCAAGTGGTATCAGAGCCCATTTCAAAAATTAAAGTTTAAACTTCTTCTTGAAAAATGATCATGGCTAATTTTGGTATCTGGAACACTGCTGAAGGATATTCGATTACTTGACCACCTTTATTGGAAAATTTGAATGTCTACTTTCTTACAATTAATAAATTATCGAATGTGACATATAATTCAAATTGGTTATTCTGTACCATCACGTATTATAGATGGAGTCAAAACTAATGTCCTGTTTACCGAATGGAGTAGAGTAGAACAAATTAATGCTCAATTAAATGCTAAATGTATGAATTATTTGTTCTGTGCTTTGAATTCTAAAGATTATATGAGAATCTCTACATGCACTACAGGTAAGAAAATTTGGGATAGTTTTTGCACAACATACGAAGGTTAGAAGTCAAGCAATCTAAGTTGAATATTTTTTTGCAAGACTATGAACTCTTTAGTATGAAACCTTATGAGACCATCTTAGACATGTTTACTAGGTTTTCACAAATAGTAACATCATTGCATACTATAGGTAGAGAAGTTTCAAACTTTGAAAAAGTAAATAAAATTTTACGATGTCTAGCACAAAAGTCATAACCTAAGATACATCAGGCATCATATATCCCTAGGAGGAAGTACTATCCATTATGTGGGTTAGTAAATTCATTTTCTGGGGTTAGGTGTTACTCTTATGGCATGGTAGTACATATTGTCAGAATTTGTACTATACACTATAGAATGCATCTAATGTGGAGGCCAAAATTTTTAGCATTACAGTATAACATTCATTCATTAAAGCATAAGGAGGAACCCAAACTCACTTGGGTTCCAAAATTTAATCTTTGATTAACATTGTAGGTATGCTCTCATAAAAGGCCTAATGAGAGCATGTGGTACCTGGACAATGGGTGTTTTAGATATATGATGGGAGATCTAAAGCAATTCATCAAGCTGAAGGCTAGGAGCAGAGGGAAGGTAACATTGGGTGATAACACCACTAGGAAAGTGGCATGCTCAAGTATGATTGGAAAATCAAGTAATTTTATTTTTAAAAATGCTCTTTTAGTAGATGGCATAAAAGACAATTTGCTTAGTGTTACCAAACTTTGTGATAAGGGTTTCTATATCAAATCCCTTTCTAACAAATGCATGATCACCTTAAATGGAAAAATTTTTCTAGAAGGAAAAAAGAATAAACAATATTTATATACTTGATTTATCTTGTATTGATGATTCTGATAATCAGTGCCTGATCAATGTGTTGGATGAATAATAGTTATGGCATAGGAGATTATGTCATACCAGTATGAAAACTCTTAGAAATATAACCTAGCATGATTTTATCAATATCCCTAAGCTAGATTTCACTAAGGACCATCAGTGTGATGTCTATCAGTTGGGAAAGAAAACTAGGTTAACTTTCCACACCATTAAGGGTATCACCACTACTAGACCTCCAAAAATTCTACATATGGATTTGTTTGATCATATTAGTATAGCCAACTTGGGTGCAAAAAGCTTTGGATATGTGATTATTAATGATTATTCAATATTTATATGGGTTAGATTCTTAGCTCACAAAAATGAGTCATTTGATGAAATTAGAACATTCTCCACTTGAATTCAAAGAAAATTAGGTTATGAGAGTTTTACTATCCATAGTGATCATGTGGATAATTTGAGAATTAGAAATTTGAATCTTTCTGTAAGGAATTTGGGGTTGAACATAACTTTTTTGCCCTTAAGACCCCTTAAAAGATCGAAATAGCTGAAACGAAAAATAAAAATTTAGTGGAAGTTATTGGGGCTGTGTTAGCTGAATATTCCCTCCCTTGATACTTTTTGGTAGAAGTAGTGAGTACTACTTTTTAAGTTTTGAATAGGGTGAATATTAGATCAAAATTGAATAAAATACCTTATGATTTGCTTAAGGGAAGGACACCTAACTTTTCACATTTGCATGTCTTTAGGCGTAAGTGCTTTTTTCTCATCAATGGTAAATCTCCTTTAAGAAAGTTTGATTCTTAATCCAATTTAGGAGTTTGCTTTGGCTATTTCTTTGTAAGTATATAGGATCTTTAATAAAAGGACCTTAGCTGTAGAGGAGTCCACCCATATTACTTTTTATGAATCAGATAAACTTTTTGAGCCTAGCTAGAAAGAAAATGAAGAGGTAGAAGTTAAGGAGTAGAGTCTATTGACCTAGGTAAAAGAGAAGAACCTCGGGAGCAGTGGCCTAAAGAATGGAGATACTGATCAAGTCACCCTATAAAGCTTATCTTAGGTTATCCATTAGAAGGGGTTAGAATTAGGTAAGGCCTTAGGAAAGAAGTTAGTCATACTGCCTTTATCTCTTTAGTAGAACCGACAAATATAGATCAAGCATTAACTGATGAATTTTGTATTCTTATTATGCAAGATGATTTAAATCAATTTGTTAGGAATGATATTTAGGAGTTAGCTAGCAGACCTAAGGACCAAAGTATAGTAGGCACTAAATGTTTATTCAAGCATAAGATGAATAACATTGTAGCAGTAATCTGAAATAAGGCTAGATTACCAGCTAAGGGATAAAGCCAAATAAAAGGTATTGACTTTAAGGAGACTTTTGCCTTTGAAATTAGACTGGAACCTATTAGAGTCCTACTGGCATTTGCATATTTTAGAGGATTCAAGTTGTATCAGATGGATGTGAAGAGTGCCTTTATTAATGGGGTGATTAAAGAAGATGTTTATGTAGAACAACCCTAAGGCTTTGAAATTAAATGTTTCCGCACCATGTTTACAAATTAAACAAAGCTTTATATGGTTTAAAATAGGCACTAAGAACATGGTATGGGAAGCTTAGCACATTTCTCCTAAATAGATCTTTTTTTAAGGGTAGTATAGATACCACCCTATTCCTTAAGAAAATAGTAGATGATCTTCTCATAGTGCAAATCTATATTGATGACATCCTATTTGGATCTACAAATGAAAACCTATGTAAAGAGATTTTAGAGACTGTAAGGAAAGGGTTTGACATTAGTATGATGGGAGAGTTGAGATACTTCCTTGGATTTAGTATAAAGTAGAAAGAGTATGGTACATTCCTAAGCCAAACAAAGTATATTAAAGAGATATTAAAAGAATTTTATTTGGAAGGTTCAAAAAGTATAAATACACCAATGAGCTTAGCCATCCAACTTGATAAGGATATAGATAGAAATCAGTGGATCGAAAGAAATATAGGGGAATAATAGGATCACTTCTATATTTCATCGCTAGTATACCTAATATAAAGTTTAGTGTATGTTTATGTGCAAGATTTCAAGTTGTTCCAAAAGAAACCCATATGACATTAGTGAAGAGAATTCTTAGGTATATTAAAGGCACCCAAAACTTAGGTATTTGGTATCCTAGACATTGCACCACCTTTGACATCATAGAACATTCATATTCAAATTTTGTAGGGTGTAGAGTACATAGGAATTGCACTTCTAAAACCTATTAATTCATTCGCTAATCCTTAGTTTCTTAGTCTAGTAGAAAACATATCTATGTAGCCCTATCTACAGCTAAAGTAGAATACATAACAATAGAAACTTGTGTTGCCTAAGTCTTTTGGTTGAAGAAAAAATCCTTGATATTGAAATTTTTGTAGGCATAATACCAATAATTTATAATAACACTAGTGTTATTTGTATTTCAAAGAATCCAATTCAACATTCCCTCACAACACATATAGACATTAGGCATCATTTCATTAGAGATCGTGTAGCCAAAGGGGACATAAAATTTCATCATATAGCTACAAAAAATAAACTGTTTGACATTTTCATAAAACCCCTAAATTTTTACACCTTCAACACACTGAGGACTAGACTAGGTGTCAAATATTCATGCTTAGATAATTTGGGGTAGAAGTGTGATTAGAAGTATGTGTAACAGTTTGTTTATTGTGTTTTCCTCTTGTTTAGTTATGCTTGTATTTCTCTTTTGTTTGGTCTGAATTACTTGTTTGAAGAAGCTTTCCATGATCTTCACACTCCAAAAAAAATAAATAAATAATAGCATTCATACCGTATGAACCACTTCGTACTATATAATTAGCACCACACATGACATCACCATCATCCATGAAATTAATGGCCCATATTTGATCAATTATTGATGTTTATGTGATATGACCTCCTCTTTGTACTTTATGATATACGTCTCAATAGCTATAAGACAAATTAAATCAACTGGATTCATCCGATATGAAATTAAATACATAGTCTTATTGTAGGAACATATGTTTATACTATATGAACCTTTTAGTTAAAGGTCATACCAGATGACTCTTCAAGATGAATACTTTTACAAATATTGTCTAGAATGATTTCTATCATATAGTAAGATTTGACTAATTTTTCTAAGAAATTAGCAAGGATGACTTGAATTCTTCTGATTGTCCAGTACAATCCACATTGAACTGTACAATTAACTGTGGCTTTATAAGGAAGGGAAGGGCTAAGACTTTTGAATCACACCAACTAAATGTCTTCTTCCCATAGCCTTCTATTCTTATCCTTAGCATTCCTAAATGGCCGATGGTAAGTGATCCAGAGTGATAGTGGGAAGTTCTTCCCATAATCTTGTAGGTGATAGGTTCCCCATAGTCGAGGATGAGGCAACCTATCACAGATTTAAGACAGCACGCTTTACTCTCACATGAATTCTTGACCAAAACCTTCTAAATTACCAGCTTCTAGATCTTTTTGTAAACACCACACTTCAATTCATTTTGACTCTAAGTTTTCCATTCAACTTAGAACTTCTATATGGGTTCTTTTCAAGTTTAAGAGTAAATGTCAAATACACCACCATGCAATCCTATATATGTAGGTGTCCTGTAAAAATCACTTCCCAAGATCTTATTGATTTTAGATACCTATCTTATGTAAGAATCAAGACACATAAACTATCCACTAGGGGAGATTATGACTTGATCACTGTCAACCTTGTTCTTAAAAATGTCTGTTAAATCAACACCAGCCACTTATCCATTCACTTAATCAAAATGTCTTTATCATCTAGCATATCCTTAATACTTCCATTTTACCTAAGGCTAGAGATAGAATATTTATTACCCCACTACAACCAATCATCACCTACCTAATCATTTCTTACACAGCTTTTGATGCTACTCATATGATTATTGGATATTACCAAAATCTTATCTCTATTAGATGAAAGGGAGTTTGACATAGGTAGAATATAGCTTTAGGATACCTAGTTACCTTTACCCTAAGTGAAAGTTCAATGGATGTGTTAAGCCTCATTGAACTATCCCTATGCACACCAAGAGAGGGAGGGGGAGGGGGGGTGAATTGGTTCTTTAAAAATTTACCCTTTAAAAATACTTCAAACTAATAACAAGTGCAAGCGAAAGAACTTAATAATAACCAATGTCCCTCTACTTTAATTGATTTTCTTAACACATATCAAAGACAAAAATATTTAACTTTATTTTCTTTTTTCAATTTTATTTTTAAACAAGAGTTAAAACTAAAGTCAACATGATAACACAACTCTCAGATTTACAACAATAATAAGTATGTAAGAAAATAAAAACATAGAAAAATAAAAATGCCAAATGTAACGTAGAACGAGCACACCAAAATTTTATAGTGGTTCGATCAACCTTGACCTATGTCCACTCCCCAGAGTCCTCTCTGAGTATTTCACTATATCATTAGTGTCTCTTCTTAAGCTCATAGCAATGTAGAGGAGCCTTACAAAAATCTCTTCCACCAACTTGACGCCACAAGGTACTGGAATCCTTTTTCACCCACCCGGTGAAGGAAGGGAACCTGAATCTTTTTTTACCCTCCTAGAGAAGGTAGAGAACCTAAATATTTTTGCACCCACATGGTGAAGGTGAAGTGTTGCAAATCTGGTTTTGATGATGACAAACATGTTTCCAGTGTGTTTTGCTTGGCTAATCTGTTTCAGGCACAAAAGACCGCGAGCCACTCAAGCCAACTCATGATCGGGTCCAAGTGTGTCAAATGTATGATTTTTATTTTTATTGAGTCAATTGTAATATAACTGATTCCCTAGCTAAGTAACCTTGCACACACACACTCAGGGAGAGAGATTGAGCGAATTAGAGTTTCTGTTAAAAATTTGTTCGGATCATCCTGGACGATATCCACATCGTCCTGGACGATCCAGTTAAAACAGAAACCCTAATTAGGGCGACTAAGTTAAGAGGGTCTGATTGAGCCGATCGTCCTGGACGATCTACGGATCGTATGGGACGATATTCCCAAATCAAAAATTCTCAACCGCCAGATCAAGTTAGGCAAGTTCTTATTTTTAGATACTTGGTCTGATCGTCCCGGACGATACGTGTATCGTCCCAGACGATCCAGTACAATCATGCCTAATTTAATCTGGTAATTAAGGAAAACAATTAATTTTTGGTTGATACGATCATATCGTCCTGGACGATCGCAGGATCGTCCCGGACGATCTTGATCGTCTAGTGCATTTAAGCTGTACGTCCAGAACTATGTACAGGACGATTTGGGTCCTTTTTGAACTAATTATACTGGACAATTACCCTATCGTCCGGGACGATCAAGTCATTTTTTGGTCGTCCTGCACAGATTTCTCTGGACGACCTGAACTGTCTTCTGGATGATTTCCCTCAATTTGAACTAATCGTCCCGGACGATCGCAGGATCGTACGGGATGATATGAACAACTTTTTCTACTCATCATCCAGAAGAGCCAGATCGTCCAGGCTAAAATAGCTGAATTTGAACTGATCGTACAGGACGATCTACCGATCATCCTGGACGATCTTGGCCGACCAGTTGACATTTAGGGCAAATTTTAAGCCCTCCTTTAAAAGAACTTTTTCCAATTTTTGGAAAAATCTTTTGCTGCCTTCCTTCCCTGAGAAACCCTAGAGACAGAGAGAGTTGGGAGAGAGAGAGAAGATCTTGTGAGGGGGAGTTAGTGAGGGATTCACTAAGGTTGCTCCGAGCACGGATCAGAGTCGTCTTCTCCGCTCGTCGTCTTTCGTCTAGTCAGTGTTCGTCGTGGGAGGATCGTTCGCAAGAAGATCTGGGGTTCTCTGCCCGCTTCAGGTGGAAGCAAAAGGAGTTCGTAGGTTCTCTGCCTGCTTCAGGAGGAAGCGAAAGGAGTTCGAAGGTTCTCTGCCTGCTTCAGGAGGAAGCGAAAGGAGGTCGGGTTCTCTGCCTCACCGTGTGGTGAAAAGGAGATTTTTTGTACAGGCTTCTCCGCCTTGCTGTGGGAGCAAAAGGAGAGACACTTCTGTTTAGTGCAATACCCGGAGGGGAGGCTCCGGGGAGTGGACGTAGGTCAAGTTGATCGAACCACTATAAAATCTGGTTTGCTTTTCTGATTCAATTCTGCACTTTAATTTTTCCTGATATTAACTGCTTGGGTGAATATCTGTGGTTGATCTTTTTATCGTTGTTTTAATTCGTTTCCACTGCACGTTATAAAAAGATTTTCATAGTTATCGTGAAATTTTTAAATAACCAATTCACCCCCCCTCTTGGTTAGCCTCGGGACTAGTTCACTAGGGCTTAACATCCCTATCGAACTTTCAAGTGGTATCAGAGCGGGATTCAAAATTTCTGTTTAAAAACTTTTAAATTTGATCCAATGGCTAACTGTAACAATCGTAATACTGCTGAAGGTTATTTTATTACCAGACCACCGTTGTTTGACAATATTCCTTTTGTTTGTTGGAAAATACGCATGTCTACTTTTCTGCAATCTATTGATTATCGCATGTGGATGTTAGTTAAGGACGGATACGAACCACCTTTTCGAATGATTAACAATGTGAAAATTGAATTGCCGTTTGCTGATTGGACGTTTGATGATCGTGATTTAGCACAGTTGAATGCAAAATGTTTGAACTGTTTCTTTTGTGCTTTGAAATCTGAAGACTATATGCGTGTTTCTACTTGTACAACGGGAAAGGAAATCTGGGATAGGTTATGTATAACATACGAAGGTACAACTGAAGTCAAACAATCTAGGTTAAACATCTTGTTACATGATTACGAACTTTTTCGCATGAAACCTAGTGAGACTATTTCAGAAATGTACACAAGGTTCACTCAGATTGTTACCTCTTTGCATGCTTTAGGTAGAGAACTTACCAACTACGAAAGAGTGAACAAGATTCTTAGATGTTTGCCTGCTTCTTATGATGCTAAGATTACTGCTATTACTGAATCCAAAGATTTAAATACTTACTCTATTGATAGCTTACTTGGAACACTCATTGCTTACGAGCAAGGGGTGAACCAAAGGCAACTTGATGCAGGTGAACGCAAGAAAGAGAAGACCGTGGCACTAAAGGCCGAAGATTCAGATGCTAGCACTTCTGGGTCTGATAGCGATGAAGTTGCCTTAATCACAAGGCAATTCAAAAGCTTTCTAAGGAAGAAACATAAGAACTATCAGAAGTGGAACAAGGGTAAGTTCAATAAAAACTTTAAGGGTTCATCTGAATCGGTTTGTTTTGAATGCAGGAAGCCTGGACACATTAAGGCTGATTGTCCAACACTTAAAGCTCACCCAAGCAAGGAGAAGAGTGAGGAGAAACCAAAGTTCAGGAAGGATAAGAGGACTGGGCAGACTCTGCATCCGACTCTTCTGAGACTGAAGCTGAAGAGGAGGAAACAAACTTGTGTCTGATGGCGGATGATCACCCTGGTCAGTCGGACCAGGAAGAGGTATGTGAGCTTACTTATGATCAGTTATTTGAAGTTTCTGAAAAGATTCATACATCATATAGGAAGCTTAAGAAAACCCATGCTAGTTTAAAATTAGATTATTTGACTTTACAAAAAGAGCATGATTCTGTAGTTAAAGATTATTCCACACTTGATTCCAATCACATGTCTCTGCTTGATGAGTTTGATGAATTGAACAAAAAATATTCTGATTTAGTTTCTGAGCATGATTCTTTGAAAACCACGCATGTTGATTTAGAAAAAGCTTTTAAAGAGTTAGATACAATGGCATGTGAAGTAGAAAGTAACAATGGCGCTTTAAAATTTGAAATTGCAAGTTTAAAGAAAGAGAATGAGTTTTTGGAAGTAAAAATCAGTGCTTTTGAAAAGAACAAAACACCGCCTACCTTTGAACAGTTTTATTCACCGCCACCTTTTAAAAATTCTGTTGCAAGTTCATCAAAGCATGTTTCATACACTACTAGGAAAAGGCACTATCACTCACGACGTTTAGTTAATCCTTTTCCTGGTGTTAGATGTTTTTCATGTGGCATGTTAGGACACATATCACACACTTGTACTGTTCACCGTAGTACACATTGGGTGTGGAGACCCAAACTGCCTGTTTCACAGTACAGCACGCATGCATCGCATTCTTCTTTTCATAAGAAGGAACCTAAACCTGTTTGGGTTCCTAAGACTGACATTTGATGATTTTGTAGGTGTGCTCTCACACAAGACCTCGTGAGAGCATGTGGTACCTAGACAGCGGATGTTCTAGATATATGACTGGAGATGCAAATGTTTTGCTTGTAGATGGACTGAAACACAACTTGCTGAGCATTAGTCAACTCTACGACAAGGGATACAGCATCAAATTCCTGCCCACTGGCTGCATTTTAAGCTTAAATGATGAAGTTGTTTTGCAGGGGCAAAGGATCAACAACGTCTACAAGCTGGATGTAAGTAGCATTAAATCTAATAATTCAATTTGCTTAAAAACTGCTACTGATGAGTCTTGGTTATGGCATAGGAGATTGTGTCATGCCAGTATGAAAACCCTTAGGAGAGTCACCCAAAAGGACTTAGTTAGAGGTGTGCCCAAGCTTAAGTTCACTAAGGATCACCTGTGTGATGCCTGTCAGTTGGGGAAGCAAGTCCAGTCCTCTTTTCACTCAGTTAAGGACATTAGCACCTCTAGACCTTTAGAAGTTCTTCACATGGACCTCTTTGGACCCATTAGCACTGCCAGCTTTGGGGGGAGAGTCTATAGTTTTGTGATTGTTGATGATTATTCAAGGTTTACTTGGGTTAAGTTTTTATCACACAAATCTGAGTCATTTGATGAGTTTAGATCTTTCTCTACTTGGATTCAGAAGAAGTTAGGATGTGAGATTATTACCATCCATAGTGATCACGGAGGGGAGTTTGAAAATGAAAGATTTGGAAGTTTTTGTGAGAATCATGGGATTAGTCACAATTTTTCAGCTCCTAGGACCCCTCAACAGAACGGGGTAGCTGAAAGGAAGAACATGACCTTAGTGGAAGCCGCTAGAGCCATGCTTGCCGAGTATTCACTTCCAAAATACTTTTGGGCTGAAGCGGTGAACACTGCCTGTTATGTGCTCAATAGGGTGAATGTGAGAGTCAAACTGAACAAGACACCTTACGAGATCATTAAGGGTAGAACACCAAATCTGTCCCACCTCCATGTCTTTGGCTGTAAGGTTTTCATTCTGAACAACGGGAAGTCACCCTTAGGAAAATTTGACCCCAAATCTGATGAAGGAGTGTTCTTAGGATATTCAAGTGTGGGGAAATCCTTTAGGGTGTTCAATAGGAGGACTTTGGTGGTGGAAGAAACAACCCATGTAGTGTTTGATGAATCTGATCCTAAGGAGTCTAGATCTGAAGTAGAAGATGAAGAGATTGTTGAGGTTACCCAAGGAGTTGGAAATACAAATTTGGAGGAAAGGGTAGAACCTCAAACCCCATTGCCTAGAGATTGGAGATATTCTTCGAGTCATCCTAAAGAACTGATCTTAGGAGACCCTTCTGAAGGTGTTAGGACTAGGCATGGACTTAGGAAGGAAGTAAACCATTCTGTCTTTATCTCAATGACTGAACCCACCAACATCAATCAAGCCTTGTCGGATGAGTTTTGGATTTTAGCTATGCAGGAAGAATTGAATTAATTTGTAAGGAATGATGTTTGGGAGTTAGTAGAAAGACCTAGAAACCGAAGTATTGTGGGAACCAAGTGGGTCTTTAAGAATAAGATGAATGATTCTGGTGTGGTGGTGAGAAATAAGGTAAGATTGGTGGCTAAGGGGTATAATCAGATAGAAGGGATAGATTTTGAGGAAACTTTTGCCTCTGTAGCAAGATTGGAAGCCATTAGAGTGCTACTAGCCTTTGCCTGTTACAAGGGATTTAAGCTGTTTCAAATGGATGTCAAGAGTGCCTTTTTAAATGGGGTAATTAAAGAAGATGTTTTTGTAGAACAACCCCCAGGTTTTGAGAGTTCCCAATATCCAAGTCATGTCTATAAATTAAAAAAGGCCTTATATGGATTGAAACAGGCACCCAGAGCTTGGTATGAGAGGCTTAGCACATTCCTGTTAGAAAGAGAGTTTGTTAAGGGGAGCGTAGACACCACCCTTTTTCTGAGGAGAATAGGAGATGACTTACTCATTGTCCAGATTTATGTTGATGATATAATTTTTTGATCTTCTGATAAACATTTATGTGATGAGTTTTCCAAAATAATGAGTAAGGAGTTTGAGATGAGTATGATGGGAGAATTGTCCTACTTTTTGGGGTTTAGCATAAGGCAAACGGATGATGGAACCTTTCTCAATCAATCAAAATACACTAAGGACATTTTGAAGAAATATGAAATGGACAAAGCCAAGCCAATCAATACTCCCATGCCCTCCTCAGTTCAGTTAGATAAGGATTCAAATGGAAAATCTGTTGATCAGAAGAAGTATAGAGGGATAATAGGGTCAATGCTTTACCTGACTCCTAGCCAACCTGATATCATGTTTAGTGTCTATCTTTGTGCTAGGTTTCAGGCTGATCCTAAAGAGTCCCACCTGACTGCTGTTAAGAGAATTCTTAGATATCTTTTAGGGACCCCAAACCTAGGAATTTGGTACCCTAGGCACAGCACCTCTTTTGAGATCATTGGATATTCTGACTCTGACTTTGCGGGGTGTAGGGTGGATAGGAAGAGTACCTCTGGGACTTGTTAATTCATAGGACAGTCGTTAGTCTCCTGGTCCAGTAGAAAATAGAACTCAGTTGCACTTTCCACTGCTGAAGCTGAGTACATTGCCTTAGGAAGTTGTGTGGCCCAAGTTCTTTGGTTGAAACAACAAGTCTTGGATTTAGGAGTACCCGTTGGCACAATTTCTGTTCTGTGTGATAATACCAGTGCCATCTGTATCTCTAAGAATCCAATCCAACATTCTAGGACCAAACACATTGACATTAGGCATCACTTCATTAGGGACCATGTTACAAAAGGGGATATTGAGCTACATCATGTAGCAACTGAAAATCAGCTGGCTGACATATTCACTAAACCACTGGCCTTTGACTCATTCAGCATTTTGAGAACCAGATTAGGAGTGCTTGATATAAATGCTTGATTTTGATGACTGCTGATTTATGATCTTTCTGATTGGTATTCTGATTTCTGTTAGTTAGGTTTAGTTTTTTGATTTCTGATTTCTGTTAGTTAGTTTTTGCCTTGATTATTTTATTTTCAGTTGATTTTATTTCTTCTGCTGATTTTTGTTTTAGCCTTACTATTAGTTTGATTTGAGTATTTACTTTGCTATGATTTTCTACCTGTTTTTTTATTTATTTACGGGTTCATATCTTGCACTTACTGTTTTATGCTTTTCAAGATCTGATCACCGCTCGCTACTTCTGGTGATCTGAATTTTTGACTGAAAGTTTTTACCTTGTTTTGGTTTGGAAGCTGATAAGCAGTGATTGACTTCGCTGAATCTGTTAAAGGGAAGAAACATTGATAATTGTTTCTCTTCCTCTAACTCCTTTACTGGTGTGTAGTTTCTTTTGAATAAAAATCCTTTTCAAAATTAAAATGTTAGTTTTTAAAATAGAGATTATTTTATCTTCCTACAGTAATATGCCTCATATCAATAGTGTTTTTCAAAGACTTGAGTCATTAGTTTGATTTTCTAAACCAAGTGATTGCAGTTATCATATGTTGTATGGGTTTTGTTTTGTGAATCGTTCTTCCTTACTGCGGAGAGTCATCTCCTATGTCTGGAAGATAATCTCACAGCTGAGACTCTTTAATGATTATGAAAAGGAGAAAGCTTATAAAAGATGCGCAGTGCTCCAGATAATTTGAAAAAGAGGCATAAAATGAGCCCAAAACTGAAAAGATGTGAAATTGCCAAATTGGATACACAAAGTGTATCAAAAATCAAAAGATGCGTAAAGCGCCAACCAATTTGAAAAAGAGGCACAAAATGAGCCCAAAACAAGCTTTCTTTCCTTTCAGATTGTTAAATGTCTTAGAGGAATCTGTGCGCCACTTAATATTTTCAAAAGCTTGAGTTTTGAAAATCATGATTTCTGATTTTTTACTTTGTAACACTATTATATCAGATATTTTTCTGGAACGAGGCTTGAAAGGATTTCTTTTCAAATCTAATGTCTTTTATTCCGAATCGGATTTTTGTTTTGAAAGAGGTTTGCATCGATAAGGTGCCCAGGGTCGGCGCTACGAACGTTGATTATTTCCAACCTTTTCTGGATTTCAGCGCTGTCAATCATCCTGTCATTGGTTTTCGAATCTAAAGTCAAGAAAAATTTCTGATTTTCTAAGAGCAGCTTAATCAAAAATTTAAATAAAAAAAAATAAATAAAAAAATAAATAAAAAAAATACTTCTATGTGTTTTTGCGGTAAGTTTTATTCATCTTTTTGTTATTTTGATTTCATGGTTGTGTTTTTTGGATCCTGATCGATCATCTTCATCCTCCATTCTTTTCTGCTTTTCTTCACATCATCCTGGACGATACACCTATCATCCTGGACGATCCTCTTCGTCCTGGACGATCCAAAAATCGTCCTGGACGATTCATTCAAAATCATACACACTGCTCCTGCTGTTGAAACTACCCCAATTATTGGTGATCGTCCTGGACGATCCTTACATCGTCCTGGACGATATGATCCATATCTTCCTGATACGATCAAACGGTTGACATTGCACCAATTATTGCCCATCATCCTGGACGATCCACCTCATCGTCCTGGACGATCCACGTGTCAGCCACTGGACGATTAGAATTCGGCCAGTCCGACCTATTTATTGCATATCGTCCTGGACGATCCACCTAATCGTCCTGGACGATACTTTTCATCAACGGTCGTCCAGCCTGACTCCTCGAGACGATCGCCTGTGTCTAATCGTCCTGGACGATCTCTGATCGTCCTGGACGATCGGACCGCCTTTTTGACCAATCGTCCAGAACGTCATAAATGACCACATCGTCCCGGACGATCCCGCGATCGTACGGGACGATCAGTCCGTTTTCTATTTAAACAGCAGTTTTCTTCATGTTTTTCACATCATTTTTCCTCCACTTTCCTTCTCCTTTCCTCCTCTTTGGTTTCCTAATGGCTAGTGGTAAAAGATCTCGTCAAAAGGGGGCCAGTTCGTCCCGGGGACATGTCAATCCTCGCTTCCCGAATGCCGCCGATCAGGCAGCTTTCAAATGCTATCGTAATGTGGGTATCACTCACTCCAAGATTGTCAATCCCCGCACTCTCACGTATCCCATCTTAGACTTATTCGCACACACCTCCCTCACCTTCATTCTGACCTTAGCCTTTCCCTTCAATCTGGAACTCCTTCGCATCTTCTTTGCCAACTTGCGCATTTCCGCGGACTATTCCACTCTTCGCTCCTACATAAATCAATGCCCCGTGGAACTCACGACCGATGATTTTCACAATATCCTCAACTTGTCTGTCACTGGCGATAAGATACACATGATCATCACCGATCCTGACTATGATTGGAGTGTCGCCAATCACTTCCTTCGCCATACCAACGCACCCTATCACGACAATGCTTGCACTTCCCTTCTCAAGGACGCCCGGACCATTCAGCACGTCCTTCGTTCCTCCGTCATTCCAAAGGCGGGGGATCGGATTCACATTACCCCGCTCCTGTCCTTGACCACCTACTACATCATGGCCCGTCGAGAATTTAATGCCTCTGATCTGATCATCCGATACATAGAACATCTCACCACCATTAGAGATCCGGGCCATAGGCGTCGCCCAAATCTAGCTTTAGGTCATCTTATTCACTATGCCTTAGAGACAAAATATGACCTTCAGTATCCTGTCCCTCCTTCCTTCTTCACAAACAACTCATTCCACATCCTACACAGCACCTGCCTACATCCGGAGCCTGCCCCGGATGTTGAGGAAGAAGAGGAAGAGGCTGCTCCAGTTCCTGCTGCACCAGAGGCACCTGCACCCCTTCGCATTGCCTCTCCCCTTGACCACCTGGTGCAGCGCTTCGACCAGTGGGAGGCCCGTTTTGACTCCTACGTGGTTGCCCAGGAGCAGCAGCACAACGAGGACCTCCAACGCTTCGCGGACTATGCTGCGCAGCAGCAGCAGCAGCACGACCAGGACATGGCCTGGTTTGGAGCTCACTTTCAGGCCATTCACCATTACTTCTACCCTCCACCGCCACCTCCTTCTTCCGATCAGGATCCGCCTCAGTTTTAGTTTTCTGTTGTGTTGTTGTTCTGTGTATGTTTTATTTTATGTTTTATTTTCGTGTTATGTTTTTCGCTCCTCCTTTTTGTGATGTCAAAAGGGGGAGTCAGTTGTAGTCGTGTCTGTTTCTATTTTCTGAGTCATGCTTCATGTATTGTTTTAGCTGTTAAATGAAAATTTAAAAAAATATTTGCTTGTTGGATCTCCTAGTTTACTTTTATTTTCAGACTACTTTATAAATGTTTGCCATCATCAAAAAGGGGGAGATTATTGCAAATCTGGTTTTGATGATGACAAACATGTTTCCAGTGTGTTTTGCTTGGCTAATCTGTTTCAGGCACAAAAGACCGCGAGCCACTCAAGCCAACTCAAGATCGGGTCCAAGTGTGTCAAATGTATGATTTTTCTTTTTATTGAGTCAATTATAATATAACTGATTCCCTAGCTAAGTAACCTTGCACACACACACTCAGGGAGAGAGATTGAGTGAATTAGAGTTTCTGTTAAAAATTTGTTCAGATCGTCCTGGACGATATCCACATCGTCCTGGACGATCCAGTTAAAACAGAAACCCTAATTAGGGCGACTAAGTTAAGAGGGTCTGATTGAGCCGATCGTCCTGGACGATCTACGGATCGTACGGGACGATATTCCCAAATTAGAAATTCTCAGCCGCCAGATCAAGTTAGGCAAGTTCTTATTTTTAGATACTTGGTCTGATCGTCCCAGACGATACGTGTATCATCCCGGACGATCCAGTACAATCATGCCTAATTTAATCTAGTAATTAAGGAAAGCATTTAATTTTTGGTTGATACGATCATATCGTCCTGGACGATCGCAGGATCGTCCCGGACGATCTTGATCATCTAGTGCATTTAAGCTGTACATCCAGAACTATGTACAGGACGATTTGGGGCCTTTTTGAACTAATCGTACCGGACGATTACCCTATCGTCCGGGACGATCAAGTCATTTTTTGGTCGTCCAGCACAGATTTCTCTGGACGGCCCGAACTGTCTTCTGGACGATTTCCCTCAATTTGAACTAATCGTCCCGGACGATCGCAGGATCGTACGGGACGATATGAACAACTTTTTCTACTGATCGTCCAGAAGAGCCAGATCATCCAGGCTAAAACAGCTAAATTTGAACTGATCGTACAGGACGATCTACCGATCGTCCTGGACGATCTTGGCCGACCAGTTGAGATTTAGGGCAAATTTTAAGCCCTCCTTTAAAAGAACTTTTTCTAATTTTTGGAAAAATCTTTTGCTGCCTTCCTTCCCTGAGAAACCCTGGAGAGAGAGAGAGTTGGGAGAGAGAGAGAGGATCTTGTGAGGGGGAGTTAGTGAGGGATTCACTAAGGTTGCTCCGAGCACGGATCAGAGTCGTCTTCTCTGCTCGTCGTCTTTCGTCTAGTCAGTGTTCGTCGTGGAAGGATCGTTTGCAAGAAGATCCGGGGTTCTCTGCCCACTTCAGGTGGAAGCAAAAGGAGTTCGTAGGTTCTCTGCCTGCTTCAGGAGGAAGCGAAAGGAGTTCGAAGGTTCTCTGCCTGCTTCAGGAGGAAGCGAAAGGAGGTCGGGTTCTCTGCCTCACCGTGTGGTGAAAAGGAGATTTTTTGTACAGGCTTCTCCGCCTTGCTGTGGGAGCAAAAGGAGAGACACTTCTGTTTAGTGCAATACCCGGAGGGGAGGCTCCGGGGAGTGGACGTAGGTCAAGTTGACCGAACCACTATAAAATCTGGTTTGCTTTTCTGATTCAATTCTGCACTTTAATTTTTCCTGATATTAACTGCTTGGGTGAATATCTGTGGTTGATCTTTTTATCGTTGTTTTAATTCATTTCCGCTGCACGTGATAAAAAGATTTTCATAGTTATCGTGAAATTTTTAAATAACCAATTCACCCCCCCCCCCTCTTGGTTAGCCTCGGGACTAGTTCACTAGGGCTTAACATCCCTATCGAACTTTCACGAAGAACCTTAAAGATATTTATCCTTAAAGTTTTTCTTTCAAGAGCCACCTAAGAAAATAAGCAAGACACTTGGAGGAATAAAGGCAGAAGCTTGCTTGGAGCAACCGTGAGAAATCCCTCACACTACTTCTCCCTCACACACAACCTCTCCTTCTCATTCTCCAAGCTCTCTAAGATTGCTCACAGCTCTCTCTTAGAAAACTCAATAACCAAAAGACCACATAAAATTCTTTTAAGAGAGCTTAACTAAAAAGGAGTCCAAAAACCCTAAGTTCTTAATTTTGCCTCTATTGGTCATATAGTATGATCTCGAATCGTACAGTACTTTTAGTTTAATTCAACTTGTTAGGGCTATACGAATAACAATATCCTATACGATTAGTTTAAATACTTGAATTGATCATCCAACTTGATAACATGATTCTACTAGTATGATTAGTTTAATTGGATAGGATTTTGTGCCATACTATATCTAGGGATTAATTACCATCGTGGGAGGCAATTAGGTTTTACTGTACAATTAGTTTAACCATACAGTATTATCTGATTGGATAAATTAATCCAGATTTAATTCCTTAATTATAGGAATAAATTAGGTAGGATTTAATATCATCATACATTACGATTTGGATCGTATAGTGCTATTAGTTTAAAATTATGATTTCAAAATATTGCCTAATTTATAATTGGTGGTAGAAATCTTATTCTCACTTGATCATCTTGTATGAATGGTATCATATATTATGATAAGTCTAAAAAATAATAATTATCCTAATTAGTCGTTATGATTATTTTTTGAATAACCAATCATACATTGCGATCATGATCATATGCTACGATTAGTTCAAAAAGCTTTTAATTATAATTTTCTCACTCCCCAGTGTGTGTGTACAGTCACAAAGTTAGTATACACTTTTTACATCACAAGACTAAAGAAATATAAGATTAAAGAAATGAAAAATATATACTCTTTCAACATGTCCTTTTCTACCCACTCTTGAGCCCTAAACAATCTCAAATGGTGTATGATGTAAGTGAAATATTAGTCCACACAGAAATGAATATATAATGTAAATGCTAGGAAAAGTTAAAATTCATTCAATAATATTTGTTATCATTAAAATCATAAGCTTCGGATCTTGCATTGCAACAATCTCCTTCTTTTTTATGATGGCAATTTTTTTTGCTTGAAGTTGCAAGATCAATATGTTTTCTCCTAATCTCCCCCTCACTAAGTGAAGTGTTTTTATTTTTGTAAAAAAAAGTAGGGGAACAACACACATATTCAATTTTATTTTAATTTTTTTTATTTTGAAATGCATAAATGACAAGCAACAACAAGAACACAAACACAGAAAGAAAATACTAAACTTGATAAAAATAAAAATGAACTACAACCAACCCTACCGATAATACTCCCCTTTTAACATCACCAAAAAGGAGGAACAAATAAAATAATAGATAATGATAAAAGACACTACGAGACAACATAAAACAAAAGAATAAGCACAACAAAAAATTAATCACTAAGAGTTATGGAGGATTCTGATTAAGAGGTGGTGGCGATGCAGAGTAGGAGGAACACATTCTCTTTCATTGACAATGACAACCAATGGACATCTTTCCTATTTTTCACACAGACAGTTCCTTCCACATTCTCATTCATCAATATTGAGGGCATGAGTATGCAGAGGAGGAGCACTAGTTTGATGAGGAAGGGGGAGACCTTCCAGCACCAAGTCCAGCACCAGCTCCAGTACTAGCTCCAGCACCAGCTCCTACACACCAGTCCCAGCTCTACGACATAATGGTAGGGAGATTTAACCGACTGGATAAATAGTTAAATACCCATTTTTAGGAGTACAATCAATAGTGGGAGCGATTCCAATAGTAGCATGATTAGCTCCAGCAATAGCACTAGTAGCTGCAACACAAACATGAGATAGATAGAGCCTAGTTCATGGATACTTTTCTTACTCTTTACTAATACTTGCAACCACCACCATCAACACTTGATCAGGGGCCTTCTTATTTGTAATGTGTTATGCTATAATTTTCTTTTATAATTTTAGCTCGTGTATTTCTTATTTCATTTTTTTCTTTTCAGTTGATTGTCTCACCTTTTTGGTGATGTCAAAAGGGGGAGTAAATGTTGGTTGTACTTAGTTGTTTTGATGACTTAGCTCATTTTTATTCCATTATTTAGTGTTTATTATTTTTACCTTATTTTTATTAAAAATAATAAAAAAATATAAAAATAAAATTAAAAAATACATAAATATATTTTCCCCTAGTTTTTAAAAAGATTTCATTTAATAAGGGGAGGATTAGGAGAAAGTGAAATAAACTTGAAACTTCAACCACCAATATTTTTTATCATCAAAAAGGGAGAGATTATTATAATCTAGGATCCCAAGCTTATAATTTTGATGAAAACAAATATTATTAGATTTTACTTTATTTATCCTAGTACCATTATTGCATATTTATCTTATGCATACTAACATTTCAGGTACATCGTACACCTTGCAATAAAAAATCAAGACTCAAGGCTGGGTAGAATTGGTTTGATGTTTGTAAGATTCTATATTTTTCATTTATTTATTTTTATATTTCTCTAGTGATAAGTCTTATAAAATATGCATACTAGCTTAGTAACTTTGCACACACATATAGGCGAGTGAAAATTTAGAGTTTAGTTTTTTAAAGTTTATGCAGTATAATATAGATCATACAGTATGACCAATCGATCAGAAAATCAATTAAAATGGATAATTGGGTTATTAATATTTTTAAATAAACTATACTACACAAACTTGATTGTACAAAATGATTAGTTTAAATCCCAACCTCAGTCGCCAATCAAAATTAGGCAAGTAATTTAAATTTTAGTTTTAAACTAATCATACTATATGAACATGGTTATACAGGATGATATTTGAAATCAATCCTAAATTAATTCTTATGATTAGTCCATCAAATCAAGGATTAATTAATTATTTTGATCGTACAATATAATCTGATCATATTGGATGTTGGTAGAGATGAATTTCATTTGTCCTAGGGATCATCCTAGATGAACCTTAATATATTAAAGTATTCATACAACACAATCCTAATCATACTAGACAATTGATAGAGATATTTTTATCATCTAGGGATCAACCTAGATGAACTTAAGGTAAATGAACTCATCATACAGTATGATCCATTCATACTATATGATCATTTTAAGATACTTAAACTACTCGTACTGAGACTTATTCATCATACTGAACAAACTAGGATGTTTGAACTAATCGTACTATATGATCTCTGGATTATATTGTACGAACTGATTTAGAAAACTTAAAAATATAGGGTTTTTGAAAGCCTTGTATTTAAACTCTCTTATTAGACTTTGAAAGAGTCTTTGGTTATTAGGAAATTTCTATGAGAGTGTTTTGAGAAGTTTTGTATTCTTGAGAGATCTTGCAAATTGGAGAAGGAGATGCAAAAGTTGTGTGTGAGGGAAAAGTAGTGTGAGAGGGAATTTCACATAGTTCCTCTAAGAAAGCTTCCACTTAAGTTCTCCCAGTGTCTTTGTTGATCTTTAGGGAAACTTTGAGGAGAAAGTTCTCAAGGCCAAAGATTATTATACTCCACCTCACCATGAGGGTGAAAATAATTTCAGGTTCTCTTCCTCACCAGAAGTGAGAAAAAGATTCCGGTACTTTATCACATCGAGTGGCAGGAAGAGATTTCAGAAGTGCTTCTCCACCTTGTGATGGGGGATGTGTGTGAACTTGTGCATGTAGGCAAGAAAGGCTTTGTTATAGACTATGTCATGAATGCTTGTGCTTGTCAATATTGAGTATTACTTAGGTTTTCCTTGATAGGTTAAAAATGAAGTGCCACTTAAATTTACACAAGTTTACATGCTAAATCAAGTAATAAACTGATTAAATAGAGTGTTGAACCCACAAATAAGTGTTACGCTTACTTACAACAAAACTATTGCTTCTTACTTTCAATACATAATTTATCATACTAAAATAAAATTGATAATTTTGGAGTTTTTATCACTTAATAAAAATAGTAAGATAGTTGATACAATATTTAATAAAATGTTTTGGAATGATGAATACAAATATGATATTTTTCTTAATGAGATTATTAACAATGTCGTTGCCAGGTCCCAAGTCCTGGATGAGAAAACCTGAGGGCTGTGTTAGGTAGTCAACGGCCAGCATAAAACTTATCAAATAATCATGACATTAATCCTTTAAAAAAAATTCTCACTAGACATTTGCAAGAGGATGTACCTTGGTGTATGCTTTCTACTGATGATATTCTTCTTGTTGATAATACTGGAGAGGGAGTTGAAGGTAAACTTGAATTATGGAAGTCAACTTTAGAGTCTAAAGGTTTTCTCTTGAGTAGATCTAAAATGGGATATATAAAGTGTAATTTTAGTAGTAATAGACCTAGTGAGGGGATTGTGACTTTGGGCGATCAAGTCATTAATAAGAGTACACATTTAAGATATCTTGGATCTATTGTTCAAAGTGATGGTGAAATAGATGGGGATATTATCAGCACAATTCAAGTTAGATGGTTGAAGTGGAGGAAGGCATCAGGCTTATTGTGTGATTGAAAAGTCCCCCTCAAACTTAAGGGAAAATTCTATAATATGGTGATGATACATGCAAAGCTTTATGGTGCTGATTGTTGGCCATTAAAAGAGAAGCATAATACTAAGTTAAGTGTTGTAGAGATGAGGATGCTCAGGTGGATGAGTTCCTTTACCCTTAGAGATAGGATATGAAATGAGCATTTACGTAAAAAAGGTTGGAGTAGCTCTAGTGGAAGATAAGATTAGAGAGAGTCGCCTTAGATGGTTTGGTCACATAAAATGGCAGCCTTTCAATGACCCAGTTAGGAAAGCAGAGGTATTAGATTTGACTTATGTCAAGAAGGGTAGAGGAAGACCTAAAAAGACTTGGTTAGAAAATATTAGAAATGATTTTTCTTTATTTGATTTAAACGAGAATTTGACTTTAAACCGGACACAATGGAGAAAAGGGATTCATGTAGCCGACCCCATATAGTGGGACAAATGCTTGATGTTGTTGTTGTAGACATTAATTATAGATATGATTTAGAGCAAGTATATCCCTAGATCTCTATTAAGTTTGTAGGGGTGAAAAGGATATCTATTGACATCCTACAGTTATAATATCTCCTTAAGAACTTAGAATATTCGAATTTCCTATATCTAGGTATGCTAATATTCTATATCAATATTCCAGATTATTCTTACATTCCACCATCAAGGCTATATATCACACTAGATTTTAACTACATATGGTTACTATGTGTATTAAATGAAGAACAAGATATAATTGAAAACATCATTAAATCTTTAAAGAATAAGAGATGATGCTCATTGATGTGGAGTGATTATTTAGTGAATTGTTATGACCTTTCTCTGAAATAACATGGCCCTTAAAAGTTACAAATGCTACACCACAACAATATTAAATTTGGAGCGATAAGATGCCTGAGTACATAAAATGGTAATGTTGTATAGAAATGTGTTGCATTATGACATTTGATTTCCCGAGAACCTGGTGCTACCAAGCTGGCTTTCTAACCTAGCAGCACTTCGAATGCTACAACATTGGATATGTTGTCGTTATAGTGCCTGCAAATAGATAGTATGGCATTATAATATCCAAAAGTGATGCCTTTATAGTGTTATATGTAACTCAGCAATGATGTTTCCTCTAGCATCATGGTGCTGAATGTTCCTTTGAATTTTTTACTATTTTTGAGTTTCTCTTGTACTAAAATAACTAAAAAAACACATTTTCTCTGAAATTCAAATATAATAAATATTACATAATTTATACTTATTGAATTCTCCCATCTTAAACTATTGCTTTTCCTCAAGCAAATAAGAAATCTGCACTTTTAATTAATTTAATAACTAAAGTAAAAAATTGAAAATTTAAAATTACTAAAATATAGGATAATACATCATGGTGTAGATGTAATTGAAATAAACAAGATTATAATCTAGTTTAGAAAAAATTCTAATAATTATCCTAACCCATCACCCTTATCATTGCTTATTTTAAATTTAAATATTATGAATATAATAATCATTGGCTATTAAATTTTGAAATGATAATGCAGCTTTAAAGATTAGGTGTGTTTATAGTTAAGATTGAAATTCATTAGTTCGCCATCATCTGTACTAGTTTATCTATCTTATCCTTTGTGTATTTAGGTATAGAATTGCAGTTTGACTTTAAGCTTTTAACTGTTAATAATTTTTTAATGTACTCTTCTTCTTTTCTATCCTTTTAGAGCTCTTATCATAATTCTTTTCTTTTCATTCGCATAGAGTATATAATTAATACTTTTGAATATTAGTTTTGCTTATAATCTCTTACAATCTAAATGATTTTAATGAAAGGATTCACTAAGTTCACTAGTTCCAATTTCAAGTTACTATGATTTCCAATTTTAAGCTACTCCTATTTATTCTTTAACCTTAATTATTCATTTTTTAATTATAAGATTAATGTATAACATATAAATTCAAGTTAAGCCAATAATTTAAGTGATTTAAGTTAGTTAATTATTAGTTTGCCAATCTATTAATTATAATACAATATTTATCTAAACTATAATCTAAGTTTTTATTATTATCCTAATTTTATATAATTTTTTATTATCATTTTTATTCTGGTTAATTAAAAATTAAAAAAGTGTATATGTTAATGGAAGACAATATAATAGTGTAAGCTTATGGGGAATTAAATCAAATGTAAATACAAATAAAATTGCAATAAAGTCAATAACACTTGCTTTTCATATGAATGATAAAAAGACTCCAAACATGTGATATATACAAAAATAAACAACTAATATTAGATAACTAGTACTTAAGGCATCACTCTAACATAATAATGCATTAGCTCTTATGGTCATAACAAACATAAAGATGGGTTGCCTGCCAAACAATATTAAGTTTATAGTCCTCAGCAAGACTTGCCTGGATTTAACAATTTGGTTAGGGTTCATCACTACCACTCCTAAGTGGTTTCTACTAGGATCTTTTCCTGTCTTCTTTGGATAAACTTCAGTATTGCTAGGCAACAATCCAAGAGGCCTACTATTAACTAAAATTGTAAGCTTACCTAATTAATTTTTCAAATTTTTAATAGAAGTAGCTTGACTTTACAATTGAGTTCCTAACCACCTCACTATATCTTCCAAAGGTGACTTTTTATTTCCAAATGGATAATTTTGATTTAATCCTTGAGGATAAAAAGGTCTAGGATTAATAATAGGCTAGTAAGGATTGTTCCAAATTCCTTCTTAATTATTTTGGCCTAAATTTCATTTATTATTACAACTAATATTATTTAACCAATTGAAATTAGGATGATTTATCCAACCTAAATTATATGTATTAGAGTAGGGATTATTTTATCTTTTAATTAAATTCACATTTTCAATCCCTTGCACACCATTATCTCTAATAGAATTTAAATCTTGATATTCCAATTGTATAGACGATTTAAATACTAATCCTGCATTGATCCCTATTATGTTCAATTTTTTAAAATCACTACAACTTGTGTAGTGAAAATTGGCAAAGCTTCCAATTCATAAATTCTAGCTATTCTCTTAGGATTTATCCTATCAGCAGGCCACTGGAAATTACTAGTAGCCATTTTCTCTATTAATTCATATGCTTCCTCAAATGGCTTGGATACTAAAGATCCTCCAGGTGTTACATCTGTGATTGCTCTAAGAGATCCTACTAATCCATTATAAAAGATTTGAATAACAAACCAATCAGGTAAGGTATGATAATAATATTTCCTAAACATTTCCTTAAATCTCTCCCAACTTTTATAAATTGATTCTCCTTCAAACTAGGCAAAAGATGTGATATCATTTCTAAGTTTGTAGATCTTTAAAAATTGAAAATATTTAGCAAGAAATTGAGCCAACTCATTCCAAGTGGCTATAGAGCTTGGGGGTAAGGAATTCAACCACATCTTAGCCTTATCTCTTAGAGAAAGTGAAAATAATTGAAGTCTAATAGCATCATTACTGACACTACTATACCTAAATGTTGTGCATATTTTTAAAAAACTAGCTAAGTATAAATTGAGATCGTTAGCAGAAGTTTCCCCAAATTGGAAATTTTTAACCATCTGAATTATGGTAGGTTTTAATTCAAAATTATTAGCCTAGATAATAGGTCTTTCAATACTCTAATGAATTGCATCTACTATAGGGTTAGCATAATCCCTTAGAGGTCTAAAATGATCTTGATCTAGTACTGGTTCAAACTTTTTTAAAATCTTTTTAGCTTTTTTAATTTTTGAATGGGTCATTTCTATCTCAGAATCAAATAATAAAAGTTCCTTTCTATATCTACAAATCTTGCAATAATGAATATATAATCAATAAATTAAATAATATACAAGATATAAGCAGGTCTAAATATGCATTTATTTTAATAATATAATTAAAATTACAAAAGCACATTACTTTCCGACAATAATGCTAAAACCTTGATGGGGGATATGTGTGAACTTGTGTGTGTAGGCAAGCAAGGCTTGTTACACTGTGTAATGAATGCTTATTCTTATCAATATTGAGTAAAGCTTAGGTTTTCCTTGATATGTTAACAATGAAATCTCTCTTAAATTTACACAAGTAATAAAGTGATTAAGTAGAGTGTCAAACCTATGAGAAAGTATTATACTTGTAATAAAATTATTATTGCTTACTATCAATGCATAATTTATCCTACTAAAATAAAAATGAAGTTTTAAAGTTTCTATCTTTTGATAAAAATAATAAATGGTTGATGCAATGTTTAAATATAAATGAAGAACAAGATATAATTAAAAATATCATTAAATCTTTAAAGAACAAGGGTCTTCTTTAATATGCTCTTCACATCATCAATCCAATAAAAGAGATTTAGCCAGATTTAAAAAAAATTATAAGCAAACTCATTTTTCATTATATTGATAGAAGAACCAAAGTACAAGGGAAATAGTGGAGTATTTTCCCCAAGTAGGATCAAAGTTTCTCATCTACACTCCTTTCTTCACCTACAGAGTTGCTTCAATAAAACATAGACTAATTATATCTTGCACGTCCCTAGTCTCCCTTATATTTTACTCTAAGAGGGTATTAGAGAAGCATATTAAAAATTACTAAAATTTATACAAGTGAACGAACTCTTTTACAAATAGAAAAGAATATCTATTTGTAGAAAAATACAAAAAGGGCATCTAGCAATTTGGCACTTGAAAGAGTGGCATTGTGGTGCCAGAAAGTGAAATAGCACCTCAAAGCTGAAATGTTACTCCTCCATGGTTCTTGATGACATAGAAATATTATTTAGTGAACAGTCACGGCCTTTCACTGAAACAACATGGCCCTTAGAAGTTATATCTACTAAGAAATGATGTTGTTGAAATTGGAGCACTGTCGTTCCCGAGTGGACAAAATTGCACTGAGATGTTCAAATGTGTAAGGGCACGACATTCAATTTCTTGAGAACCTGGAGATGCCATGCTAGCTTTTGAATTCATTGGCGCTTTGAACACCACGGTGCTGGATGTGTTGCTACTATAATGCTCACGAGCAGAAAGCTTGGTGCTGCAATATCCAAAAGTGATGTCTCGACTGTGATATTCCATAATCTAATTTAAAAGAATTATTTATTTATCTTGTAATAAATAACAACCAGAGCTACCTAATTTCTTTTATCAATAATAATAGTTGTAAAAATATAACTATCGAGCAAAACATTAATAAATGCATCTATATTCAATTCCCAAAAATCAGATACACTACTCATGATCTATATAATCATGTCAAAACTACTCTATTCTGAGTACAAAAGAATAACTAAAATAAAAAGAAATAAAACTTGAAGAATCCTAATCAGCCTCATACTCCTAATCCTCTACCCTGACTTGAAATCGTTCAATCACATATAATGAGCTAAAAAGCCAAGTAGGTCACTAAAACCTATAATTGAATTCAAAGCACGATAAAGGAGCAATATGTATGTCAACAGTCAAATCATAACAATTATATTTATATAATCATTAAATCAGTGTAGAAATAGTAAAATTTATATGCAGAAGTACTATAATCTATAAATAGTAAAATACTATGTACATAAGCTAGTAAAGCAGTAAACTAGTACAAGTATCAAATCTATAAAGTAATCATTATATCCATAATACCAATCAATATATAAATTGAATACAATATTGAATAAAAACATCAGTAATGACTATTGAAATCAAATCAATATAATAAAATTATATAAGAATGTACACAT
This sequence comes from Dendrobium chrysotoxum, assembly GCA_019925795.1. Classification (NCBI taxonomy): domain Eukaryota; kingdom Viridiplantae; phylum Streptophyta; class Magnoliopsida; order Asparagales; family Orchidaceae; genus Dendrobium; species Dendrobium chrysotoxum. Next base: position 51,717,997 of record CM034302.1, read on the forward strand.
GCTATCCAGTTATTCTATATCAATATTAAATCAATATCTTAATCACATACATAATATATCATACTTTTTGTAACAATAGATCAGTAATAATATTAATAATAAATTCATACAGTAATATGAATAACGTCTCAATAATATTCATTTTAGTAGTCATACTAAATAAGTAAGAGTTCTAGCTACACAGTGTTTTTTGGTATCATATCAGCGTCAATAAATCATTGGCTTAGAAAACAGAATTGTCACTCTTTTCCCATCAGCACAGTAATGATCTCCTTATAACTCTCAATCAGTGTATCATGTGAATCAGTAGAGGATAACATCAAATTATAATACTTGAAGGAAAGCTCATCGGCCCACAATTTTGTGCAGGTCAATCAGTCTCTAACCAACGAGTTAACTAGTCTTTACTTGTCTTTTACATATATATTATTATCACAGTACTATAATAATAATAGTGACCAACTATTACTCAATCACAAATCCACATTCATTTTCAATGCATTATAGTTAATAAAGCATAATTGAGCTTAATTCAGAAACAACTAAAATATCCTAACGGTAGATAATAAAAATCAAATTAAGAAAAAATTTATATTTTTAGAATTTAACCAAACTATAAATATTACTTAAAATAACATTCTGAAGCTTTAGTTGAACTAAATCACTTTTCTTAGATGTCAAAATAATTTTTTTAGTAAATAAAAATTACTGTATTTTAAAATCACCATGGAAAAAATCTCAAATAAATACTCAAAATATTTATAATCTCAATCTCTATAACATAGAAAAAGTTACGTAGTGAAAGTTTTACCAATATAAAATTATTCTTATTTTTCAGTAATGAAAACACAAATTTAATCAAGAAAATACTAAAAACATAAAATCTTTGAAATTAAAAATAAAGTAAAGGTTCCTTATAGCAAGACGAGTAAATTTTCTAACTAGCTCGACAAACAAAAATGGCTCTACGATCTCTAGATCTCAAATTTTATTTTCTCTCTCCTCACTTTCTCTCTAAACTCATTTTTTCTCTATTAAGTCGAAATTAATATGAGACTAATGGCTTAAGTAAGAAATAGTGTGTGCTTTAGATTTTTTTATAATAAAATAATATATTATTAATTTAATTATATAATTTAATAATTTTTTAGTATAAAATTCATATATAAATTTTTAGAGCTTTAAAAATTATTGAAAAAATATCCACAAAATAAACCATTTCATTTAGAAAATTCTAATTTGCAAAACGGACATATGATGGACCCAAAATCCCTACTAGTATTAATAGGTGCCAATTTTTTAAGGATTTTGACTAGTGCCCAAAAGTTAGAAAAAAATTCAATTAAAATATTATAATATCAATGTTTTGGTGAAAATGGTTTGTGATTTGGACTCATATTAACTCCAAAAAAAATTTTGGCAGATTCAACATACGGCTTACTACATCAACAGTGTTGAATGTAGCATAGCGGTGGTGTTTCCTCTAGCACCGTGGCACATAATGTTCCTTTGTAATTTTTACCAGTTTGAGTTTTTCTTGTACAAAAATAACTAAAATAACACATTCTTATTGAACTTCAAACCAAATAAGTATTACATAATTTACACTTATCTCCTTACTAAGGGGGTAAAAGGGGAGTCACTAAAGGTTCAGTGAAATACTCGGAGATAAGATATCCAGGGAGTGGATGTAGGTCATATTTTGGCAAAACCATTATAAATCTAGTGTGCTCATTCTTTACTTTTATTTTCATATTTTATTTTTCTACATATTAATTTCTTGCACGTTTTACTTTTCTTGCAAGTTTGTGTTGCGATTATTGAGATTAGTTTTTATTTTAATTTTGTTCCAAAAAGAAAATAAAAATCTAAAAAAGAAGATAGAATAAAATATATATCCATGTATTATTTTTAACAAAATTGAAAAGAGCAAAAAAATTTATTGCATTATTTTCTTACACTTAAGTTTATGTGATTAGTTTTAGGTTTTTAACAGAATACCCTGGAAAGAATAATTTTAAAACACCAACTCACCACCCCCCCCCCCCCACCCTTTTGGTTAACCTTGGACAGTTCAAGTGCTTTCACATGCCATTCTTGAACTTTCACCTACCAATCCATTATAGAAATTCTGAATAACCAACAAATCGGGTAAAGGATGGTGAGGGATTTCCTAAGCATTTTCTTAAATCTCTTTTAACTTTTAAAAATTAATCCTCCTTCAAATTAGGCAAAAGATGTGATTTCATTCTTATGCTAGGCAATTTTTAAAGGTGAAAAATACTTAGCTAGAAATTTATTTGCCAACTCATTCCAAGTGGTTATAGGGCTTAGGGCAAGGAATTCAACCACATCTTAGCTTTTCCCCTTAGAGAAAATGGGAACAGATGAAGCCTAATGGCATCATCGCTAACACCATTATACTTCAATATTGTGTAAATTTCTAAGAAGATAGATAAGGGTAGGTTAGGATCCTCAATAGGAATTCCCCCAAACTAGGAAATTTAAACCATTTGAATTATGGTGAGTTTTAGTTCAAAGTTATTAAATTGGATAATCTATGATTTCTTCTACTACAGGATCAGCATACTCTCTAAGATGTCTTAGATGGTCATGATCTTGTACTAGTTCAGACATCTCTAAAATCTTTTTATTTTTTAATTTTTACATGGGTCCTTTCTATCTCAGAATCAAACAACATAGGCTCCTTACTAGATCTGTTAAGTATGCAATAATGATGCAATAAAATAAAAGCTAAATAATTAACAAAATAATTTTTTTATCTTTTCTTAAAATTTTAACAAAAATAGCAAAAATAATAATACATGATACAAGTAGGTCTAAATTTGCTATTTTTTACCAGTATAGTTTAAAATTATAATATGTATATTAATTCCCTAGCAACAATGCCAAAAACTTTATGGTGGGTGGGGTTATGGTTGTGTGAGCTACACATATAACTTGAGTATAATATGAATATACTTAGGTTTTCTTTGATATAAAAATAATAAAAGCGTTGTAGAAATGTAAGTAAATGTGTCGATCAAGTAATAAAGTGGTAGAGAAATGTCGATCCCACAATTAATTATTCTGCTTAACTATAATTAAACTACTACCGTCGAACATAAATGCATGATTTATCTTATTGAATATAAAGTAGTTATTTTTTAGTTTTTATCACTTAATGGAGACTTGCTAAAAAAATAGATACTATTATAAATAAAGTATTTTCAACTAATGAATATAAAATAATATATTTTCCTAATGATACTCTTAATTATAAATGTGGATCAGAGCCTATGCATCTCCAGATCTTTATTGAGCTTATAAGGGTGAAAACAGAGATTTTTAGCCTTCACATAATTATAATATATTCATAGAACCTAGAAGATTTAACATCCTATGTCTATGTATGCCAACATTTCATTTTAATAATCTTATTTATTCTAATATTCTTTCGCCAATGTAATATATCACACTAGATATTAACTACACATATGGCCATTATATGCATTAAATTAAGAATGAGAGATATTAAAAATATATATAAAGTAATTCATGATGTAAGAGTCTATATTAGTACTTGCTATATATTTACATCATTAGCCTAAAACTCAAAGATTTAGTCAGACATGAATAACATAAAAAAGCAAACTAATGTTCATTTTATTCATATTATAAAAAGATACAGGAGAATTAATAAAGATAAATATCACCCAAAAGGATCAATAGATATTATCCACACTGTTTCCCCTAATAATATAATTGCTTACACAATATATTTTAAGATCTCCAAATAAAAATATCTTATACTTCCCTAGCCTTCCTTACACTTTAGTCTAAGGGAGAACTAAAGTAAAACACTCAAAAGTACAAGACTCCACTAAAAAATTATAGAACTCTCTAACAAAGAACTAAAAAAATTATTTATAGCAAGTGCAGAAATGACATAAGGCACCATGATGCTCAAAGAGTTGGTGCTGTAGCATTTTAAGATGAGCTAGCACCTCAGAGCCATTGGGCTTTCCCCATTTTGATGCTGCTCTGACCAGGCACAGTTAATGGTTGAATTGATGTTTTTTTTATGAGTTGGTATAGCTACTTTAATTTGGCAACTGTGTTAGTACGATGGTGTAAAGTATAGTGTAGTAGGGCTTGTAAGTGTAATTCGGTACTATGGCGTTCTGAAGTTTGGCACTCCAACATTTAATTTCTCGGACTAAAGTGTTGCAGTGCTAATTTTTGGTGCAATAGCACTGTGATACATTACTGCACTAACCATGGCTCCACTATGGCACTGATTTTCTTAATTTTCAGAGTGCCCCACATTATAATATCTGAATTATATGCTAGGGCATTATAGATGGGAACACTCCGACGTCAAATTTGTGGGTGCTGTACCTCTCGTTCAACACTTATCAATTTTTACTTTTTCTTGAATATTTCTTATATAAATACAACAACAACAACAACATCAAGCCTTTAACCCACTACGTGGGGTCGGCTACATGAATCCTTTTTCTCCATTATGTCTTGTTAAAAGTCAAATTCTCATTTAAATCTAATAAAGAAAGATCAGTTCTAATATTTTCTAACCAAGTCTTTCTAGGTCTACCTCTACCTTTCTTAACATAAGTCAAATCTAAGACCTCTACTTTCCTAATCGGGTAATCAGGAGGCCACCATTTTATGTGACCAAACCATCTAAGGTGAGTCTGTCTAATCTTATCTTTCATATCTCCAACCTTTCACGAATATGCTCATTTTGTATCCTATATCTAAGGGTAAAGCCACTCATCCACATGAGCATCCTTATCTCTGCAACACTTAACTTAGAATTATGCTTCTCTTTTAATGGCCAACATTCGACACCATAAAGCATTGCAGGTCTCAACACCATCTTATAGAATTTTCCCTTAAGTTTGAAGGGTACTTTTCTATCACACAATAAGCCCGATGCATTCCTCCACTTCAACCATCCAACTTGGATTCTATTGATAATATTCCCATCTATTTCACCATCACTCTTAACAATATATCCAAGATATCTAAAATGTGTACTCTTATTAATGACTTCATTTCCCAAAGTCACAATCCCCTCACTAGGTCTATTATTACTAAAATTACACTCCATTTATTCTATTTTAGATCTACTCAAGCGAAATCCTTTAGACTCTATGGTTGACCTCCACAATTCTAGTTAACCTTCAACTCCCTCTCTAATCTTATCAACAAGAAGAATATCATCAACAAAAAGCATACACCAAGGTACATCCTCTTGCAAATGACTAGTGAGAACATCCATGACTAAAGCAAAAAAGTTATGGGCTTAAGGCTGATCCTTGATGTAATCCAATCAAAATAGGGAAATACTTGGTTAAACCACCTTGTGTTTAAACACAAGTAATAGCTCCTGCATACATATCTTTAATGATTTGAATATAAGCGTTATTAACTCCTTTCTTTTCAAGAACTCTCCATAGCACTTATCTTGGAACTTTATCATATGATTTTTCTAAATCAATAAACATCATATGTAAATCCTCCTTATTCTCTCTATATTTCTCCATCAAACCTCTGAATAAATGTATGGCTTCCATAGTAGACCTACCCGGCATCAATTCAAATTGATTTTGAGAAACATTAGTATCACACCGCAACCTATGCTCCATAACTCGTTCCCATAGTTTTAAAGTATGACACATTAACTTAATTCCTCCATAATTCACACAATCTTGTGCATAACCTTTATTCTTAAAAATAGGGATTAACACACTCATTCTCCACTTATCTGGCATCTTTTTAGTCTTTAAATCAGTATTAAAAAGTTTAGTAAGCCAAGAAATTCCTTCATCTCCGAAGCATTTACACACCTCTATTGGAATATCATCAGGTCCAACAGCTTTTCCACCCTTCATTTTCTTTAAAGCCTCTCTAACTTTCATTTTACTAATACGCTGATAAAAAAAGAAATCTTTATTTTCATTTAGGGTGCTAAGGTCACTACAGGCAATTTTATTTTCACATTCTTCATAAAAAGTTTAGAAAAATATCTCATCCACTTTTGTTAAATATCATCTTCTAAAAAAAGTACTTTTTGATCTTCATCCTTAATACACTTCACTTGAACTAAATCCTTACTACTCCTATCTCTTTGTTTGGCTAACTTATATATATATCTTTCTCCCTCTTTAGTATCTACTCTATTATATAAATCACTAAAAGATAAACTCTTTGCATCGCATATTGCTTTCTTAGATTCCATACATGTCTCTTTATATATTTTCCAATTATCAGAATTTTTACAATTAAACCAATTTTTATAACAAATCTTCTTATTTTTAATCTTTTCTTGCACATTTGGATTCCACCACCAACTATTTTTACTATTAGGAGCTTTTCTCTTTGAAACTCCAAGCATATCTTTTGCAATATTCTTAATATCACTAGCCACTTTTTCCCACATAACACTAGCATCCTCATACATAGACAAAATCTTAAGATCTAAAATCTTACTCTCAAAAATATTTTTGTTAATATTCTTTAAATTCCCCCATCAAATCCTAGAATATCATTTTACTTTATTTTTTATTTTCTACCCCATTATCTTCAAGTCCAAAACTAATAAACGGTGTTGCGTACATAAAATTTCACTTGAAATAACTTTACAATCTTTGTAATCTAAACGATCTCATTTTCTTATAAGAAAATAATCAATTTGAGTTGTACTATATCCATTTTTATAAGTAATGAGATGCTCATTCCTTTTCTTAAATAAGATATTAGAAATTAAAAAATCATAAGCTAAACAAAAATCTAATATGGATTTAACCAACTTCATTTGTCATTCCAAACCCATGGCCACCATGAATGCTTTTAAAATTATCTACCTCTCTACCAACATGTCCATTTAAATCTCCTCCAATAAAAACTCTTTCTTCAAGAGGTATCTTTTGTATTAATTCTTCTAAGTCATTCCAAAATTTTAATTTTGAATTCATATCCAAACCCACTTGAGGAGCATAAGCACTTATAATGTTAACAATCTTAGCATCAACAATAATCTTTAAAGTTATAATTCTATCTCCAATTCTATTAATATTTATAACATTATCCTTCAAACTCTTATCTAAAATCACGCCTACACCATTTCTAGTACGACTCCTACCCGAATACTAAAGTTTTAATCCTAAACTATCAATCTTTTTAGCCTTCTCTCCAACCCATTTAGTTTCCGGAATGCATAAAATATTTATCTTCCTATGAATCATAATATCTATTAATTCCATTAATTTTCCTGTAAGGGAACCTATATTAAAAGTTCCTATCCTAATTTTAGTTTCATGGACTAGCTTCTTTGCCCACATCCATCCTTGATGTGAGAACCCTTGCCTATTTAACACTACACCCGGGCGGCGGTGCAGCGGCCCTTACACACTTGTCATTGTATTTAGGTCATACAGTGCGTCGCTTCTAGGGGATGCCCTAGCATTAACACAATTTCTTAAAGTATTCATGTCATTATTATTCGATAAGTTTTACGCTAGCTGTCGACTACCTAATGCAACCCTCCACTTTTCTCATCCAGGACTTGGGACCTGGCAACGGTAGTGTTTCTTATATAAATTTAACTAAAAAAATATTTTTACTAAATTTTAAAAACATAATTTACACTTAATAGGCAATGATGCCAAATACTTGATGTCGTGTAGGCGGTGTTGTGAGTTGCACATAGAGCTAAAGTGCCATACGAATATTCTTAAGTTTTCTTTGATATAAAAAATTCAAAATCCAACTAGATAAGCAAGTATATGTGCAGATCAAGCAATAAAGTGATAAAAAAGAGTGTTAATTCCAAGAGGAAGTATTTTGCATAATTATAATTAAACTACTACTATCTAATATAGATGCACGACTTATCCTACTAAATAAAAGGTGGTTGCTTTTGAGATTTTTTTTCACTTAATAGAAACTTGTAAGAAAAATAGATATTATTATAAATAAAGTGTTTTGGACTAATAAATAAAAAATAACATAGTTTTCCTAATGAGACTCTTAATTTTAGGTGTAAATCAGAACATATACATCCCTAGATCTCTATTAAGTGTATAGGGGTGAAAAGAGGGGTTTATGACATTCACATATTTATAGTGTCTCCATATAACCTAGATGATTTAATACCCTATGTCTATGTTGCAAATCTGGGCCCAAGTGAAGTGATTTTGATGATAACAAACATTACTGGTTCCTTACTATCGCTATTCTTGCTTATCTATTTTTCTTGCCCTGCTCACTAACCTTTCAAGTCCACAGGTTCACTTGGTATGCCAATCAGCTTAAGATTATGTAGACTAGGTTTGAGTCAGTCTGTAATTTCCATTCCAATGTATCTTTTATCTTTTCTAAAGTCAAATGTACTATGATGGATCTTTAAGCTAACTAACCTAGTGCACACACACTTAGGGGGAGAAATTTGGTAAGTTTGAGAGTTCTTCTATTTTTGATTATATCGTACAGGATGATCCTAAATCGTCCTAGATGATCAGTTCAAAATAGAAACCCTAATTAGGTCATCCCATATAATTAAGTTTAATTTGAAAGTATGCGATGAGCCAAGAGGGGGGTGAATTTGCATTTTAAAAACAAATCCTAAACAAGAGTTCTATTTTTTAAAAGATTTTTCAATTTTTTTAACACGTTAATTTAACTAATCAAATGCAAAAGCTAATGATTCATTGACGATTACAACACTGGTGGTAAAATATTAAATCTCACAATGGAATATTAAAATCAAACTTTACCAAGCAGTTATGGCAAAAATTAAATATAAGAAAAGTAAAATGCATAAAATGAAAAAAGCACACCAAAAATGTTTATAGTGATTCGGTCAACCTTGAACTATATCCACTCCCCGGAGTCCTCAACTTTGAGAGTTGCACTATTAAAAGTTGACTCTCCTTCTGCTCCCTCAGCAAGGCGGAGCACTTTCACCTTCCCGGTGTGGCGGAGTGCCAGACGCTGTGTCACCCTTCTAGTGACGAAAGTTGACCTTCTCCTATTTCTCCCTCCTAGAGAATGCAGATAACCTCGAGGATTTTGACCTAGAAGCCTCTCTCCCTAGAGAGCTCCCATAAGACTCACAAAGGCCACAGGAAGAACAAGCGTACAGTCAGGTCAAAGCAACCATGTGATTCCCTCACACTCCTTCTCCCTCACGCTCAAACTCACCTTCTCCTTCCTCTCACAAACTCTGGTTTTCTTCAAAAGCTCCCGCTCAAGAGTTCCTTCAGTTATCACGTTCCTCACCTTTACACTCTCTTCTAAAGAATAAAAAAACTTATTTTTATATTAGGCTTCAGGAAACCCTAATCATTCAATTCAGTTGTCACTATTCATATAGTACAATCCAATATTATACAGTACGATCAGTTCAAACTAAGTTTCGTCCAGTATGAAGGGAGACGAACAGTTTAGAAATTTTAAGCACATCATATCATACGATCTATAGATTGTATTAGATGATCATTTTATTTTCAACTGTTTGTACGGGGTGACTTATGGGACAACTAAAAATCATCTCTGTATTTCATCCTACACTATATGCTTGTAGAGTATGAATAGTTCAATTCAAGCACATTATCTTGTACAATATGAATATCTTCTGGGATAAATAGTTCAAAAACTGTGGTTTCATCTAGTATGATCTCTGGGATGACTAAATTTCATTTATGTTATTCGTATAGAACAAATGATAGTCATTAATAAATAATGATTTAATTGCCTGATTACAGGGGATAATTTTGGCAAGATTTTAAATAATCATACAATACGATTAGTTTAAAGATTAAATTCAAAATCTTAGCATAATTATATTGGCGGCTAGGTTTTTCAGATAGAAACAAATCATACAGTACAGTCATAATCGTACAGTACGATTAGTTCACAAACTAATTATCAGAATTAGCCAGTAGGCCTAAGTTTTGATGATAGATCGTACAGTACGATTAAAAATCATATAGTTTGATTTTCTTTTTAAAAAAATTATCTTCAAAAAAAACCCACCCCCTGTATGTGTGTGCATGGTCACCCAATTTGCATACACTCTTTTGTAGCAGACTCAAAAAATAAAAAATAAAGAAAATATAAAATAAAAATTCATTTACATCCTATTCTACTTTGTCTTGAGTCTCCACTAGTCTTAAGCGGTGTGTATCTTACCTAAAATATTAGTACTCACAGATAAAAAATAACATCTACATTTTTTAAGGATGAGCATAGTAATCTAGTTAATATTATTTATCATCATCAAAATTAGATACTAGGAATTCTGAATTACAATAATCTCCTCCTTTTTTATGATGTCAAATAATATTATTAAATAGGCAAGATAAATGTTATTTCTTCCTTAACTCCCCCTTACAAGATGATGGATTTTAAAAGATGGTACGATTTTCAAATAAAACCTCTTTTTAATTTTTAATTTTTTTTATTTTTTTATATTAAAAAACATAAATAAATATAACCAGATTAAAAGTAGCACAACAACAAAAAAATATACATGGCTTAAAAATAACATAGCACACAAACAATAAGAATATAGAACTTCTCCCCCTTTTGACATCACCAAAAAGAGGAGTACACACAAAGGGAGAAGTAAAGCAGTACAAGAAAAAGAAATACATGACAACCAATCAAAAGCTACTAGTATGTTGGATCCTGATCAGGTGGTGGTGGTTGTGGCGGCTGATAGTACTGATGGAAGGATACAAATTGATGATCTATCGAGGTGAATTATTAGCCAAACCATTGCATATCATCTTTGTGCTGGTGTTGTTGTTGGTCAATTTGGTAGTCCAACCGAGTTTTGAGACGATCGAGCCACTAAATAATATCATCCTAAGGGTAAGCAGGGTAGGCAAGTGCAGGTGGTGGTATCAGTGGTGGTATCAGTGGTGGTGGAGGTCCTCCTGCAGGAGCAGCTTCCCCTTTTTCATCTAAATCTGGATCAGCGTAGTCTTGCCCCTGATGGAAATGAATATGGAATAAGGTGTCTGTGTAAAAGATAGGAAGATTATCAGTTTGAATAGGAAAGGTGAGTTGATATTTGGCATCGAGGATGTATCCTATGATATGTCCTAAGCCAATATTTTCTTTATGTTGGATGTTTAATCGTAGACATGTTATGAATGTAATCTAAGGTCATTTGGGCTTCATCAAATTGGGTGGCTGACATGATTAAGTAAGTGACAACAGACAGAAGTGGGGTAATGTGTATGCGATCTTTAGCTTTGGGTATAATAGAGGTTCGAAGAATGTACTAGTTGATGCGGGCATTTTGAGTTAGAGTTTGGACAAGTGGTAGGTGTTGGTTTGTGGGCACATTCTTAAGCAGCATATTAATAGAGGTCCAATCAAACTCATTTATGAGCAGAGACTTGGGGTAAGGTCCTTCGGCAGAGAGACTAATGTGTTCAGTAAGATCGGCTTTAGTGATTTCGTCATTGTGTTTGCAGACAAATGAGATCAAGGTGGTAAAATCTATCTGAAGATTTGCTAAGAATTTATATAGGAGTTCAAAATGAAAAGGGAAGGCCAAGGTAAGAAGAAATTGGAGAGTGGTGAAGGCAAAAAGGTTTATAACCTCGAAATTTAAGGCTGCTTGGTTTAGCATGCAAGATGGGGAGATCTTAGCCTCTTTGAACTTATGGAAGGCTTTTTCATCAATGGTGGAGAGAAAATGATCGTCGATCCGATGAGAGGAGGTGGAGCTCCCCTCAATAAGTCAACCATGCTTGCTTCCACCAGCCATTGTACAGAAGGATTGAAAGGATGAGAGAATGATAGAGATGTAGTGAGTTGATCCAGTAAAACACTCCAATATATAGTGTTTTGGGAAGATCATACAGTACAAAGAGGTTCGTATAGTATGATCAGGAAAATTAATTTGTCTGGCTGAATAGTTGAAAATGCAGTCAAATCATACAGTATGATCAGTATCATAGTAGACGATCTTAAGAGATTTCGTTCATCCCAAGGGGTCGTCGATACGACCTTTGATAAAAAGTATCGTACACTAGAATAGGTGTTTGTGTAGTATGAAGTGCAATTATGATCGTACCGACCGAGTTTAAATTCATCCCAATTCAGTTTGATATGTGGATCGTACCGCATGAAGAGAGGTATCGTACAATACAATGATCAATAATGTCATACCAAACAGAATGCATGTGAACTGTGAGTGACATGTGGATCGTACAGTATGAGTGGTGGTTTGTATAGTACGATGTATATATCTCTGGATCATACAATACTATTTTAATCGTACCGTATGATAGTAATAAATATTGAAGATTTTGGTGTCGGTAAGATGTATGTGAGATGATCAGGAACCCCTTTTTTTTAATTTTCTAACAAATAACAACAAATAAAATAAAAAATATGGGTACATGAACAAACACATATAATTTTAAAAGAGACAAATAAAGAATGCTTCAAAATAATTTTTTTTATTTTTTAGTTTTCATGGATTAAGCATGAATATCTATGACATCCAATTTTATCCTCAAGGTGCTAAATGTGTCATAAGCTAGTGGTTTTTTGAATATATCAGCAAGTTGATCTCCTATAGCTATATGGTGCAGTTCCATATCACCCTTGGCTACATGATCCCTTATGAAGTGATGCCTAATATCTATATGCTTTGTGCGGGAGTGTTGAATTAGATTTTTAGATATGAAAATGTACTAGTGTTGTCACACATAATTAGAATGGTTCCTACGGTAGTCCAAGATCTAAAAGTTATTATTTTAACCATAAAACTTCAGCAACACAACCCCCTAATACTATATATTCTGCTTCAGCTATAGAAAGGGCTACCAAATTTTGTTTTCTACTAGACCATGAAACTACGGATTATCCTATGAATTGATAGGTATCATAGATTCTTTTTTAATCTACCCTACAACCTTCAAAATTAGAATCTAAAAAATCCTAATATTTCAAACGTAGTGATGTGTCTAGGATACCAAATTCCTAAGTTTGGGGTGCCTAGTAGATATCTAAGAATTCTCTTGACAGTAGTCATGTGAGATTCTTTTGGGTCAGATTGAAATCGGGTGCAGAGGCATACACTTAACATTCTATCTGGTCTACTAGCAGTTAAATAGGGGAGTGATCTAATTATTCCTCTATACTTTTACTAGTCTACTGAATTTCCATTTGGGTCTTTATCTAGTTGAATGGTAGAACTCATGGGAGTGTTCATGGCCTTAACATTGTCCATTTCATACTTTTTTAAAATATTCTTGATGTACTTAGACTGGCTAAGGAATATTCCATCTTCTATTTATTTTATATTGAATCTAAGGAAGTAATTAAGTTCTCCCATCATGCTCATTTCAAACTCATCACACATAAGGTTCTCTCTGAAGATCCAAACAGGATGTCATCTACATATATCTCAATAATGAGTATCTCATCTTCTACCTTTTTTAATAAGAGGATGGTGTCCACACTACCCTTAACAAAGCCTCTATCTAGTTGGAATGTGTTAAGTCTTTCATACCAGGCTCTAGGTGCTTGCTTTAACCCATATAATATTTTTTTCAATTTGAATACATGGTTTGAAAATTTTGAGTTTTTAAATCTGGGGGATTGCTCAACATAAACTTCTTCTTTGATTACCCCGTTTAGGAAAGCACTCTTAACATCCATTTAATACAATTTAAAACCCTTGAAGCAAGCCAAGTTTAAGAGTACCCTTAAAGCTTCTAGTCTAGCTATAGGGGCAAAGGTTTTCTCAAAATCTATTCCATCGATTTGGTTGTACCCCTTAGCTACTAATCTAGCCTTATTTCTCACTACTATTCATCTTATTTTTAAAGACCCACTTTATTCCAACCACACTTTCTTCCTTAGGTCTCTTGACTAATTGCCACATATCATTCCTAACAAATTGGTTTAGCTCTTCTTGCATTACTAGGATCCCGAATTCATCTCCTAAGGCTTGATATATATTGGTGGGTTTAATTATGGAGATAAATATAGAATGGCTAACTTCCTTCCTAAGTCCATGCCTAATTTTTACACCTTCAAATGGGTCTCCTAGGATCAACTCTCTAGGATGACTAGAAGAATATCTCCAATCTCTAGGCAATTGCTCTCGTGGTTCTACTCTATCTTCTAAGATAATGGTCTCTACCCCCTAAGTGACCTCAACTTCTTCTTCTTCAGGATTAAGTTCAGAGGTCTTATCTAATTCATCAAATACCACATGGGTAGACTCTTCTACTATTAGGGTCCTCTTATTGAAGATTCTATAGGCTTTACCTACAAATGAATAGCCTAAGAAGATGCCTTCATCAGATTTAGGATCAAATTTTCCTAAGGGGGACTTACCATTAATTAAGATAAAATATTTACATCCAAAAACATGTAAGTGAGAAAGATTAGGTGTCCTACCCTTAAGGAGTTCATAAGGTGTCTTATTAAGTTTGGGTATAACATTCACCCTATTTAAAATATAACAAGCAGTATTCACTACTTCTGCCCAAAAATATCTAGGGAGAGTGTATTCAACTAACATTGCCCTAGCAGCTTCAACTAAGGTTCTATTATTTCTCTCAGCTATTTCATTCTGTTGTGGGGTCCTAAGGGCAGAGAAGTTATGTTCTATTCCTATCTCTTGACATAAAGATTCAAACGTATCATTTTTAAATTCTTCACCATGATCACTATAGACATCCTAGTTTCCATTGAATCCATGTGGAAAAGGTTCTAAATTCTTTAAATGACTCACTCTTATATGCTAAGAATCTTACCTAAGTAAATTTAGAGTAATCATCCATTATTACAAATCCATAAGTTTTTCCTCCTAGGTTAGTTATACTAACAGGTCCAAATAGGTCCATGTGAAGAATTTTTAGTGGCCTAGAGGTGTTGATATCCTTGATTGAATGAAATGATGATTTCACTTGTTTTCATAGTTGACAGGCATTACATAGGTGGTCCTTATTGAAATCTAACTTAGGTATGCCTCTAACTAGGTCTTTTTTAGTGATATTCCTGAGTGTTTTCATGCTAGCATGGAATAGTCTCCTATGTCATAGCTAAGTCATCAGCTATTATCTTTAAACATAAAGGGTTTGAATTTTCAATGCAGTTGAGGTCTAACATATAGACATTATTTATCCATTTTTCTTCTAACACAAGTTTCTTATTTAAACTAATCATATATTTGTTAGAAAGAAACTTTATGTCAAATCCCTTGTCACACAGTTGTCTAATACTTAATAAACTATGCTTTAAATCATCAACTAATAGAATATTTTTAATTACAAAATTTTTAGAATTTCTAAAGATACCTGAGCCCACCACTTTCCTGGTGGTGTTGTCTCTTAAAGTCACCTTGCCTCCTAACTTGGCCTCCAGTGTCATGAACTTCTTCATATCTCCAGTCATATGTCTCGAGTAGCCACTTTCCAAGTACTACATGTTCTCACTAGGCCTTTTGTGAGAGCACCCCTACAATGTCAATTAAAGGTTAGTTTTGAGAACCCATGTAAGTTTGGGTTCCTCCTTATGCTTGAATGAATGAGATGTATGCATGTTATGTTATGATGGATGCAATTTAGGTCTCCACACTAGATATGTCCTATGGTGGATTATGCAAGTGTGGGCTATGTGACATAGCATGCTACTAGAGTAACACCTAACATCTATAAATGGATTCACTAACTTGTGTGGGTGATGGTGCCTCTTCATAAGTTTGTGTGATGCATGTAATGTTGAGGGGTTGTCCCATTGGACACATGAGGGTAATGATTTATTATTTTCTAGCGTTATAACCTTTGCTCTTAGTATTCATTTACACTTTCGTAGCTTAACACTTCTCATTTTAATGAATGCTCATTGCTATTAAGTTGACATGCAAGTTCTTCTAATTCCTTAAATGCATTCTCTAGTTCAATATATGATGATTTCAAGGATGTTGCAAATCTAGGTTCAAGCATTATAGTTTTGATGATATCAAATAATTATGCTTCTTTGCTACTACTACTGCATATCTATTTTAGTTTCCCATTTCTACTAATTTTTTAGGTTCACAGAGTCAATTGCAATCAAAGCCAGCTCAAGATTGGGTAGACTAGGACTGAGTTAGTTTATAAGTTTATATTTTAATAGTTTTTACCTTTTCTTGAGTCAAATGTAATAAGATGAATCCTGATGCTAAGTAACCTTGCACACACACACTATGGGGAGAAATTTGGTAAGTTTGAGAGTCTTCGGATTTTTGAGCATATCATACAGGACGATCTCAAATTATCATGGACGATTAGTTCAAAATAGAAACCCCAATTAGTGCATCTAGGTTAAGTAAGTTTGATTAAGCAGATCATCCTGGATGATATGTTTAAACTCAGAAATTAGCCGCCAATCACATTTTAGGAAATATTTTATTTTTAGATATTTGTTCTGATTATATAAGATGATACATGTATCATCCTTAATGATTCACTACAACTTTACCAAAAAGACCCCTTAATTAGAAGAACAATTATGTCTTAATTGATCAATCACATTGTACAGGACGATCATCCCCGATCATCCTGGATGATCATCCCCGATCATCCTGGATGATCGTTTATATTTCATGGGATGATCTCCAATCATCCTGGACTAAAACCATAATTTTCTTATGATCATCCACAATATTGTCCTGGATATCCCGAGACGTTTTCGGGATGATTTGTCGATTGCCACCCAAAATGAACTGATAATTCTGGATGATTCTAAAATCATCTAGGATGAAATCCCCTATTCTCTTCTGATCGTCCGGGATAATATCCTAGACGTCCCAAGAAATTGTTTGGATAATTTATCATTTTTAGTTAAATTGAACTAATCATCCCGGATGATCATAAAATCATCCAGGATGATATATTAAAAATATTTCTTCTGATCATCCAGACCATGGCAATTGTCCTAGCAAAATGGCTGATTTTGTACTGATCATATAGAATCATCTACAAATCATCCTGGATAATATAGTTGGCAAGTTGAATTTTCGGACATTTTTTGAGGCCTTTTATGTCAGCTCTTTCACCATCTCTTCAGTGATCTTTTGCTAATTTTTTCCCTCAAGAGAGCTTAGAGGAGAAGGAGAGTTTGGGAGAAAGAGAGGATCTTATGAGGGAGAGTTTTGTGAGGGGATTCACAAAGGTTGCTCCAAGCAAGGATTCGATCATTGTCTTCCTTCTTCATCCTTGGTTTCGTAGTGGCTCTAGGGAGATGATCATTAGCATCTAATCTAGGTTCTCTGCCTGCTTCAAGAGGAAGCAAAAGTGTCTGAGGGTCTATGTCTGCTTCAAGAGGAAGCAAAAAGATTCTGGGGTTCTCTGCCTGCTTCAGCAGGAAGCAAAAAGAGTCAAGGTTCTCTGCCTCATCAGTGTCAGTGGAAAGATTTTGTAAGGGCTTCTCAACCTTATTGTCGGAGCAAAAAGAGAGTCACTATAGTGTTTTAGTGCAATACCTGGAGGGGAGGCTCTAGGTAGTGGACGTAGGTCAAGTTGACCAAACCACAATAAATCTGGTGTGCTATTTTCATTTTTTTGCATTTTAATTTAAGCATATTTTCTATGATCTGATCTGTGGTTGTAAATCTGATTTTAGTTATCTGTTTCCACTTTTATTATTTATGTTTCAAAAATTCAAAAAGTCAAAAATGTTTTTCTATTTGTGCAAGAATTTTTTTAAAATACCAATTCACCCTAACGAACTTTCAAAGGAATCGTGTGCAACAGTTAATTCAACAAGCTTCTTGTTTAATGTATCAAATTCTTCAAGTAGGGATATGTGATATCTATCCAAGTCAGAATGTTCTTTAACTAAATTAGCATGCTCTCTTTGTAAAGTATTAAAATTAGTGTTAAAACTAGCATGCATTTTCTTTAACTTCCTATAGTAGTCATGAATTTTTTCAGAAATAACTAACAATTCATCATAAGATAGTTGACATACCTCCTCTTAATTTGATTGATCAAGGTTATCGTTATTCATAAGACACAATCTTTTTACCTCCTCCTCTATTTCTTCTTCTAACGATTCTATGGTAGAGTCGGCCTAAAAAGCTTTTTGTGTTTTTAGCTTGCCCTTCTTGTACTTTGACTTCTCCTCACCTTCTCCTTGGTTGGGTGAGTCTTCAAGTTGGGGCAATCAGCTTGGAGATGACCTGGTTTCCTGCACTCAAAGTAAATTGTGGCAAATGTACCTTTAATATTCTTTGAACTTTTACCTTTATTCCAGATATTTGGATGATGACTTTATTTTGTTTTCAAAAAATTCTTGAACTAACGAGTCATCAAGGCTATGTTATCATCTTCCTCTGCTGCAGAATTGTTATTTTTGAATTATTCACTTTTAGAGCCACAGTTTGCTCCTTCTTTCTCCTACATCAATTTGCGTTTGACTCACTCCTTGCTCGTAGGCAATGAGTGACCCAAGCATATTGTTAATTGAATAAATATTTAAATATTTGGACTCAGTTATTGTAATTATTTTTGAATCATAAAAACTAGGTAAGCATCTCAAAATTTTATTGACTTTTTTAGAATTAGATAACTCTCTTCCTAGTGCATGCAAGGATGTCACAATCTGGGTGAACCTAGTGTACATTTCAGATATAATCTTGCTAGATTTCATGCGAAAGAGTTCATAATCATGTAGTAATATGTTTAGCTTAGACTGTTTAACATCCCTAGTTCCAATGTATGTGATATATAATCTATCCCAGATCTCCTTACCAGTACTACAAGTAGACACTCATATATAGCCTTCTGATTTCAATGCACAAAAGAAACAATTCAAGCATTTTGCATTCAACTGTGCAAGTTCTGTATCCTCATTACTCCATTCATTAAATGATAAAATAGTTTTAACGCCATTCATGAGATGAAAAGGTGTAGAGTACCCTTCTTGTACCAATATTCACATGCGATAGTATATAAATTATAAAAATATTGACATGCAAATTTTCCAAAAATCAAATGGTATATTGTCAAATAAGGCTGGACGGGTTATGGAATAACCCTCAACTGGGTTATGGTTACCAAACTGTGCCATGGATCGTATGTTTCTAGGTTTTCTAAAATACTATTTTGAAACCCTACTCTGAAACCACTAGAAAGTATGAGATGCACCAAGAGGGGGGGGGGGTGAATTTGGTATTTTAAAAACAAATCCTAAATAAGATTTCTAATTTTTAAAAGATGTTTTAGATTTTTAAAAAAATTTATTTAACTAATCAAATGCAGAAGCTAATGATTCATTCAAGATTACAATAATGGTGGTAAAATTTTAAATCTCACAATGGAATATTAAAATCAAACTTTACCAAGCAATTATAGCAAAAATAAATGCAAAGAAAGTAAAATATAGAATATAGAAAAAGCACATCAGAAATTTTTATGGTGGTTTGGTCAACCTTGACCTACGTCCATTCCCCAAAATCCTCCACTCTGAGAGTTATACTATTAAATATTGACTCTCCTTCTACTCCCATAGAAAGGCGTAGAAGCCTTTACAAAACTCACTTTCACCTTTCCGGTATGGTGGAGTGTCAGACGCTATGTCACCCTCTTGGTGACGGCATTAGACATTCTCCTTTTTCTCACTCCTAAAGAAGACAGAGAACCTCGAGGACTTTGACCTAGAAGTCTCTCTCCCTAGAGAGCTCCCATAAGACTCACCAAGGCCACAGGAGGAGCAAGCGTATAGCTAGCTCGGAGCAATCATGTGATCCCCTCACACTCCTTCTCCCTCACACTCAAGCTCACCTTCTCCTTCCTCTCACAAACCCTAGTTTTCTTTAAAAGCTCCCTCTCAAGAGTTCCTTCAATTATCACATTCCTCACCTTTACACTCTCTTCTAAAGAATAAAAAATACTTTTTTATATTAAGCTTCAGGAAACCCTAATCATTCAATTTAGTTGTTACTGTTCGTACAGTACGATCAGTTTAAAATAAGTTTCATACAGAACGAAGGGAGACGAATAGTTAAAAAATTTTAAGCACATCATACCATACAATCTATAGATCGTACTGGACGATTATTTTATTTTTCCCTGTTCATATGGGATGACTTATGGGATCACCAAAACTCATCTCTATAATTTGACCGGCACTGTATACTTTATACAGTACGAATAGTTCAATTCAAGCACATCGTCTTGTACAATATGAATATCATCCGGGATGAATACTTAAAAACTATAATTTCGTCTGGTACGATCTCTAGGACAACCAAATTTCATCTCTGTTGTTCATATAGTACGATGTGTATCGTCAAGTACAAATAATAGCCATTAATAAACCACAATTTAATTGCCAAAATATGAGGGATAATTTTGGCAAGATTTTAAATAATCATACAGTATGATTAGTTCAAATATCAAATTCAAAATATTACCATAATTATGCTAGCGGCTAGGGTTTTTAGATTGAAATAAATCATATAGTACGATCATAATCATACAGTACGATTAGTTCACAAACTAATTATCAGAATGAGCCAGTGGGCCTAAGTTTTGATGACAGATCGTACAGTATGATTAAAAAGTATATAGTACGATTTTCTTTTTAAAAAAATTTTATCTTAAAAAAAACTCCCCCCCTGTGTGTGTGTGTGCATGGTCACCCAATTTGTATACACTCTTTTATGGCAGACTCAAAAAAGAAAAAAAAAGAAAAAATAAAATACAAATTCTTTTATATCCTATTTTACCCTGTCTTGTGTCTCCAACAGTCTTGAGCGGTGTGCATCTTACCTAAAATGTTAGTGCTCATAGAAAAAAAATAATATCTATATTTTTCAAGGAAGAGCATAGTAATCCCATCAATATTATTTATCATCATCAAAATCAGATACTAGGGATCCTGGATTGCAACATGCTTAACTAATCATCCTTGATGATGTATATCGTACAGGATAATCAGTACAAATCAAAAATCTAGCTGCTAGGCATGATTTAGGCAAGATTAGATAATTGAAATTTTGTTCTAAACATACAAGATGATTTTGATCATCCTGGATAATGTATAGCAATCATGCCTAAAATAATCCTATGACTAGGGATCTAAGTAAGGTTAGATTGAACAATTATATCATACGGATGATCTTCTATGATCATAAGGGACGATCAATATATTTTTCTTCTAATCGTCTTGGATGTCTCGAACAATCTGCCAGACGATAAACTATATTTTAAACTAATCATATAGGATGATTGCAAGATCATCCAGGATGATCAGTATATTTTTCTTCTAATCATCATGGATGTCCCGAATAATCTGCCGGATAATAAATTTAATTTTTGAACTAATCATACATGATGATCAGTACAAATTGGTTGCTCTGATCGTACAGGCAACTCAAATCATCCTGACTGGATGGGCTCATTTACACTGATCATATAGGATGATTAACAGATCGTCCTGGGTGAATGTCATCCTGGACAATCTTTGACGGTAAGTTAAAAATTAGGGCACTTTTTGAGGCCTCTTATTTAAGCTCTCTTAATTACTGATGAGTATGTCTTTTGCTGCTATTCTAACCTGAGAGAGCTTAGAGAAGGAGAAGGAGAGATTGGGAGAGAGAGAGAGGATCTTGTGAGGGGGAGTTTGTGAGGGAATTCACAAAGGTTGCTCTAAGCAAGAATTTGATTATCTTCTTCCTTCTTTATCCTTGGTTCCTTGGTGGCTCAAGGGAGATGATCATCAGCATCAGATCCAAGTTCTTTGCCTACTCCAGGAGGGAGTAAAAGGATTCTCAGGTTTTCTGCCAACTCTAAGAGGGAGTAAAAGGATTCCGTGGTTCTCTGCTAACTCCAGGTGGGAGTAAAAAGATTCTGGGTTTTCTTCCTTCACCAAGAGGGTGAAAAAGGATTCAAGATTCTCTGCCTCACCGAGTTGCAGGAAAGATTTTGTAAGGGCATCTCCACCTTGCTGTGGGAGAAACAGGAGAGACACTAACTGATTAGTGCAATGCCTGGAACAGGAGGTTCTCAAGAGTGGATGTAGGTCAGATTTAACTGAACCACCATAAAATTCTGTATACTCTTTCTTATTACTTTTTCTATATTTTATTTTCACACTTTTATTTAATTTATTCTGTGATTGAAATCTTTGATTTTGATATCTGCTTTTGCTTTAAATTGTTTAGTTTTTAAAATATTTATAAAGACAAGAAGATTTTTCATTTTTGTTTAAGAGTTTTCATAAACACCAATTCACCCCCTTCTTGATTAGCCTTGGGCTAATTTTATAGGATTTAACCACCCTCACAAACTTTTAGTCTAGGTATGCCAACATTTCATTTCAATACTCCTATTTATTCTAATTTTTCTTTGTCGAGGCAATATATCATACTTGATATTAACTATACACATAGCTATTATATTTATTAAATTAAGAATAAGAGATATTAAAAAATTTTATAAACTAATTCAAGGCGTGTCTACATTAGTACTTGATATGCCTTGACATCATTAGCCTAAAACTCAAAGATTTAGCCACACATGAATAATACAAAATGCAAACCTATGTTCATTTCATTCATTTAAGAAAAAGATATAGGAAAATTAAAAAGGATAAATGTCACTAAGAAGAATCAATTGATATTCTTCACACTCATTATTCCTCCAACAAAAGAATTACTTACACAATACAGGCTAACATCCCCAAATGAAAGTATCTAGCCCTTTTCTAACATCTCTTAGAGTTTACTTTAAAAATAAAATAAAGAAATACACTCAAAAGTACAAGACTCCATTAAAATTAATAGAATTTCTTAATAAAAGAACTAAAATACTATTTATACTAAGTATAAAATTTTCTTAAGCACCATGACTCTCAACATGGTGGCGTTGTCGCGGTATAAGATAAACTAGTGCCTCATCACTGTTGGGCTAGCTCTGCTATGATACTGTGCTATCCTGGCACAATTAATAGTTGAACCGACATGTGTTTTGGCTGAGTTTGCATGGCTCCTCATTTTGGCAACTACTTTATCATCGCACTGTAAAAGTCTAATGTTGTGATACTTGAAAGTGCAATCCGATGCTGTAATACTATGATGATCGGTGCTCCAATGTTCAAATTCTTGAAACTCAAGTGCTGCAATGTGGATTTTTGACACTCTAGTGTTAATCTTTGCTCCACGCAGGGCACTAATTTTCCTTAAAATCTAGATCGATCGGTACTACAATATTTGAATTAGGTGTTAGGGTATTGTGGATTGCAACATTGTGGTGCTGCATTTATGGGCACTATGGAACTCATTCAATAGTAATGAATGTTTGCCTTCTCCTGAATATTTTTTGTATAAACATAACTAAAATAACACATTTTTACTAAATTTTAACACAATAAATATGAAAGTTTGTGAAGGTTGTTAAACCTTATAGAACTAGCCCGAGGCTCACCAAGAGGAGAGGAGGTGAATTGGTAGTTTAAAATTTTTCTTACCTTTGAATTAATAATAATAATATTTTTGAAAAGAACTTTTAAGTAATTAAAAATACCAAATTCGAATTGATTGTGGAAGCGAGAGATTTTATCAAAAATATTAAATATTACCACGATGAAATTTTGATCTACGTGACATAGTAATAATCAACATTTTTCCTAAGCAGTTATTAACAAAAATGAAATGCAGCAAATGCAAAAGTGAAAAAAGGAAAAAAACACACTAGAGATTTTTATAGTGATTTGGTCAACCTTGACCTACGTTCACTCCCCGGAGTCCTCCACTCCGAGTATTGCACTAACACTAAGTGACTCTCCTTTTACTCCCTCAGCAAGGCGGTGAAGCCCTTATAAACTCTCTTCCGCAAACCCGATGGGGTAGAGGACCGTACTCCTTTCACAACCAGAGAACTTTGACTCCTTTTCACCCTCCTAGTGAGATAGAGAACCTTGACTCATTTTTCTCCCTCTTGAGATGATAGAGAACCTCGACTCATTTTTTTCCCTCATGGAGAAGGCAGAGAATCTTGACTCATTTTTCTCCCTCTGATAGAAGGAAGAGAACCTCGAGGACTGGACTATGAATCCTCTCTCCCTAGAGAGCTTCCAAAAGACTTACCAAGGCCATAGGAGGAGCAAGGGTGCAGCTAGCCCGAAGCAATTGTGTGATCCCCTCACACTACTTATCCCTCATGCTTAAGCTCATCTTATCCTTCCTCTCTAAAACCTTGATCTTCTTCTCAAAAGCTCCTCTCTCAGAGTTCCTTCTTTGGTCACACGTTCCTCTCTTTATTCATAAGAAAATCTTAAAACATAGCTTAAGCATTAGGCTTCAAGAAACCCTAAAAATTCAAGTTAGTCGTCACTATTTGTATAGTATGATTGGAGTTCATAAAGTACGATCAGTTCAAAACTAGTCCCATCTAGTACGATGTGAATAATCATTCAAATAATCTATTTAAGTTTTATGAACACATTGTATAGTATAATCCATAGATTGTTCAGTATGATATGATTATTTTCTTTTGTTTGTATGGTACGATTCCTAAAAATCATCTCTACTAATCATCCCGTATTGTTATCATCGTATAGTACGGTTAGTTAATTTTAAGTAATTCATCCAGTATGATATGAATATCGTACAGTATGATTAGTTTAAAAATTATAATTTTATTTGGTACGATCTTTGGGACGACCAAATTTCATCTCTGCTAATCGTTTGGTACGATCAATATTATACTATATGATCGGGTATCATTTATTAAATCATGATTTGATTAACTAATTATGGGAATTAATTTTATTAAGATTTTAAATGTTTGTACAGTATGATGGGAATCGTACAGTACGAATAGTTCAAAATTTAAATTTCAAAATCTTACTTAATTTGATCTAGTGGCTAGGGTTTTCAGATCGTAATCAATCATACAGTACAGTCCAAATCGTACTGTATGATTAGTTCATAAAAACTAATTATTTAATTAGCTGTTAAGCATATTTCTAGATAATCAGTTCATATAGTATGATGGTAAATCATACAATATGATTAGTTAAAAAGATTCACTTTAAAAATATTTTTTTCTCCCCCTGTGTGTGCATGGTCAACTAATTTGCATACACTCTTATGTGGCCAAACTCATGAAGTAGAAAATAAAATTACAGACTCTTTTATATCATATCCTACGCAATCTTGAGTCTTTAGTACTTGAGCGATGCATATCTTACTTGAAATGTTAGTGCTCATAGATAAAAAAAATATCCAAAATATTTAGTGAGAAAAGTAATAATTCAATCAATAATATTTGTGATTATCAAAATTGCAAACTAGGGATCCTCGATTGCAATAATCTCCACTTTTTTATGATGTCAAATAATGTTGGTTGATAGGTAAGATAAATATTCTTTTCTCATAAGCTCCCCATTACTAGGTGATGGATTCAAAAAAAAATTAGGGGTTGCAAATTTCACATTTGTATTTTTTATCTTTATTTTTATATTATTTTTTTAAAAGACAATAATAAATAAAGTAACACAAACACAAGATTCTATTAAAACATAACGAAACATGCATTTCTCCCCCTTTTAACATTACCAAAAAGAGGAGGAATAAACAAAGAAAGAAAATAGTACAAGAAACAATAGTGAGACACAAACAGACAAACACTATAGGTAAGGCGGATCCTAATCAAGTGGTGGTGGTGGTGGTTGAAAGAATTGATGGATGGAGGCAAATTGATTATCTATCGAGGAAAATCTATCTCCAAACCATCTCATATCATCCTCGTGTTACTGGTATTATTGTTGGATGTGATAATCAAGCCGAGTTTCAAATCGCTCGAGCTGTTAAATTATATCATCGTGAGGGTATGTAGGGTAGGTAGGTGCAGGTGGTGGTATTGGTGGCGGTGGAGGTCCACCTGCAAAAGCAACTTCCCCTTCTTCATTAAATTCTGGCTCAGCGTGCTCGTGCCCCTGATGGAAAAGGATGGAAAGAGGCATTCATATAAAAATATGAATATTATCGGGTGGAGCAAGAAACGTGAGTTGGTATTTTTTATTGAGGATATATCCTTCGATAAGTCCTAAGGTAACATTTTATTTTCTTCGAGTGTTTAGATGACGAATGTGAGTGATGTTGAGGATATAATCTAGAATCATTTGGGCTTCATCAAATTGAGTATTCAATATGATTAGGTAGGTGACTACAGACAGAAGTTGGCTTATATTAACCTGATCCCCAGCTTTGGGTATAATAGAAGTTCAAAGGACATGCTGGATGATCAGAACATTTTGATTTAAAGTGTGGAGTTATGGTTGATGTTGGTTTAGTGGCACATTCGTAATGATCAAGTTAACAAAAGTCCAGTCAAAATCATTTGAGAGAAGGGATTGTGGTTGAGGTCCTTCGGTAGAAAGTCCTATATATTCTGATAATACAGCTTTTTGATGTTTTGACGGCTAACAAAAGAAATTATGGTAGAGTTTTCTAGATTTAGCCTAAGGTGTGCAAAGAATTCATAAAAAAGTTTAGAGTTATAGGAAAAAGCTAATGTAAGGAGAAATTGAAGAGTAGTGGAGGCGAAGAGGTTCATTCCTTCAGAGTTAAGGGTGGGTTGGTTTAACATGCGAGGAGTGATTTTGGCCTCTTTGTACTTGTGGTAGGCATCTTCATCCCTTGAGGAGAGGAAACGATCATCAAAATGATGAGAGGAGGAGGAGCTCCCCTGAGTTATTCTACTGCGTTTGCTTCCACCGACCATTAGAAAGGAAGGTTTAGAGGGTATGAGTTTGAGGAAGTAGTGAGTTGAGTGAATTGAACCATTCAAAACCTTCCAATTTATAGATTTTAGGCTGATCATATAGTATGATATAGGTTTGTATAGTACGATCAGGGAGGTTAATTTGTCTAGACAACTTATCAGAAAAGAAGTCAAATCATACAGTATGATAAGGTATTGTCCTAAATGATCTTAAGAAAATGGGATTGTCCTTAGGAGTCTTCGGTATGTTGTTTGATGAAAAGTATTGTACAGTATGAATGTGCGATCATACTATATAAAATGCAATTATTATCGTACCGGCCAAATTGAATTCATCCTAATCTAGTTTGATAATTGTATCATACAGTAAGAAGAGAGGTATCATACAATATGATTGGCAATAATTTTATACCAAATGAATTGAATTTCTCAATGGTTTGTGGCACGTGGATCATACAGTATGAGTAGAGGTTAGTACAGTGCGATGTGTATATCAATGATCTAATCTGGACCGTTGATAAAATGAAGGGTTGTGATCTGTGCATATGTGTATATCATACAGTATGAAACGTGGATCATACAATATGAAAAGAATAGGATTTTGAAAGATTATTATGAGCTAGTGAGGTGTGTGTGTGATGATCAGGAAACAGCTTAAAATAAATTTTTTTAAGCACAAAAACAAGTAATAACACATAAGCATGAACAATAATAAACATATAAAAAGTAACACATGTAAATAAATGATTTTAAATGAATTTTTTTTATTTATCTTGAATTAAGCATGAATATCTATAACACCTAGTTGGTGTCATAGGCTAGGGGTTTTGTGAAGATGTCTGCCAATTGATCTCTTGTAGTTATATGATACAATTCAATATCTCTCTTGACTACATGATCTCTTATAAAGTGGTGCCTAATGTCTATATGCTTTGTGCATAAATGTTGAATTGGGTTTTTGGATATACAAATAGCACTTGTATTATCACACATAATTAGAATGGTTCCTGCAGGTAGTCTAAGATCTAAGAGTTATAGCTTTAGCCATAAGACTTAAACAATGCAGCTCTCTACTGTTATATACTCTAGCTTGACTATGGAAAGGGACACTAAGTTTTATTTTCTATTGGACCAAGAAACTAAAGATTGTCTTATGAATTGACAAGTTTTAGATGTGCTTTTTCTATCTACCCTACAACCTGAAAAATTAGAATCTGAATATCCTATTATTTCAAAAGAAGTGTTGTGTCTAGGATACAAGATTCCTAGGTTTAGAGCGCCTAATAGATATCTAAGAATTCTCTTCATAGCAATCATGTGAGATTCTTTTGGATCAGCATAAAATCTAGCATAAAGACACTAAATATAATATCCAGTCTGCTAGCGGTCAAGTTAAGAAGTGATCCAATTATTCCCCTATACTTTTTATGATCTAGTGATTTTCCATTTGGGTTGAACAGTAGAGCCCATGGGAGTGTTCATGGCCTTATTATTTCCCATTTCATACTTCTTAAGAATGTCCTTAATATATTTATATTAGCTAAGGAAGGTTCCATCATCCATCTGCTTTATATTAAATCCAAGAAAGTAGCTTAGCTCTCCCATCATAATCATCTCAAATTCTCAACTCATTATTTTTGAGAATTTATTATATATGTGTTTATATGAGGATCCAAATAAGATGTCATCAATATAAATTTAAACAATGAGTAAGTCTTCTCCTTCTTTCTTTAGGAAGAAAGTGGTGTCTACACTGCCCTTAATAAATTCTCTATCTGAAAGGAAGGTGCTCAGTATTTCATACCAAGCTCTAGGTGCTTGCTTCAACCCATACAAGGCCTTCTTTAGTTTGAATACATGATTTGGGATTTATAAATTTTCAAAACCTGGGAATTGCTCAACATAAATATCCTCTTGAATCACTCTATTTAGAAAGGCACTCTTAACATCCATTTGATATAATTTAAAACCTTAAAGCAAGCAAAGGATAATAACATCTTAATGGCTTCTAGTCAAGCTATAAGGGCAAAGGTTTCCTCAAAATTTATTTCTTAGATCTGGTTATACCCCTTAGCTACTAGTCTGACCTTATTCCTCATTATTATTTAAGAGTCATTCATTATATTTTTGAAAACCCACTTTATTCTAACCATACTCTGGTCCTTACATCATTTCTAACAAACTAGTTTAGCTCCTCTTGCTTTAGTAGGATCTAGAATTCATCCGCTAGGGCTTGATCTATATTGGTGGGTTCTATCATCGAGATAAAGTCTGAATGACTAACCTCTTTCCTAAGTCCATGCCTAGTTCTAACACCTTCAGATGTGTCTCTTAAAATAAGTTCTTTAAAATGACTAGAAGAATATCTCCAGTTCTTTAAAATGACTAGAAGAATATCTCCAATCTCTAGGCAAATTTTCTTGAGGTTCTACTCTATCTCCTATAGCAAATACTTCTACCCCTTGAATGATATCCACTTCTTCTTCTTCAAGTTTAGCTTCAAAGGTCCTATCTGATTTATTAAATATCATATTGGTAGACTCTTATACTACCAAGGTCTTCTTATTAAAGATTCTATAGGCCTTACCTATATATGAGTAACCTAAGAAGACACCTTCATTAGACTTAGGATCAAATTTTCTTAAGGGTGTTTTTCCATTAATTAAGATGAAGCATCTATACCTAAAGACATGTAAGTGAGAAAGATTAGGTGTACTACCCCTAAGGAGTTCATAGGGTGTCTTATTAAGCTTGGATCTAACATTCACCCTACTTAAAACATAACAAGCAATATTCACTTCTTCTATCCAAAAATACCTAAGGAGTGAAAACTAAGCTAGCATTGCTCTAGCAGCTTCCACCAAAGTTTTGTTTTTTCCTTTCAGCTATTCCATTCTATTCGGGGGTCCTAGGGGCAGAGCAGTTATGTTCTATTCCTATCTCTTGATAGAAGAATTAAAACTTATCTTTTTAAAACTCTCCACCATGATCACTATGAATTGTTAAGATTTTATATCCTAAGTTTCTTTGAATTCAAGTGGAGAATGTTCTAAATTCTTTAAATGGCTCACTCTTATGTGCTAAAAATCTAACCCAAGTAAATCTAGAGTAGTCATCCACTATTACAAATCCATAGATTTTCCCTCCTAGGCTGGATATACTAACAGGTCCAAATAGGTCCATGTAAATATTTTTAGTGGCTTAGAGGTGTTAATGTCTTTGATTGAATGAAATGAATATCTTATTTATTTTCCTAGTTAGCAGGCATCACATAGGTGGTAATTAGTGAAGTCTAACTTAGGTATGCCTCTAATTAGATTTTTTTAGGTGATATTCTTAAGAGTCTTCATGCTCGTATAACATAGTCTCCTATGTCATAGCCAAAATTCATCAAATTATTATTTTTTAGGCATAAATAATTTGAATAGTCAATGCAGTTCAAGTCTAACATGTAAATATTGTTCATCCATTTTTCTTCTAACATAAGTTTTTCATTTAAACTAATCATATATTTGTTAGAAAGAAATTTTATATCAAAGCCTTTGTCACATAGTTGACTAATACTTAACAAGTTATGCTTTAAACTGTTAACTAACAATACATTTTTAATCATAAAGTGTTTAGAGTTTCCAATTATACCTCAGCCCCCTACATTCCTATTGGTTTTATCTCCTAGTGTCACCTTACCTCCTTACCTGACATCCAGTGTGATGAACTGTTTCATATCGCCAGTCATATGCCTCGAGTAGCCACTGTCCAGGTAACACATGCTCTTACTAGATCTTTTATGAGAGCACCCCTATAATGTCATTTAAATGTTAGATTTAGAAACCCAAGTAAGTTTGGGTTCTACCTTATGGTTGAATGAATGACATGAATGCATGTTATGCTGTGATGTATATAATTTTGACCTCCACACTAAGTGTGTCCTACGGTGGATAGTGCATGTGCGGGCTATATATCCTAACATACCACAAGAGTAACACTTAACACTAGGAAATGAGTTCACTAACTTATGTGGGTGATGGTGCCTCTTCCTAGATTTATGTGATGCATGCTGTGTTGAGGGGTTGTGACACTAAGCTAGTGAAGGTGATGATTTATTATTCTCAAGTGCAATAATTTTTGCTCTTAAAAATTCATTTGCATTTTCATAGCTTTTCACTTCCAGTTTTAATGCATGCTCACTACTATCTAATTGACATGCAAGTTCTTCTAATTCCTTAAATGCTTTTTCTAATTCAGTATATGATATTTTCAAGGAGTTATATGCATTAGATATGTCAATATGCTTCTTGTTTAATGCATTAAACTCATCCAATAAAGTCATATGATTGCTATCTAAAGTAGAGTGCTAGGTAATTAAGCTAGCATGCTCTTTTTGCAAAGTAGAAAATTTAGTATTAAGACTAACATGGATCTTTTTAAGCTTCCTATACGAATCATGAATTTTTTCAGAAATAATAAATAATTTATCATAAGAGAGTTGACATACCACATCTTGATCTGATTGATCAAGATTATCGTTAGCCATAAGATATAGTTTTGTTACCTCCTCCTCTGCTTTTTCTTCTAACAATTTTGAGGTAGAGTCAACCCCAAAAAATTTTGTGTCTTTTGCTTGTCTCTCTTATACTTTGGCTTCTCTTCACCCTTCTCCTTATACAGGTGAGTCTTCAGGTTGGGGTTATCAGCTCGGAGGTGGCCTGGTTTCCTGCACTCTAAGCAAATTATGTTAGATGAAATTTTAGTAGTGGCTTTTACCTTTACTCCAGTTGTTTTAATGATGCCTCTATTTTCTTTTTTGAAAGCACTTGAATTGACATGTCATCAAGGCTATTTCATCATCCTCCTCCACTATAGAACTATCATTATTAGAATTATTTACTTTTAGTGCTATAGTTCTCTCCTTCTTCTTCTCTTCTACATCACTTTGCCTTTAGCTCACTCCTTACTCGTAGGTAATGAGTGTCCCAAAGTAATTATCAATGGAATAAATATTTAAGTCTTTAGATTCAGTTATTGTAGTTATATTGGTATCATAAAAATGAGGTAAACAACATAGAATCTTATTGACTTTCTCAGAATTTGATAGTTCTCTACCTAGTGCATGTAAGGATATCACTACCTAGGTGAACCTATTATACATTTCAGATATAGTTTTGCTAGGTTTCATGTGAAAGAGTTCATAGTCATGCAAAAAAAATATTTATCCTAGACTGTTTAGCTTCACTAGTTCCCTCATAGGTAATACATAACCTATCCTAAATCTATTTCCCTATAGTGTATATAGAAACTCGTATATAGTCTTTGGATTTTAAAGCACAAAAGAAATAATTTTGACACTTAGCATTTAACTGTGTGAGTTCCTTATCCTCATAACTCCATTCAGTAAAAGGAATATTAGTTTTGACACCATTAACTACATGCGATGAAAATGAATAGCCAGTTTGAATCATATGCCAAATTCTATAGTCAATGGATTATAAAAATGCAGACATGAGTATTTTCTAAAAATCGAAAAGGATATTTTTAAACAATGGTGGATGGGTTATAGAATAACCCTCTATAGTGTTATGATTACCAAAATGAGCTATTGATTGATTTTTCAAAAGTTTTCTAAAAACTTAATTTTGAAATCCTGCTTTAATACCACTTAAAAGTTTGTGAAGGTTGTTAAACCTTATGGAACAGCCCGAGGCTCACCAAGAGGGTGGTGAATTGGCAGTTTAAAATTTTTCTTAACTTCAAAATAATAATAATAATATTTTTTAAAAAATCTTTTTAGTAATTGAAAATACTAAATTCTAATTGATTGCGAAAGTGAGAGATTTTATCAAAAATATTAAATCTTACTACAATAAAATTTTGATCTACATGACAGAGCAATAATTAATGTTTTGCCCTAGCAGTTATTAATGGAAATGAAATGCAGGAAATCTAAAAGTGTAAAAAAGAAAAAAAATACACCATAGATTTTTATAATGGTTCGATTAACCTTGACCTACGCCCACTCCCCGGAGTTCTCCACTCCGAGAATTACACTAACACTAAGTGACTCTCCTTTTGCTCCCTTAGTAAGATAGAGAAGCCCTTACAAGCTCTCTTCCACCAACCCAGTGTAGCAGAGGACAGTACTCCTTTCATAAGCAGAGAACTTTGACTCCTTTTAACCCTCCTAGTGAGGCAGAGAACCTTGACTCATTTTTCTCTCTCTTAGAGAAGGTAGAGAATCTCGACTCATTTTCTCCCTCCTGGAGAAGGCAAAGAACCTCGACTCATTTTTCTCCCTCATAGAGAAGGTATAGAACCTCAAGGACTGGACTATGAAGCCTCTCTCCCTAGAGAGCTTCTAAAAGACTCACCAAAGCTACAGGAGGACCAAGGGTGCAGTAGCCCGGAGCAACGTGTGATCCCCTCACACTACTTCTCCTTCACGATCAAGCTCACCTTATCCTTGCTCTCTCAAATCTTGATTTTCTTCTCAAAAGATCCTCTCTTAGAGTTTCTTCTTTAGTCACACATTCCTCTCTTTATTCCCAAGAAAATCTTAAAACATAGCTTAAGTATTAGGCTTCAAGAAACCCTAAAAATTTAAGTTAGCCATCACTATTCATACAGTACGATTGGAGTTTGTACAATACGATCAGTTCAAAACTAGTCCCGTCCAGTATAATGTGAACAATAATTTAAACAAACTGTCAAGTTTTATGAACACATCGTACAATATGATCCATAGATTGTCCAAAATGACAAAATTATTTTATTCTATTCATATGGTACTATTTCTAGGATAATAAAAAATCATCTCTACTAATCATCCCATGCTGCTATCATCGTACAGTACGGTTAGTTGATTTTAAGTAATTCGATTGGTACGATATGAATATTGTATAATATGATTAGTTCAAAAATTATGATTTCGTTTGGTTCGATCTTTGGGATGACCAAATTTTGTCTCTACTAATTATCTGGTACGATAGATATCATACTATACGATCAACTATTATTTATTAAACCATAATTTGATTGACTAATTACGGGGGTTAATTTTAGTAAGATTTCAAATGTTCGTATAATATGATGGGAATCGTATAGTACAATTAGTTCAAAAATCAAAATTTAAAATCTTACTTAAATTGATCTGACGGCTAGGATTTTCAGATCGTTACAAATTGTGCAGTACGATCTAGATCATATATGTACGATTAGTTCACAAAAACAAATTTTTTAATTAGATATTAATCCTATTTTTAGATAATCAGTTCATACAGTATAATAGTAAATCGTACAGCACGATTAGTTAAAAAAATTTACTTTAAAAATATTTTTCTCTCCCCTGTGTGTGTGTGCATGGTCACCCAATTTACATACACTATTATGTGGTCAGACTCAAGAAGTAGAAAATAAAGAAAATAGAATTACAGACTCTTTTACACCATATCCTATCCAATCTTGAGTCTTCAGTAGTCATGAGTGATGTATATCTTACCTGAAATATTAGTGCGCATAGAAAAAAGAAATATCTAAAATATTTCGTGAGAAAAGCAACAATTCAATCAATAATATTTATCATTATCAAAATTATAGACTAGGGATCCTAGATTGTAACAAATAATACATAATTTACACTTAGTCACCACCCATAATTTTATGCTTCGCTAACATGGCTACCATGATTATAATTTCTATAGAATTTTCGTTAGCCACTTTGTTGCCTTACTTATTTAGACTTTATTCCATTTTCTTTAGTTTCCACCAAAACTGTATGAGTGTGATGAAATTTTGCACTATGTTGTCTTATTATTCTATTATTATTTTTTATACTTTGTTGAATTCATTATTCATAATTAAAACTCTCATTTATAGGACATTCATTTTTATTATTTTTTGCACTTTGTAATCTTATTTAAGGAACGGTTAAATAATTTAACATTTTATAATAATGCCTAATTATCTTTGAGGTATCATTTTTTATGAGTTTAGCAACATAATTGTCCTACACATTAAAATGAATTATGTAATAAGTAATTTGATTCGATTAATCATTAAGGAAAATAGTTCATTGGATGAGGAGCCAAAAATACAAAGGCTCGTGTTTAGTAGATCGTACACTATGTAACAACACATAACCAATATTCTTTTGAGTCATCCATTATAAATGTATAATTATTTTAAGCTACTCCTAAGGTATTCCGCTAGTTGAAGGTGTTATTGGCTAGTCGCAGTTTGATAAGGAATACTAAGTAAATGTTAACAGATGAACAACTGGTTATTTTTTCTCAAATGAGTTACACATGCACAAACTTATAGGCAACTATATGAGTATTTTTAATATTCACTCAAATCAGTACGTCGTTACTTCAATATGGTGCTAAAATAAATCACTTCTTAAATAAAATAGTTTATTAAATTATCCATTGTAGAAGTAGAATATCATCCATTTGTACAATCATGCCCACAATTTTACTCATACTTAAAAAATGCCATTGGAACCATTAATGGTACCCACATCCTTGTAGTTGTCAGTAGAGGACTACAAAATCGATATCACAATACTAAAGGGTTCACTTCACAGAATTTTATGACATCAATCTCATTTGACCACTAATTTGTCTTCATGGCTTCTAGTTAAGAGGGGTCTGTAGTTGATATCAAGGTGTTGCAATGGGTAGTGGAAAAAGAAGACTTTAGAGTTCTACTTAATAAATATTATTTGGTAGAGGCAAGATGCTTAGCTCTAACAAACTAACGACACCATTCAAGAGATTTCACTATTATGTAAGAGAGTAACATGGAGAAATATCTTACATTAACTCAAACAAAGAATTAATTGTATAATCATCTCCATGCATAATTATGCAACATATTGGAGATAATATTTGACATTTTGAAAGAGAGATTTCATATATTAATTCATATGCGACAATTTCCTTTGGCGTAAAGGCGGATATCATGCTTGCTTGTATAATGTTGCATAGTTTTATTGAATGCTATCATGTACATGACATATATTTCAACATGTCTCAAACTAAAATGCAACATGACAATGAATTAGGTGGAGTATAACTTAATGATAAATACCCTAACATGCATTTAATTGTTGGGGAGAAAATTCAAGATGAGGTAAAGAGATATTCAATTACCACCAACTTGTGGAAAATCAAGTAAGATTTTATATTATAAAGTGAAAATTAATTTTAATTTAATAAGTTGTTTAATAATGGATTGATCCACTCATAGGCATTGCATCAACAATGCCAATCAACTTGTGTGCACGTTGGATTAAGCCACTAAAAGAGAAATTTTTTTATATTCAATTTCATTGTTTATCTTAATGTATATGTTATCCTAACTATTGTGTAGTTTTATTTTGATTTCTGAAGTATATTTATTTGTAAAAATTATTGTTATTTAATTGTAATTTCTTAAGCATAAATCATATTTCAAATGGTAGTCTTAATTCTATACCATATGGTTAATAGTTTCATATGATTTAATAGAATTTAAAAGCTATCTTTCCAAATAGTTTTCAAGATTTAACAAGCTTAGAGTTATCGATCACCACCAGCCGCCACCACCGGCCATCACTAACACCACCAACCGCCAGCCTACTCCACCACAGCCGGTTACTACCACCTGTTGCAAACCACCCCCACTCGTTGCAAGCCACAGCCACCTAAGGGCCATCGCCATCACAACCATCATCGTGGGCTGTCATAAGCTTTAAACTTTACACTACATTCATTTTACTTCAAACCAAAAAATAAAAAAAATTTATGTGCATTTATTTTACACTCATTCAAATAATTCTAAAATATTTTTTATACACTGCTTCCTTTTATTAGTGCATTTATTTTATACTACAATCTTATTTTGATATAAAATGAATGCACTGTAAAAGAAAAAGAGTGTACAAAAAGATCCTTAAGAGTTAACCTATTGTAGTTTTAAATAAATACTTACAAAATTTGAGTAAATATTCTATGTCTACATAGTAATTTTAAATAGAGAAATAAAAGAAAAAAATATAAACGATTTCTTATTTTTAGGTCTATTAAACTCTTTTTATTTTTATTATATATTAAATAACATCTATTATATCATTTTTTTTTTGGCCACTTGGGGGAGTAGTCCTAAGTTGGGCGGCGAATGACTGACTAATCTTGACAAGGACACCATTCACCTCCGTCAAGTAACGGAACGGAAAAGTCAACTATTCAAATAGAGCAATTTCTTTTGCGACGCTGTCGTACTGTTTGTTTATACTACAGTTTTTACTCTTAGCCGAATTTAACGAAACTTTGAGATCCGCCTCACGGACACCAGAGCGAATATTAGCGGCCGGCGATTAGTAAAAAGTATCTGATCTGTGATTAGAAAGGGTAAGATTGCATCGATCTGTTTCTTTCTCGTACGTCGTGCCCCCTCCCTCCGGCGTGAGTTCTATACCACCGTTGTCTGAGTGTCTCTCGTTTCTTCCTCATTCGAACTAGGATTTTGCTAGCATTTATCTGCTCAAGATTTGAGATTAGAACTACTCATTTAAGAGTTTCTGATCGAGATCTATGAGTTTGTCGGGGGAGTCGTCTGGTGGGTCTCTTCAATTTGCTTCTGTGCGTAAGCTTATGTTTTAGGGAATCCTTGTGCGATCTTGGGTTTCAGGGGAAAGCTCTCACTTTTGCTGTATAGTGCCGCGTGGATTGTGTAGGCATGAAGCTCTTATCTGGTAACTTTATGAAACTTTCCTAATTTTTTAAGTGATGGATGTTTTTCTTTCTCAATTTTTCTGGATCTGGTTTATATATTTTATACATGCTTTCTGTAACATGCCTGCTTCTGAAGTACTTTTATGGCAATATCGTTTGGATCAGTTACTAAATTGTTAGAGAAGGTTACTCGATTATTGAGCTGTCGGATTATTGAGTCTTGTGAGTTAATAACTATATAGATCCCTCGTGTAACACTCGATAAGTCAACGTGATGATGAAAGATGATTCAGGGACCAACGCCAGCTAGTTGGGATAATGCTAATGATGATGATTATATATCAGATTATGAAGATCCGTACCTCCATCGGAAACTTAATTTGTTTCGTCCGCCAGAAAAAGAAAGAAAATCTATTGTTTGATATTATTTTACTTTTTTAGTTATTGATGAAGGTCAATTCATATTAATCGGTATCATTTCTAATTTTTTGTCTTAATTGAAGTTTGGTTAAGGTAAATCTGTATAGTATTGTCTTGTATGATCAAGTTGATTACAATCATAGGAAATTTTAAATGGTTCAAAAATAGAACAAATAAGATTTTTCGAGAGCAGTCTTTTTATCAGTATTTTAATTAACTTTTTTTTAATTGATCAGTATGTAATCTTGTTGTTATCAGCATAATATACTTAGACCAATGCCTTAACACTTGACCACTATTGATCCAATAAACAATCTATGCCAAACTTGCTGCAAAGGTGCAGTATCATGCATCATTATTGGGCTTTTTGGTTATGTTGAACTATCTTTGGTCAATGGCTGCCATAATTTCTGCATATACCTGCAGAAGTTGGTTGAACAATTAGATGGTCTATGCATTTGTGCCATCAGGTTCAGCATAGAAAGTGATAGGCCTCCTAACACTTTTTGATAGATACATCGTGAGAGCTGAATCCTAGCCATTTAAAGGCCTCCAAAAGTACTAATCTACTATTGCTTCTTTTGGCTCTCGGTGATTCTCACTAAAAAGTAATTTATCAAAAAGCAAGATGAAAGTCAAAGCTTAAACAGTGCAAAAAGATGGCCCCCTTTGTAATAGCAAACTCAAGTTTAGTTAATCTAAACTGGTGCTCATGCCTGTGTTTGCTATCTGGAATCTCTTAAGATTTAACTTAGTAGGATTCAATTTGTTAAGTTGTGGCTTGTATAAATTCAATGGAGTACTGGTCACCCAACACGAAGGGGGTGGTAACCTGTGGATTGTAGCAGAGGAGTGCTAGTTACCCAACTCGAAGGCATTGATAACTTGTAGGTTTTGATGGAGAAGTGCTAATCACCTAAAATAGGCACAGGGGTTGCAAACTGATGGGTTTCGGGTTCTTGAATTTTCTTAAACCCCAATTACATCGGTTCTATCATATATTATATCCACTTAACAACATAACCCCTCAAGTGATGCAGTGTAGGTGGGAGTGATTTATTTTGTATTCTTCATACATATGGTAGATTATTTAGACAGGGCCTTATGGTAAGGGCAGGTGAAATTCATTTCAACACCTATTCTTTCATTTGTTCTTTCTATGTATAGTTGAATCTTTGGTCTAATTAGTATGAACATAGTTATTTTGGTGCAAAATAAACTGATTCACAGAATTAAGTTCATGAATTGCCGAAAATTAGCATTTTGGAGCTTGTTCTTTCTTGTCTTTTGCAATCAAATTTGTATATAAGATATGTTCCGAGCAGCATTTATTGGATGGCATCTAGATTGTTGATTCTATGTCTTCATTTACAAGCAATTCAAGTTCTAAGTTCTTCATCACTTGAATTTGTCTTGTTTATGAAGATTCCCTTACAATAAGTTTTTCTTTTCAAGGGGGCCAATCTGAGATCAATATTGAAGAATATAATTTTTTCCTCATATAAAGATATCAATATATTCATTTGAATCATTGCCCTTCACTTGGCTGAGACCTATTACCATGATTAAGTCAATGTTCTTCATGATAATGCTGCAGAATTATTTTTTAAATAGAAGAATGAGTATATTCCTATGTTTTAATTATACAATTGTATAAGATATATCAATTATTTGTTGAGCATTAAAAAGCATGAAAAAAAACAAACATTTGTTCCTTACTCTGTAGATAGGAGGAGACTTGTACATGGAAAAAAAGTATTATGATGTCACAATGGCATAATTTTATGCTTGTAAACTTAATATTTTTGGTTTTATTTTCATTCCTTTATGTACGTTATCAGTAGAATTCTAGATTTTTGGTATGTAATCAAATGCAGTTCTCATATTTCCAATATTCTATCTAGAATTACACGCTAGTGGGAAGTGTCTTATATGAAAAGCCAGAAATTCCTAATGGAAATAGTGTACTCTACCTTAAGTTTGCTCAAGATGGAACCTTTTTGAAAAACCTCTTATGATGTATTAGGTAACATATGTTTTTAATTAAAGATTATGTATTATATGAAAATTTATTTAAAAAGAATATTTATGTTTCTCATTTATTTTAAGATATTTTCTTATAGGCTGTTAACAATTCAATCAGAATCAACTTGATTTAAGATCAACTCAAAGTTATTTGCTATGATCTCATATTGAGCAAAGCCTTGTTATAAGCTAGCATGATTCCATTTTTTGAGCAATCTTCAATTTGCTAAGTCAAATTTAAAATGACAAATAAGTAAATTGAATAAATAAAATTATTTTTAAATAATAGTTTTTTAAATATTTAATTATTGTTGTAACACTTTATAGTTAGATAAACTTTTTAATAATTGGGAAAGATTTTTTCTAATTGATTATTTATAAACTAAGAAAAGACATAAATAAAATTTGAACATCCTGTATAAGTTATATATGTATATTCAACAGATTAAAAAGAACACATTTTGAAATTGAGCTCTCAACTTATGTTAAGCTTTAAAAGGGTAAGCTTTCTCTTTGATTGTCTCTTTTTTAAAGTTAAATGTAGAATATACTAAAATCTTATGATAATTAGAAAAGATAAGTTATTTTAATTAAGATTAGAATGCAACATGATATATAAAGTAGCTTGGATATTAAATTGTTTGGATCAATGTGACTTAACTCTTTTGGCCGCTTTAAAAAAATACAAAAATGTCAATTTTGTGGAAGTTCCCATTTTCAAAATGGAGCATTTCTGCTCTTCAATTTTTGGAGGAAATTTTCTCCATTATTGTGCCTTGGTAAGATGTATATTTATTAGTCTCAAGAAAGGAGAGGGAGAAGTAATGGGGTCTAACAGTTGGTTTATCCCGTTAGTTCCTTAGTCTGAACTAGTTTGATTTTTGGTTGGATTTGTATGATATTATTCACTGCTTACAGCATTCTCTCTGTAGGGAATCCAAAGTTTTTTCAATTCATCCCCATTGTTTATTATTTTATTGAATGAAAGTTTGTTCTACCTTAAGAAAGGTAGAGGTAGACCTAAAAAGACTTGATTAGAAAGTATTAGAAATGACCTTTCCTTATTATATTTAAATTATAATTTGACTCTTAATAGGATACAATGTAGAAAAAATGATTTATGTAACCGGCCCCACATTGTGGGATAAAGGCTTGATATTGTTGTTGTTGAATGAAAGTGTGTTGCAGCCTTTGTTATATGATTTTAGATCCATGTCTTTGGCAGGGTTGATAACATTTGAAACTTAAATCTGTAAGCGGGTATGTTTACTTTGTCTGGCTTCAGCATCTTCGGTGCATAGATTAAAAGTAAATTATTTTGTTGACCATGAAGACCGCTGGAACTTTTTTTTTTAAATTTTATTTTTCTATTTTTCTTTCTTTGAATGCTAGAATAGCTAATTTAATGATGATATGAGTTACACAAGTCTCTATTCTTTATAAGCCCTCATATTTTCATCATGTGCTGTCTTTCAGAATGTTCCATTCCATTCATAAGCTTCAATCAAATTCCATTTATCTTACCTTGCAATTGTTAAAATTTGTGATTTGCAGGGATTCCACAACAATGATATTGATTTGAAGTACTCTTTAGATGAAGTTTTGAAATACTATTTGAGCATTGAGTTCAGGTGAACATGCCTTTCTCATTAATCCTTTTTCAACATATATTGTGTTGATGCAATTGATTGTCCTTCTGAAACCAACTGTGTTGGGTGTATTGCAGTTTGATCTGCTTTGTCCTGGGAATTGTGTATTTATTAATTTTGAAGAATTGCACAAGTTTCTGCTATTTACATGTTATGTGGTTGATACATTCTATTCTGGTTTGATTATTTTAGCTGGTTTGGGTAGACTCAAACCCCTAGATGTCGTGTCGTTCCATCATTCGAGATGTAAGAGATGGTTTTGGGAGTTTGTCAAGACGTGGCTTTGAAGTGCGACTTACAGGTCATCACAAGGGAAAATCTCAGAGCTCTGTCCATGAGCTGCATGAACCACCTGCAGGCATCCTGCAGAGTCGCTGGGCCAACCTTCCTCCTGAACTTCTTTGTGATGTGATTAGAAGGCTGGAGGCAAGTGAAAGTACATGGCCTTCAAGGAAACATGTTGTTGCATGTGCCGCTGTCTGCAGACCATGGAGGGAATTGTGCAAAGAAATTGTCATTAGTCCAGAGCTCTCCGGGAAGCTCACCTTCCCTGTTTCCTTGAAGCAGGTAGCTATGGAAACTCTTGGTGCCATGTTCAACTTTTTGTGAATCCAATTTCCTATGTTTGTGGCTCACCCACATGTTCTCTATTGTAACAACAGTTTTAGTTTCTTCTTATGGAATAATCTCACGGTATTTGGCCTCTTAAACTAGTATATTCTTTATACTGACTTTTACAGCCTGGTCCTCGAGATGGAATGATCCAATGCTTCATTAAGAGGGACAAGTCAAAATCAACCTATCGTCTTTACCTCTGTCTTAGCCTTGGTACCTCACTTTTCAACTGTTTCAAGCAGCTTTTTGTTTTTTATACAAAATTTATAAGAAATCTGTGTCGGAGTTCTATTTAAATCAAATTGTTTTGTACTAGGATTCTTTACTTGAATTCCATCTATTCGTATTTCAGTTTTTTGTACATTACAACCTACGGCAAAACAGCTTAGACTGAATAAGTCATTAAATTTTATCAAGCTCAGTTCTACAGTAGCTCTTCATGTTTTTTTTTCCCTTCAATGATGTAATAAAACAATGAATAGTTTGATTGTTTCCTATCCTTTGAATATTAATATTGAATAAGAGAATCATTTTGTACTTGTACTATAATCTGCAGTGTCAGCAATCTATTTGCTTTGCTATCCTTGTTGGTAGAGTTCATTATTTCATCTTTATATTCTGTTTTTAACAGAATGGAATTTTTCTGTCACATTTGCTTTTTCCATCTAACTTATTTTGGTTGTTGGCAGTGTCATTTTTTGTGAAGCAGTGATTCAACCTCACACCGTATTTTAATCTTTTTTCTTTTTGATTTTTGATCCCTTAATTATTCATAACCAGAAAGTGAGTTTACTCCCTTGTGCTATGTTGAGGTTAGCTGTATGTGGTTTTGTCCCACGTTAGCAAAATGGTAAATGAGATGGTGCCGATATGTTGATGTTAAGGTATGTTAGAATATTGGATTTAACTAATATTGCTTAGCAAGTTGCTTTGAAGCTAGTGGTTCAATGGTATCAAGTTGTTTCATGTCCTTTGTGTCTATTATTGATCATGAAGGGTTTCTATCATGGTCGATTAAGGTTCAAGAGAATACTTCCATGGAGACTCCATGTAGTTGTGTGGGCTCTTGTAGCATGACACTTTGCGATATTGAGAAAGCTTTTGTTTGAGAGTGATGGATAATATGAAGAGTTGTCCTATGAGGAGGAAATTGTTAAGACTAGTTGCCAACTATTTTGTCCCATATTGAAATTATTAAATAAATTGTTTTTTCATCTTAGTAGATGACCCTTGATATATTTTCAATAAATTCATCTCTCAAGGAACCAAACATTGTTTGAGTTAAATCAAACTTGTCTATTATACTAGCTAAATTTGGACACTTGGTTGGAATCAATTGACCCTATTAAGCTGAACTGGTATCACTTTGTATAAAGTTGGATGGTTACATTATTAGTCTTCATGCCAATCACATGCCCATATTAATTTTTGGGTTTTTAGATCCTACTTCGCCCTACATCTCTTCCACATAGAGCCTTTGCTGCACTTTTTACATCCTCAACATTCCTCTTTCACCTTTCTGTTTTTCTAGCTCTCCCTCATTTATGGGCGTGCTTTTGTACGTGTATGTTGCTTGTGGTATTGGTAGATAGGAAGAAGAAAATAACATATGAATGATTGGGTAGAAAATGGTCGACTGAGGGTTGGGATTCCAAATATGTACAGCCTCAGCACCCACCCATGTACTTTCCTCTCTGCCTCCCTTACTCGATTCATCTATATATCTATAAGTCTATAACTATCTTACAACTTATACATGTGGAGGGGGAAGGTGAAGAGGGGAGTGGAAGGGTTGATGGAGGACTAAAAGGAAAGGGTTCATGTTGATCAAGGAAATAAAAAGGAAATTTTGCTTTGGAAAGTGGACTTTGGAACCACCATAGATTTTATGGATTTGAGAACTTAGTTATAAAGACAATCTCTATAGAGAAATTGAGGCTTTATAAAGCCTCATTTGACCTCCACATTAAGGTTGAAGCGCACAGAATTTTTTTTTGCCTGTTAGATAACACATCTAAAATTTGGTTGCCAAATGGGTAATTCTTAAGACAGCTCGAATTTTTCTCTGCAAGACATGCAAAACATTAAATTAGTTATTATTTTTTATGAATAATAATAGTTTAAATTATTATTTTTGAATTAATGATTATTTATGGTCTATTCTTATGTTCACTTTTGAGCCATTTTCATCTTTAATTTTCTATTATTATTTTTGGTGGTCGTGAGTGCTTATAGATAGGAGGTTGTGGAAATATATGTGAAA
The DNA here is from genome assembly GCA_019925795.1 of Dendrobium chrysotoxum. NCBI lineage: Eukaryota > Viridiplantae > Streptophyta > Magnoliopsida > Asparagales > Orchidaceae > Dendrobium > Dendrobium chrysotoxum. Next base: position 51,762,458 of record CM034302.1, read on the forward strand.
TTAATAAGGATAGTGATTTGACTCTGACAAATGAAGAAGAGGTGTTTGACTACACAATACTTAAAAGAAAGAAAAAAAAAAGGAAAACCATTTATGCCATTTGAATTGATCACACTCATATAAGATCTTGAGAGGGATTTCCACCCCAAATGCAGAATTTATGCCATTTACATCTTGCAAGCATTTACTTCACCCAAATCTTGAGATGGATTTCCGCCCAAGCTTATGGATTGTCACATTGGACCGCAAGCTTGTAACCTTTCGGATCATGAAGCAGCCTCAAAGGAAGAAACTGCTAACAAATCTTCTTAAATTACAGAGTATATATTTTTCATGCCTAATGTAGAGTTTGATAGTCCTCGGTTAGGATGTCAACCAACTATTTGTTTTGGATATATGAAATATATATCACCTTTTAGTTTTTCCTTGATGAAATGTTGATACTTTTTTATGTGCTTAGTTTGGTTATGTTGGATTCGGCTGTGCAGTATTTACGGTTGATTTATTGTCACCGTACCTTTCCATTTTATTCCCAAGTCATTCAAAATAATTTTGATCTACAACAGTTCAAAAGATTCCTTAGGGCATTGCTTGAAATCTAAATCTAGCACTCAATTTGATTACCAGTAATTTCTTCTTGTTTTCCTTCATGATTAGATTTCCTATTGAATGTTGTAGAAATCAATAGTAGATTATTTATATGTGAGGGATCTTCATAAATGAACATCTTTGAATGCTCTTCTAAATTGAGTCTTTTATTTCTCTTTGTATAAGATTCCTTTGTTTGGTTTTCCCTGGAGGTATTTGAGAGTATTATTTTTCAATTTTGGTTGCGCTTCTTTATGATTATGCATGATTTGACCTAACATATTTATAGCATATATAATATCTGGTCTTGTGTGGGCCACATAAATACAGATTCTCGATCAATCTTTTATATCTACCTTTTTCAATTTCTAGGTAGTCGCCTACCTTTCTAATTTTGTGGTAGTAATAAGTTGGAACTTGCTAACTATTTTGTTTAGTAGATTTAGGATCTATTTTGTTAGGAGATAAATATCCCACCGTTTAAGTGAGTCACTTTATTCCAAGTAACCATTTTGAGTCTTTCTTGATCTTTTTTTTTTTTCAATTTTTTTTGGATTGTCAAACTTGCATTTTCCTTATTTCTCCATGATTATCATTTATTTTAATTATTTCAAACTTTCCTTATCTCTATTTCTTCATGATTATCATTTGTTATAATTATGTCATCAACATACACTATGCCATTAATTTTGCCCTCTTTAGATTTCCTTATGAAGAGAGTGTGATATTTGAGAATTAGTTTGAAGTTCATTCCTTTCATAGTTTTGGTGACATCTCAAACCATTCTTTTTGGGTTTGTTTTAGCCAATATATAGATTTTTTTTCAACCTGCAAAAATATTTAGTATTAAAATCCAGATTAAAACCTATATGAGATTTTATACAGGCGTCTTCTTGTTTGCCATGTAGGAATGCATTTTTTACATCTAATTATTTTTAGGACCAGTTGAGTATAGTTGCCAGGTATAGAGGTATCTGACTAAGTTTAGCTGTGATTGGTTCAAAAATTTCTCCATAATTAATTGATTGGTCTGAGTGTAGCATTTTGCATTGAGTCAAACTTACGATTTTTCAAGCATCCTATTTGCATTGTGTCTGATAGTTTATATGCACTTTCATCTGATTAATTTCTTTTCTTTTGTCAATTCTACGATCTCCCAACTTTGGTTTTACTTTTAGAGCTTTGATTTCTTCAATAATTTTTTTTTAGTTCTTTGTGTATAATTCTTGGAATTTTGATATCATTTATATCAACGAGAAAGGTTTAAAATTGGCTATTAGATATTGGGTGCATGTGATGTAGAACTATATGCGTAGGTTGAAGTTTAATTATGAAATTATACGCTTGATGAAGAGTAAGAACAATTATTCAACTTCTAACAATTTAAGCAAAAGATTGAAAACAATAAAGAGATGATTAGCTTAGGCAATTGATTACACGATAATTGTTAGGAGCACAAAATAACCAATTCAAATCAAGCTTTGCATCACGTGGGGGTTTTCAAAGGAAATTCCTAGATTAATAGCTAGACTAGTCACTATTAAGATCCCTCACTCATACTCTTAATAATTGGTTAGGCGGAGAAAGCTTGCATAATCTTCATATTGCCACAATTGAGGAAGACTTAGAAGAAATAAAATTCGGGAGAGAGTTCACCTTCGTCAGTATTCGGAAGAGAATTGCCATTGAATGGGAGGTTGTCGTTGATCAATAGTGATTGCACGGGAGAAGAGGATTCGTTCTACGTATTCTTCGACGGAGTGATCGTTCTCAAGATCTATGTCGAAGAACAGAGATCGGTGAATGTTGATTAATTCTTGATCGTCAAATACGAAGCCGAGATCAAGCTCCGGGCCGACCATTCATGAGTGGACAGTAAATTATGGGCTGCTGGAGCTTCTGGATAGCAAAGGGAGATCTTCCGGATAGCAGGACAGTAGGGCGTTCTTGCCAAAATTCTGGATAGCAAATAGAACATTTCTGGACAGCAAGCTCGCAAGCCTTGGAAACCTTGAACAACAAGTATGTGAAGTTCCACTCGTGGAGTAGGTGAGATTAGGGTTAGGGAATGTAGTGGTCGGCTAAGGGAAGTTATGGGCAGCAAATAGCAACATCAATGGTGGAGGGATTTGAGGTGAAAGATGACCCAAGGAAGAAGGAAATTATCTCGAAACTTGGGAGTGAATAATTATAGGGAAGTAATTAAGAAAAACCAAAGAAGAAATAAGAGAGAGGGAGAGGGGGCGGCTAGCTTGAATGGGGGATTTGATTTAGGGAATTTACGAACTGGCCAAATGCAAATTATTATTTAAGGAAGGAGGTGTCATGGCAAGTTTCAAAAGAGGGAAGAGGGAGGGGGTAGGGCCGGCGGCTAGCATGGGTGTGGGTGTTTGATTTAAGGAGTTAAGAGTTGCTATATTTAGAATCTTAAAATAGGAAAGGGTATTTAAATTAAATCCTATTTAAAATTTCTAATAAAGCATGATTTAAGGGGCTTTCCTAAATTATCTCTTCCTTATTTAGGTAATAAATTTCAAATTCAAATCCATTTGAATTGGAATTTAAATGATTTCTAAATTTAAAAATACAAATAATAGCTCAGAAATAAAGTGGTGTAATCATGTCGTAGATCTTCGGCCTCTTCTCTGGTAAACTCTCTACTGTCGGATATCCTCATCATTCTCCCGGGGTAGAAAAGAGCTCGACTCTGTCAAGTACGCATCCCGGGTGCTCTCATAAATTTCTAATGCATCTGGATCAATCCGCTGAAGCTCCTCGCACTCTAGCCAAGTGTCCTCTGACTTTGGCTTACCTCTCCACCTTATTAAATACCTTCTTTGTCCACGCTTTTTTGTGGAAATGATTTCATCACCTAGAATCATGTCAACTGTCTTCGCAATAGATGTTTTGAGAATGTTTGGAAGTGGAGGAATGCTTGGGTTCTCACAAGGTGGGATTATACAAGGCGCAATTTGTATTGGATTAAGTGGGTTAAACTCTGGACCCTTATAGGCTATTAAATCTTCAATGTTAAAAGAGGGATTAATATCGAAATCTACAGGCAGATCCACTACATAGACATTGTCATTAATTTTCTTGATTATTTTGATTGGTCTTACACTTTTAGCATGTAATTTCTTAACGGTCTCTTTCGGAAACCGTTTCGGCTGAATCCCATCACTGAATCACCAACTTCGAATGTTTTGAACCTTCATTTAAGATCAGCATGAAGTTTATAATTCATATTACTCTGTTCAATTTTGCATGTAATTTCTTTATGCAATTCATGCAGATATGATGCAAATGAAGATGCAAACTCAGAAATTCTTTTCTTAGGACACATGTGTATGAGATCTAAAGACTGTCTAGGTTTGTACCCATACAATTTCAACAGGGCTCAAACCAATAGTGCGATTCACAGAATTATTATAAGCAAATTCAGCCATAGGGAGTTTGGAATCCTAGTCTTTAGCATACTCACCCACTAAGGACTTAAACAGGTTTCCTAGACTCTTATTAACCACTTCGGTTTGACCATCTGTCTGAGGATGAAAGGCAGTGAAGAATTATAATTTGGTGCCCATTTTCATTCAAAGAGTTTTCTAGAAATAACTCGTGAATCTGACATCCCTATCAGATACGATGGTCTTGGGCAAACTATGTAATCTGATGACTTCATTAAAGTATAACCTGTCAATATGGGAGGCATCGGATATTTTAGAACAGGATAGAAAATGTGCCATTTTGGAGAGACGATCAAGTACGACACATATGACATCATTCATACGAAATGTCTTGGGCAAGCTAAGAACGAAGTCCATGCTGACGTCTTGCCATGGACAGCTGGGAACTGGTAAAGGAGTGTAGTGACCCGTGTTCTGCTTTCGTTGTTTGGCCAGTTGACAAGTGTGGCATCTACTTACCTTTTTACCCACATCTTACTTTAGGCTAGACCAAAAGAAACTGTACTCTAAAACCTCAATAGTTTTATCACTACCAAAGTGTTCGGCAAGGCCTCCGATGTGAAGTTCCCAAACGAGGAATTTCCTAAGGGAAGTACTTGGAATGCAAAGCTTCTGAGCTTTGAAAAGGTATCCATTTTCAAGGAGAAAATTATCCACAAGACGCGTGTTGCCTGTGGACAAAAGGGAGTAAATCTCCTTGAAGTCGGGGCATTCCAAGTAGTCATCTTTGACTTGTTCAAACCCATTGACTTTTGCCCTCATTTCAGTGGTGGTCATCATGCGACGACTGAGGGCATTAGCCGCTTTATTCACAGACTGGGTATAGATAAGAATGTCGTCGAAATAGACAACGACAAACTTACCCGTGAAAGGCCGTAGCACTTGGGTCATGATTCTCATAAAAGTACTCGGGGCATTACTCAACTCGAAAAACATGACCATCCACTCGTACAAACCATCCTTGGTCTTAAAGGTATCGGAACCGGATCTGGTGGTACCCACTCTTAAGGTCAATCTTGGAGAAAAGGGTGGATCATGTCATCATGTTAAGCATATCGTCTAACCTCGGGATAGGAAAATGATATTTAACAGTAATTTTATTGATGACACGGCTATCAACGCACATTCTCCAAGTACCATCCTTCTTTAGTGTTAGAAGGGCGGGTACAGCGCATGCGCGAAGGCTTTGTTTTATGTAGACCCGCTATAGTAACTCATCCACCTGTTTCTTTAGTTCGGCATGTTCTGTGGGGTTCATACGGTAGTGTGGCAGGTTCAGAAGAGAGGCTCCAGGGACAAGATCAATAGCATGCTGAATGTCTCTTAATGGAGGTAGTTGATCAGGGAGATCATCAGGGAAGATATTAGCTAAGTCACTCAGTATGGGTTAGACCTCCTAAGGGATAGGCTCATCCGACTCAGTGGAAGTCTCACGGCTGACCAAGGCGTACAGGGGTGCGTCTTGTGCTATTTCAAAATCCAGGACCTTGGTTGTCACAAGGTTCAACCCCTTCTTGGGCTTGATTGGATTGGGTTTGGGGTTGTCCTTAACCCTGGGCTGCGTAGGCGGAAGCTTGATCTTTTTGCCCGCATATTCAAACACGTAGGTATTTGAATGCCCATATATGTGGACATCATTATCAAAGAGCCAAGGGCGCCCTAGGATAATTTGTCTGACATCCATTACCAGAACATCACACCACACATTCTCCTTATAGTCAGCAAAGGAGATGGGTATGAGGCTTCGTTCCTTTACCTCTAAGACAGTGGAGTTGACCCAAGCTACTTTGTAGGGATTAGGGTGAGGAACGACAGACAAGCTAAGTTTAGACACCATATTGAAGGAAACAACATTGATGCAACTATCACTATCCATGATGATTTTACAGTTTTTATCATTTATTTTTTTATAGGCTTGGAAGATCGAGGTCCTACGCCAGTCATCAGTGGTAACAAGTTGTGACAGTGCATATCTCACCACACAGATGGGAGAGGTGTCGGCCTTTTGTAAACATTGGACGACATCAGTGTCATCGTCCTCCTCAGAGAATTCACCCTCAGCATCGAATTGGTGAATTCGTTTAGTCTCGGGCTCAAACTCATCCTCAGTGATTCCTTCTATAATAATGACTTTGTATGGACTAGAACACTGGGAAGAAATCCATATGCCTGACACCGGAAGCACTTGGTCCCTTGGTGGGATCTGGGGTTGGAGACTTGCCCCTAAAGTCAGAACGGGGCGGAGGAGGACCAGAGGGTGGTCTGCTAGAGCTCCCTGGGGTCGGTCGTGTGCTAGAGTGGTGTGGGGCCGATCCACTTGAGGGTCTGTAGGAAGATCTAGCATCTTGGTGTCGACTAGGGTGTTGGGAATGGGTTTCTTCAAGGCTAAGAGTAGTCTGTAAGCATTCTCTAATGTAGTGATGCTCCGGGCAAACAGTTCATTGCGTAGGTCCTCACGCAACCCGGTTTGAAACATGGATAGAATTTGAGCGGGGGTAGTAGAGGTCCCCCCCCCCCCCCCCCCCCTTGCAGTGAATCAGGTAATCGTCAAAAGCTGCAATGTATTCCTTCACCGGTTTACTACCCTGGGTCAGCCTATTACACCTATCAAGGAGTCTAGGGAAGTACAAGGAAGGTAAGTACTTCTATTTGAGCTCGCGCTTCATAGAAGTTCAATCAGTGTTGGGGTACTTGTTGCGGGATTCCCTAAGGTTTCTAGGTTTGCCCAATATTGGCTAGCCCTACCCTTGAGTTTCATTTCAATAAATCGAACTTTTCTAGCCTCAGATATGTTATACCACTTGAAGAAACTATCATGCCTATGATCTAATTCAGAAAGAGTTGGGGATCAAGAGTACCGTCAAAAGTTGGGGCATCGACCTTAATGTTTTTCATCAAATGTATATCGGGATTGTTATTAAGGCTGTAACCGTACTGGGGAGATTGATAAGGGGCACGAGGGTATCCTCATGAGGTATGGTGTCATCCCCATATATGGAAGGAGGCCTAGAAGGTGTGTAAGGTGTAGGGTGATTCCTGACTCGATCTAGTGTATCAAACCATTCAGACGTGTGGCGACGAAGTTCAACTATGTCGGTTTGATTTTTCCTAAGTTGGTTGATTGTGTTCATTTGTCCCACCAAAAGATCTAAGGTCCTGTGAATCTGTTCAGGGGTCCATTCTACGTCTAAGGGAGACTCAAAATTATGCAAATTGAAAGAAAAATAATATGCTAGCACAAACAAGTAATTTTGTTGCGTGCAGGATGCGATTTAGATGCTAAAACATGTAATAAAGAAATCCTAACAGGCATCTAAATACAATCATGCTCTGATACCAGATGATGTAGAACTATATGCGTAGTTTGATGTTTAATTATGAAATTACATGTTTGATGAAGAGTAAGAACAATTATTCAACTTCTAAAGATTTAAGAGAAAGATTGAAAACAATAGCTTAGGCAATTGATTACACGATAATTGTTTGGAGTACAAAATAACCAATTCAAATCAAGCTTTCCATCACGTGGGGGTTTTTAAAGGAAATCTCTAGATTAACAATTATGCTAGTCACTATTAAGATCCCTCACTCACACTCTTAATAATTGATTAGGCGGAGAAAATTTGCATAATCTTCATGATGCCACAATTGAGGAAGACTTAGAAGAAATAAGATTCGGGAGAGAGTTCTTCTTCGTCAGTATTCGGAAGAAAGTTCCCACTGAATGAGAGGTTGTCGTTGATCAACAGCAGTTGCAAGGGAGAAGAGGATTCGTTCCACGTATTCTTTGATGGAGTGGTCGTTCTCAAGATCTATGTCGAAGAACGGAGATCTGTGAATGTCGATTAATCCTTGATCATTAAATACGAAGCAATGATCAAGCTTCGGGTCGGCCATTCATGAGTGGACAACAAACTATGGGGTGCTAGAGCTTCTGGACAGCAAATGGAGATCGTCCGTATAGCAGTATAGCAAGGCAGCCTTGCTAAAATTTTGGACAACAAGTAGAACATTTCTAGAAAGCAAGCTCGCAAGCCTTGGAATCCTTGAACAACAAGTATGTGAAGTTCCACTCTTGGAATTGGTGAGATTAGGGTTGGGGAATAGTGGTAGGCTAAGGGAAGTTATGGGCAGCAAATAGCAACATCAATGGTGGAGGGATTTGAGGTGAACCCATGGAAGAAGGAAATTATCTCCAAACTTGGGAGTGAATAATTATGGGGAAGTAATTAAGAAAAACCAAAGAAGAAATAAGAGAGAGGGAGAGGGGGCGGCTAGCTTGAATGGGGGATTTGATTTAGGGAATTTACGAACTGGCCAAATGCAAATTATTATTTAAGGAAGGAGGTGTCATGGCAAGTTTCAAAAGAGGGAAGAGGGAGGGGGTAGGGCTGGCGGCTAGCATGGGTGTGGGTGTTTGATTTAAGGAGTTAAGAGTTGCTATATTTAGAATCTTAAAATAGGAAAGGGGAGGGGGTAGGGCTGGCGGCTAGCATGGGTGTGGGTGTTTGATTTAAGGAGTTAAGAGTTGCTATATTTAGAATCTTAAAATAGGAAAGGGTATTTAAATTAAATCCTATTTAAAATTTCTAATAAAGCATGATTTAAGGGGCTTTCCTAAATTATCTCTTCCTTATTTAGGTAATAAATTTCAAATTCAAATCCATTTGAATTGGAATTTAAATGATTTCTAAATTTAAAAGGAGTTAAATTAGGAAGGTACTTGAATGCTAGGTTTTGAAATTCAAATCCAAAGAGGGAGGGAAGGGGGGGATGATGAAGGGGCCGCCGGCTAGGGCAGGAGGAAGGTGGCCGGTGGTGATGTAGAGGGGTTTAGCTTAGGGCTTGGTGGTGGGGGTTCACCAAGGGATGAAAGGGGAGGAAGGGGCCGGCCTAGGGTTGGGGTTGGAGTTTTGGCCAAGGGAGGGAATAGAGAAAGGGGTTGGCAGCTAGGAGAAGGAGAGGAAGAGAGATTGGGAAGGGTGTTGACCGCAAGCCCGGACGCTTCCTGCAGCTGACGGGTGTTGCTTTGCTCTCACCTAGGAACTTCAACTCTTCAATAATTCTCATAACTCTCCAAGAGCACAAGTACTGAAATTTTCATAATATTAATCATCATCCCCTCCAAAGAACAGGAGGGGGCTATAAATAGCTAAAATACAATAGTACATTCAAAAGACAAAAATGTCCCCTGGGGTCACATGAACCTACTCCCTCAAGTGAGGATAAAATCGGAAAAGATACAATATTAAATCAAATACAAATAATAATTCAGAAATAAAGTGGTGTAATCATGGCCGTAGATCTTCAGCCTCTTCTCTGGTAAACTCTCCACTGTCGGATGTCCTCATTAGCATGTTTATGTTTCCTTTCTCAAAGCAATAGGAAGGTTGATATCATGATGTTTTTGTATTTCAAAGGTAGAGGTTATACCTTCATTGCATGGTGATTGATCTTGCTTATATTTAAACGGTGGTTTAATATTGAACTCATTTTTTTTTACTCTACATGTAATAATTGTTTAGGTTCATTAAATAGGTTTTATTGGGATTGTTGTTCGACACTTTCATCCATAGGAAAGTCTCGGGGTTACTTGAGATTGTGGGTCAATTGGTTTGTTGAAAAATCAATGTTTAGAAAATCAAAGTTGCCTTTATTCCAAGGCTTTCCTTGAAGGCAACCTTTGGTCATAAAATTTTTAATTTTTAGCAAAGGTAACATCATGTGAGATATAATTTTTTAGTATTGAGATGATACCACTTAAATTCTTTTTAAGTTGAGAAGTATCTTAAGAAGATGCAATTATGTGCTTTTGATCAAATTTAGTGTTTTGGTGGTTATAGGCGACACCTTAGAAGGTTCTCATTATAAGCAATGAGTGTTTTGTCGGGGAAAAAGATTCATTGAGGGTTTCAATAGAGATGTTAAAATGGGTCAACGGGTCGGGTTCGGGTCCCACCTGAAATTGATCCGACTCGAACATGATCAACCTAAACCTTACCTATTTAATAAACGGGTAAAAGAGGTGGACCTGAACTCGACCTGCTTGCAACCCAAATCCTACTCGATAACCCATTTTAATTAAAAAGAATTTCATTAACTTTTTGACCATATATTTTAGATGAATTAATTAAAAATAAGAAGATTATACTACAAATAAAAAAATTTAATGAAAGAAATATTAAACGGGTCATTTTAGATCAAAATCAGGTTGGCGGGTCAACCCAAGCCCGATCCAAATCCATTTAATAAATAGGTCGGAATGCACGACCCGAACCCAAGCCGTTTATTAAATAGGTTAACCTGAACCCTGATTTTGCTGGTTGGGTTGACGGGTTGAATCATTTTTTTGATAACCCTAAGTTTCAATAATTGTATTGTCAATCAGGAAGATTTTTTAGTTAGAATATGGCAGTAAAGGTAGCTTCTACCCAATAAAATTTTGGAATTTTCTTCTGAAATTAAGGACTTAATGATCTCAAGGAGTTGATAACTTTTTCTTTTTTTGATCTTATTATGTTATGTGGCATTAGCAAAAGAGGACTCGTTGATTATGCCTTTTTCATGCCTTTTTCATTAATGATATGGGGATGTGGTTTGATTGAAATACTATGTCTCATTTTGATACCTAATACATTTCTTATTATTATTGAATTGGATATTATTTTATGGAACATGGTGATGATTGTATTCACATCAAATTTATGTTTCAGTAGTAAAAGCTAAGTTTTGCATGAGCAATTGTCCGTAAAAGTAACAAACCATAGGGCCTGATTAGAATTATTGATACAGGATACATGAATGTGGATTTGGTAAGAGGCATTAATGTTTTTGAGTGACTTAGGGGATAGGGTATTATATGGGTGTTTGACCATTTGCTACCCAACACACTTGAACTTTTTTAATTTTTATTTTGTGAAATAATATAGGAAATATGGATTGTATTACACTAAAAGATGGATGTTTAATTAAAGTAACTGTCTATGAAATTCTTAGGTAGCAAACCATGTTTGACTTGACATTTCTTTTGTATTAAGTTGCTTAAGTATACCAACAATCCTAGCGAAAATCATTGGCAAACTTTAATTGGAAATTCTAGATACCTTAAAGGAACGTCTAGTTATGCTCTTGCTATTCTAGTTTTACTTATATACTTGAATGTTATATTGATGTTAATTGGATTGTTGAATCATGGTTAGACCATACTAAGATGGTGGTGAATTGGATGTGGAATGAATAATTGTGAGTTTTAACATTGGTTGTTGGTTGACACCAGACTATGGTTACGGTGGGCATTGATGAAAGTGTGTTGGGTAATGCCTACTAACGAATAAAATTTGATGTTCCATGTTAAGTCTTGCGGAATGCCTACTATATAAAGTTCTTTTAGGAGTTGATCCAATGATAAGTAAAGTTTATGCAAGAATACCAAAGATCTTGAATCAAATAGACTCCAACAATTTCAAATGCTTTTCTCCAAGTAATTTTAAAGAAGAGTGATTTAATCATAAAATAAAATTAAAACAAATGAAGTTTATGATCTTTAAGTTGCTGGAGATCCAAGAGGAGAAGAAGTGCCTAGCTTTTGGTGTCCTTTAAGAGAAGATGAAAATAATTTTTTTTGAGGAAGAGCATGAAAATTCGGCCACCATATAAGGCTGAATTGAAAATGAAATTTTTTTAATCTAATGCATTCAAGGGAATTTGGGGGGAAAATTAATTAGGAAATAATTCAAATTGATGGCTTTGATTTAATCAAATTAACTCAGATTTTAATTTGAATTAATTATGTAATCAAGTGTGCTCCAAAAATTAAGCACTTGAACATATAAGGAAGTAGATATGGGGACCGGCCACATGCATTTAGAAGTTTCCTAATCTACTTGCACCATGAAGAATTTGGCTAAACCAAGGGAAAAAGAGAGGTTAGCTAGGTAATTATGCAAGGAGAAAATTAATTAATGTATAATATGATATTAGCCAATGAGTTATATATGGAAAGTGATTTATATATGGAAAGTTTTCCTTTTTCTTTTAAAATATTGCAAGGCATGATTTTTGAATATACATAATAAAGCATGCTAGAGTATAAGGCTTTGAGTGTAATGAAGTTGTACATCAATTATAAAACATACCATAAATAGAATGCAAAGTACAAAATGAGCAAGATAGCATATATTGCGATGAATGAAGCTAGTTTCAAATGAAGGTAAAAAAAAAGTTGCTAATGCATGATAATGTGAATGAGTTGCATGAATTCATTTTATTTTTAAGCACATTTATTATGATTAAATTATTGTAAGTATTTACACAAATATTAATACTCCAAACCCCATCTTCACACCAGCTTGAGAAAACTCAAGCTTTTTTCGTGATTTAGCTCAATCACCTGTGAAGACCTGAAACACTAAAATGAAGAAATTAGATACATCAAACATGTGTTTGTTATCATTAAAATCCAAGGTCTACTCCAATGCTCTTGGGGCTAACAATCTCTTTGGTGTGAAATTCTGCCCACATTCAAGGTCTTCATATGGCATGTGTACATGTGTTTGTGCATCAGCACTCAATATCTATAAGTAATTAAAGAAAACCAGTTCACTTCCTCTTTTCTTTTCACTTCCAACTTTTTCTCGTGAGTAATCAATCAGGTACTAAATTTAGGACAATGTTCCTGATATCGTTGTTGCAAGATTACCATTCAATTGACCATATCAACTTGCATCATATGCTTTATTCCATTTATGTTTACTGTATGAATCCTGTAATAATGGAGTTCCTTGTCATCCAAGTTTCATTACGTCTCTTTCTACAATGATAGATAACTCGGTCTTCACAACTTTTGTAGCTGTGCTTGTTGAGAATGGGAAGTTTCTCCTGTCAGCAAAAAGAAGTCGACGCACAACCTATACTGAATATGTAATTTCAATGGACCCCGAAAACATCTCAAGGTCAAGCAACACCTACATTGGCAAGCTGAGGTAATTGATTAATCCTGAATGCTTTAGTCTTGCTATCTGCTGCACATACAGCATAAAAAATTTTCTTTATTTCATCTGATGATTTTCTCCCTATATCCATAGATCAAACTTTCTGGGTACGAAGTTTATAGTATGTGATACGCAGCCACCTTATAATGCTGCCTCTCTCTGCCATCCTGGGACAACAAGCCGCAGATTTTACTCCAAGAAAGTCTCACCTAAAGTACCAACAGGCAGCTACAACATAGCCCAGGTCTCATATGAACTGAATGTACTTGGCACTCGAGGCCCTCGCCGCATGCATTGCATCTTGCACTCAATACCTGCTTCTGCCCTCGAAATTGGTGGTATTGTTCCTGGCCAACCCGAACACATTGTTCCTCGCTATCTTGGGGATTCTTTTCGGAGCATGTCATTTTCGCAGTCTTCAGTCATGGATCGTTCTATGGACTTCAGTAGTTCTCGCTTCTCTGATATCAGCGGAGCAATCCTCGCTGATAGTAATAGTGAAGAGATCAAGGAACCGCCATTAGTGCTGCGCAACAAGGCGCCGAGATGGCATGAACAATTGCAGTGCTGGTGCCTTAACTTTCGAGGACGTGTCACCGTTGCTTCAGTGAAGAACTTCCAGCTCATTGCTGCCAATCAGCCTGCTGCTGGAGCTCCAACACCAGCTCAACCAACTCAATCAGATCATGACAAGATCATTTTGCAATTTGGTAAGGTTGCAAAGGATATGTTCACAATGGACTATCGGTATCCGCTTTCTGCCTTCCAGGCTTTTGCTATTTGCCTGAGTAGTTTTGATACCAAGCTGGCTTGTGAATAGCACTCAGCATACGCAATATGAAATGATACTTGCTCTTTCAGTTTTTTGTTGCTTGTGCCTGATTCTTGGCTTATGTTAGTGAGTTGTTGTAAACAGACTGCATTTAGACATTCGTCTCTTCTCCTTTATTGTCTCTATGGAAGCTTCTTTTTCCTTGGCTGTTTTTTGTTGTTGTGCAGCTTTTTTTCATTATACCCAGGAGGTGGAGAATCTTGAATTTAAAGGGATGCTGAATGACATTCAAAATAAATATGTAATAGAGCCAAACTCATCAAGTAAAATGGTCTTTATGACTTGTAACTGGCAGTTTCTATAGCATTTAATTTGTTGAATTAAAATTTTTGTATAATATCATAATTTTATTAATAAGAATGATAAAATAATAGAGATAATCATGCACAAGAAATTAAAGATTTTATGAGATAGCATAAAATGTGAGATTTTAGTAAAATGCTTTCATGTATTTGGCTCACCCTTAATTTTAAGTTAAAGGCAATGTATAATGTTACAAGAAAATTTGCATAGAATAAGTGCATTAAGAAGTTATGTATTAAGTGAAGTTGTATGCTGACTTAAATTTAATTTTTTAAGTGCTATAGATGAACTTTTAAAATGTTTTAACGCTTGGCCAATCAGGCCTAGTTAGCTACCAGACCCAGTAAATTTAATGCGACTTGGTTATGCTTAGAGTGACTTGTGAAGGTTCTTCTGTTTTGGTCGACTTGCTTTTAAGTACAATTAATTGGGTCAACTTTATTTTGAACTCAACTGACGGGATATTTTGATGTATAAATTTAATCTTTTGATTCTTTTGTATTTTTGAAAAATATTTATAAAACAGTATAAGATACTTTCATACTTGAGTTTGCACTTTGATTAGGATTAATTGTTTAAATTTTGATAGCACATTTGCAAAGAAAAAAAAAAAAAAGAATCAGTTATAGAGAGGTTTGTTTTCTCTGAAAGTGCGGATACATCCATAATGGTTTTTTAGTAAGAAAGTTGTTATAATGTTGAAGAGAAACAATGAGTGGTAGAGTCCACGAAGAATATTGTTGTATCTTCTTCCTCATGTTCTCTTTCGAAGGTCAACGGCGATATTGGATAGGGCAAGAAGGATGATTGTTGTTGTGCTGCATACTATAAGTGAACTTATTTAAATTCTGTCCTAAGAATAATATTAGTTGTAGCTCCTTTTTAGAGAGCAGTAAGGGTGCATTAAAATTTGAAATTGTAAGTCTTAAAAAGGAGAATGAATTTATAAGAGTAAAAATTTATGCTTTTGAGAAAAATGAAACACCTACTTTTGCATAATTTTATGCACATTCACCTTTTGAAGAATTTGTTTCAAAATCATCAAAGCATGTTTCATTCAAACCTAGGAAGAGGCACAATCACCCACGTAAACTAGTTAACCCTTTTTCTAATGTTAGATGTTTTTCTTGTAGCATGCTTGGACATATCTCTCACACATGCACTGTTTACCGTAGTATACATTGGATGTGGAGACCCAAATTGCATGTTTCACAGCACACATGCATTGCATTCCTCTTTTCATAAGAAGGAACCCAAACCTGTTTGGGTTCCTAAATCTGATGTTTGATGATTTTATAGGTGTGCTCTCACACAAGACCTCATGAGAGCAAGTGGTACCTAGACAGCGGATGCTCAAGACATATGACTGGAGATGCAAATCAATTCATTTCGCCGGAGGTCAGGGCTGGAGGCAACATCAAGTTCCTGCTCACTGGCTGCATTATAAGCTTAAATGATAAAATTATTTTGCAGGGACAAAGGATCAACAATATCTACATGCTGGATGTAAGCTGCTTTAAAACTGATGTTTTAATTTGCTTAAAATTGCTGCTGATGAGTCTTGGTTGTGGCACAGGAGATTATGTAATGCCAGTATGAAAACCCTTAGGAGAGTCACCCAAAAGGACTTAGTTAGAGGTGTCCCCAAGCTTAAGTTCACTAAGGACTACCTATGTGATGTCTGTCAATTAGGGAAGCAACTCCCCTCCTCTTTCCACTCAATTAAGGACAACAACACCTCTAGACCTTTAGAAGTCCTTCACATGGATTTGTTTGGACCCATTAGCACTACCAACTTAGGGGGGGGGGGAGTCTATAGATTTCTTATTGTTGATGATTACTCGAGGTTCACTTGGATTAAATTTCTGTCACATAAATCTGAGTCATTTGATGAATTTAAGTCTTTCTTCACTTGGATTCAGAGGAAGTTAGGTTGTGAGATCTTGACTATTCATAGTGATCATGGTGGAGAGTTTGAAAATATGAGATTTGGAACATTCTGTGAGGAGCAAGGGATTAGCCAGAACTTTTCAGCTCCAAGGACCCCTCAGCAGAACGGGATAGCTAAAAGAAAGAACAAGACCTTAGTGGAAGCCACTAGAGCCATGCTTACTGTTTATTCACTTTCAAAATACTTTTGGACTGAAGCGGTGAACACTACCTATTATGTGCTCAATAGGGTGAATGTTAAATCAAATTTGAATAAGACAGCTTATGAGATCATTAAGGGTAGAACTCCAAACCTATCCCACCTCCATATCTTTAGCTATAAGGTTTTCATTATGAATAATGGGAAATCATCCTTAGGAAAATTTGACCCTAAATCTGATGAAGGAGTGTTCTTAGGCTATTCTAGTATGGGAAAATCCTTTAGGGTGTTTAATAAGAGGACTTTGGTGGTAGAGGAGATAACTCATGTGGTTTTTGATGAATCTGATCCTAAGGAGACTAGAGTTGAGGAAGAAGAAGATGTAGGAGAATTACCCAATGAGTTGAAAATGTAAATCTGGAGGAAAGGGTAGAGCCTCAAAACACTTTGCCTAGAGATTGGAGATATGCTTCGAGTCATCCTAAAAAACTGATCTTAGGAGACCCTTCTGAAGGTGTTAGAACTAGGCATGGACATAGGAAGGAAGTAAACCATTCTTCCTTTATCTCAATGACTAAACCCACTAACATCAATCAAGCCCTTTCTGATGAGTTTTGGATCTTAGCTATGTAAGAGGAATTGAATCAATTTATAAGGAATGATATTTGAGAGTTAGTAGAAAGACCTAGGAATCAAAGTGTAGTGGGAACCAAGTGGGTCCTTAAGAATAAGATGAATGATTCTGGTGTGGTGGTTAGGAATAAGGCAAGATTGGTGACTAAGGGGTACAATCAAATTGAAGGCATTAATTTTGAGGAGACCATTGCCGCTGTAGCTAGATTGGAAGCCATTAGAGTGCTACTAGCCTTTGCCTGTTATAAGGGATTTAAGCTGTTTCAAATGGATGTCAAGAGTTCCTTTTTAAATGGGGTAATAAAAGAGGACATCTTTGTAGAGCTACCCCCAAGTTTTGAGAGTTCCCAATATCCAAATCATGTCTATAAATTAAAAAAGGCCTTATATGGATTGAAACAGGCACCTAGAGCTTGGTATGAGAGGCTTAACACATTTCTACTAGAAAGAGAGTTTGTTAAGGGGAGCGTAGACACCACCCTTTTCCTTAGAAAAGTAGGAGATGATCTACTCATTGTCCAGATATATATTGATGATATACTTTTTTAATCTTCTGATAAAAATTTATGTGATGAATTTTTTAAGATAATGAGTAAGGAGTTTGAGATGAGTATGATGGAAGAATTGTTCTACTTTTTAGGATTTAGCATAAGGCAAATGGATGATGAAATTTTTTTGAATTAATCGAAATACACTAAGGACATCTTGAAGAAATATGAAATGAACAAAGCTAAGCCAATCAACACTCCCATGAGTTCCACTGTTCAGTTATATAAGAATTCAAATGGAAAATCTATTGATCAGAAGATGTTTAGGAAAATAATTGGATCACTGCTTTACCTGATTGCTAGCCGACCTGATATTATGTTTAGTGTTTATCTTTGTGCTAGGTTTCAAGTTGATCCTAAAGAGTCCCACCTGACTGCTGTTAAGAGAATTCTAAGATATCTTTTAGGGACCCCAAATCTAGGAATCTGGTACCCTAGGCACAGCACTTCTTTTGAGATTATTGGATATTTTGATTCTAACTTTGTAGGGTATAGGGTGGATAGAAAGAGCACTTCTGAAACTTATCAACTCATAGGACAGTCTTTAGTCTCCTGGTCCAGTAAAAAATAGAACTTAGTTGTACTTTCCACTACTGAAGCTGAGTACATTGCATTAGGAGGTTGTGTGGCCCAAGTCCTTTGTTTGAAGCAACAAGTTTTGAATTTAGGATTATCTATTGGCATAATTTCAGTTCTTTATGATAACACTAGTGCCATCTATATTTCTAAGAATCCAATCCAACATTTTAGAACCAAATACATTGATATAAGGCATTACTTTATTAGGGACCATGTTACAAAAGAGGACATTGAGCTATATCTTGTAGTAACTAAAAATCAAATGGCTGACATCTTTAATAAACCACTGACCTTTGACTCATTCAGCATTTTGAGGACCAGATTGGGTGTGATTGACATAAATCCATGAATATGATGACTGCTGATTTTTAAATTTTCTATTTTTTCATTTTGCATTTATTTCTTGTTTGCTTTGATTGTCCGTTTTACTTTAGAAATTTTCTTTTCCTACTGATTTTCATTGTTTGATTTGCTTATCATATTTGATTATTTCCTACTGATTTTCATTTACTGATTTTTGCGTGTCTGTCTTTCTTCCTTCTTATTTTTTATTTACTGATTACTCACTTTCAAATCAGATCACTGCTCATTACTGTTGAAAAATTGGATTTCTAACTGAGAATTTTGCCTTGTTTTTGTTTGAAAGCTTGTATGCAGTGATTGACTCCTTTGGATCTATTAAAGGGAAGAAATGTTGATGAATATTTCTCTTCCTCTAACTCCTTTAATGTTGTATTATTTCTTTTGGATAAAAATCTTCTTCAAAATTAAAAAGTTGGTTTTTGAAATAGAGATCTATTTTATCTTCCTACAGTAATCTACCTCATATGAATAGTATTTTCAAAGTTTTGAATCATTTTTATATTTTTATTAATCAAGTGGTTGCACTTATCATATGATGTATGGTTTTATTTTGTGAATTACTCTTCCTTATTATAGAGAGTGAGTTTTATCATCTCTTATGTCTGGAAGGTAATTTCACAGCTGAGATTCTTTAACGATTATGAAAGGAAGGAAGCTTACAAAAGATGCGCAAAGAGTGCCAAAATAAAAAGAGGCACAAAATGAGCTCAAAGCTGAAAAGATGCACAATGTCACCAAATTGGAAAGATACACAAAGTGTATCAAAAATCAAAAGATGCGCAAAGCGCCAAACAAATTGAAAAAGAGGCACAAAATGAGCCCACAATGAAATAAGCTTTCTTCCCTTTCAGATCTTTAAATATCCTAGAAAAATTCATGTGCCACTTAATATTTTCAAAAGCTTGAGATTGAAAATCATGATTTCTAATTCCTTACTTCGTAATACTATTTTATCGGATATTTTTCTGGAACGAGTCTTGAAAGGATCTCTTTTCAAATCTAATTTCTTTCTTTTGAATTAAACTTTTATTTGAAAGGAATTTGAACCTGTAAGGTGTCCGAGGTAGAAGTTATGAAAGTTGATTTTTCAATTTTTTTAGATTTCAGTGTTGTCAATTTTCTCCTTGTTGGCTTTTGAATTAAAAATTAGGAAAAATTCTATTTACTGGAGCTGATAAAAAAAAGTGTCCTTTTTGGTTTCATCTTTTTGATGTTTTCTTGTGTTCGACTTGCACTAGTTTTACTGTTTCTATATATTATTTTTCCTTTTTGAGATGTCAAAAGGGGGAGTAGTAGTTCTTGTGTTTTGGGTTAGTTCAGTGTTATTATATTATTCACCCGCTTTTTAATTACTGATTTTGAAATTATTAATAAATATTTGCCATCATAAAAAAGGGGGAGATTGTTGCAAATCTGATTTTAAGGACTATAATTTTGAGGATAGCAAGCATTTCTATTTCTGGTTGATTGTCTAATCTTTCAGGTTCGCAGGAACAATTGCAAGTTCAAGCCAGCCCAAGATCGAGTTAGTCTATTTTGTAATTCAGGCCCAATGTACTATTTTCATCTTTATTGAGTCAAATGTAATGTAAAGGATCCCCTAGCTAAGTAACCTTACACACACACACTCAGGGGGAGAGTTTTAGTTAATTAGAGTTTCTGTTCATTTTTTGCTCAGATCATCCTGGACGATATTTACATCGTCCTAGACGATCTAGTGAAAATAGAAATCCTAATTAGGACGATCATGTTAAATCAATTTGATTAAGCCGATCATCCTGGATGATACACATATCGTACAGGACGATAGGCCTAAATCAGAAATTCTCAGCCGCCAGATTAAGTTAGGCAAGTTTTTATTTTTAGAGATTTGGTCTGATCGTTCCGGACGATATGTGTATCATCCTGGACGATCCATTACAATCATGCCTAAATTAGTCTGGTGACTAAGAAAAGTAATTAAGGTTTAATTGATTCGATCATATCATCTTGGATGATCGCGAGATCGTACGGGATGATATGTTAAAAATCCTGACCGTCCAGTGCCTATCACTTGTACGTCCAGAGCTGTGTGCAGGATGATTTTGTCATTTTTGAACTAATCGTACTAGATGATAAACATATCGACCTAGATGATCAAGTCATTTTGAAATTGTCCAGCATGTTCTGACCTGTACGTCCGAGCTGTGTGCAGGACGATTTTGTCATTTTTGAACTAAACGTACAGGACGATAGACGTATCATCCTGGATGATCAAGTCATTTTGAGATCGTCCAGCACAAGTTCCCTTAGACGACCAGAGTTATCTTCTAGACGAAATTCTTAATTTACACTAATCGTCCCGGACGATCGCAAAATCGTACGGGACGATATGAACAAATTTTGTCTACTAATCGTCAAGAGGAACCAGATCGTCCAAGCTGATACATGTGATTTTAAACTAATCATACAGGACGATCGACGGATCGTCCTGGACGATCTTTGACGACCAGTTGAGATTTAGGGCAATTTTTGAGCCCTTATATAAAAGATCTTTTTCTTCCAACAAGATAAATCTTTTGCCACTTTCCTTTCTAGTGAAAACTTTGAGAGAGAGAGAGAGAGAGAGAGAGAGAGAGAGCTTGGGAGAGAGAGAGAAAGGATCTTGTGAAGGGGAGTTTGTGAGGGATTCATAAAGGTTACTCCAAGTAAGGATCTGAGTCATCTTCTCCGTTTGTCGTCTCTTATCGTATCGGTGTCTCTATGGGAGGATCATTCGCAAGAAGATCCGGGTTCTCTGCCTGCTTCAGGAGGAAGCGAAAGGAGAGGTTCTCTTCTTGCTTCAGAACAAAAGAGAAAGGAGTCTAGGTTCTCTACCTGCTTTAGGAGGAAGCGAAAGGAGTTCAGGTTCTCTGCCTCACCGGGTTGGTGGAAATGTGTTTTTATACAGGCTTCTCCTCCTTGCTATGGGAGCAGAAGAAGAGTCAGTTAGTGTTAGTGCAATACCTAGAGGGAAGGCTCTGGGGAGTGGACATAGGTCAAGTTGATCGAACCACTATAAAATTTGGTGTGTTCTTTCTGATTATTTTCCGCATTTACTTTTCTGTTGATGATTGTGTGATTGTGATTATTATTCTATTATTGTTGAATATCTACACATCATCGTGTAACTGTAAAAGTTTTAAAACATTCAAAAAGATTTTCTAAATCGTTGTTTTGCTCTCAAAATTTTAAAACTACCAATTCACCCCCCTCTTAGTTTGCCTCGGGACTAGTTCATAAGGGCTTAACATCCCTATCGAACTTTCAAGATCTCATCGAATGTAATAGTCAGCTGAGGGATCAGAACCGTGGCTAATCTAAGATGCGAAATGATGAGTTCTCACCCTTTGAGCGTAAGATCAACGATTGGGATCTTGTACACTAGCAAAAAATGTGTAAACTGAAGCGCTAATCAAATAAATGAGTTTTTTTCAAAAACGGCTCGATCAAATCGTGTGAAATTTTAAACACCAGTTAAGGACATGAACATAAATAATGGGGAAGTGGTTTCAAGTTTTAAAAGTACTTTTTAAAAAGTTATTTAAACCTAAGTGTTCTAACTTAGGGTTAAGGATTTTACTTAATCCACTTTATAGATTTTGATGTTTAAGAGCTTTTAAACTTGTAGTTTCTCCGTGTATAAATCCCTAGTTGAATTATTGGCTTGAACATACGAGATCTAGAGATCTTGGCCCGAGACAAACTAAAAGCTAGGGTTGCCGGACGATCATCATTGGTGAGCTTCTAACTGCTGGGTTTTGGTTGGGAAGGCTTGAGGGATACCTGGAGAGCTCAAATAAAATGAAGAGTTGTCTGGAGGGGCTTGAGGTAGTGAGAGAGTATGAGATCAAGAATGAGCTCATTCTTTTGGAGACTTCACCTATTCAAACGACCTGGAGGTAAATGGATGGTCCTGATGCATCAGAGGCCTTGCTTGGATCCTTGCCATGCATCCCAAATGATTGGGGTGGCGGCAAAGGATGGGCCAAGGCTTAAACCCTATTAGGTGCTTTAAGGAGAAGAGGGAACCACTTGCCATGTTAGGCTAACCCAAGAGCTGGGCTTGGTTTAGAGAGCTCTAAGAGGGCTTTAGCTCTTATTTGGGATTAACCCAGCAGCTAAAACCAGAAGAAATTAGGCTAGCATGTGAGTTTGACCATTTGAGGAAGCTTTGAGTGTTTGTTGACCACTTTGACCAGTTAATTGGTGAAAATGGGATGAGGTGGCAGCGAAGGAGTATGGAAGGCTGGTTGAATGAAGTTCAAAGCTTTAGAGTGAAACACTTGGAGTTAGGAAGGAGAGTTGGCCATGAGAAGGGTTCTTTTTGAAATTTTGGTGAGGTGGCCTTCTCCTGATGAGGGGATGTTGGTAAGGTATTTCAAGGAAAATCAAATGGATAAGTGGAGTACAGAGCAAGTGGATGCAAGTAAGGAAGGTTTCAACATGGGTTTTGGGTTGACTTGGCCAAAGTCAGATGGCTTTGGGTTACCCATGATTAGGAGGTGCTCAAGCCATAAAGTGGAATAAGTTTTAATGTTTGACGGAACTTGGATATGCCTTGTTTGAATGAATGGGACGATTTGACCCAAATAAAGAAAGTTTGACTCAGTTGACCAAGTCAACTATTAATTGGGTCAACATGTCCAGTCAGGTTCGAAACACTCGAAGAGTTATTCAAAGAAGTTTGATTGAGTTTGGAGTTGATTTGAGATTGGACTTGAGTGAACACAGAGTTTATGTTTGATTTGGTCAATCTAGATTGAATTGGTCAACTAAGTTGAGCCAGGGGCAGGGGTTAGGCTCAACAAATTTGGACTAATACTTAGAGTCTATTTGAGGTGATTTTAAGGGCTGGATTGGTCTTTTTGGTCAATTTGACCATTCTGACCCTTAAGGGCTTATTAGGTCAACTTAGGTTGATTTGGTCAACCAGATTGACCCAGGGGCTGGGTTTGAGCTTAACAAATTTGAAATCATTAAAGAGATTTTTTGGAGGTGGTTTCATGAACTAGTTTGGTCATTTGGTCCAAAATGGCTATTTAGACCCTTAAGGGGTATTTTGGTCAGCCATAATTGACTTGGTCAGCCAGGTCAAACCAAGACTTGAGTTTGGATTTAATGGATCCCAAATGGTATTTGAGATTCATTGGAAAAGGTTTCAAGGATTAAAAATATTGAATCATGTTAAGTTTTGGCCAAAAGTCCAAAAATCTCTTTAAAAGGCATCTTAGTCATTTTGACCTCTAATCAACTTTGGGTCAAATTGGGTCCAACAAAGTACGAGTTGCTGGTCAACATGTTATATTAGAGGCCATGGACATGGTCAAAGGTCTTGGTGAGGGTCCCAAGGTCAATTTTCACAAGATGGAGAGTCTAGTGACATATGTTATAAATATTTAAATGTTTTACAACCTTTGGAAATAGATTTAGTTTCTGAGGTTAGGAGTGTCAGATTGAAATCAAATTTGGAGGGTTGACCCTATAAACATGTCTAAGTTATATGTAATTGATAGATCATAAATCAGAGGTCATTTGACTGGATTTCAAGGGGACTGAAAAATCACCTAGAAAGGGTTTTAATACCTTGGTCCTTAGCCCTGGGATTTAGTATGGAATTCTTGATTTGGGTGTAATTTTGGGCTTGATTGGTTGAGTTTGAATCATCTATATCATTGACAATCAAAATAGATGATTTTTAATGATTGAATGAGATTGTACTTAGATTGAAGATTGATTTGAGGTTAGAAGCTGAAGATTGGACTAGGATTGAACTGGGATTTTGATCATGGATCTGGATTGGAGTTTGAGTGGGACCTATATGATTGATAAGAGGACACCTGTCAATTATCAGGTCACCAAGAAGAAGCCCCAAGTAGGTCCTAGTGACCTCATAAAAAATGAGGTCAATAGAATTCTATAAGAAAACCCGAAGCTAGAAGATGATAAGCAAATGTATTTAAATCTACATGTTTCATAGATGTAGAAATCAGATTTGTTGTGGTGGAGCCTGACCACCTTATTTTCTTACAGACCCAATATTATATTTATTTCCAAGTAAATGAATAAAATATTTTATTTTTGCTTCATGCATACATGATGTTAGATGCATTGATTTGCATATTCTTTATATTCCTGATTTAAATATCTGAATTAAAATCCTTGACTCCATAGGATAGAGCCCTCCCATCTTGCATATATAAGATGATTGATTGTATTTAGGATATTAGCTGATAGGTCACTCTAGGCAAGTATAAGCCCATATATTACACTCCTCAGTGTGTCTTCTTTAACTGCTAAATGAATTCTAGATCTATAGTTCATTCTTAAATGCCAAAATCAATCTTTGATCTTTTAAACTCAAGTTTTTAATCAAAATTTTCATACATTTTAAAAATTTAATTCTCACTAAAGATAAAGAGAAGAGCTTATCATTTTAGAATAGTGCTTAGGAACCCTCTCTATATACCGAACTATAATGAGAATAATATAACATCCTTAATCAAGAGTTTTCTTAGGTTGAGGCCTAAAATATAATTAACCATGGGGGCTTGCGCTCGTAAAAAATTGACACCCACATCACATATATTCCATTTGAGTTGATGTATTGGATGAAAAAAATCTCATGATTATATGTTCATACATATTATTATCCATTGAGATGTGTAGGCGAAAGCCACTATCCTTCATGGTTAATCGTATGTTTGATCCCATTTACTTTTTTATTGGCCTATGACCATTTTGTCCTACGAATAGTGCAATCGTACTCTTTGCATTTTGACCCCCACTAGCAGCATCTTTTCGGAGACCCACATAAATAAATTATGGTGATTGACAATTGATCAAATTTTTCTAAAAACTTTGAATGGGCCGTAAGCACTTATCTGTTGACCTAACTTTCACCATGCTAAGGCTTGATAATTATATACACACCAGGGTAAACTTTGATTCTCTCTCATATGCTTAATGATTCAAACTTAGACCTCTTGATTAGAAAAATATACTAGTCACACATATATATCACTAATTCATTAGATCATGTATATAAGGATCATTATAATTTTGTTTAATCATGTGTCTCTTCATAATCCTGATCTTTATTTAATTATATGTCCTAAAGTGATTATATTCTCTTTTTGATTATATGCATCATGTAATGACCATGACCTTTATTTAATTGCATATTTTATCTCAATTATGTTCACCATTCATCCATATGAAAGTTCGTTAGGGGTGTTAAGCCCTTATGAACTAGTCCCGAGGTTAACCAAGAGGGGGGGGGGGGGGGTGAATTGGATATTTAAAAACTTCTTTAAGGAAAAGACAAATTTTTTTATATTTTGTAGCAAAAATAAATTAAATCAATAATACAAAGATCAATCACTAATTTCACTTAAGCAGTTAATCACAATAAAATAAAATGTGAAAAATAATCAGAAAAAACACACTAGTTTTATAGTGGTTCAGTCCAACCTGACCTATGTCCACTCCCTAGAGGCACCCTCCGAGTATTACACTACACCTTTAGTAACTCTCCTTTAGCCCCCACAGCTAGGCGAAGAAGCCCTTACAAAATCACTTCCACCTTCCCCGGTGCGGCGGAGTAGCCGAATCCTTTGATACCAAAGAGATATTCTTCTTCCAAAAACTTCCCTTGAGATGACCCTTGAATCCAATGGTACTTAGGGGCAAGCCTGCCGGAGGAACTGTGTGGAACCCCTCACAGTCCCTCAAAAATCCCCCTTCTAAGGCTCTTCTCCCTCTCAAACGCCACCCTTTCCTCTCTCCCTTTCAAGCTCTCTCTTCAAGTTTTCTCCAAAAGAACAAAGAGTCAATGGCTGCCAAAGACACTTTTAAAGTCTTTGACAAGCCTTAAATAAAGGGCTTTAAAAACCCTTCCTAATCAGTTATGGCGGCAAAGATCGTCCAGGACGATGTGCTAAAAAAGACGGCTTCAAAAAACCCTAAAAACTCAATTCTATCGCCAAAGATCGTCCAGGATGATCGCAGGATCGTCCAAGATGATCGCAAGATCATCGAAGATGATGTGCAGAATTTGACCTGGTAGTCCTGGATAATCTCAGGATAGTCCAGGACGATCAGTACAAATTTTGTACAAATCGTCCAGTACGATATACTGATCATCCAGGATGATCAGAATATCAAATTGTACATATTTGATTGAATAATCACAAGATTAATTTAGGAAAGATTTTTATAGATCATCCAGGACGATTAGAATAAAATTTGAATCTTAAATCCTTGCCTAAATTTTTATGGCGGCTAGGATTTTGAGATCATAATGAATCATCCAGGACAATATAAATATCATCCAGGATGATTAGTTCAATGAATAAATTGTCCTGGACAATCTAAATCATCCAGTCTGATTTGTTCAAAAGTTAAACTCCTGGTTTTGACTAGATCTCACTCCCCTTGAGTGTGTGTATATGGTTACAAGCAAGCATACATCCTTACAGGACTTGACTCAAGAAATCAAAAAGTACATCAATAAAAATTACAAATATCATCACATAATAGCTTATTTTATCCATTCTTGAGCATGGAATCTTTATTGGACGGTGCATGGTGTCCTTAAAATTTTAGTATATACACAAACAAATATACATTATAAATACTAGGAGATGTGAGTCATAATATTTGTTATCATCAAAATAAAAACTCATGAGCCCGAGTCACAACACTATACTTCTTATCATGATCATAATCTTTATTTGATTATGCATCTTGTTGCAATAAAAATCCCTATTTGATTCACAATAATCATGATCTCCATTAAAATTTGCACATCATCTCAATTCTCTCTCTTTTCGATCATATATATCATTTTGATCACATTCTTTGTTTGATTGTGCACTTATGGTGATCACAATCTCAATTTGATCATGCCCACCTTATTGTGATCAAGATCACCATTAAATGATGAGCACTTCACCATAATTGTAATTGTTATTCGATCATAGATATTTCATAGTGATTATGATGACCTCCATAATTTCTACTAGATCAATGATGATCTTCAATTCTAGCTTGATCAAATCATATAAATTCAATTGACTGCCTTTGAAATGATTAAAAAATTTGCAAACTTTATAAAAAATTTAAGTATGATAACTATTATAAAAAAAAGAAATTCAACGACATTTAAAATTTAAATGCGTTAATATTTATTATTTCACCTGACGCTAGACCAGCTAGAGTGGCTCAAATTGGTTGAGAACCTATAATAAGGGGCAAGTTGTTAATCTCATGATCCACATAACACATTAGCTTAGATTTTGATGAAAACAAAATATGATTTGATGTTACTAATATTTAATTTTAAGTAGTTTAGGTAAAATATCAAACCGAACTTGATTAGTTAGCTCAAGAAGGCCAAAATTATGTTATAATCCGAGAGCTCGGCCTTGTGTTTTGATGATTAAAAATATTATTTGATATTTATTTACTTATTCTTATATTTTACACTGGATATTTATTTTGTGTGTTACTAACCATTTTAGGTACAATATATACCAAGCAAAGAACTGAAGAATCAGCCCAAGATAGTGTAGCGTCAGGGCATAAGTTATTTTTCATTTTAAATAGTCTGTATTTTTTTATTTTTCTTGAGTGAATTTCCTTATTAGGTGTATGTTTGCTTAACAACCATGCACAGATAAGGGGGAGTAAAATTAAATATTTAAATTTTTTTATTTTAATGTATTATACAATCCATATTGTACTGTACAATCAGTTTAAAAATAAATTAATTTAAATGATAAATTAAAATGAAGTTAAAATTAATTTTTAACTAATCCAACTGCATGACCACCACATCATATAAGATGACTAGCTAATTTAAGAAACCTTACTGTCAAATCTTATCTTCTTAAATTAGGCAAATTTAAAATTTAAAATTTGAACTAATTATACTGTATAAACTTGTTATTAATGTATGATAATTAATTAAAATTGCCTATCCTAAGGATTATGTTAAGTAAAAATTATGTAATTCTTTATTCTGTTAAATTCCAATGAATATGTTTATCTTTAGCAGATGTTACGTAGGTATTTCTCAAGAAATTAAGGAGAATTCATATATATTTAACTAGCGTCGCAGTGCCGGAACTATCAGCATTGCAGTGTTATCAACACTCCGACACCAAACTAGAATATTACAGTGCTAGAGCCTCAGGATATCATTTAATTCAACACCCAAGTAGAGCCAAGGTTAGCACCATAGTACTTCACAATGCTATTACACTAGAATTAACATCACAGCACTGGAGTTTCGAGAAAATTACATAATAATTCAATGCCGAAGTGTCTACCTAAAAAGCCTCTCAATGCTAAATGATGATTGTGAACATCGCAATGCCCAACATTTTCAACGCCACAACATAGTAGTTAACAAAAATAAGAACTATGTCAGATTAGTCAACTATTATGCTAGATAAGTAAATCGTCTCACCAAGTCAGCCGAACACTATAGTGTAGCCTGTTTATCAGCTATCTAGTGCTAGTTCATATTGTAATGCCATGGTGCAACAATGTAGAGTGCTGTGACTCCACCATATAGAGCACCGTAGTGCTTTAGTCATTCTATAATAGTATAAATAGCTTTTCTATATTTTTTTTATGAGGGAGTGTTGTAGTTTCGAATATATTTCTTAGAGGGGATGCCCAGGGAGAATAAGATACATACTTTAGAGTAGCTGGCTAACATTGTAGTGAGCAAGCAAGCATAGAAAGAGGAAAGGAGTGTAGAGAGCAAAGTTGTAAGGGGAGATTCACTATAGGATTCATCTATTGGCTCTGATCTTTCATTTGGAGCGATATCTTGTTAATTTTTTTATTTGTACTATCTTTCTTAAGCAAGTAATAAAAATTATATTATCCCATTTTTATTCTATAGCCGGCTAAACTCATAGTTTTAGACTAATGCTATAAAAATCTAAGTAATTATTAATGTAGACTCGTTTGCCTTAAATTATTAATAGTTATTTTTAATATCTCTTGCTCTTAGTTTAATCTATATGGTGGCCATATGTAGAATTAAAACTTAGTGTGATATATTGCCTCGAGGAGGAATATTGGGACAAATAAAATACTTAGAATGTAATAATAGCATGCCTAGACATATGATGTTAGTTTTCTAGGGTCTATGGAGATAGAAGATCAATAGAAAGGCTATTAACCTTTCTTTATATCCTTACAAGCTTGATAGAGATCTAATGATGCATATGCTTTGAGTCACAACTAATTTAAAAGACGTATGATAGCTTAGGAGATTTCACAGCCATTAGTCTAAAATACTTTATTTATTGGTATCTCTACTTTTCTTCTATAATTCTCATTCTAGATAGCATACAACCCTGATTTTATTGTGTAGGATTATATTTGTAGCTTGAAATAGATGGTACTAGAATAATTTTACGAAGCAGAATGCTTTCTCATGAGATCGACACTCACTCATACCACTTTTATTATTTTATTGAAATGTGTTCTTGCATTTTTAGTGGGGATTTGTATTGAGATAGACCTAAATATAGCCTAACACAGACCATCCACAACATACACCCATCAAGTTTTTGGCACTATTGCTGGGGAAGTAATGTGTGTTCTTATGATTATTTCTATATTATTATAATTATTGTATAGTGTTTAGCTATAATTATTATTTTTTAATATGTGAATCTAAGAAAATTTACATATTATAATTTTTATTTTTAATTTGTTAATTATATTTTAAATTATATTTATTATTATTGTATGCACAGTAGATCTAGTAAGGAGCATTTATTATTTGATTTAGAGATTGAAAGGAATCTTATAAAAATTAAAAAAATTTAAAATGTTTATATCATTAGGAATGCTTGAACCAAATCCTGATCAAGACCATCCCAAACCTCTTAGGGAATATGCCAATCTTGTAGTAGGTGGAATTCATCAAAGTATCAATTGACCTACTATACAAGCCAATAACTTTAAGCAAAAATCAGTCATTATTCAAATGGTTTAGAATTCTCAGTTTGGGGAACTTCTGTTGAGGATCTAAACTTACACTTAGGTAGTTTCTTAAAATATGTGCAACATTCAAATGTAATGGGGTTAGTAATAATGTTATTAATCTTTATTTATTTTCATTTTTTCTGAGGGATAAAGCTAAAATATGGTTGAATTCCTTATCCCCAAGCTTAATAACCACATAGAATGAGTTGTCACATAAGTTCCTAGTCAAGTATTTTCCACCTTCCATAACTATTAAGCTCAGGAATGATATTACTTCCTTTTCCCAGTGTGAAGGAGAGTCAATCTATGAAAGTTAGATAATATTTTAGGAGATGCTTAGAAAGTGCCCTCATTATGCTTTACCTAATTTGTTGGATATTCAAATTTTTTATAATGGACTTGTAGGATCTCTTAGGTCAATAATTGATGCTGTAGCTGGTGGTTCTTTGATGTCAAAAGCTTTTGAAGTGGCTTATGCCTTGATAGAGGAGATGTCAATAAATAATTTCTAGTGGTTTTTGATAGGGTGAATTCTAAGAGAGCAGTAAGTGTCTATGAATTAGATGCTTTATCTATTTTGATAGCTTAGGTAGCAAATATGTCTAAGAAGTTTAACAATTTTATAGTTAGTCTAGGTTTAGGATTATATATGCACAGCATGATTTAATCAGTTAGTCTAGTTGTCAAGATATTGAGAATATGAATTTAATTGAAAGATAAAATAATTCCTATTTTAATACATATAATCAGGGTTGAAGGAGTCACCCTAATTTATTTGGAATAATAATAATGGTGGAAATAAGTGGAATGTAATCTAATCAAACCCAGTAGAAAATTAAAATAATCCTCAACCACCTTTAGTGAACTTAGACCTTCTTATCCCCCAAGCTTTAATCAAAATAACCAGTTCAAAGATAGGAAGACACTGTTGGAAGACTTAGTGATTTTGATGGGAGACTAATTGCAGAGTTAAGATGCTTCCATTAAGAATTTGGAAAATAAATTAGGATACCCCCATGGCACCTTACCCAAATACTACTGAAGTTAATCCAAAGGAAAAAGGGAAAGAGCATAGCTTCAAAAATTTGAAGAGTAGTAGTGATACAACCATACCAAAATAAAATATCTAGGCAATTCTGATTGAAGACTATAAACTTAGCGCTACTTATGAGCCAACACAATTATGTTGATGTTAGATTTAGTTTTATTATTAAAGTTTTTATTTATTTGTGTGATTATATTATTTTTACTTTTATTTACAATTATGAAAATTTTATATGTATGCTATTTGTGAGTTGCTAAGTATGGTTATGACTAAAATACTTACATATTATTTTTTTAAGAATTCATACAATTTGTAAATTTGAGCCAGCACTGCAATACAAGGTCTTAGAATGCCACAATATTTGATTGCCAAATACCGTACCATCCAAATCGGGAGTCACTATGCTAAAGTCTCATGAAAATTGATTTAATACAATGCCTTAGTGTTATGCATTTAAGAACAACAGTGCTACTTCTGCTTATACAATGGTCCAACGCTAATCCATGTATTGTGCGGCATCATATCCGTATTTGCTATAACACTAGTGCATTATATTCAACGTTGCTATATGACACACATATTTTCATTATAAATCTTTATGGAGCACCACGTTGTTACCCAGTACCACAATATTATGTCAAAACCATAATTAGTAGTTATAATACCACAATGGTAGTCATGCCTAAGCACCACAATGCTCAGACATGTCAAATGCTGCGGCATTCATTCTATCAGAATGCTCATGCTTCATTTTCCCATGCTTGCATCATAGTATGATATATCCTGTCATGCCACAATGCTTTGTCAGTTTGACTTATTTTTCATTTTGTGATTTTTTAGAATCGTAACATTATCATCAATGTCGTAATGCTCATCGAGTTTATAAATAGAAAGGGTTGGTTTCACTATTTTCATTATATTTTGATCCTATTGAGTTGTGATTTTGTGATTTTCTCTTCTCCAACTCAAGTTATTTCAAATGGCTCCTAAGATGCAAGTTAGTAAGAAGAGGGCTTCCTCTTCCTATGATAGGAGGATATTCATTTTTGTTGAGGTAGAAGAATGATATGCGTAATTATTTGTAAGCAAATAGTTAATTCCTTAGCAGGGTTTTTGAAATCCTAGAGGAGAGATAATGTAAATTAGAGTAAATTGGGGTTGGGAAACTCTATGTGAGGAGCCTAGTGCATACATTGTTAGCATTATGATGAAGTTTTTTGCCAATGCGAAAGAAGTCTAAAATAATAAATGTTTTGTGAGGGTGAAATGGGTCTCCTTCGATGCTTCTAGTATTAACCACATTTATATATTACAACTCGGGCTCCCAAGTTTATGGTTTTAATGATAATAAACATTACTGATTGCATCTTTATTTTTCTTAGTATTTGTAGTGCATATTTGCTCTTGTGTACTAATATTTTAGGTATATCATACACCACTTAATAAAGATTCATCGATCAAGATTGGGTAGAATAGGATATGCTGAAAGAGTCTATAAAATTCATTTATGTATTTTTTAATTTATCGAGTCAAGTCCTATAAAGGTGTATGCTAGCCTGGTGATCGTGCACACACACACTCATGGGAATGAGTAGTGAGAAAATTAAAAGTGTAATTTTTTTTGAACTAATCATACTGTATAATCTATATCATATTATACGATCAGTTAATCAGAAAATTATTAAAATGACTAATTATGATAATTAAAATAATTTGAACTAATCACACTGTATGATCCATATCGTACAGGACGATCAATTGAAATTAAGATCCTAGCCACCAATCATAATTTAGATAATATTTTTGAAATTTAATATATGTTCTAATCGTATTGTATGATAGGTATTATACTATACGATATAATTAAATCTTGCACAAATTAATCCTATAATTAGGGAAATGATTTTAGTTAATTTGTCCAATCAGATCGTATAGGATGATTGGAGCCAATCATACAGGATGATAAACCAAGTTATTTCAACTAATCGTACTGGATGAATTTTTGTATCTTATTGGATGATCAACACAATTAGTTGAACTAATCATACGATGCTTTATAAATTCATACAATACTAATAGGGTGATTTGACTAATAGCATAGTATGATCTTAGATTATACTATACGATTAGAGTAGTTAGAATTAAATTTTTTGGGTTTTTCTAACCCCTCTATTTAAGCTTTCTTATAAGACTTTGTAAGAGTCTTCTGAACATTCATTAAGTATTTTCCTCTGAAGAAAGCTTGAAGAGAAAGCCTAGAACTTGGGAGATAAAGGGTGGAGTTTATGAGAGAGGGAGAAGATCCTTGTGGGTTGCAAGGGAGTGTGAGAGGGAGTTTCACACAGTTACTTTGACGAACTTGCACATGAGTTCCTCCATGTCTCAAGGTTTGTGTTGAGGGAAGCTTTGGGAAGAGGACCTCTTTGGTGTCAAGGGACCTGACTATTCCGTCGCACCATGGGAGGTGAAAGTGATTCCAGGTTCTCTGCCTTCACCAGGAGGGTGAAAAAAGATTCCAGGTTCTCTGCCTTCATTAGGAGGGTGAAAATGGATTTCAGATTCTTTGCCTCACCAAGTGGGTGAAAATATTACGGTCCTCTGCCACACTAGTTTGGTGGAATAGATTTTGTAAGGGCTTCTCCACCTAGCTGTGGGGGCTAAAGGAGAGTCACTAAAAGTTTAGTGCAATACCTGGAGAGGAGGACTCCAGGGAGTAGACATTGGTCATGGTTTAATCGAACCACTCTAAAATTTTAGTGTGTTTGTTCTAGTTTCTTTTTTTCACATTTTACTTTTCTACATTTTATTTTTGTGATTATTGCTTGGTCGAAAATCAGCGATTGATATTTCATTATATTGATTAGAATATCATCATCGTTATTATAACTTTTGATAAAATTATTTTTTTTTTGCATCGAGTGATAGTATTTCTTTGCATTGGTGTGATTAAGGATATTTCACTTAGGCTTAACATCCTATATTAAACTTTCAAGTGGTATCAGAGCGGTACTCAAAAATAGTATTTTAGAAAACTTAGAGGAAAATGTTCAATGACACATTTTGGAAAAAGAAACATTGTAGAGGGTTATTATATAATCCATCCACTATTATTTGATAATATTCCATTTAATTTTTAAAAAATTTACATGTCTACTTTCCTATAATCAATTAATTTTTGAATGTGGCATATGATTCAAACTAGTTATTCTGTACCATCATGTATTATAGATAGGGTCAAAACTTACATTCCTTTTATTAAATGGAGGAGAGAAGAAAAAATTTTTGCACAACTGAATGCTAAATACTTAAACTATTTTTTTTGTGCACTTAAGTTTGAAGATTACATGAGAGTTTCTACCTGTACCACTGGCAAAAATATTTGAGATAGACTATGCATTACATACGAAGGTACTAGTGAAGTCAAATAATCTAGGTTAAATGTATTATTGCATGATTATAAACTTTTTTGCATGAAACCCATTGAGATTATCTTAGATATGTACATTAGGTTTACTCCGATAGTGACATCATTGCATACTTTAGATAAAGAACTTTCAAGCTTTGAGAGGGTCAACCTGATAATTTTAATGCCAAAGTTATTGCTATTTATGAATCGAAAGACTTGAATACTTATTATATTGATAATCTGCTTGGCTCACTCATTGCCTACGAGCAAAGTATGAGTCAAAGACTTTTGGATGTAGATGATAAGAGAATAAAGAACCCTATACTGCTACTGGCCAAAGACAGATGAAAATGACTTAGGAGATGATGGAAGTGAGGAGATAGCATTAATAACAAGTCAATTCAAATATTTCCAGAAGCACAAGCTTAAGCGTCAACTAAAGTGGAGCAAAGGTTAAAATATTAAAAATGATAAGAGTTTTTTTGATATTATTTGCTTTTGGTATAGGAATCCTAGACATTTAAAATATGACTACCCCAATATTAAGAGACAACTTGTAAAAGAAAAGGGTGGGATAAGTCAGTTGCAATATGGGAAAATGAAAAGAAGCAGAAAATCTCCTAGGAAGATTTAGCCTTTGACTCATCATAACAGGAGCAAGATGATGAGGTAACAAATCTATACTGAATAGTCAAAAATTTAATTGTTAATTCCAATCAGGTATAAGTTTTGGTTGTATGTTTATTTATTTGTTCTATTTATCTTTTCTTTAATAATTATGTTTTATTATTGATTGTATGTTGTCATTTTCTTCTCCATATAGTTCAATTCTAGATGTTGTATTCTCTCTTTTTTGGCGATGTCAAAAGAGGGATAAGTTATTTGGTTGCATTTGTTAATCTATCATTTTTTTTTGAAATTTTACATTTGTTCATCTGTTATTTTGTTTCAAATTTTCTTAAATAAATTAAAAAAAATATTGACTAAAATATTTAAAAAATATTTACCCTATTTTTTAATATAATTCTCTTAGTGAGGATGATATTAGGAGAAAATAATATTAGTTTTCAAATTTAACCAATAATGTCTGTCATCATAAAAAAGGGAGAGATTATTGCAACTTGGGCTTCTAAGTTTATGATTTTGATGATAACAAATATTACTGATTGCACCTTTATGTCTTATAGTATTTATAATGCATATTTGTATTTATGTGTACTAATATTTTAGGTACATCATGCACCACTAAATGAAGATTCAGGGCTCAAGATTGGGTAGAATATGATATTCTAAAATAGTATGTAAAATTTATTTATATATTTTTTAATTTCTTGAGTCAAGTCATGTAAAGGTGTATGCTAGCCTAGTGACCATGTACACACACACTCATGTGAGTGAGATAGTGAGAAAATTAGAAATATATTTTTTTAAACTAATCATATTGTACAATCCATATCATAATGTACGATTAACTAATCAGAAAATCATTAAAATGACTAATTGTGATAATTAAAGAAATTTAAACTAATCGTATTGTACGATCCATATCATACAGGATGATCAATTGAAATCAAGATCCCAGTCGCCAATCATAATTTAGGCAATATTTTTAAAATTTAATATATGTACTAATCGTACTGTACGATTGATATCATACTGTATGATGTAATTAAATATTACCTAAATTAATCCTATAATTAGAAAAATGATTTTGGTTAATTTGTCTAATCAAATTATGTAGGATGATTGGAGCCAATTATACTATACGATCAAATCCCCACATGGGACGATAATTTATTGTTGCCAATCATAGGGGACGATAAACCAAGTCATTTTGACTAATCATACTGGATGACTCTTTATATCGTATTGGATGATTAGCACAATCAGTTGAACGGATCGTACAATGCTTTCCTAATTTGTACAATACTAGCAGGGTGGTTTGAACTAATCGTACTGTACGATCTTGGATTGTAGTGTACGAATAGAGTCATCAAAATTAAATTTTTAGGGTTTTTCTAACCCCTCTATTTAAGCTTTCTCATAAGACTTTATAAGAATTTTTATGGCATTCATTAAGTGTTTTCCTTTGAAGAATGCTTCAAGAGAAAGCCTAGAACTTGGGAGAGAAAGGGTGGAGTTTGTGAGAGATGGAGAAGATCCTTATGGGTTGCAAGGGAGTGTGAGAGGGAGTTTCACACAGTTGCTCTAGCAAACATACACCTCATTTTTCGATTTGTCAAGGTTTATCTTGAGGGAAGCTTTGGGAAGAAGACCTCTTTGGTGTCAAAGGACCTGGCTACTCCGCCGCACCATGGGAGGTGAAAGTGATTCCAGGTTCTCTGCCTTTATTAGGATGGTGAAAAAGGATTCCAAGTTCTCTGCCTTCATTAAGAGGGTGAAAAAGGATTTCAAATTTTTTGCCTCACCAGGAGGGTGACAAGATTACAGTCCTCTACCGGACTAGTTGGTGGAAGAGATTTTGAAGGGCTTCTCCGCCTAGCTGTGGGGGATAAAAGAGAGTCACAAGGTTTAGTGCAATACTTGGAAAGGAGGACTCCGGGGTGTGGACGTAGGTCATGGTTTAACTGAACGCTAAAAAATTCTGATGTGTTTATTTTGGTTTCTTAGTTTTCTCATTTTACGTTTTTATATTTTATTTATGTGATAATTTCTTAGTAGAAAATCAATGATTGATATTTCGTTGTGTTGATTAGAATATCCTCATCGTTATTGTAACTTTTGATAAAATTTTTTGCTTCTGTATCTAGTGATAGTATTGATTTTACATTGATGTGATTAGGGACAATTCACTTAGTCTTAACATCCTATATCAAACTTTCATTATAAACTTAAGGACATCGAGTTTGATGACTTTTTTTCCTTTTGCAACAGATCTTTTGATTCTTAAGAGTTATTTAGAGTGCTTTGTGGACCTAGGAGTGGGACTTTCTCGAATGAGAGAAACAGAAATATAATAAATTTTCTAGCATCTTGTTTGACCCAATTATCCAATGCTTGGCACTATTTTATCTCCGATCATTTTTTGTTAAGTAAGAATATTAGTGAGGTGACTATGGAGAGATTTTTTAAACTATGTAATTCTGGCGGGCCATTCTATAGATATAGGGAAGTTAATTTTCTCTTCTTTGATATATATCATTTAAGGTTCTACTAGAGTTTTAGGTGAATATAGTGAGGAGTAGCTCTTTTCTATTTTTACTATCACAAAGCAAAAAATAGAGTGTTTTAAGAAGAGTGAGAGAGAGTGAAGGAAGAAGGACCTAGTGAACCTCGTTTGACCAATTAGCCCAGTAGTAGTTGGTCTAGTGCCTTGACTCTTAGATGCTTAGGTGAGAAGTTTATAGATCAGAGGGAGCAAGTGGAGGGTGTTATATCTTTTTGTAAGGATAGTAGGGTGTGGTAGTAGGGGTTATCTTTGTTGGTTGCACTTTCTATAGACATATAAGAAAGGCTGTACAACTATACTTTAGATTTCAATGAAGTATTAGTTTAGATATATATATGGAGTCCTTTTATAGAGAATCCTGATTAGATGCTATTTCATTCCTCTCTTGCATATGACCCTTTTATTTTGCACCCACCGGCAACAATAGATGATGATGATGATGAGGAGGAGGAGGTGGATGAGGAGGATTGGGATTGATCCTCGTGATTTATTTTTCCAGGCTTGCCTGAGAGAGAGAGAGAGATGAGATTGAGGTTATGATTGGTTATTCTTTTTTTTTTTTCATTTACTTTGCTTGGGGAGGTCCTTGTTGATTGCATGTGATGGTTGTGATTGATGTTGTTATAGTATTTGATCATGTGAGTGCATGAGGTACTAGAAATTCTTGTGATTGAATAGTTAGGAAGAAATGCCTATTATATCTTTTCATCTATATGAATGAAAAAGGGCATCCTCTACAGTATGTAGTTTTGTTCTTTTAGTTATTTTGTATTTTATTAAGTGTTATTATTGTAGTATAATTTTCATTAGGTTAAATTTTCTATTTTTCTTAACTGTTAAAATGCATTCTAAATATAACAAATTGATAGCTAATTTAGCCAAAATGAAAAATAGTAATTAAAAAAGATTTAAAATTAAGAATAATATAAAACTATAGGTGCTTAATTGCATGAACAAATAATAAAAATTTCTATTTATAAAAATCATCACAATCAATTAAGGAAAATAATCTAAGTTAATATTTGAAGTTTGAACTCAAATGCTATAACACTTAAGTACTGACTATTGGTGACAAGATTGGATAACTAAGTTTAAAAAAAGGAAATAATTAGATTAATTTGTAAAACTTATTATGAACTCATATATGAAATTAGAAAACTTGCACAATCCTTACATAATTCCAAAGTAAGACTTTTTGAAGAAAGAAAGTTAATCATATATTCAAAATTATTACTTTAGTACCCAAGTACATTAAAAGATTAGAAGTAAAATGAAAGAAAATCAAAAGAAAAATGAGTACACTAACATCAAAAATTGGTATCTTAGGATGCTGAATTCCTAAAATGATCATAATAATAAATTTTAAAGAGGAAAGTGTAAGTGAGCTATTGCATATGTATGTTCATAATTTAACTTCAAAATTAACTAATATAAAACCAATTCCTAAATGATAAAAAATTCAATTTAATGAGCAAGTCAACATTACAACATACATTTATAGTAAATGAGTTCAATTTAGATATTAATAAAGATAATTCTTTCGGATGATTGTTCATGATTTTTTAAATTAATATTATCATTCTTTGATAATTTCAATTCACATGAAGTTGGTGGAGTATTATCTTATATTTTACTTAATTTTAAATAACAAAATTTTCATTTGAACTAAGAAAACTAATCAATGGTGTAATTACAATTGCTTGAGGACAAGTAAGAGTTTAATTTTTGAGGGGAAATTTATTAAGTGAAAATTAAGTTGTATTTTATTGTGTTAAATTCCAATGAATATGTTTGTCTTGTTGTTGTACAAGAATTTCTTAGGAAATGGAGAAAAATTCACAAGTATTGAACCAACGCTGCAGCATCGAAACTTATCAATGCCTCTACACCAAACTAGCGCATTATAGTGTTGTATCTTTAGGAAAAATGTCATTTAATTTTGCGCCCTTGTAGAGCCAAGGTCAAAGCCATATCACTTCATAATTCCACAGCACCAGGAATCAACATTGTAGTGCCATAATCTCTGGAAAATTATATATTAATTCATAGTTAGAGCACTACGTCGGAAGTACCAAAACACCCAACTTCATAGCACCGTGGTGGAGCAATTGATAAAAAGAAGCGCCATATCAGATCATTTAACCATCACACTGAATCAACAAATAGTCTTGCCAAGTATGGCCAGCATCACATTAAATCCTTTTTTATTAGTACCTTGGCACTTGTTCATATTATATTGGCATAGCCCCATAACGTAGAGAGTCATAATGCCTGATTCATTCTGTAATAAGCATAAATAGCTTTTTTATTTTACTATGAGGTAGTGCTGTAATTTTGAATAAATTTCTTAAAGGAGAGGTTAGGGGATAAAATATATTTTGTAGTGGCTGAGTAACATTATAGTGAGCAAGTATATATAAAAAGAGGAAAATGTTGCAATTCTAGGCCCAAGTACAGTGATTTTGATGATAACAAATATTACTATTTCTTTACTTCTGCTACTTTTGGATATCTGTTTGCGTTTTCCTTGCTTACTAACCCGTCAGGTCCACAGGTTTACTTGGAACGTCAATCAGTTCAAGATCAGGTAGACTAGAAATGAGTCAGTTTGTAATTTCTATTCCAATGCATCTTTTACCTTTTCTTGAGTTAAATGTACTGTGATGGATCCTGAAGCTAAGTAACCTTGGACACACACACACACTCAAGGGGAGAAATTTTATGAGTTAGAGAGTTTTTTGGTTTTTATTTATATCATACAGGATGATTCTAAATCATCCTTAATGATTAGTTAAAAATAGAAACCCTGATTAGGGTATCCCTGAATATTAAGTTTGCTTAACTAATCATCCTGGAGGATTTATATCATACAGGATGATCAGTACAGATTGAAAGAAATAGCCGTCGATCATAATTTAGGCAATATTTTATAATTCAAAATTTGTTCTAATCGTACAGGATGACACATATCATCATTGATGATTTATGACAATCATGCCTAAAATAATCCCTTGATTAGGGGATTAATTATAGCTAAATTGATTAATCAAATCGTATACAATGATCGGAGACCATCATCCTGGATCCGAGCACTGCATGGTATGATAATTAATCGTCACCTTTCGTACAAGAAAAAAACTTTAACTTTTCAACTAATCATCCTGGACAATACGTTTACATCGTACTAGATGAACTGTGTTCTTTATGGGATGATAATTAATTATTATTTATCATACTGGACGATCAATAGCCACTTGTGAACTGGTCATCTAGGATGATAGAATTATCATACAGGATGATTCGTTCAAATACTTAAACTGATCGTATAGGGCAATACTGATTGTACTGGCTGAAAGGGCTATTTTGTACTAATCGTATAAAATGATATTTGAATCATCCTGGATGATCTTTGCTACCAAATTGAAATTAGGGCTATTTTTGAAGCCTCCTATTTAAGTTCTCTTAATTGCTACTATACAAATCTTTTATTGCTGCTCTAACCTGAGAGAGCTTAGAGAAGGAGAATGAGTGTTTAGGAGAGAGAGAGAGAGGATCCTGTGAGGGGGAGTTTGTGAGGGGAGTCATAAAGGTTGCTCCAAGCAAGGATTTGATCACCTTCTTTCTTCTTTATCTTTGGTTCCTTGGTGGTTTTGGGGAGATGATTATCAGCATTAGATCCAGGTTCTCTGCCAACTCCAGGTGGGGCTAAAAAGATTGTCAGGTTCTCTACCTACTCCAGGAGGGACTAAAAGAATTTCGTTGTTCTCTACCAACTCCAGATGGGAGTAAAAGGATTCCAGGTTCTCTGCCTTCACTAGGAGGGTGAAAAAGGATACAATGTTCTCTACCTCACTGGGTCGGTGGAAAGATTTTGTAAGGGCTTCTCTGCCTTGTCATGGGGGCAAAAGGAGAGACGTAGGTCATATTTGATCGAACTACTATAAAATTAGGTGTGCTCTTTCTTATTACTTTTTTCATATTTTATTTCTCATTTTTTTGTGATCTGTTATGTGGTTGAAATCTTTGATTGTGGTGTCTGCTTCCGCTTAAGAATATTTAGTTTCAAAATATTAAAAAGGATCAAAAAGATTTTTTTTTGTTTAAGAAATTTTAAAACTCCAATTCTCCCCCCCCCCTCTCTTGGTTAGCCTCGAGCTAGTTCTTTAGGGTTTAACACCCCTCACAAACTCTCAAAAAAGTGTGTAGAGTGAAAAGTCATAACTGGAGATTTACTTTGGGAAGGATTCATTTGCTGGCTCGGTTTGAGATCTTTCATTCTAGGTGATATCTTATTACTCTTTTCTATTTGTACTATCTTTTTTGAGTAAGTAATTAAAATTATGTAGTTTTATTTTTATTCTATGGTTGCCTAAACTCATAGTTTAGACTAATAATATGAAAACCTAAGTAATTACTAATATATACTCTTAATTTTTAAATTATTAATGGTTATTTTCAATATCTCTTACTCTTAATTTAATCTATGTAGTGGCCATATATAGAATTAAAATGTACTGTGATATACTACCTTGATGGAGGAATATTAGAATAAATAGGAGAATAGAAATGGAATACTTATATGCTTAGACATAGGATATTTAGTTTTTTAGGGTCTATGGTGATAGAACAACTTTAGGAAGACCATAAATCTTTCTTCACATCCTTACAAGGTTAACAAATATCTAAGGATGCATATGCTTTGATTCACAACTAAATTAAGAGAGTTTTTTTGGAAAGCTTAGGAGATTTTACATTCATTAGTCCAAAATACTTTGTCTATTGGTATCTTTTCTTTTCTTTTATAATTCTCATTCTAGACAGCATACAACCATGATTCTATTACGTAGGATAATCTTTATAGCTTGAAATATATAGTTTTAGATTTACTATTTAGGGTTTAAGATATAGAGATTAGGGTTTATGGTTAAGGTTTTAGGGTTCAGATTTAGGATTTGGGTATATGGTTAAAGGTTAGGGTTAATACTTTAGGTTTTAAAGTTTATGATTTATGGCTTAGGCTTTAATGTTTAGGGTTTAGTGTTTGGGATTTAAGGCTAAAGGCTAGGGTTTAAGGTTTATGGCTTAGGGTTTAGATTGTTATGTTTAGGGATGTAGTTTTGGTGATTAAGGTTTATGATTTATAATGTTGGTTTTATATTTTTGTAATTAGTGGTTAGGGTTTAGGGTTTTTTATTTAGGATTTAGTGTTTGTTATTAAGGTTTTGAGTTTATGATTTATGTTTTTTTAATTTAGGGTATAAGGTTTATCTTTAGGGTTTAGGGTTTAGGTTTTACAATTTTGGGTTTAGGGATTGGGATTAAGGTTTTGGGTTTGTGATTTAGGTTTTTGGGTTTAAGGTTTAAGGTTGGTGCTTAGGATTTAGGTTTTTGGGATTATAGTTTAGGATTTATAGTTTAGGGCTTTAGTTTTAGGATTTAGGTTTTATGATTTAGAGTTTATAATTTTTAGACTATATGTTTAGTGTTTAGTGTTTGAGTTTGGGGATTAGAGTTTATGTTAGAAGTTTTAGGGTTTAGGGTTTAGGTTTAAGGGTTTATGGTTTAGGGATTTGATATTAAGATTTATCTTTTAGGGTTTTGGGATTAGTGTATAG
Source organism: Dendrobium chrysotoxum (assembly GCA_019925795.1). Lineage (NCBI taxonomy): Eukaryota > Viridiplantae > Streptophyta > Magnoliopsida > Asparagales > Orchidaceae > Dendrobium > Dendrobium chrysotoxum. The sequence continues at coordinate 51,806,136 of CM034302.1, forward strand.
GGTCTATGATTTAGGGTTTAAATTTTATGGTTTAAAATCTAGGATTTTTGATTTAGTGTTTAGGGGTTTGTGTTTGAGCATTAGGGTTTAGGGTTTTGGATTTAGTGTTTTGGGTTTAAGTTAAAGGTTACATCGTAGGGTTTTTTTCCTTAGTTTATGTTTTAGGATTTTGAGTTTTATTTTTAGCATTTAGATTTTTAGTTTTGGGTTTAGGGTTTGAGGTTAAAGGTTTGAGCTTAAGATTTATGGTTAGGGTTTGGATTTACTATTTAAGATTAAGGGCTCAGGGATTAGGGTTTAGGGTTTAGGCTTTAGTTTTTAGTGTTTAGGGTTTTGAATTTAAGGCTAAAGGTGAGGGTTTAAAGCATATGGCTTAGGGTTTAGATTTTTTTTATTTAGGGTTCCAGTTTTGGTGATTAGGGTTTAGGATTTATAATCTTGGGTTTTGTTTTTTGTGATTACTGGTTAGGGTTTTGATTTTATCATTTAGAGTTTATGGTTTCAGGTTTATAATTTAGGTTTTTTGGATTTAGGGTATAGGGTTTGTGTTTAGGATTTAGGGTTTATGGTTTACATTTTATGATTTTGGGTTTATGGATTGGGATTAAGATTTTTTGTTTATGATTTAGGTTTTTGGGTTTAAGGTTTAAAGTTTGTATTTTGGATTTAGGTTTTTGGGATTAGGGTTTAAGGATTTAGCTTTACTATTTATGGTTTAGGGAATAAGGATTAGGTTTTATGGTTAAAGTTTTAGGTTTTATGGTTTATGTTTAAGTTTGGGTATTTGGGTTTGTTGTTAAAGGTTAGGGTTAAGGGTTTAGATTTTAAAGTTTAGGCTTTAGAGCTTAGGCTTTTATTTAGGGATTTGGGATTTAAGGCAAAAGATTAGGATTTAAGGTTCAAGGCTTGGTGTTTAGATTTTTATGTTTTGTTTTTTAATTTTTATGATTATGGTTTAGGATTTATGATCTTAGGTTTAAATTTTTGTGATTCCACAGTGTTTAAGTTTTGTGATTTAGGATTTAGGGTTTTTTGTTATGGCTTCGGATTTATGATCTATGTTTTTCTGATTTAGGGTTTAGGTTTTATGATTTGAGGTTTAGGGATTTGGATTATTATTTTGGGTTTATAATTTTAGTTTTTCGGACTAAGGTTTATGGTTTAGGTTTTGGGATTAGAGTTTAGAATTTAGAGCTAAGGTTTTAGGGTTTACAATTTAGAGTTTAAAATTTTTGGAGTATATGATTTAGGGTTTAGGGTTAGAGTTTTGGGATTTGAGTTTAGCTTAGAATTTTTATGGCTTAGGGTTTAGGTTTTAGGATTTATGATTTAGTATTTTGGATTATCGTATAGGGTCTATGATTTAGGGTTTATGATTTTGGGTTAGAGTTTAGGGATTAGGTTATATGCTTTCAGGTTTAGGGTTTAAGTTTTACGATTTATGATTTAGGGTTTAGGTTTTAAGGTTAAAAGTTTAGGGTTTTGGGATTAGGGTATAGGTTTTATAGTTTAGGGTTTAAAATATACGGGTTAGGGTTTAGTGTTTTGGGTTTTGGGTTTAGTCTTTAGGGTTTATAGTTTAAGGATTAGGATTTAGGGTTTATGTTTTAGGGTTTAGGGTTTAGGGTTTATGTTTAGGGTTTATGGTAAAAGGTTAAATGTTACAACTTAGGGTTTAGGTTTTTTAGTTTAATGATTAGGGTTTCGACTTTAGTGTTTAGGTTTATGTTTTCGGTTTAGGATTTATGGTTAAAGGTTAGGGTTTAAAGTTTGTAGTGTAGGGTTTGGACTTTTATATTTAGGGTATAGGTTTTGTGGATTATAATTTTGGGTTTTAAATTTATGATTTTTTTAATTTTTTGTTTAGGGTTTAGGGATTAGAGTTTATGGTTTAAAGTTTAGGGTTTAGGTATTTTCTTTATAGTTTAGAGTTTTAGATTTAGTATATAGGGTTTACGGTAAAAGGATTAGGGTTTATGGTTAAGTTTTTAGGGTTTAGGGTTTAGGGTTTTGGTTTAAGTTTGGAGATTTGGGTTTATAGTTAAAGGTTAGGGTTAAGGGTTTAGGTTTTATTATTTAGGGTTTAAGGCTTAGGCTTTAGTGTTTATGGTTTAAGCTTTGGGATTTAATGCTAAAGGATAGGGTTTAAGTTTTATGGCTTAGGATTTAAAATGCTATGTTTTGCATTCTAGTTTTGGTGATTAAGGTTTAGAATTCATAATTTTAGATTTATATTTTTCTGATTAGTGTTTATGGTTTTGTATTTGTGATTTAGGGTTTAGGGTTTATTTTTATGGTTTTGGGTTTATGATTTAGATTTTTTAAATTTAGTGTATAAAGTTTGTGTTTAGGATCTAGGGTTCAGGATTTATGTTTTATTATTTTGGGTTTATGGATTGGGATTTAAATTTTGTGTTTATGATTTAGGTTTTTGGGTTTAAGGTTTAAGATTTGTGTTTAGGGTTTATATTTTTAGGATTAGCGTTTAGGATTTAGAGTTTAATGCAGGATTTAGGGTTTACGATGTAGAGTTATAATTTTTAGAGTATATGATTTAGGGTTTAAGGTTAAAGTTTAGGGGTTAGAGTTTAGGTTAGAAGTTTTAGGGATTAGGGGTTAGGTTTTATGGTTTATAGTTTAGGGATTAGGTTTTAGGAAATTACAGTTTACGGTTTCGGATTAGTGTAGATGGTCTACGATTTAGCATTTTAGTTTTATGGTTTAAAATTTAGGGTTTAGGGTATATTGTTTAGGGTTTAGGGTTTGAGGATTATGGCTTAGGGATTAGAGTTTATGGCTTAGGTTTTAAGGTTTAAGGTTAATGGTTACATCATGAAAGTCTGAATAGGTTGTTAAACCTATTACAATATGCCCAAGGCTAACCAAGAGGGGGGTGAATTGATAATTTTAAAAATTATCTCTTAGAAATGAAGACCTTTTATGTAGAAAATTTAATTTAAAAATAGTATTTGAGCAAAAATAAATTTTTAGTAAAAAATTATTTTTCAACCACAATAAATAAAAATTACGAAAAGTAAATGCGGTAAAAATAAAAGTAGAAGACACCAACTTTTATAGTGGTTCGGTCCAATAAGGCCTATGTCCACTCCCCGGAGACTCCTTCTTCAGGTATTACACTAAACACTAGTGTCTCTCCTTTTGCCCCCACAACAAGGTAGAGAAGCCTTTACAACCTATCTTTTACCAACCCGGTGCGGTAGAGAACTGTCATCCTTTCACACTCTCTTGGTGTCGGTAGAGAATCGTCATCCTTTCACACCCTCCTAGTGATGGCAGAGAACCACTTCGTCTTTCTCACCCTCCTAGTGATGGCAGAGAACCAAGCATCCTTTTTCACCTTCCCTGATGACGGTAGAGTACTGCACCTTCTCTGACAATCCTCTTGCAAGAACCTTCATGGAGATTAGGAAGAACTTTGAAGAACACGTAAGAGATTCTCACCGTTAGGCAACCTTGTGAATCCCCTCATAATTCCCTCATACTAGATCTTACACTTCACTCTCAAAACACTCTCCCAAACACACTCCTTAAGAACACTCAAGAGAAATTTGTGGAAGTGATCAAGATAGTCAGTTTTTTGGACCCTTTAATATAAAGGACAAAAAAAGTCGTCCAAAAAATTTCAAGTTTGACGGACTTGGATCGTCCAGTGTGATCAGTTTAAAAAATTTCACTTTCGTCTATACGATCGTGTACAAACCTTACTTCGTACTCTTATTAGCGTCTGTATGAACCGAGTTCGTACGGGATGATTAGTTCAAATTTGGTGCGTTCGTACGGGACGATCTGGACGGACCTGATTTCGTACTCTGATCGGCGTCCAGGAAGAACCTATTTCATACAGTACCAAATATACTTAGAAAAATCTTTCCAGTTAAGCACCAATTAACTTCATTTCGGAGGGATAGAGGATATATCATCTAGCACGATCTATCATCGTATAGTATGATTATATTAAAAAAAATTAAGTTTTGTCTCATACCCCTAGTATGTGTGTGCATGGTTTCCCAATTTACAATCACACTCTCTCAGACTAAAGAAAAATAAAAAACACAGACTTCACTTATAATAACCCTTAGTCTAATATGTCATGAAGTCTTTTAGTAGCATGGTGTATAATTTTCCTAAAAAATATATTAGTACACACAAAAAAAACTTTTCCAACATATGTTTTGAGAAATAATAATCAAACAATAAGATTTTATTATCATAAAAAACTCACATTATTATAAGGATAATGTTGCAAATCTGGTTTTGATGATGACAAACATGTTTCCAGTGTGTTTTGCTTGGCTAATCTGTTTCAGGCACAAAAGACCGCGAGCCACTCAAGCCAACTCAAGATCGGGTCCAAGTGTGTCAAATGTATGATTTTTCTTTTTATTGAGTCAATTGTAATGTAACTGATTCCCTAGCTAAGTAACCTTGCACACACACACACACTCAGGGAGAGAGATTGAGTGAATTAGAGTTTCTATTAAAAATTTTGTTCAGATCGTCCTGGACGATCTCCACATCATCCTGGATGATCCAGTTAAAACAGAAACCCTAATTAGGGCGACTAAGTTAAGAGGGTCTGATTGAGCAGATCGTCCTGGACGATCTCCGGATCGTACGGGATGATATGCCCAAATCAGAAATTCTCAGCCGCCAGATCAAGTTAGGCAAGTTCTTATTTTTAGATACTTGGTCTGATCGTCCCGTACGATACGTGTATCATCCCGGACGATCCAGTACAATCATGCCTAATTTAATATGGTAATTAAGGAAAGCAATTTATTTTTGGTTGATACGATCATATCGGCCTGGACGATCGCAGGATCATCTCGGACGATCATGATCGTTTAGTGGATTTCAGCTGTACGACCTGAACTGTGTTCAGGATGATTTGGGGCCTTTTTGAACTAATCGTACAGGACGATGACCCCATCGTCCTGGACGATCAAGTCATTTTTTGGTCGTCCAGCACAGATTTCTCTGGACGACCCGAACTGTCTTCTGGACGATTTCCCTCAATTTGCACTAATCGTCCCGGACGATCGCAGGATCGTACGGGACGATATGAACAATTTTTTCTACTGATCGTCCAGAAGAGCCAGATCGTCCAGGCTGAAACAGCTGAATTTGAACTGATCATACAGGATGATCTACCGATCGTCCTGGACGATCTTGGCCGACCAGTTGAGATTTAGGGCAAATTTTAAGCCCTCCTTTAAAAGAACTTTTTCCAATTTTTGGAAAAATCTTTTGCTGCCTTCCTTCCCTGAGAAACCCTAAAGAGAGAGAGAGTTGGGAGAGAGAGAAAAGATCTTGTGAGGGGGAGTTAGTGAGGGATTCACTAAGGTTGCTCCGTGTACGGATCAGAGTCGTCTTCTCCGCTCGTCGTCTTTCGTCTAGTCGGTGTTCGTCGTGGGAGGATCGTTCGCAAGAAGATCCGGGGTTCTCTGCCCGCTTCAGGTGGAAGCAAAAGGAGTTCGAAGGTTCTCTGCCTGCTTCAGGAGGAAGCGAAAGGAGTTTGAAGGTTCTCTGCCTGCTTCAGGAGGAAGCGATAGGAGGTCGGGTTCTCTGCCTCACCGTGTGGTGAAAAGGAGGTTTTTGTACAGGCTTCTCCGCCTTGCTGTGGGAGCAAAAGGAGAGACACTTTTGCTTAGTGCAATACCCGGAGGGGAGGCTCCGGGGAGTGGACGTAGGTCAAGTTGACCGAACCACTATAAAATCTGGTTTGCTTTTCTGATTCAATTTTGCACTTTACTTTTCTGATATTAACTGCTTGGGTGAATATCTATGGTTGATCTTTTTATCGTTGTTTTAATTCGTTTCCGCTGCATATTATAAAAAGATTTTCATTGTTATCGTGAAATTTTTAAATAACCAATTCACCCCCCCTCTTGGTTAGCCTCAGGACTAGTTCACTAGGGCTTAACATCCCTATCGAACTTTCAAGTGGTATCAGAGAGGGATTGAAAATTTAGGTTTAAAAACTTTTGAATTTGATCCATGGCTAACTGTAACAATCGTAATACTGCTGAAGGATATTCTATTACAAGACCACCGTTGTTTGATAATATTCCTTTTGATTTTTGGAAAACACGCATGTTTACTTTTCTACAGTCTATTGATTATCGCATGTGGATGTTTGTTAAGGACGGATACGAACCACCTTTTAGACTGATTAACAATGTGAAAACTGAACTGCCTTTTACTGATTGGACATTTGATGATCGGGATTTAGCACAGTTAAATGCAAAATGCTTGAACTATTTCTTTTATGCTTTAAAATCTGAAGACTATATGCGTGTTTCTACTTGTACAACGGGAAAGGAAATCTGGGATAGATTATACATAACATACGAAGGTACAACTAAAGTCAAACAGTCTAGGTTAAGCATCTTGTTACATGATTATGAACTTTTTCGCCTGAAACCTAGTGAGAATATTTCAGAAATATACACAAGGTTCACTCATATTGTTACTACCCCTTTGCATGTTCTAGGTAGAGAACTTACTAACTACGAAAGAGTGAACAAAATTCTAAGATGTTTGCCTGCTTCTTATGATGCTAAGATTACTGCTATTACTGAATCTAAAGATTTAAACACTTACTCTATTGACAGCTACTTGGATCACTTATTGCTTACGAGCAAGGGGTGAACCAAAGGCAACTTGATGCAGGTGAACGTAAGAAAGAGAAGACAGTGGCACTAAAGGCCAAGGATTCAGATGCTAGCACTTCCGGGTCTGATAGCGATGATGTTGCCTTAATCACAAGGCAATTCAAAAGCTTTCTAAGGAAGAAACATAAGAACTATCAGAAGTGGAACAAGGGTAAGTGCAATAAAAATTTTAAGAGTTCATCTGAATCTGTTTGTTTTGAATGCAGGAAGCCTGGACATATAAAGGCTGAATGTCCTACACTTAAAGCTCACCCAAGCAAGGAGAAGGGTGAGGAGAAACCAAAGTTCAGAAAGGACAAAAAGCGGATTCAGAAGGCGTTCTGGGCAGACTCTGCATCCGACTCTTCTGAGACTGAAGCTGAAGAGGAGGAAACAAACTTGTGTCTTATGGCTGATGATCACCCTGGTCAGTCGGATCAGGAAGAGGTATGTGAGCTTACCTACGATCAATTATTTGAAGTTTCTGAAAGAATTCTTACATCATATAGGAAGCTTAAGAAAACTCATGCTAGTCTGAAATTAGATTACTTAACTTTGCAAAAAGAGCATGATTCTGTAGTTAAAGATCATTCCACACTTGATTCAAATCACATGTCTTTGCTTGATGAATTCGATTAGTTGAATAAAAAATATTCTGATTTAGTTTCTGAGCATAATTCATTAAAAACTACGCATGTGGACTTAGAAAGAGCTTTTAAAGAAGTAGATACAATGGCATGTGAAGTAGAAAGTAGCAAGGGAACCTTGAAATTTGAAATTGCAAGTTTAAAGAAAGAAAATGAGTTTTTGAAAGTAAAGATCAGTGCTTTTGAAAAGAACAAAACACCGCCTACTTTTGAACAGTTTTATGCACCGCCACCTTTTGAAAAATCTGTTGCAAGTTCTTCAAAGCATGTTTCATATACATCTAGGAAGAGGCATTATCATCCACATAGATTAGTTAACCCTTTTCCTGGTGTTAGATGTTTTTCATGTGGCATGTTAGGACATATTTCTCACACTTGCATTGTTCACCGTAGTACACATTGGGTGTGGAAACCCAAACTACCTGTTTCATAGCACAGCACGCATGCATTGCATTCTTCTTTTCATAAGAAGGAACCCAAACCGGTTTGGGTTCCTAAGACTGACGTTTGATACTTTTGTAGATGTGCTCTCACACAAGACCTCGTGAGAGCATGTGGTACCTGGACAGCGGATGTTCTAGACATATGACTGGAGATGCAAATCAGTTCATTTCGCTGGAGGCCAGAGCTGGAGGCAAGGTTACACTTGGAGATAACACCACCAGGAAGGTGGTAGGCACAGGTATAATTGGTGATTCAAAGAACTTTATGATTGATAATGTTTTGCTTGTAGATGGACTGAAACACAACCTGCTGAGCATCAGTCAACTCTGTGACAAGGGATACAGCATCAAATTCCTGCCCACTGGCTGCATTTTAAGCTTAAATGATGAAGTTATTTTGTAGGGGCAAAGGATCAACAACGTCTACAAGCTGGATGTAAGTAGCATTAAATCTGATAATTCAATTTGCTAAAAAACTGCTGCTGATGAGTCTTGGTTATGGCATAGGAGATTGTGTCATGCCAGTATGAAAACCCTTAGGAGAGTCACCCAAAAGGACTTAGTTAGAGGTGTGCGCAAGCTTAAGTTCACTAAGGATCACCTGTGTGATGCCTGTCAGTTGGGGAAGCAAGTCCAGTCCTCTTTTCACTCTGTTAAGGACATTAGCACCTCTAGACCTTTAGAAGTTCTTTACATGGACCTCTTTGGACCCATTAGCACTGCCAGCTTAGGGGGGAGAGTCTATAGTTTTGTGATTGTAGATGATTATTCGAGGTTCACTTGGGTTAAGTTTTTGTCACATAAATCTGAGTCATTTGATGAGTTTAGATCCTTCTCTACTTGGATTCAGAAAAGTTAGGATGTGAGATTATTATCATCCATAGTGATCACGGAGGAGAGTTTGAAAATGAAAGATTTGGAAGTTTTTGTGAGGATCATGGGATTAGTCACAATTTTTCAGCTCCTAGGACCCCTCAGCAGAACGGGGTAGCTGAAAGGAAGAACAGGACCTTAGTTGAAGCCGCTAGAGCCATGCTTGCCGAGTATTCACTTCCAAAATACTTTTGGGCTGAAGTGGTGAACACTGCCTGTTATGTGCTGAATAGGGTGAATGTGAGAGTCAAACTGAACAAGACACCTTATGAGATCATTAAGGGTAGAACTCCAAATCTGTCCCACCTCCATGTTTTTGGCTGTAAGGTTTTCATTCTGAACAACGGGAAGTCACCCTTAGGAAAATTTGACCCCAAATCTGATGAAGGAGTGTTCTTAGGATATTCAAGTGTTGGGAAATCCTTTATGGTGTTCAATAGGAGGACTTTGGAGGTGGAAGAAACAACCCATGTAGTGTTTGATGAATCCGATCCTAAGGAGTCTAGATCTGAAGTTGAAGATGAAGAGATTATTGAGGTTACCCAAGGAGTTGGAAATACAAATTTGGAGGAAAGGGTAGAACCTCAAACAGATTTGCCTAGAGATTGGAGATATTCTTCGAGTCATCCTAAAGAACTGATCTTAAGAGACCCTTCTGAAGGTGTTAGGACTAGGTATGGACTTAGGAAGGAAGTAAAACATTCTTCCTTTATCTCAATGACTGAACCCACCAACATCAATCAAGCCCTGTCGGATGAATTTTGGATTTTAGCTATGTAGGAAGAATTGAATCAATTTGTAAGGAATGATGTTTGGGAGTTAGTAGAAAGACCTAAAAATCAAAGTATTGTGGGAACCAAGTGGGTCTTTAAGAATAAGATGAATGATTCTGGTGTGGTGGTGAGAAATAAGGCAAGATTGGCGGCTAAGGGGTATAATCAGATAGAAGGGATTGATTTTGAGGAGACTTTTGCCCCTGTAGCTAGATTGGAAGCCATTAGAGTGCTACTAGCCTTTGCCTGTTATAAGGGATTTAAGCTGTTTCAAATGGATGTTAAGAGTGCCTTTTTAAATGGGGTAATTAAAGAAGATGTTTTGTAGAACAACCCCCAGGTTTTGAGAGTTCCCAATATCCGAGTCATGACTATAAATTAAAAAAGGCCTCATATGGATTGAAACAGGCACCCAGAGCTTGGTATGAGAGGCTTAGCACATTCCTGTTAGAAAGAGAGTTTGTTAAGGGGAGCGTAGACACCACCCTTTTTCTGAGGAGATTAGGGGATGACTTACTCATTGTCCAGATCTATGTTGATGATATAATTTTTGGATCTTCTGATAAATATTTATTTGAAGAGTTTTCTAAAACGATGAGTAAGGTGTTTGAGATGAGTATGATGGGAGAATTGTCCTACTTTTTGAGGTTTAGCATAAGGCAAACGGATGATGGAACCTTTCTCAATCAATCAAAATACACTAAGGACATTTTGAAGAAATATGAAATAGACAAAGCCAAGCCAATCAATACTCCCATGCCCTCCTCAGTTCAGTTAGATAAGGATTCAAATGGAAAATCTGTTGATCAGAAGAAGTATAGAGGGATAATAGGTTCACTGCTTTACCTGACTGCTAGCCGACCTGATATCATGTTTAGTGTCTATCTTTGTGCTAGGTTTCAGGCTGATCCTAAAGAGTCCCACCTGACTGCTGTTAAGAGAATTCTTAGATATCTTTTAGGAACCCCAAACCTAGGAATTTGGTACCCTAGGTACAACACCTCTTTTGAGATCATTGGATATTCTGATTCTGATTTTGCGGGGTGTAGGGTGGATAGGAAGAGTACTTCTGGGACTTGTCAATTCATAGGATAGTCGTTAGTCTCCTGGTCCAGTAGAAAACAGAACTCAGTTGCACTTTCCACTGTTGAAGTTGAGTACATTGCCTTAAGAAGTTGTGTGGCCCAAGTTCTTTGGTTGAAGTAATAACTCTTGGATTTAGGAGTACCTATTGGCACAATTTCTGTTATGTGTGATAATACTAGTGCCATCTGTATCTCTAAGAATCCAATCCAACATTCTAGGACCAAACACATTGATATTAGACATCACTTCATTAGGGACCATGTTACAAAAGGGGACATTGAGCTACATCACGTAGCAACTGAAAATCAGCTGGCTAACATATTCACTAAACCACTGGCCTTTGACTCATTCAGCATTTTGAGAACCAGATTAGGAGTGATTGATATAAATGCTTGATTCTGATGACTGCTGATTTATGATTGTTCTGATTGGTATTCTGATTTCTGTTAGTTAGTTTTCGTATTCTGATTTCTGATTTCTGATTTCTGTTAGTTAGTTTTGGTATTCTGATTTCTGATTTCTGTTAGTTAGTTTTGGTTGGATTATTTACTTTCAGTTGATTTTATTTCTTCTGCTGATTTCTGTGTTAGCCTTACTATTAGTTTGATTTGAGTAATTACTTTGCTGTGATTTTCTACCTATTTTTATTTATTTACTGGTTCATATCTTGCACTTACTGTTTTATGCTTTTCAAGATCTGATCACCGCTCACTACTTCTGATGATCTGAATTTTTGACTGGGAGTTTTTACCTTGTTTTGGTTTGGAAGCTGGTAAGCAGTGATTGACTTCGCTGAATCTGTTGAAGGGAAGAAACATTGATAATTATTTCTCTTCCTCTAACTCCTTTACTGGTGTGTAGCTTCTTTTGAATAAAAATCCTCTTCAAAATTAAAATGTTAGTTTTTGAAATAGAGATTATTTTATCTTCCTACAGTAATCTGCCTCATATCAATAGTGTTTTTCAAAGTCTTGAGTCATTAGTGTGATTTTCTAAACCAAGTGATTGCATTTATCATATGTTGTATGGCTTTTGTTTTGTGAATCGTTCTTCCTTACTGCGGAGAGTCATCTCCTACGTCTGGAAGATAATCTCACAGCTGAGACTCTTTAATGATTATGAAAAGGAGAAAGCTTATAAAAGATGCGCAGTGCGCCAGATAATTTGAAAAAAGAGGCATAAAATGAGCCCAAAACTGAAAAGATGCGAAATTGCAAAATTGGATACACAAAGTGTATCAAAAATCAAACGATGCGCAAAGCGCCAACCAATTTGAAAAAGAGGCACAAAATGAGCCCAAACCAAGCTTTCTTCCTTTTCAGATTATTAAATGTCTTAGAAAAATCTGTGCGCCACTTAATATTTTCAAAAGCTTGAGTTTTGAAAATCCCAATTTCTGATTTTTTACTTTGTCACACTATTATATCAAATATTTTTCTGGAACGAGGCTTGAAAGGATCTCTTTTCAAATCTAATATCTTTTCTTTTGAATCGGATTTTTGTGTTGGAAGAGGTTTGCATCGATAAGGTGCCCGGGGTCGGAGTTACGAAAGTTAATTATTTCCAACCTTTTCTAGATTTCAGCGCTGTCAATCATCCTATCATTGGTTTTTGAATCTAAAATCAAGGAAAAATTCTGATTTTCCTGTTTTGTAGTTGTTTTATTTATGTTTTATTTCCGTGTTCTATTTTCCTCCTCCTTTTTGTGATGTCAAAAGGGGGAGTCAGTTGTAGTCGTGTCTGTTTCTGTTTTCTGAGTCATGCTTCATGTATTGTTTTAGCTGTTAAATGAAAATTTAAAAAAAAAATATTTGTTCGTTGGATCTCCTAGTTTACTTTTATTTTCAGCCTGGACGATCTCCGGATCGTACGGGATGATATGCCCAAATCAGAAATTCTTAACCGCCAGATCAAGTTAGGCAAGTTCTTATTTTTAGATACTTGGTCTGATCATCCCGTACGATACGTGTATCGTCCCGGACGATCCAGTACAATCATGCCTAATTTAATCTGGTAATTAAGGAAAGCAATTTATTTTTGGTTGATACGATCATATCGTCCTGGACGATCGCAGGATCGTCCCGGACGATCATGATCTTTTAGTGGATTTCAGCTGTACGACCCGAACAGTGTTCAGGACGATTTGGGGCCTTTTTGAACTAATCGTACAGGACGATGACCCCATCGTCCTGGACGATCAAGTCATTTTTTGGTCGTCCAGCACAGATTTCTCTGGACGACCCGAACTGTCTTCTGGACGATTTCCCTCAATTTGCACTAATCGTCCCGGACGATCGCAGGATCGTACGGGACGATATGAACAATTTTTTCTACTGATCGTCCAGAAGAGCCAGATCGTCCAGGCTGAAACAGCTGAATTTGAACTGATCGTACAGGACGATCTACCGATCGTACTGGACGATCTTGGCCGACCAGTTGAGATTTAGGGCAAATTTTAAGACCTCCTTTAAAAAAACTTTTTCCAATTTTTGGAAAAATCTTTTGCTGCCTTCCTTCCCTGAGAAACCCTAGAGAGAGAGAGAGTTGGGAGAGAGAGAGAAGATCTTGTGAGGGGAGTTAGTGAGGGATTCACTAAGGTTGCTCCGAGCACGGATCAGAGTCGTCTTCTCCGCTCGTCGTCTTTCGTCTAGTCGGTGTTCGTCGTGGGAGGATCATTCGCAAGAAGATCCGGGGTTCTCTGCCCGCTTCAGGTGGAAGCAAAAGGAGTTCGAAGGTTCTCTGCCTGCTTCAGGAGGAAGCGAAAGGAGTTCGAAGGTTCTCTGCCTGCTTCAGGAGGAAGCGAAAGGAGGTCGGGTTCTCTGCCTCACCGTGTGGTGAAAAGGAGGTTTTTGTACAGGCTTCTCCGCCTTGCTGTGGGAGCAAAAGGAGAGACACTTTTGTTTAGTGCAATACCGAGAGGGGAGGCTCCGGGGAGTGGACGTAGGTCAAGTTGACCGAACCACTATAAAATCTGGTTTGCTTTTCTGATTCAGTTTTGCACTTTACTTTTCTGATATTAACTGCTTGGGTGAATATCTGTGGTTGGTCTTTTTATCGTTGTTTTAATTCGTTTCCGCTGCACGTTATAAAAAGATTTTCATTGTTATCGTGAAATTTTTAAATAACCAATTCACCCCCCCTCTTGGTTAGCCTCGGGACTAGTTCACTAGGGCTTAACATCCCTATCGAACTTTCAGATAAAATCTTGAAAGCTAATTTGCAACAATCTCAACAATCTCTTCCTTTTTGATGATGATAAAATAATTATTATTTGAGTTAACAAATAAACGTAAATTTTCTCCTTAGCTCCCCCTAAATGCCTAAAAGTAAGCTCCCCCTAAATGAATGATTAATTTAAAATAAGGGGTTCCAATAAAATATACACACATTCATACAGTTCACAATACATTTATATTTCACAAAACATCAAATCATACAAAACAATCTACACATCAAACAAACTCTCCCTCTTGACAACAATAAAAATGAAAGCAATCAAGATAGTTGATGATTAAAATGATGCTAAATTAATTGCAAACAACAATATTAAGATCACATGCAAAAGATAAAGACTCAATTTTTAAATTACCAAATAATCAGTATAAGAAAAAGTTGATCTGTCTCACTATTTCAAATAGACAGATTATATAATTATAAATATTACAGGAAACATGTAATAGTATTAATCATATTCTAATTCAATAGTGAAGATCAATGTCTATTATATAGATTTGTGGGACTGAGAAATTGATAAAGGAAAGATGAATTAGAGACATTACGCTTCTTTTCAATTGTTTGTGACACACTTTGTGCATCTTATTAGTTTGGGCTAATTTTGTGCCTCTTTTCAAATTGGCGAATATTGCGCATCTTCTAATTTAATTTGCACACTTTGTACATCTTAACAGTTTGAGCTAATTTTATGCTCCTTCTCAAATTATATCTTTCTAAAATCAATAACTCTTAGCACAAATTAGAATAATGAATAAAGATGAACACCTTGAAATAGAAGTAAAAATAAAGATATAACATTAATTTTACAACAATGATAGCTAAGTAATACTTGTCTATTAAGAAATATAAATTTGATCGTCTACTCTGCACCCAGTCACAATGTAATCTAAATGTTTTGAGAGATTTAAATTTTGTAAGAAAATTAAATTTGTAAGGCAAATTAATTTAAAATCCATTTTAATAATCAATTTCAAAAGAACATGTCAACATAAATCAAACACTTGCATTAACATGAGAACCACATACAATCATATCCTTATGATATATCAACTCAACATAGCATCATTACAACATAATAATAATATATAGAAATACACAACCAACAAAGTCATAATAGAATAGCAAACATAAACACTCATGAGGAACAACATGAAAGAAGTACATCTAAAAGCCTGAAGGACCCTCATCTGGAGGTGGTGGAGGCGTAGTGAAGATAACAAAATAACTATTGATTGTTGCAATATTAGTGTTCACTGAATCAAATTGATCTTGGATCCACCCCCTATCTTTATTGTACCTATTATCATGCAGCTTTAAGTGAGCCTCCATATCATCAAACCTTTGGTCAAGACAATCAAAGCGCTGGACTATATCTTGATAAAAATTTTGGTTAGGTCCAGGAGCAGGTGCAGTTGCAGGTGCAGGAGCTGCCCCTTCTTCCATAAAATCATTTTCCCCTGAATCTTGATGGAATAGTGCTCGAAAGGAAGCATTGGTGAAGGAAATAGAAAATTCAGTGGGAGGTTCAGGATGTATTAGATTGTATTTCTTCTCCAGAATGTAGGTGATCAAATTTCTTAACGCCATATTTTTCTTTCTTTTAATATTAGGATGCCTAATATTAGAAAGGTTATAAATGTAGTCTATAACGAGTTGGGCTTCATTAAAAGATTTTTCAGTCAATATAAGGAAGGTGACAGTGGACAAAAGAGGGGTCATATTTATGCGATCACCAGCTTTAGAAATGATGGATGTTCTAAAAATATGCTGGATGATCCCAGCATTTTGTTTTAGGGTATATACTTGAGGTAAATGATTGACTTGACGGACTCCTATAAGAGATCGATTCACATCACTCTAGTCATAATCAGATCTAGATGTTAGTGTATGCACCCTAATCCCATTGGTTCTAAGATGAAGAAAGGTTCCTAAGTCTTCTTTTGTGATTAGGACTCGTTGTTTGAAGATATAGGAACTTATTCTAGAATGATCCTCATTGATTTTCATGTTGGCTAGAAATATTTGAAATGTTACCTTGTTGTTGGCATGGATCAAGGTTAAGATGAAGGACAATTGGGTTGCAGAAAATAAGATAAATTTAAATCACCTTGAATGAGGACTCTAGAGGCAGTAATTTTCATAGCATAATACCTGTTAAAGGCTTCCTCATTTTCCCTAGATAAGAAATCGTCATCTCTCTCCACTCTAGATGAGGATCCCCTTGAAATACACGTACGCTTGCTACTGCTACCATTCCTAAGATTTGAAGGTAAGAAGGTTTGAAAGAGATGTGAAGAAAATGACAGCCAAACCTATCAAATTTAAAGAAGAATGGTAGATTGTACAGTACGAATCTAGGATCATACGTATGACCAGGAAATCATACGGGATGAAACAAAAAATGTGCATACGAATGCAAATGGACAAAAGTTAAATGACTTTTCATAAATCACCATTCCATAGGCATCCTTTCGTACACGCTTTTATACCGTGGGATCATACAGAAAAATAACTATTCATCTGGGATGATCAGAAAATGAATGGTCGTCCAGAAATGGTTTGGTTTGTCCACGTGAAATAATGACAACATGATTATACAGATGAAGTTTGACTTCGTACGTATGAACGACAGTTATAACTGACACTAAGGTGTACAACCGTCCCCACACGTACATACAAAATTATACATACCATACAATACTATATTTTTCATACAGTAAGAACACTTATGAAAAATAAGGTTTGCCTTCACAACTCAGAAGCCTTAAAATGCACAAGCTACAAAATTCATACAGTATGATGTGTTTCATACAGTATAATATGAACAATAAAATTCAAAACATGATTAACAACAGACCTTTCCAAAACCAATAATACTATTCAAGCTTTTCAATCATAACACCAATAATACAGTACTAAAAAGAAAATAAACCAAAAATAAACAAAACAAGAACAACCACACTATACTAAAAATATGCTGAAAATAAATAACACAAAGTAACATAAAAGTCAGATTTGTAGAATTTCAAATCAAGCATTAATATCAATCACACCTAGCCTTGTTCTTAAAATGCTGAATGTATCAAAAGCTAGTAGTTTTGTGAAAATATCTGCAAGTTGATTCTCCGTCGTAACATGATGCAGTTCAATTTCTTCGTTGGTTACATGATCTCTAATAAAGTGATGCCTTATGTTTATATACTTATTTCTAGAATGTTGAATAGGATTCTTTGAAATGTGTATGGCACTAGTATTATCACAGAAAATTGGAATTGTTCTAATAGAACATCCTAAGTCAACAAATTATTGTTTCAACCAAAGAACTTGTGCCACATAACTACCTAATGCAATATACTCTGCTTCAGTTGTAGAAAGTGCTACTGAGTTCGGTTTCCTTCTGGACCAAAAAATTAAAGAATTTCTAGTGAATTGATAAGTTCCAGAGGTACTTTTTTGATCTACCCTACAACCAGCAAAATCTTAATCAGAATATATAATTATTTTAAATGAAGAGCTATGCTTAGGGTATCAAATCCCTAAGTTTTGAGTTCCTAAAAGATATCTCAGTATCCTTTTAACTGCTATTAAATGTGATTCTTTTGGATCAGATTGAAATCTAGCACACAAACAAATACTAAACATAATGTTTGGTCTACTAGCAATGAAGTAAAGCAATGGTCTAATTATTCCTCTAAATTTTTTTTATCAACAGATTTTTTCTTAGGGTCCTTATCTAACTGCACTGAGGAACTCATTGGTGTAGTCATTGGTTTAGCGTTATCCATTTTATACTTTTTGAGGATGTCCTTAACATATTTAGATTGACTAAGAAAGGTTCCTTCCTCACTTTGCTTAATGCTAAAACCAAGAAAGTAACTCAAATCTCCAATCAAACTTATCTCAAATTTATTACTCATTATTTTAAAAATTGATCACAAAGATTTTTATCAGTTGATTCAAATATGATATCATCCATATATATTTGAATAATTAGTATTTCATCACCTATTCTTTTCAAAAAGAGAGTGGCCTCCACACTTCCCTTAACAAATGATCTTTCTAATAAGAAAGTGCTTAACCTCTCATATAGGTGCCTGCTTAGTCCTCACAATGCCTTTTTCAATTTAAAAAGATGATTAAAAAATTTTGAATTTTCAAAACTTGGAGGTTGCTCAACATAAACATTATCTTGTATATTCCCATTCAAAAAGACTCTCTTAATATCCATTTGATATAATTTAAAACCATTAAAACAGGCAAAGACTAGCAATACCCTAATTATTTCAAGTCTAGCTATTGGAATAAAAGTCTCTTCAAAGTCAATCCCTTCTATTTGATTATACCCCTTGGCCACTAATCTAGCCTTATTTCTGATCACAACTCCTGAATCATTCAATTTATTTTTGAAAACCCACTTAGTTCCAACAATAGTTTGATCATTTGGCCTTCAATTAATTCCCAAATATCATTTCTCATAAATTGATTCAACTCTTCTTGTATGGCCAAAATCTAAAATTCATTCGAAAGTGCTTGATTTACATTAGTGGGTTCTACTAATGATATAAAAGCAGAATGATTCACCTCTTTGCTAAATCCATACCTAGTTCTAACACCCTTACTAGGTTCACCTAAATTCAACTCCTTAGGGTGGTTCTTAGAAAATCTCAATTCTCTAGGTAAAGGTTTTTTAGATTCCACTTTTTCTTCCAAATCTATCTTTTTTATTCCTTGGGAGATATTCTCAATATGATCTTCTTCCAACCTTAGCTCTTCTGTAATGCCAAATTCATCAAACACAACATGTGTGGACTCTTCAACTACCAAAGTTCTCTTGTTAAAAACTATATATGATTTTCCAACACTAGAATATCCAAGAAAAATTCCTTCATCAGATTTTGGATCAAATATTCCTAAAGGGGTTTTACTATTATTATGAGTAAGCACCTTGCATCCAAAAATATGCAAATATGAAAGAAGTTCATAGGGTGTTCTCCCCTTAAGAAGTTTATAGGGTGTCTTGTTCAACTTAGATTTAATATTCACCCTATTCAGAACATAGCATGTTGTACTAACCGCTTCAGCCCAAAAATATTTTGAAAGTGAATATTCTGCCAATATGGCTCTAGTGGTGTCTATTAATGTTCTGTTCTTTCTTTCAACTACCCTGTTCTACTGAGGGGTCCTAGGTGCAGAAAAATTATGATCAATTCCTCTCTCTTTACAAAGATCATAAAATTTTTTATTTTTAAACTCACCTCCATGATCACTTTGAATTGATAAAATTTCACACCCTAGCTTCCTCTGAATACAAGTACCAAATTTTCTAAATTCCTCAAATGATTCACTTTTATGATACAAAAATTTAACCCAAGTGAATCTCAAAAAATTATCGACTATAATAAATCCATAAACTTTACCTTCTAGACTGATAGTGCTATCTGGTCCAAAAAGATCCATGTAAATAATTTCTAATGATTTACTAGTCCTATGATCTTTAATGGAATGAAAAGAGGACTTCACCTATTTTCCTAATTGACATGCATCACACAGGTGATCCTTAGTAAAGTCTAGTTTTGGTATACCTCTAACCAACTCTTTTTGGGTAATTTTTCTTAAATTTTTAATGATTGCGTGACAGAGTCTCCTATGCCATAATCATGATTCATTAGTAATAGTTCTTAGAGAAAAGCATTAGAATATTAAATAACATTCAAATCAAGCATGTACATATTATTTACCCTTCTAACATGAAGCACATCATTTTCATTTTGGCTTATAATGTAGCTAGTAGGAAAAAATTTTACACCATACCCTTTATCACATAGATGACTTATACTCAACAAGTTATTTTTTAAGCCTTCTACCAAAAATACATTCTCAATGACACAAATATTTAAGTTTCTAACCATACATATACCTACCACTTTCTTGGTGGTATTATCTCCAAGTGTTACCTTGCCTCCACTCCTAGCTTCCACCATTATGAATTAATTTGTATCTCTAATCATATGTTTTGAACATCCACTGTCCAGGTCCCAAATGCTCTCACAAGGTCTTGTGTGAGAGCATTCCTACAAAATGATCAAATGTTAGACTTGGGAACCCAAACAAGTTTGGGTTCTCCTCTTAGCAATAATAAATCGGATACATATTTAAAATGCTGTGATTTATGCATCTTAGGTCTCTACACTAAATATGTTCTAATACTAATTATCTAAGTGTAGGAGATGTGTCCAAATGTTCCTCATGTAAAACATCTCACTCTAGGAAAAGGATTTCTTAATCTGAATGAGTTATAAGATCGCTTCCTAGGTATTGAACTCATATTATCTTGCTTAGACCTATAGAATTGCTCAAGTGTTGGTGTAGGTCTATTTTTCTTAATAGTCTTAACTTCTAATTCAAGATATAAGTTCCTATCTGTCAACATAGATATTTCCATTCTCAAATAAATTTTTTTATGTTCAGATTCTTCCAAAAGTGGTTTAAATTCATTTTCAAGTGTGGTGTGTGATGATTTCAATAGTTCATGCATTTTGTTTAAATCATCAAATTCATCCAATAGGCTTATGTGGTTATTATCAATATTTGCATGGTCTTTCCTAAGGATTTTATATTCTCATTGCAAGTTTATATGTTCTTGGTTCAATTTAGCATACAATTTTTTCAGTTTTCTATATGTAGTATGAATTCTATCAGAAACTTCAAATAATTCTTCATAGGATTAATCACATACCTCATCTTGGTCTGAATGATCAAAATTGCCTGCCATCAAACATAAATTTGTGACTTCCTCTTCAGGTGCTATTTTTGATGAGTCGGATGCTGAGTTCGCCTAAAATACTTTCTGAAATCTCTTCTTGGCCTTTTTCACATTAGTTTTCTCCTCAATCTTCTCCTTGTTAGGATTAGCTTTGAGATTTGGGAAATCAATCTTAATGTTAAATTACTTCATTAGAAGGCTTAATATTTTTATGGAACTTATCTTTGTTCCATTACTGATGTCTCCTTTGCTTCCTCCTCAGAAAACTTTTAAATTGCCTCATCATGAGAGCAATGTCTTCCTCATCCTCAAGTAGTGAATGGTCACTATCTGAATCGTCCACCTTCAATGTTATATTCTTCTCCTTCCTCTTGTCACCTGCATCAATCTGTCTTTGAGTCACTCATTGCTTGTAGGCAATTAGTGATATAAGAAGATTGTCAATTGAATACATATTTAAGTCTTTAGACTCTATAATGGCAGTTATCTTTGCATCATAGTTAGTAGGCAAATAACATAAAAGCTTATTTACTTTTCCTGAATTAGTTAGTTCCCTACCTAAAGCATACAATGAGATAACTATTTGAGTAAAATGTGTATACATGTCAGAGATTGATTCATTCAGTTTCATGCGAAAGAGTTCATAGTCATGGAATATAATATTCAATCTAGATTATTTGACCTAATTGGTTCCTTCATATATAATAAAAAGTCTATCCCATATTTCTTTTCCTGATTCATAAGTTGAAACACGCATATAATCTTCAAATTTAAGAACACAGAAAAATCTATTCAAGCATTTTGCATTTAATTATGCTAAGTCTCTTTCTTCTATAGTCCAGTTAGCAAATGGTGCTTCAACTCTAATGCCATCAAGAAGTCTAGTAGGGGCAGTATAACCATCCTATTCTAACATCCACATGCGATAGTCAATTGATTGCAGAAAAGTTGATATGCGAGTTTTTCAGAAATCAAACAGAATGTTATCAAATAATGGTGGTCTAGTAATAAAATATCCTTCAAGAGTATTGCGGTTTCCAAAGCTAGCAATGATCTAATTTTCAAAAAGTAATTTAAACAATAATTTTTGAAATAGTCTCTGATACCACTTAAAAGTCTGAATAGGTTGTTAAACCTATTACAATATGCCCAAGGCTAATTAAGAGGGAGGTGAATTGATAATTTTAAAAATGATCTCTTAGAAATGAAAACCTTTTGTGTAGAAAATTTAATTTAAAAATAGTATATGAGCAAAATTAATTTTTTAGTAAAAAATTAATTTTCAACCACAGTAAATAAAAATTATGGAAAGTAAATGCGATAAAAATAAAAGTAGAAGATATCAAATTTTATAGTGGTTCGGTCCAATAAGTCATACGTCCACTCCTTAAAAACTCCTTTTCTAAGTATTGGATTAAACACTAGAATCTCTCTTTTTGCCCCCACAGCAAGGCGGAGAAGCCTTTACAACCTCTCTTCCACCAACCCGATGCGGCAGAGAACTGTCATCCTTTTACACTCTCCTGGTGTTCGCAGAGAACCATCATCCTTTCATACCCTCCTGGTGATGATAGAGAACCACTTCATCTTTCTCACCCTCTTAATGATGGCAGAGAACCAAGTGTCCTTTTTTCATCTTCCCTGGTGATGGTAGAGTACCAGACCTTCTTTGACAATCCTCTTATAAGAGCCTTCAAGGAGATTAGGAAGAAATTTGAAGGACACATAAGAGATTCTCACCATTGGGAAACCTTGTGAAAATACTATATCTCTCACAATTATAGTATATGTGTTTGGAAGAGTATAAGGGAATTATGAACAATCTCCTTGAAGAACACCCCTCATAATTCCCTTATACTAGATCTCTCAAAGTTCACTCTCAAAATACTCTTCCAAACGCACTCCTTAAGAACACTCAAGAGAAATTTGTGGAAGTGATCAAGACAGTCAATTTTTAGGACCCTTAAATACAAAGGACAAGAAAAATTATCCAAAAATTGAAAATTTCAAATTTGATTAACTTTGATCGTACAATATGATCAATCTTCGTATGTACGAATAATTCAAAAAGTCTTGTACGCTACTGTACAAACCTCATTTTGTAGTCTAATCAGCATCTATATGAACGCTGATTGTACAGTACGATAAGTTCAAAAAATGAGAATTTTGTCTGTACGAACTTGGACGAACCCAATTTCATCCTTTGATCAGCGTCTGTACGAATTCCCTTTGTATAGAATGATCAGTTCAAAAAATTTCACTTTCTGCTATACAATCATGTATGAACCCTATTCGTACTCTGATCGATGTTTATACAAACCAAGTTCGTACAGGACGATCAATTCAAATTTAGTGCGTTCGTACGAGATGATCTGGATGGACCTAATTTTGTACTTTCATCAGCATCCACGACGAACCTATTTCATACAGCACAAAATATACTTAGAAAAATATTTCCAATTAAGCACCAATCAACTTCATTTAGAGGTACAGAGGACATATCGTCTAGTACGATCTATCATCATACAATATGATTATATTAAAAAAAAATTAAGTTTTGTCTCATTCCCCCAGTGTGTGTGTGCATGGTTATCTAATTTACAATCACACTCTTCAGACTCAAGAAAAATAAAAAATAAAGACTTCACTTACAATAACCCTTAGTCTAATATGTATTGAAGTCTTTTAGCAGTCTAGAGGATGATTTTCCTGAAAAATAAGTTAGTACACAAAAAAAACTTTTTCAATATATGTTAGGAGAAATAATAATCAAATAATAAGATTTTGTTATCATCAAAAACTCACATGATTATAAAGATAAAGACTTGAAAACTAATTTGCAATAATCTTAACACATCATAGGGTTTAGATTTTATAGTTTAAGTTTAGGATTTTGGTTTTAGTGTTTAGCATTTAGGTTTTTAGTTTTGGGTTTCAAGTTTGAGGTTAAAGGTTAGGGCTTAAGGTTTAAGGTTTAGGATTTTGGTTTTACTATTTAAGGTTTAGGGCCCAGGGATTAGGGTTTCTGGTTTAGGTTATTGGTTTTGGTGTTTAGGGTTTAGGTTACGTTTATGGTTTATTATTAAAGGTTAGGGTTTAATAGTTTAGGGTTTTGTGCTTATGATTAGATTTAGGGTTTGGGATTTAAGATAAAAGGTTTGGGTTAAAGGTTTGTGGTTTGGTATTTAGATTTTTATGTTTTGGGTTCTAGTTTTGGTGATTAGGATTTAGGGTTTATAACTTTTGGTTAAGATCTTGGTGATTAAAGTTTGGGGTTTAGGTTTTCCAATTTAGGGTTTGGGGTTTGTTCTAAAAGTGTTGAGTTTATGATTTAGGATTTTGGATTTAGGGTATAAGGTTTGTGTTTAGGGTTTAAGGTTTAGGGTACGTTTTTGATTTAGGATTTAGGTTTTAGGGTTGAGGGTTTTGGTTCCTTATTTTAGTTTTTGGGTTTACGGTTTAAGGTTTGTGTTCAGGGTATTGGTTTTTGGGATTAGGGTTTAGGGTTTAGGGCTTCAGTGCATACGGTTTAGGGTTTAGGGTTTAGGATTTATGAGTTTAGAGTTTATAAATTTTGGAGTATACGGTTTAGGGTTAGAGTTTAATCCCAAAAGCTTAATCCCAAATTCTAAACCCTAAATCAAAAACACAAACCCTATACCGTAAATATAAAAACCTAAATAATTAATTTGAAACTATAATAGGAAACCCTAAACCCTAAATCACAAAACCTAAATGCTAATTACCAAATACTAAACCAAAAATTATAAATGCTTAACCCTAAAAACTAGAACCCAAAACCTAAAAATCTAAATCCTAAACCATAAACCTTAAACACTAACCATTACCTTAAATCATAAACCCGAAACCCTAAACCCTAAGAACTAAAGCCTAAGCCCTAAACCCTATACTAAAAAATATAAACCTAAATCCTAACCTTTAACCATAAATCCTAATCCCTATACCTAAACATAAACCATAAACCCCAAACCTTAAAATCTTAATCCTAAACACTAATCCATGTGCCCTAATCATAAATAGTAAATCCAAAACCCTAAATTATAAACAAAAAAACCTAAACCATAAACTATAAACCATAAACCTAAAACCCTAAACCCTAAACCTTACATAAAAAATTCATAAAATAAAAACCCTAATCCCTATGCTATAAAACCTAAACCCTAAATATAAAAATTCAAACCCTAACCCCTAAACTTTAAACCCTAACCTTTAACTTTAAACCATAAACCCTAAAATGAAAAACCTAAGCCTAAGTGTTGCAAATCTGGTTTTGATGATGACAAACATGTTTCCACTGTGTTTTGTTTGGCTAATCTATTTCAGGCACAAAAGACCACGAGCCACTCAAGCCAACTCAAGATCGGGTCCAAGTGTGTCAAATGTATGATTTTTCTTTTTATTGAGTCAATTGTAATGTAACTGATTCCCTAGCTAAGTAACCTTGCACACACACACTCAGGGGGAGAGCTTGAGTAAATTAGAGTTTCTGTTCATTTTTTGTTCAGATCGTCTTGGACGATTTTCACATCGTCCTGGACGATCCAGCCAAAATAGAAACCCTAATTAGGGCGACTAAGTTAAGAGGGTCTGATTAAGCAGATTGTCCTGGATGATCTCCTGATCGTACGGGATGATATGCCCAAATAAGAAATTCTCAGCCGCAAGATTAAGTTAGGCAAGTTCTTATTTTTAGATAATTGGTCTGATCATCCCGGACGATACGTGTATCGTCCCGGATGATTCAGTACAATCATGCCTAATTTAATCTGGTAATTAAGGAAAACAATTTATTTTTGGTTGATACGATCATATCGTCCTGGACGATCGCAGGATCGTCCCGGATGATCTTGATTGTTTAGTGCATTTAAGCTGTACGTCCAGAACTATGTACAGGATGATTTGGGGCCTTTTTGAACTAATCATCCAGGATGATGTCCCCATCGTACTGGATGATCAAGTCATTTTTTGGTCATCCAGCACAGATTTCTCTGGACGACCCGAACTGTCTTCTGGACAATTTTCCTCGATTTGCACTAATTGTCCCGGACGATCGCAGGATCGTACGGGACGATATGAACAATTTCTTCTACTGATCGTCCAGAAGAGCCAGATCGTCCAAGCTGAAACAGCTGAATTTGAACTGATCGTACAGGACGATCTACCGATCATCCTGGATGATCTTGGCCGACCAGTTGAGATTTAGGGCAAATTTTAAGCCCTCCTATAAAAGAATTTTTTCTAAAAACTAGAAAAATCTTTTGCTGCCTTCCTTCCCTGAGAAACACTAAAGAGAGAGGGAGAGAGTTGGGTGGGAGAGAGAAGATCTTGTGAGGGGGAGTTAGTAAGGGATTTACTAAGGTTGCTCCAAGCACGGATCGGAGTCATCTTCTCCACTCGTCGTCTTTCATCTAGTCGGTGTTCGTCGTGGGAGGATCGTTCGCAAGAAGATCCGGGGTTCTCTGCCCGCTCCAGGTGGAAGCAAAAGGAGTTCGAAGGTTCTCTACCTGCTTCAGGAGGAAGCAAAAGGAGGTCGGGTTCTCTGCCTCACCGTGTGGTGAAAAGGAGGTGTTTGTACAGGCTTCTCCGCCTTGCTGTGGGAGCAAAAGGAGAGACACTTTTTGTTCAGTGCAATACCCGGAGGGGAGGCTCCGGGGAGTGGACGTAGGTCAAGTTGACCAAACCACTATAAAATCTGGTTTGCTTTTCTGATTCAGTTTTGCACTTTACTTTTCTGATATTAACTGCTTGGGTGAATATCTGTGGTTGATCTTTTTATCGTTGTTTTAATTCATTTCTGCTGGACGTTATAAAAAGATTTTCATTGTTATCGTGAAATTTTTAAATAACCAATTCACCCCCCCTCTTGGTTAGCCTCGGGACTAGTTCACTAGGGCTTCACATCCCTATCAAACTTTCAAGTGGTATCAAAGCGGGATTCAAAATTTAGGTTTAAAAACTTTTTAATTTGATCCATGGCTAACTGTAACAATCGTAATACTGTTGAAGGATATTCTATTACAAGACCACCATTGTTTGATAATATTCCTTTTGATTTTTGGAAAACACGCATGTCTACTTTTCTGCAATCTATTGATTATCGCATGTGGATGTTAGTTAAGGACGGATACGAACCACCTTTTAGACTGATTAACAATGTGAAAACTGAATTGCCTTTTGCTGATTGGACGTTTGATGATCGTGATTTAGCACAGTTAAATGCAAAATGCTTGAACTGTTTCTTTTGTGCTTTAAAATCTGAAGACTATATGCGTGTTTCTACTTGTACAACGGGAAAGAAAATCTGGGATAGATTATGTATAACATACGAAGGTACAACTGAAGTCAAACAGTCTAGGTTAAACATCTTGTTACATGATTACGAACATTTTCGCATGAAACCTAGTGAGACTATTTCAGAAATGTACACAAGGTTCACTCAGATTGTTACCTCTTTGCATGCTCTAGGTAGAGAACTTACTAACTACGAAAGAGTGAACAAAATTCTAAGATGTTTGCCTGCTTCTTATGATGCTAAGATTACTGTTATTACTGAATCTAAAGATTTAAATACTTACTCTATTGACAGCTTACTTGGATCACTCAATGCTTACGAGCAAGGGGTGAACCAAAGGCAACTTTATGCAGGTGAACGCAAGAAAGAGAAGACAGTGGCACTAAAGGCCAAAGATTCAGATGCTAGCACTTTCGGGTCTGATAGCGATGATGTTGCCTTAATCACAAGGCAATTCAAAAGCTTTCTAAGGAAGAAACATAAGAACTATCAGAAGTGGAACAAGGGTAAGTCCAATAAAAATTTTAAGGGTTCATCTGAATCTGTTTGTTTTGAATGCAGGAAGCCTGGACACATTAAGGCTGATTATCCTACACTTAAAGCTCACCCAAGCAAGGAGAAGGGTGAGGAGAAACCAAAGTTCAGAAAGGACAAGAAGCGGATTCAGAAGGTGTTTTGGGCAGAATCTACATCCGACTCTTCTGAGACTGAAGCTGAAGAGGAGCAAAACAAACTTATGTCTGATGGCTGATGATCACCCTGGTAAGTCAGACCAGGAAGAGGTATGTGAGCTGACTTACGATCAATTATTTGAAGTTTCTGAAAGAATTCATACATCATATAGGAAGCTTAAGAAAACTCATGCTAGTTTGAAATTAGATTACTTAACTTTCCAAAAAGAGCATGATTCTGTAGTTAAAGATCATTCCACACTTGATTCCAATCACATGTCTTTGCTTGATGAATTCGATGAGTTGAATAAAAACTATTCTGATTTAGTTTCTGAGCATGAGTCATTGAAAACTACGCATGTGGACTTAGAAAGTGCTTTTAAAAAGTTAGATACAATGGCATGTGAAGTAGAAAGTAGCAATGGAACCTTAAAATTTGAAATTGCAAGATTAAAGAAAGAAAATGAGTTTTTAAAAGTGAAAAATAGTGCTTTTGAAAAGAACAAAACACCGCCTACTTTTGAACAGTTTTATGCACCGCCACCTTTTGAAAGATCTGTTGCAAGTTCTTCAAAGCATGTTTCATATACATCTAGGAAGAGGCATTATCATCCACGTAGATTAGTTAACCCTTTTCCTGGTGTTATATGTTTTTCATGTGGCATGTTAGGACATATTTCCCACACCTGTACTGTTCACCGTAGTACACATTGGGCATGGAAACCCAAACTGTCTGTTTCACAGCACAACATGCATGCATTGCATTCTTCTTTTCATAAGAAGGAACCCAAACCTGTTTGGGTTCCTAAGACTGACGTTTGATACTTTTGTAGGTGTGCTCTCACAAAAGACCTCGTGAGAGCATGTGGTACCTGGACAGCGGATGTTCGAGACATATGACTGGAGATGCAAATCAGTTCATTTTGCTGGAGGCCAGAGCTGGACGCAAGGTTACACTTGGAGATAACACCACCAGGAAGGTGGTAGGCTCAGGTATAATTGGTGATTCCAAGAATTTTATGATTGATAATGTTTTGCTTGTAGATGGACTGAAACACAACTTGCTGAGCATCAGTCAACTCTGTGACAAGGGATACAGCATCAAATTCCTGCCCACTGGCTGCATTTTAAGCTTAAATGATGAAGTTGTTTTGCAGGGGCAAAGGATCAACAATGTCTACAAGCTGGATGTAAGTAGCATTAAATCTGATAATTCAATTTGCTTAAAAACTGCTGCTGATGAGTCTTGGCTATGGCATAGGAGATTGTGTCATGCCAATATGAAAACCCTTAGGAGAGTCACCCAAAAGGACTTAGTTAGAGGTGTGCCGAAGCTTAAGTTCACTAAGGATCACCTGTGTGATGCCTGTCAGTTGGGGAAGCAAGTCCAGTCCTCTTTTCACTCTGTTAAGGACATTAGCACCTCTAGACCTTTAGAAGTTCTTCACATAGACCTCTTTGGACCCATTAGCACTGCCAGCTTAGGGGGGAGAGTCTATGGTTTTATGATTGTAGATGATTATTCGAGGTTCACTTGGGTTAAGTTTTTGTCACATAAATCTGAGTCATTTGATGAGTTTATATCCTTCTCTACTTGGATTCAGAAGAAGTTAGGATGTGAGATTATTACCATCCATAGTGATCACGGAGGGGAGTTTGAAAATGAAAGATTTGGAAGTTTTTGTGAGAATCATGGGATTAGTCACAATTTTTCAGCTCCTAGGACCCCTCAGTAGAACGGGGTAGCTGAAAGGAAGAACAGGACCATAGTGGAAGCCGCTAGAGCCATGCTTGCCGAGTATTCACTTCCAAAATACTTTTGGGCTGAAGCGGTGAACACTGCCTGTTATGTGCTGAATACGGTGAATGTGAGAGTCAAACTGAACAAGACACCTTATGAGATCATTAAGGGTAGAACTCCAAATCTATCACACCTCCATGTCTTTGGCTGTAAGATTTTCATTCTGAATAACAGGAAGTCACCCTTAGGAAAATTTGACCCCAAATCTGATGAAGGAGTGTTCTTAGGATATTCAAGTGTGGGGAAATCCTTTAGGGTGTTCAATAGGAGGACTTTGGTGGTGGAAGAAACAACCCATGTAGTGTTTGATGAATATGATCCTAAGGAGTCTAGATTTGAAGTTGAAGATGAAGAGATTATTGAGGTTACCCAAGGAGTTGGAAATACAAATTTGGAGGAAAGGGTAGAACCTCAAACCGAGTTGCCTAGAGATTGGAGATATTCTTCGAGTCATCCTAAAGAACTGATATTAGGAAACCCTTCTGAAGGTGTTAGGACTAGGCATGGACTTAGGAAGGAAGTAAACCATTCTGCCTTTATCTTAATAAATGAACCAACCAACATCAATCAAGCCTTGTCGGATGAATTTTGGATTTTAGCTATGCAGGAAGAATTGAATCAATTTGTAAGGAATGATGTTTGGGAGTTAGTAGAAAGACCTAAAAATCAAAGTATTGTGGGAACCAAGTGGGTCTTTAAGAATAAGATGAATGATTCTGGTGTGGTGGTGAGAAATAAGGCAAGATTGGTGGCAAAGGGGTATAATCAGATAGAAGGGATTGATTTTGAGGAGACTTTTGCCCCTGTAGCTAGATTGGAAGCCATTAGGGTGCTACTAGCCTTTGCCTGCTATAAGGGATTTAAGCTGTTTCAAATGGATGTCAAGAGTGCCTTTTTAAATGGGGTAATTAAAGAAGATGTTTTTGTAGAACAACCCCCAGGTTTTGAGAGTTCCCAATATCCAAGTCATGTCTACAAATTAAAAAAGGCCTTATATGGATTGAAACAGGCACCCAGAGCTTGGTTTGAGAGGCTTAGCACATTCCTGTTAGAAAGGGAGTTTGTTAAGGGGAGCGTAGACACCACCCTTTTTCTGAGGAGATTAGGAAATGACTTACTCATTGTCCAGATCTATGTTGATGATATAATTTTTGGATCTTCTGATAAATATTTATGTAAAGAGTTTTCTAAAACAATGAGTAAGGAGTTTGAGATGAGCATGATGGGAGAATTGTCCTACTTTTTAGGGTTTAGCATAAGACAAATGGATGATGGAACCTTTCTCAATCAATCAAAATACACTAAGGACATTTTGAAGAAATATGAAATGGACAAAGCCAAGCCAATCAATACTCCCATGCCCTCCTCAGTTCAGTTAGATAAGGATTCAAACGAAAAATCTGTTGATCAGAAGAAGTATAGAGGGATAATAGGTTCACTGCTTTTCCTGACTGCTAGCCGACCTGATATCATGTTTAGTGTCTGTCTTTGTGCTAGGTTTCAGGCTGATCCTAAAGAGTCCCACCTGACTGTTGTTAAGAGAATTCTTAGATATCTTTTAGGAACCCCAAACCTAGGAATTTGGTACCCTAGGCACAACACCTCTTTTGAGATCATTGGATATTCTAATTCTGATTTTGCGGGGTGTAGGGTGGATAGGAAGAGTACTTCTGGGACTTATCAATTCATAGGACAGTCGTTAGTCTCCTGGTCCAGTAGAAAACAGAGCTCAATTGCACTTTCCACTGCTGAAGCTGAGTACATTGCCTTAGGGAGTTGTGTGGCCCAAGTTCTTTGGTTGAAGCAACAAGTCTTGGATTTAGGAGTACCTGTTGGCACAATTTCTATTCTGTGTGATAATACTAGTTCCATCTGTATCTCTAAGAATCCAATCCAACATTCTAGGACCAAACACATTGATATTAGGCATCACTTCATTAGGGACCATGTTGCAAAAGGGGATATTGAGCTACATCACGTAGCAACTGAAAATCAGCTGGCTGACATATTCACTAAACCACTGGCCTTTGACTCATTCAGCATTTTGAGAACCAGATTAGGAGTGATTGATATAAATGCTTGATTCTGATGACTACTAATTTATGATTGTTCTAATTGGTATTCTGATTTCTGTTAGTTAGTTTTGGTATTATGATTTTTGATTTCTGTTAGTTAGTTTTTGTATTCTGATTTCTGATTTCTGTTAGTTAGTTTTGGTTGGATTATTTGCTTTCAGTTGATTTTGTTTCTTCTACTAATTTCTGTGTTAGCCTTACTATTAGTTTGATTTGAGTATTTACTTTGCTGTGATTTTCTACCTGTTTTTATTTATTTACTGGTTCATATCTTGCACTTACTGTTTTATGCTTTTCAAGATCTGATCACCGCTCACTACTTCTGATGATCTGAATTTTTGATTGGGAGTTTTTACCTTGTTTTGGTTTGGAAGCTTGTAAGCAGTGATTGACTTCGCTGAATCTGTTAAAGGGAAGAAACATTGATAATTATTTCTCTTCCTCTAACTCCTTTACTGGTGTATAAGTTCTTTTGAATAAAAATCCTCTTTAAAATTAAAATGTTAGTTTTTGAAATAGAGATTATTTTATCTTCCTACAGTAATCTGCCTCATATCAATAGTGGTTTTCAAAGTCTTGAGTCATTAGTTTGATTTTCTAAACCAAGTGATTGCATTTATCATATGTTGTATGGCTTTTGTTTTGTGAATCGTTCTTCCTTACTGTGGAGAGTCATCTCCTATGTCTGGAAGATAATCTCACAGCTGAGACTCTTTAATGATTATGAAAAGGAGAAAGCTTATAAAAGATGCGCAGTGCGCCAGATAATTTGAAAAAGAGGCATAAAATGAGCCCAAAACTGAAAAGATGCAAATTGCCAAATTGGATACACAAAGTGTATCAAAAATCAAAAGATGCACAAAGCGCCAACCAATTTGAAAAAGAGGCACAAAATGAGCCCAAACCAAGCTTTCTTTCCTTTCAGATTGTTAAATGTCTTAGAGAAATCTGTGCGCCACTTAATATTTTCAAATGCTTGAGTTTTGAAAATCCCAATTTCTAATTTTTTACTTTGTAACACTATTATATCAGATATTTTTCTGGAACGAGGCTTGAAAGGATCTCTTTTCAAATCTAATGTCTTTTCTTCTGAATCGGATTTTTGTTTTGAAAGAGGTTTGCATCGATAAGGTGCCCGGGGTCGGAGTTACAAAAGTTGATTATTTCCAACTTTTTCTGGATTTCAGCGTTGTCAATCGTCCTGTTATTGGTTTTTGAATCTAAAGTCAAAGGGAAAAAATTCTGATTTTCTCGAGCATCTTGAACCAAAAAAAAAAATACTTTTATGTGTTTTCTGTGGTAAATTTTATCCATTTTTTGTGTTATTTTAATTTCATGATTGTGTTTTTGGGATCCTGATCGATCATTTTCATCCTTCATCTTTTTCTATTTTCTGCACATCGTCCTGGACGATACCACTATCGTCCTGGATGATCCACTTCATCATGGACGATCCAAACATTGTCCTTGATGATTCGTTCAAAATCATCCCCACACTGCTCCTGCTGCTGAAAAATTCCAATTATTGGTGATCGTCCTGGATGATCCTTACATCGTCCTAGACGATATGATCTATATCTTCCTGATCTGATCAAACGGCTGACATTGCACCAATTATTATCCATCGTCCTAGACGATCAACCTCATCATCCTGGACGATCCACGTGTCTGGCACTGGACGATTGGAATTCGGCCCGTCCGACATATTTATTGCATATCGTCCCGACGATCCACCTAATCGTCCTGGACGATACTTTTCGTCAACGGTCATCCAGCCTGACTCCTCGGGACGATCTCCTGTGTCTAATCGTCCTGGACAATCTCTGATCGTCCTGGACGATCGGACCACCTTTTTGACCAATCGTCCAGGACATCATAAATGACCAAATCGTCCCGGACGTTCCCGCGATCGTACGGGACGATCAGTCCATTTTCTATTTAAACAGCAGTTTTCTTCATATGTTTCACACAGTTTTTCCTCCACTTTCCTTCTACTTTCTTCCTCTTTGGGTTCCTAATGGCTGGTGGTAAAAGGTCTCGTCAAAAGGGGGCCAATTCGTCCCGGGGACATGTCGATCCTCGCTTCCCGAATGCCGCCGATCAGGCGGCTTTCGAATGCTATCGTAATATGGGGATCACGCACTCTAAGATTGTCAATCCCCGCACTCTCACTTATCCCATCTTAGATTTGTTCGCACACACCTCCCTCACCTTCATTCTGACCTTAGCCTTTCCCTTCAATATGGAACTCCTTCAAATCTTCTTTGCCAACTTGCGTATTTCTGCGGACTATTCCACTCTTCGATCCTATGTAAATCAACACCCCGTGGAACTCACGACCCACGATTTTCACAATATTCTCAACCTGTCTGTCACTGGCGACAAAATTCACACGCTTATCACCAATCCTGATTATGATTGGAGTGTCGCCAATCACTTCCTTCGCAATACCAACACACCCTATCACGACAACGCTTGCACTTCTCTTCTCAAGGACGCGCGGACCATTCAGCACGTCCTTCGTTCCTCCGTCATTCCAAAGGCGGGGGATCGAATTCATATTACCCCGCTCCTGTCCTTGACCACCTACTACATCATGGCCCGTCGAGAATTTAATGCCTCTGATCTGATCATCCGATACATAGAACACCTCACCACCATTAGAGATCCGGGCCACAGGCATCGCCCAAATCTAGCTTTAGGTCATCTTATTCACTATGCCTTAGAGACAAAATATGACCTTCAGTATCCTGTCCCTCCTGATGTCCCTCCTTCCTTCTTCACAAACAACTCATTCCACGTCCTACACAGCACCCGACTACATCCGGAGCCCCCCCCGGATGTTGAGGAAGAAGAAGAAGAGGCTGTTCAAGTTCCTGCTGCACCAGAGGCACCTGCACCCCTTCGCATTGCCTCTCCCTTTGACCACCTGGTGCAGCGCTTCGATCAGTGGGAGGCCAGATTTGACTCCTACGTGATTGCCCAGGAGCAGCGGCACGCCGAGGACATCCAGCGCTTCACTGACTATGCTGCGGAGCAGCAACAGCAGCATGACCAGGACATCACCTGGATTGGAGCCCACTTTCAGGCCTTTCACCATTACTTCAACCCTCCACCGCCACCTCCTCCTTCTGATCAGGATCTGCCACAGTTTTAGTTTTATGTTGTGTAGTTATTCTATTTATGTCTTATTTTCGTGTTCTGTTTTACCTCCTCCTTTTTGTGATGTCAAAAGGGGGAGTTAGTTATAGTCATGTCTGTTTCTATTTTATGAGTCATGTTTCCTGTATTGTTTTAGTTGTTAAATGAAAATTTGAAAAAATGTTTGTGTTTTGATCTCCTAGTTTACTTTTATTTTCAAACTACTTTACAAATATTTGCCATCATAAAAAAGGGGGAGTTTTTTGCAAATCTTGTTTTGATGATGACAAACATGTTTCCAGTGTGTTTTGTTTGGCTAATCTGTTTCAGGCACAAAAGACCACGAGCCACTCAAGCCAACTCAAGATCGGGTCCAAGTGTGTCAAATGTATGATTTTTCCTTTTATTGAGTCAATTGTAATGTAACTGATTCCCTAGCTAAGTAACCTTGCACACACACACTCTGGGGGAGAGCTTGAGTGAATTAGAGTTTCTATTCATTTTTTGTTCAGATCGTCCTGGACAATTTTCACATCGCCCTGGACGATCCAGCCAAAATAGAAACCCTAATTAGGGCGACTAAGTTAAGAGGGTCTGATTAAGCAGATTGTCCTGGACGATCTCCTGATCGTACGGGACGATATGCCCAAATCAAAAATTCTCAGTCACCAGATCAAGTTAGGCAAGTTCTTATTTTTAGATACTTGGTCTGATCGTCCCGGACGATTCAGTACAATCATGCCTAATTTAATCTGGTAATTAAGGAAAGCAATTTATTTTTGGTTGATACGATCATATCGTCCTGGACGATCGCAGGATCATCCCGGACGATCTTGATCATTTAGTGCATTTAAGCTGTACGTCCAGAACTATATACAGGATGATCTGGGGCCTTTTTGAACTAATCCTCCAGGATGATGTCCCCATCGTACTGGACGATCAAGTCATTTTTTGGTCGTCCAGCACAGATTTCTCTGGACGACCCAAACTGTCTTCTGGACGATTTTCCTCGATTTGCACTAATCGTCCCGGACGATCGCAGGATCGTACAGGACGATATGAACAATTTTTTCTACTGATCGTCCAGAAGAGCCAGATCGTCCAGGCTGAAACAGCTGAATTTGAACTGATCGTATAGGACGATCTACCGATCGTCCTGGACGATCTTGGCTGACCAGTTGAGATTTTGGGCAAATTTTAAGCCCTCCTATAAAAGAATTTTTTTTAAAAACTAGAAAAATCTTTTGCTGCCTTCCTTCCCTGAGAAACCCTAGAGAGAGAGAGAGTTGGGAGAGAGAGAGAAGATCTTGTGAGGGGGAGTTAGTGAGAGATTCACTAAGGTTGCTCCAAGCACGGATCAGAGTCATCTTCTCTGCTCGTCGTCTTTCGTCTAGTCGGTGTTCATCGTGGGAGGATCGTTCGCAAGAAGATCTGGGGTTCTCTGCCCGCTTCAGGTGGAAGCAAAAGGAGTTCGAAGGTTCTATGCCTGCTTCAGGAGGAAGCGAAAGGAGGTCGGGTTCTCTGCCTCACCGTGTGGTGAAAAGGAGGTGTTTGTACAGGCTTCTCCGCCTTACTGTGGGAGCAAAAGGAGAGACACTTTTTGTTTAATGCAATACCCGGAGGGGAGGCTCCAGGGAGTGGACGTAGGTCAAGTTGACCGAACCACTAAAAAATCTGGTTTGCTTTTCTGATTCAGTTTTGCACTTTACTTTTCTGATATTAACTGCTTGGGTGAATATCTGTGGTTGATCTTTTTATCATTGTTTTAATTCGTTTCCGCTGCACGTTATAAAAAGATTTTCATTGTTATCATGAAATTTTTAAATAACCAATTCACCCCCCCTCTTGGTTAGCCTCGGGACTAGTTCACTAGGGCTTCACATCCCTATCAAACTTTCACTAAGCTATAACCTTTGATCTTATACTTAAACCCCAAACCCAATACCCTAAAGCCCTAACCTTTAAACTTAAATCCTAAATCCTAAACCAAAAACTTAAACCTTAAACACTAAAGTCAAAACCCTAAACCCTAAACTAAAAAACCTAAACCTTAGGATGTAACCTTCAACCTTAAATCTTAAACCTGAAATCTTGATTCCTAAACCCTAAAACCTCAACCTGAAACCCGAATTCTCAAATTATAAACTCTAATCACTGAACCCTAAGCCCTAAATACTAAACCTTAAACACTCTATTCATTCCACTCCTCACATTCTCTCTTTTGTATCTTGCTTGGCTCTAGCATCTCTTTAATTTTTCTGGAGATTTCCCTCTTCTCTTCTCAGTTTGATTCTATTCAAGATTTTTTATTTAGTTCTTCTTTTCTTTGTAAGGTGGGTGGCTACCCCTCTATTTGATTGAAATATAGTGTATTTTGAAAAGGATTAATTTTTTTGGTAAATTTAATTGCTTGAATTTCAATCATGAAATCTAACATGTCATTATAAATAATAGATTACCCTAAGAGGTAAAAATATTATTCTCTTATGAGTTTAATTTACAGGATTGAAAATTTATTTCGGTTATCATAGTCAGATTTGGGAAAGAACTACATATGACCCATAAAGATCAAAATTATTGTTCAATCGAATATTTAACTATGATAATTTGGATAAAGTATTATTAATTTCATAATCAAAGTTATAATAATAATTGATATATCTCTCTGAAGAAAGAAGTTATCAATTACTATTTATCGTTTGAAAATGATGATAATGATTATCGAGTTTTATTTTTCCAAAGATAATTAATTAAGAGTTTTGATAACTTGATTTTGAAAATTAGATCTGCGTTTCGAAATCTCCAACGAGCGCAAGCCCTCATAGTTAATTAGATTATAGGGAAACCAGAGTTTTCTACGAATACTCTCGATTAAAATAGTGATATAAATTTTATTTAGAATTCAATGTTTGATGTCAAAGGAGGTAAGGATTGGAATTTTCAAATGGGATTGGATCAAATTGGAACACTTATTTCAAGAGTTAAAGGAGGAAGGGTAGAGAGTGTTTTGAGATTCTAAAATAATTAAGAAACACCCCAGCCTATCCTAAGTGTTTGGCTTAAATTTGATTAAGGGAGATTTAAGTTCAAATTTTCAATTTTATTAGAAGTTTATGATTCAATTCCCAAAGGTCGAGGTCTTATAGCCTGAGCCTGCCTCAAAACCTAAGTCTAAATTGGGTACTAAAAATCAGTGACCCAGAACCTAGCTAATGTAATGCAAGATCTGGACTTACCTCGGCCTAGATTGGGGAGCCAGCTAAACCACCTAAATGCTTCAAAATCATGAGTCTAGTCTTTCAATATAGAGTGGTAGGGATATTATTTAAGATTGAGTTTTTGAGAATATGGTCGATATCTAGAGGAGTCCTTAATTTGGCCCCTTAACTTATGTTGGGTAATTGATATTTGAAATAAAAATGCAATTAAGTTTTAGATTCATTTTAATTTATTACTAACGCGATGAATACTAGTTGACTCGAGTGCTTAAATTAAATATAAAGCACTTTTTAAAAAAAGACTTAAAAATAGGTTTTATCCTAAAATGCATAGACTCCCCTTGATAGATCTTCACCCTCATAGGCCAGGTGATCTGCCAAAACCCGTAGATGGGGAGGTGCCTAAGAAATGGAAAGAAAATGCAATAATTGTGCAATGAGAACTCCCGACGATCCCAGGCTTACTTCTTAAGACGTTAGAGTTTCTATCTGAGCTTAAATATTTTAAATTTGAATAAAGTGGAAATATTTTAGCGATCCCTCACGAGCCTCCGATTGGATTCCAGGCTAAAAAAAAAAATCAACATGCAAGAATCGCCAAAAAATTACTAAAAGAAGGCAATCCTAATGTCACAATCAACATCAAATAATTAATTAAATAATTAAGTTAATTAAATCAACAAATGAAATGTCCATAGGTAAGTGACCTTTAATATTATAACCTGGGGCCTGTAGGAAAAGTAAAGCGGCCAGGTACCACTGACTATAACCCAAATTTTATTCCTAAGATACAAGTGACTTTGAGAATTGGGATTCTTCTTGTTATCCACTTCTTCGTCCTTCTGTGGGATCCTTGGGTCCGTCTGGTCTGAATATCTAAGTCAAAAGAAACTCTCTCTTAAAAGGGGTGTTATTTTTTCTCCTTAGATACTCAAAATATCAAAACTTAGGCTTTCAAATGGAGGAGGACTCTCCCCTAAGGGATGTCTCTCCTCTTTGGAATCTAAGTAGGATATGTGTATATCCCATCTCAAATTACTTTACAATTTACAACTCAATTCAAATTAAATTATATTATTCAAAATTAAAAATTTAGACTCAAGTACAACTTATAGGGTTATCCTAAGCAGTTATAATTTGAAACATCCCAAGCAGTTATAATTAATCTCAAGCAGTTATAATTAATCTCAAGTAGTTAATTAACTGCAAAATACTCAAATTCATAGCCACGCTTGGCCATGCTCTTTAAATTTAAACCTAGGCGTAGATCTAATGCACAATCAATCACATCACAGAGTACAGAAATTAAAAGCTTAATTATTTACCCCCTTTATTTCAATTATCTTGTGCAAGCATGGCCACATGTATAAGATTGAATTAGTATAAATCATCCCAAACCTAGGCGTAGATCTAATGCACAATCAATCACATCACAGAGTATAGAAATTAAATAAACAATCAATCAATTACTTAATTCTAACAACCAGTATGTAATAAAAATCATGAAAAACCTGGCACACATAAGTAGCAAAAAAGTAAACATCGGCCTAGCCTAATACTAGAGTTAGTTGTTCTAACACATCATCTAAAGTGTGTGGGATAGGCTGTGTGATTTGGATATATCCTATGTAGGATACTAAGTTAAACTAGTTTGATGTTGTGGTTGGTTGAAAGGCATAAAAAAATTTTTTTAATTAAATTTTAAGCATTAATAATTTAAGAAATATTTTTAAACATCTTATTTGAAATTAATTGGTTACCACTTCTATTGCTCACTGAGGCCGTGAAGTTTACTTCACCTTCCTTAGGGCTAAGCTAATAGCCTCGTAGGCCTAGGTTACCCAGTGGTAACCGATAAAGTTAAGTAGTTTGATTTTACTTGAAGTTTGGAAGTTATTAAATTTTAATTAAGGTTGGTTATTTGCTGATTTTAAAGTTAGATTGAGATTTTCTGGATTTTTAAATCAATTATTTAATTTTTTGAAATTATTTGAATTATTTAATACATTTAATTAAAGAGGTTAAAATTTGACTTTTAGAATAAGAATGATTTTTGAAAAATTAGTATTTTATTAAAATATTAGAACTTAACATGATCAATTAGACTGTAAGTATGTTGAATTTAGATTTTTCTATATTTAGTTATGAAGGTTTGAAGTTTTAACTTGATTTTGACTTAGATTTGATCGGATTGTTGACATTTTTTACTTTGACTGATTTTTAAAGGTTTGATATTTTTTATAAATATTAGATTTTCATTTGAGTTGAATGCTCTTAAGTTTGATTGATTTGAAATTTTCTGAAATTAGTTATGATTTTTTAAAGTTTGGAATTTATTTGAATTATTTAATTATTTTAATTAAGGGTGTTTTAATGATTTGAGTTCAAATGAACTCCAAACTTCTTGAAATCACCTCCAAAGATCAAGAATGACCTAAGAAGGGATTATCAAGTATTTTAGAATTTTTTAGAATTTTTAATTTTTTTCATTAATTAAATTAATTAAATATTAATTTTCACTTAAAATTCAATTAAGCTTAAATTTAATTTCAAATCAAGGGGGTTTCAGTTTTCTTGTGATAAGGGTTCAATTCTAATTAATTTGACATATATATATATATTTTTATTTAAATTTGATACATTAAATTTTCTAGAAGTTTTAAGGGCTTAATTAAGGCTTAATCTTAAGGGGTTTGATTAATGGGTTTAAAGTGTTCAAATTTTAGTGAGAATTTTTCCTAGAGCAGGGAAGGTCACTAAGCTTAAGGGGTTTAAGTTAAAAAAGTCAATTGGATTTGAATTTTAATTCTTGAAATTAAAATAAATTCCCTAAGACAAGGTCCTTAATTATTATCCTTAATGACACTAGGTTGTAGGTTTGCAATCAATATATTCTAACCCTTAACATACATATGTAAAAATGCAACATATAAACATCACATTCAAATTCTAGATCTAGGGGAGCCTTAGCGCTAGGTGGTGTGTGCAACTTAAGCATGGAAAGAACAAGACCTAACTAGATTAATTAATGAACAGTAAAAAGTTGCCCTTTGATTAATCACCTTTCCCCACTAATCCTATTCAAGCAAACTCAATCCATGTTTAAAATTTCAAGACCACTCAAAGCCCTCAAAGATTTAAATCATATAATTTTAAAATTAAATTTTATATTAAAACATAGCTCAATTTTGAATCTGAAAGGATAGTTTCAAAATAATTTTCAAAGTACTTTAGTATTATGAAAATATTTAAAAAAAGGTTTTTAATTTTTGAAAATAATTTAAATCACTGTTTAATTAAATATTAATAAAATAATCAAATGATTAAATAATAGAAATGATTTAAAACATTTAAAATATTTTAAACTAAATTTAATTTTTAAGAAAAATAAACTTCAGATTATTAAAATACTTGAAAATAAAACTATGGATTTTTTTAATAAAAAAATTTATTTTAATATTTAATTAAATATTGATTAAATAGTAAAATAATTAAATAATAAGAATTATTTAAAATAAATTAAGTCTTTTGTTTCAAAATTAATTTTAACTTAAAGTATTTGGAATTCCAAAAATTATGATATATTATGTAATTTTCTAATTTAAATTGAACTAGACATGAATTTCCAAAAATCTAAATCAAACTTCGATCTAGATCTTTATAAATTCATAAATTATTTAAGATTACATCATACAAGCTTGAGAAAATTAGGGTTGATAAATATCATACCCGATGATACCTCTGCCAAATTTCAAATTGAAATGACTTATATAATTTTATTTCAAAATAAAATAGGGTTTTTTGTATTTTTTAAATAATAAACAAAATATAAATCAAATTAAACTAAACTTATTTTTAAAATAAAGTACTTGGAATTTTGAAGAAAATAAGCTTGGAACTCAAAAAATGGTTGAAAAATGAATTTTTAACCAAAATTTGATGTTTAGGGTAATTATTTGAAATATTTTTGAAAGTTTTAATGCATAGTCAGCTGCTCGTGCTTTCCACACAGTAGGGTCAGATTGGGCCATGCGGAGAGCGGCGGTTAAGTGACTGTGTTCACTTAGCCAACGTGGCAATATGCTGAGCTGTTAGATCTAACGTGGATTGATCTAATGGTTAAAATCATACCCAGTTGTTGATCTCGATCCAACGGGATCGAACACTCAAACTGGATCCCGTGAATTGAAATGGATGACTCAGATCGAGCTGAACTGGGAGATTTACCACGAGATCTGACCCTCTGTTTATCCAAGCCGTGGAATGGCGTAACTCACACCATTAATCTTGAAATTAATGGTCCAAATTACATACCATTCAAGCATCTTACGGAGTAAACCCTATAAACAAAAAAAGTCTCGTTCTCCATAAATACTCAATCAATTTTAGTGAAATTTTAAACATGGATCAAGCATATGAATAGAAATTATAGGGTAGCATTTGGATGATTCAAAAATTGCTTATAATAAAGTTATATAGATCTAAGTGTAATAACCTATATCTAAGGTTTTTGAAGAACTTCTCCATTGGATTTTGGATTTTTGAAACCTATGAGCTTATAGACTGTCCACGCTAATTTTCCCTGTAGAACCCACGGTCTGAAATGCACTGGATGGGGGAGAATGGAGCTTAGATGGAGTTGAGGCTTGTATGATCAGGAGCTCGCCACCGATAACCATTGACCGGAGGATTTGATCTTGGGAAGTCTCGGAGAGACTCCTGGAAGCTCAAATGAAAAGTGAGAGCCACTGGTGGGGCTTGAGGTAGTAAGTTACTAAATCTTGAAGGAATGAGCTCTATTAGGTTATTTTGCCCTATTCAAACGATTCCAAATGGCTTAGACGGCTAGGATTGATTAGGTGGAGTGCTGGGTTATTAGACACTAGGACTAGGCCATTAGGAAATAGAGGAGACTCTAGGTGGTTCTCAAGTATGGAGGGACCACTAGGGTGGTTAGGGTCAAGCTAGGGGTCAAGTTGGTGGTTGGGTCTGGTAGGGATTTGAGAAAGTTCTGGAGTCCATTTGAGGGGCTGAATGAGTTTGAATTTAACTAGGGAGGTGAATGGAGGGGTTTAACTAATAGAAAGAGTTTTTAACTTTTTTTTGATAGAAATGCAGAAATGCATTAGAAGGAAAAAGAGCTATTACAAACTACTAGGAAGAAGACAGACACAAACATTCCTCCTTTAACAAAGAAATAAAGAAAGGAGGAACATTATTACAACTAAGATGATCCCAAAAGAAATCACCGCTTAACGTAAAGTTAGCACATAAATCAACTAACTTATTACAATTTCTATGAGAAAAATTGAATAAAAATTGCCCAAAGTCTTTAAGAAAAGAGAGGTCTTCCACCATGTCTTTATTATATCTGTGTAAAGAATGATCCGTCGATCTTTGCAAATACTTGATAACATTGTAGTTGTCTCCCTCAATAATGATACCTTTAAAATCCAACTTCCAATCTTGGATAATCTTTTTCAAAGATCTGAAGGCCATCAACTCCAAAGAGCCGCTATCCCAAAAAACACCTTTAAAGCCAAAAGCAAGGGGAAATCTACCCAATGAATCTCTAAAAATTTCTGCAGTCCCTGCTTCATTTGATTTTGCTAAAGCAGCGTCAAAATTGAATTTGATCCATTCAGGTGGAGGAGGGCAGGAAGATTGGGATAGCCGAGTAGGTTGGTTAACACCCCAGTGATCCGAATAGATATTAGGTTTGGATGAAATAACCGTAAAACTGAATGCATTAGAAGTAATATAGGCCGTTCCAAATACTCTACCACCATGATATACATTGTTCCTTCCCTTCCATGAGGAAAAAACTAAAGAACAGTAAATCTTAACAATGAATGGATTCCTATTAGATAGAAGCACCAAATCTCTTTTGCAGTCCATGAAAGATGAGAAGATCAGCACCTGGAAGCCCCATTCATTAATCAAATTAATAACAAGAATCAATTTATCACAGAGAGCCACAACATGCTCAATATCTTCCATGGCTAAACATCCTCTCGGACACATGTTACAGCTTAACAGTCTTCTATGCATTAAGAATTCCCTTGTGGGCAGAGCATTATTAATCATTCTCCACCAGAAGCAACTCAGCCTAGGAGATAGCTTAAGCCTTTTCATCCATTCGCAATAGTCCACTTGATCAGAATGCATAGCTGCCGCATTGGCTGCCATTGAGGCAATGCTTTTACCCGAAAACATATTTCTCAGTTCCAGGTTATCATTAACAAACCCAGGAAAGATTTTAATT
Source organism: Dendrobium chrysotoxum (assembly GCA_019925795.1). Classification (NCBI taxonomy): domain Eukaryota; kingdom Viridiplantae; phylum Streptophyta; class Magnoliopsida; order Asparagales; family Orchidaceae; genus Dendrobium; species Dendrobium chrysotoxum. The sequence goes on from CM034302.1 coordinate 51,850,113, forward strand.
TGCATAATCAATTTTACTAGGGGCAATCCAAAAAACAAAACATGCTCTGATTGATTCCAAAGACCATTTACAATAAAGTGTCAAGAGTTGGAAACTCACCATCCACAACCGCAATAAAAGTAGGCCATTTTACAATGCTCCTATCTTATATCCAAACATCTTGATGGGTATTAATAGAAATGCCTGAAGACACCCTCCACCTAAATAAAGACCAAAGAAATTTACCTCCATGCTGAAGAATTTTCCAAGTAGCTGAGACATTCCTCCTTCCCTCGCTAAACTAGATATCTCCACCATATTTAGCCCTCAGCGATAGATTAAGGAGAGAAGAAGGTTTGTAGATAAAGTTCCAAGCAAACTTTGCTCTAACAGGCCCAGCAATAGTCACTGCAGCATGAACCACACGACCACCAAGTTCCAACGGCTTGCAGATTTCCTCCCACGCCAAATAATGGAGGCCTCAGACCCCCCCTGCTTGCTCCATAGAAATTCTTTACACATCTTATCTATCCCCTCCAAGATGCTCTTAGGAACCAATGAGTGAGTAATATAAAAGACAGGCATATATAGAATAATAGAATTAATCAAAACTAACTTCCCAGGCATAGAGAAAAATTGGTTACCCCACCCATTCAGCTTATAAGCCATTTTTTCCAAGAGGTGGAGAAAATCAGATGCCTCCAATCTCCCCAAAACAATCTTAATTCCCAAGAACTTGAACTCTTTCACCTCCTTGAACTTTCATATGTTTGAGATATCCGTTCTCCTTGAATGATTAACAGACTTCCCAAAGATAACCGAAGACTTAAGGAAGTTAACAGATTGCCCAATCCACTTGCAATAACTAGAAAGAATCCTCTTCATTCTCTTTATAAACGAGACATTAGCCTCCAAGAACATGATGATATCATTAGCAAATAAGAGATGCGAAATCCTGGGAGCTACTGCCGCAACCTTTATTCCAAGTTTGTTACCATTTTGATGAAAGCCATCCAACAAGAGCTGAGAACAAAGAATAAACAAGAAAGGAGACAATGAGCAACCTTGCTGAAATCCACTTCTAGCTTCAATACATTTTGAATTAATGCCATTAATATGAATAGAGAATCTAGGAGCAACTACACATTCCATAAGAAGGTTAGAAAAATAAGCTGAAAAACCAAAATATTCCTAAGCTGAAAACCAAAATATTCCAATACCTTCTTCAAGCTAGGCCAAGCCATGCTATCATAGGCTTTCTCCATGTCAACCTTGATTGCTACCAAACCTTTTTTAAATTATGAGAATCTAAATTTATTGAAAATCTCTTACACAAGAAGAATGTGATCTGAAATACTCCTCCCTTTGATAAAAGCTGCTTGATTATCCGAGATAAGATTCTGAATGACTCTAAGCAGTCTATTCAATAAAACCATTGCAATAATTTTATAAATAGAATAACAAAAGCTGATAGAACAAAAATTAGATGGATCAACAAGATTATCAACCTTGGGCATAAGCACCATAAGAGTTTCCTTCCACCTCGGATACATACAACCAGTAGAGAAGAATTGAGAAATTGCAACCCTAACATCCTTAGCAATGATGTTCCTATATGATTTAATAAATGAATAGGTAATGCCATCCAAGCCTGATAAAATGTTACAACCAAGCCCTTTAACCACAACCTCCACCTCTTCAAATGCTAGCTCAGCATTTAAAGTGTTCACATCCTCTTGATTAAGAGAATTTAAAGGAACAGGCCAACCCGACAACACACAAGTCCTATCCCTGCATTTATTGCAGAAGAATTTGTACAAAGAATTCTCAATACTCTCCTAATCCTCCACAAGGGCCCCATCCACATTTCTAATTTGTTTAACAAAATTCCCACTCCTCCTGCCATTAGAAAATGCATGAAAATAGCGGGAATTAACATCTCCCTCCTCCATCCCCTTAATTTTCACTCTTTACCTCCACCAAGTGCTCAACCGAGAAAGAGTAGCATTCAACTCCCCAACCTTGGATCTAAGTAAAAGAGATTGATTATTAGAAAGCCCCTGACCATCCACCTCAGCCATTTGAAGAACAACAAACTCATTCTTTAGTTTGTCTTTTAATTCTCAAAGACTTTGATGCCTAGCTCTACTCTAGAAGAATAATGCTTTCAAAAGTCTATTGAATTTCCAGTTCAAAGCTTCGATAGGTCCATCAGCTGAAGCCTTTTTCCAATATTTCTGCACAACACCGACTGAGGTGGATAAGAACTCCAGACATCCTCAAACTTCAAGAATTTAGAATTCCGGGCTGCCTTACAGAAATTTTTTAAAACAATGGGGCAATGATCAGATGAGACTCTCGGTAAGTGTCTAATAGAAGGTTGTTGGATCAATTCAAGCGCCTTGGAATTTAAGAGACACCAATCAAACCTTTCCCAAATCCAGGCACTCCCTTTTTTGTTGTTGCACCAGGTATATTTAGGCCCAATCACTCCTAAATTATGAAGATCAAACTTACTCATAAAAGAGCTCATTTCCCGAGGCCCAAGAGAGAATTTAAACTTCTTACCTCCCCTATTCTCCTCTTGAGAAAAAATGCAGTTGAAATCTCCCCCCACCACTAAAGGGATATATGGCCTAGCAATTAACCCTAAGCTATGCCACAAATTCCTCCTGGAATAAACATCAATACTACCATAAATAGTAGAGACAATCCAACTACCTTTGTTATGAACCTTCAACTCACCAGCAATACATTGGGAAGACATTTTCAAAATAGAAAAAGTAGCCAAATCAGGCCTCCACAAAATCATAATCCCTCCCGACTGCCCATCAGAAGGATAAAGAAAGAAATCCTAGTCTTCTCCCATAAACTTTCAAAAATATTCTATAGACATAGAAGAAATTTTCATCTCCATAACATCTACAAAAAACAAATCCCAGCCTTTCACTACTTCCTTTAAATAGAGAGAGGCTTCCCTCTTATTAGCCCCTCCACACTTCCAAAAGGATAAGGAACTCATTTGCCCACGAAGGGGGAGGGACCCCCGACTCACTAGCTCATTTTTTTAATTCTAGAGGAATTATTCAAGGGACCCAAGAACCTCAACTCTTTTTAAAGTTTATGTTTATAATTCCCTGAACCACTATTCTCCAATTTACCATCAGTACTAGCCATGTGACCCAAGTTTTTGTCCCCCATAGGAATAACATAATCTTCAATAATCACCTCACCCTCCTCCATATTCTCTTCTTTGGAATTAAACATCAAAGAATTCACCACTGCACCCTCAATCTCCGAAAAAGCATTCAGAATTTTAAACTTATTATCCACCAGAATACAAGACTTATTATTACCAGGTAGAATTGGCTCAATAGGAAGATCCATACCTTCGTTGGAGGACTCCCCTCCAACCGCGTCAAGCTCAATACCTTCATCAACCTCCTCCAGAGTTATAGATTGTTGTACAGCTCCAGCACCTGCTTCCAATTCTGTTCTAGATATTTGAACAGAATTTACATCCTTCAATTATTTCTGTTGATCAGGGATTGACTTGGGCAGAAAAACCTTCTTCTACTGAGTAGGTGCAGTGAGCTTCTTATTTCTTCTATTGTTGACATGGATCCAAGGTCCATAAGACGATTTATTATCAAACGCAGCCTTCAGATCATTATCCTATACTGCTCCTTCACGATCAGACTCCAACGTCTCTTTCCCACATGAATTGACCAAGTGGCCAAATTTCCCACATTTAAAACATAAAGAAGAGATCTTCTGATACTCAACTTTCTGGAAGAATCGGCCGTTTAATCCTTCCACCCACATGCCCAATGACAACTATTGATCCTGAGCAACCCAGACACAAACTCGAGCAAACTCCCGTCTACCCCATTGAAACATGTTACCATTTATCAGAAGAGGAGTACCAACCTTCAAAGCGATCCGAGCAATGTTAACTTCATCCTAGCAATAAAGAGGCAAATTGGGCATCCTGGTCCAAATCAGAGATGTCTGTCCGACCAGAGAACTATTTGAAAATTTATGGCTCCATTTGTCCACCCCAATGATATGCCCATTCACAAACCATGGGCCACCCGAAAGAACATTCTCTATGGCCTCCATCGAGAAAAAAGAATCCTTCCAAAGGGAAGTGAAGTGAAATTTACCAAACTGCAGCCATTGTCTTCATAGCTCATTTGCAACCATAGGAGCTAGGATACTCTTCCCAAAAACCTTTACTACAATAGAGAATGGAAATTTATCAGAATTTGTTTTAACATTTTGCTCATTTAATTTCACAGCAATGCCATCGTTCGTCAAGACCGAATCTGAAAGTTTGATAGGGATGCTAAGCCCTGATGAACTAGTCCCGAGGCTAACCAAGAGGAGGGGGGGGGGTGAATTGGTTATTTAAAATTTCGTAAGCAACAGGAAAATTTTTTATAATAATTTGCAGCAAAAACAAGTAAACACAAAAATGAAAAGATCAACCACAGATTTCATCTAAGCAGATAATAACAGAAAAGTAAAGTGCAGAAAATAATCAAAAAGAACACACCAGATTTTATAGTGGTTCGGTCAACTTGACCTACGTCCACTCCCCAGAGCCTTTCCTCTGCGTATTGCACTAACACAAAAGTGACTCTCCTTTTGCTCCCACAGCAAGACGAAGAAGCCTGTACAAAACTCCTTTCCACTAACCCGGTGAGGTAGAGAACTTGAACTCCTTTTGCTTCCTCCTAAAGCAGGTAGAGAACCTGGACTCCTTTCATTTCCTCCTGAAGCAGGAAGGGAACCTGAACTCCTTTCGCTTCCTCCTGAAGCAGGTAGAGAACTCGGATCTTCTTGCAAACGATCCTCCCACAGAAAACACCGACAAGATGAGAGACGACGAACGGAGAAGATGACTTTGATCCTTACTTGGAGCAACCTTTGTGAATCCCTCACAAACTCACACTCATAAGATCCTCTTTCTCTCTCCCAAACTCTCTCTCTCTAGGGTTTCTCTATAAAAGAAAGTTGCAAAAGATTTTTCCTGTTGGAAGAAAAAGATCTTTTATAAGAGGGCTCAAAATTTGCCCTAAATCTCAACTGGTTGGCCAATATCATCCAGGATGATATGTCGATCATCCTGTACGATCAGTTCAAAATCTCCTGCTATAGCCTGGACGATCTGGCTCTTCTGGACGATTAGTAGAAAAAGTTGTTCAGATTGTCCTGTACGATTCTACGATTATTCGGGATGATTAGTGTAAATTTAAGAATTGCATCCAGAAGACCGCTCTGGTCGTCCAGAGGAACTTGTGCTGGATGACCTAAAAATGACTTGATCGTCCAGGACGATTTAGTTCAAAAAGTGCCAAAATCATCCTGATCACCGCTCTAGATGTACAGGTGAAACATGCTGGATGGTCATGATATCAATTAAATATTAATAGCTTTCCTTAATCACCAGACTAATTTAGGCATGGTTGTACTAGATCTTCTGGGATGATATACGTATCGTCCGGGATGATTAGATCAAATATCTAAAAATAAAACTTGCCTAACATGATCTGGGGGCTGAGAATTCCTGATTTGAGCTTATCATCCTGTACGATGGATGGATCATCCAGAATGATCGGCTTAATCGGATAGACTTAACTTGGTCGCCCTAATTAGGGTTTCTATTTTCACTTGATCATCCATGACGATGTGAATATCATCCAGGATGATCTGAATAAAAATTGAACAGAAACTCTAATTCACTCAAGCTCTCCCCCTGAGTGTGTGTGTGCAAGGTTACTTAGCTAGGGGATCAGTTACATTATATTTGACTGAAGAAAAGGAAAACATTACATTTAGACACACTTGGACCCGATCTTGAGTTGGCTTGAGTTGCTTTTGATCTTTTGTACCTGAAATGGGTTAGCCAAGCAAAACAGAATACAAACATATTTGGCATCATCAAAATTGTACTTTTTGAAACTAGATTTGCAACAATCTCCCCCTTTTTGATGATGGCAAACATTAGTGCAGTAGTTTAAAATAAAACAATCAGGAGTTAACTAATGCACATACAAAAAATAAATTTCTTTTCAAATTTCACTGAACAACTAGAATAGTAATTCAAAAAACAAAAACTACTACAACTAACTCCCCCTTTTGACATCACAAAAAGGAGGAGTAACAGACACAATAGTACAGATAAAAAATAGCACAAAACATAATTTTTTTTAATCGTTCCGCTCTAGTGAATAAAAAATTTCCCTTGATTTTGAATCCAAATACCAATAAGAAGATGATCGATAGCACTGAATTCCAAAAAAAGTTGAAAAATCGACTTTCGTAACTCCCACCTCGGACACCTTATAGGTGCAAATTCCTTTCAAAATAAAAATCCAATTCAGAATAAAAGAAATTTGATTCAAAAAGAGATCTTTTCAAGCCTCGTTCCAGAAAAATCTATGATATAATAGTATTGTAAAGTATGAAATCAGAAATCATGATTTTCATCGCAAGCTTTTAAAAATATTTAGGGTGCATGAATTTTTCTAAGACATTTAAAGATCTGAAAGGGAAGAAAGTCTATTTCTTTGTGGGCTAATTCTGTGCCCCTTTTTCCATTTATTTGGCGCTTTGCGCATCTTTTAATTTTTGATACACTTTGTGTATTCTTTCAATTTTTGGTGACATTGCACATCTTTTCAGTTTGGTCTAATTTTATGCCTCTTTTCATTTTGGCGCTCTTGGCGCATCTTTTATAGGTTTTCTCCCTCTCAAAATTGTTAAAGAATCTCAGCTGTAAAATTATCTTCCAGATATAAGAGACGATAAAGCTCACTCTCTACCATAAGGAAGAGCAATTAACAAAACAAAAACCATACATCGTATGATAAGTGCAACCACTTGGTTCAAAAAATCATAATAATGACTCAAAACATTGAAAACACTATTCATATGAGGTAGATTACTTAGGAAGATAAAATAAATCTCTATTTTAAAAACCAACTTTTTAATTTTGAAGAAGATTTTTATCCAAAAGAAATAATACACCACTAAAGGAGTTAGAGGAAGAGAAACAATCATCAATGTTTCTTCCCTTTAACAGATCCAGTGGAATCAATCACTGCTTATAAGCTTCCAAACTAAAAAATAAGGTAAAATTTTCAATCACAAATCCAGTTTATCAGCAGTAATGAGCAATGATCGGATTTTGAAAAACATAAAACAGTAAGAAAAAACCAAGTAGGAAATCATATCAAACTAAATATTCGAATCAAACTAACAACAAGATTAAAATAAAAATCAGCCGAGAAATAAAAATCAATAGAAAATTGATAATCAAATCAAACAACTAACTAACAGGAACAGAATAATAAAAAAATAGGCAAATTAGAAATCAGTAGTCATCAGAATTAAGCATTTATGTCAATCACACCTAATATGGTCCTCAAAAAGCTGAATGAGTCAAAGGCCATTAGTTTAGTAAATATATCAGCCAGCTGATTTTCATTTGCTTCATGATGTAGCTCAATGTCTCCTTTTGTAACATGGTCCATAATGAAGTGATTCCTTATATCAATGTGTTTGGATCTAGAATGTTGGATTGAATTCTTAGAAATGCATATGGCACTAATATTATCACACAGAATAGAAATTATGCCAACAGGTAATCCTAAATCCAAGACTTGTTGCTTCAACCAAAGAATTTGGGCCACATAACTTCCTAAGGCAATGTACTCAGCTTCAGCAGTGGAAAGTGCAACTGAGTTCTATTTTCTATTAGACCAGGAGACTAAAGACTGTCCTATGAATTGACAAGTTCAAGAAGTGCTTTTTCTATCCACCCTACACCCTGCAAAGTTAGAATATGAATATCCAATAATCTCAAAAGAGGTGTTGTGCCTAGGGTACCAGATTCCTAGGTTTGGTGTCCCTAAAAGATATCTAAGAATTCTTTTAATAGCAATCAGGTGGGACTCTTTAGGATCAGCCTGAAACCTAGCACAAAGATAAACACTAAATATGATATCAGGTCGGCTAGCAGTCAGGTAAAGCAGTGATCCAATTATTTCTCTATACTTCTTCTAATCAATAGATTTTCCACTTAAATCCTTATCTAACTGAACAAAGGAGCTCATGAGAGTGTTGATTGGCTTGGCTTTATCCATTTCATATTTCTTCAAAATGTCCTTAGTGTATTTAGATTGATTGAGAAAGGTTCCATCATCCATTTGCCTTATGCTAAACCCCAAAAAGTAGGACAATTCTCCCATCATACTCATCTCAAACTCCTTACTCATTATTTTAGAAAACACTTCATATAAATGTTTATCAGAAGATTAAAAAATTATATCATCAACATAGATCTAGACAATGAGTAAATCATCCCCTACTCTTCTCAGAAAAAGGGTGGTGTATACGCTCCCCTCAACAAACTCTCTTTCTAACAGGAATGTGCTAGGCCTCTCATAGCAAGCTCCGGGTGCATATTTCAATCCATATAAGGCCTTTCTTAATTTGTAAACATGATTTGGATATGGGAACTCTCAAAACCTGGGGGTTGTTCTACAAAAACATCCTCTTTTATTACGCATTTAAAAAGGCACTCTTGACATCCATTTGAAACAACTTAAATCCCATATAACAGGTAAAGGCTAGTAGCACCCTAATGGCTTTCAATCTAGCTACAGGGGCAAAGGTCTCCTCAAAATCAATCCCTTCAATCTGATTATACCCCTTGGCCACCAATCTTGCCTTATTCCTAACCACCACACCAGAATAATTCATCTTATTCTTAAAGACCCACTTAGTTCCCACTATAATTTGATTTCTAGGTCTTTCTACTAGCTCCCAAACATCATTCCTTATAAATTGATTCAATTCCTCTTGCATAGCTAAGATCCAAAACTCATCAGAAAGGGCTTGATTGATGTTGGTGGGTTCAGTCATTGAGATAAAGGCAGAATGGTTTACTTCCTTCCTAAGTCCATGACTAGTTCTAACACCTTCAGATGGGTCTCTTAAGATCAGTTCTTTAGGATGACTCGAAGAATATCTCCAATCTCTATGCAAAGTGGTTTGAGGTTCTACCCTTTCCTCCAGATTTACATTTTCAACCCTATGGGTAATCTCCCCTACCTCTTCTTCTTCCTCAATTATATTCACCTTAGGATCAGATTTATCAAACACCACATGAGTTATCTCTTCCACCACCAAAGTCCTCTTATTAAACACCCTAAAGGATTTCCCCATACTAGAATAGCCTAAGAACACTCCTTCATCAGATTTGGGGTCAAACTTTCCTAAGGATGATTTCTTGTTGTTCAGAGTTAAAATATTTCAGCCAAAGACTTGGAGGTGGGACAGGTTTGGAGTTCTACTTTTAATGATCTCAAAAGGTATCTTGTTCAGATTGGATCTAACATTCACCCTATTCAGCACATAACAGGCAGTTTTCACCACTTCAACCCAAAAGTATTTTGAAAGTGAATACTCAGCAAGCATGGCTCTAACAGCTTCCACTAAGGTCCTGTTCTTCCTTTCAGCTACCCCGTTCTGCTGAGGGGTCCTAGGAGCTGAAAAATTATGACTAATCCCTTGCTCCTCATAGAAACTTCCAAACTTTATATTTCAAACTGTCCACCATGATCACTATGAATAGTCAAGATCTCACAAACTAACTTCCTCTGAATCTAAGTGGAGAAGAACTTAAATTCATCAAATGACTAAGATTTATGTGACAAAAATTTAATCCAAGTGAACCTCGAGTAATCATCAACAATCACAAAACTATAGACTTTCCCCCCTAAGCTGGCAGTGCTAATGGGTCCAAAGAGATCCATGTGAAGGACTACTAGAGGTGCTAATATCCTTAACAGAGTGAAAGGAGGACTGGACTTGCTTCCCTAATTGATAGGCATCACACTGGTGGTCCTTAGTGAACTTAAGGTCGGGGACACCTCTAACTAAGTCCTTTTGGGTGACTCTCCTAAGGGTTTTCATACTGGCATGACATAATCTCTTGTGCCACAACCAAGACTCATCAACAGTAATTTTTAAGCAAATTAAAACATCAGCTTTAAAGCAACTTACATCCAGCATGTAGACATTGTTAATCCTTTGTCCCTGCAAAATAATTTTGTCATTTAAGCTTAAAATGCAGTAAGTCTTATGTCTTGAACATTCGCTGTCCAGGTACTATATGCTCTCACGAGATCTTGTGTGAGAGCATACCTACAAAATCTTCAAATGTCAGATTTAGGAACCCAAATAGGTTTAGGTTCCTTCTTATGAAAAAAAGAATGCAATGCATGTGTGCTGTGCTGTGAAACAGGTAATTTTGGTCTCCACACCCAATATGTACTATGGTGAACAGTGCTAGTGTGAGAGATGTGTCCTAACATGCCACAAGAAAAACATCTAACACCAGAAAAATGGTTAACTAATCTATGTGGGTGATAGTGCCTCTTCCTAGATTTGAATGAAACATGCTTTGATGATTTTAAAATAGATTCTTCAATAGGTGGAGGTGCATAAAACTATGCAAAAGTAGGAGGTGTTTGATTTTTCTCAAAAGTACTGATTTTTACTCTTAAAACTTTATTCTCCTTATTAAGACTTGCAATTTCAAATTTCAATCCTCAATTACTACTCTCCACTTCACATGCCATGTTGTCTAATTCTTTAACAGCTTTTTCTAAATCAACATGCAAGGTTTTCAGTAAATCATGCTCAGTAATCAGATCAGAATACTTTTTGTTTAGTTCATCAAATTCATCAAGTAAACACATGTGATTGCAATCAACAGTAGAATGATCTTTAATTAAAATTTTATGCTCTTTTTATAAAGTTAGAAGTTCTAGTTTCAGGCTAGCATGAGTTTTCTTAAGCTTCCTATACGATGCATGAATTCTTTCAGACACTTTAAATAATTACCCGTAAGTAAGCTCACATACCTCTTCATGGTCAGACTGACCATAATGATTATCTGCCATCAAACACAAGTTAGTTTCCTCCTCTTTAGCTTCAGTCTCATAGGAGTCAGATGAGGAATCTGCCCAGAATGCCTTTTGAATCCTCTTCTTATCCTTCCGAAATTTGGGTTTCTCCTCACCCTTTTCCCTGCTTGGGTGAGCTTTAAGTGTAGGACAATCAGCCTTAATGTGTCCATGCTTCCTGCATTCAAAACAAATAGTATCAGATGAGCCTTTCAAATTTTTACTGGACTTACCCTTGTTCCACTTCTGAAAGTTCTTATGTTTCTTCCTTAAAAAGCTTTTGAATTGCCTAGTGATTAAGGCAACATCATCGCTATCAGACCCAGAAGAATCAGTGTCAGTATTGTTGGCCTTCAGTACCACAGTTTTCTTCTTCTTCTTCTCACCTGCATCAAGCTATCTTTGGTTCACCCCTTGCTCGTAAGCAATGAGTGACCCAAGTAAGTTGTCAATAGAATAATTGTTCAAATCTTTTGATTCAGTAATTACAGTTATCTTAGCATCAAACGAAGAAGGTAAACATCTCAAAATCTTGTTCACTTTTTAAAAGTTTGTAAGTTCTCTTCCTAGAGCATGCAGAGAAGTGACAATTTGAGTGAACCTCATATACATATCAGAAATAGATTCATTAAGTTTCATGCAAAAAAGTTTGTAGTCATGCAGCAATATGTTTAACCTAGACTGTTTGACTTTAGTTGTACCTTCATAAGTAATGCACAATCTATCCCAAATTTTTTTTCCAGTTGTACAAGTAGAAACACGCATGTAATCCTCAGATTTTAAGGCACAGAAAAAATAGTTCAAACATTTGGCATTTAGTTGGGCTAAGTCACGATCATCAAAAGTCTAATTAGTAAAAGGCAATTCAGTTTTAATATTATTAATCATTCTAAAAGGTGGTTCATAGCCATCCTTAACAAGCATCCATATGCTATAATCTATAGATTAAAGAAGAGTGGACATGCGAGTTTTCCAAAAATCAAAAGGTATGTTATCAAATAATGACGGTCTTGTAATTGAATAACCTTCAGCAGTATTACGATTACCAAAGTTAACCATGGATCAAATTCAAAAGTTTTTCAAAACTAAATTTTATGAATCCCGCTCTGATACCACTTGAAAGTTTGATAGGGATGTTAAGCCCTGATTAACTAGTCCTGAGGCTAACCAAGAGGGGGGGTAAATTAGCTATTTAAAAATTCGTAAGCAACAGGAAAAATCTTTTCAATAATTTGCAGCGGAAACAAGTAAACACAGAAATGAAAAGATCAACCACAAATTTCATCCAAGCAGATAATAACAGAAAAGTAAAGTGTAGAAAATAATCAGAAAGAATACACTAGATTTTATAGTGGTTTGGTAAACTTGACCTTCATCCACTCCCCGGAGCCTCTCCTCCGAGTATTGCACTAACATAAAAGTGACTCTCCTTTTGCTCCCACAGCAAGGCAGAGAAGCCTGTATAAAACTCATTTCCACCAACCTGGTGAGGCAGAGAACCAGAACTCCTTTTGCTTCCTCCTGAAGTAGGCAGAAAACCTAGGCTCCTTTCGCTTCCTCCTGAAGCAGGCAGAGAACTTGAACTCCTTTTGCTTCCTTTTGAAGTAGGCAAAGAACCCGGATCTTCTTGCATATGATCCTCCCATAGAAAACACTGATAAAATGAGGGATGATGAACCGAGAAGATGACTCTGATCCTTGCTTGGAGCAACCTTTGTGAATCCCTCACAAACTCCCCCTTACAAGATCCTCTCTCTCTCTCCCAAACTCTCTCTCTAGGGTTTCTTTGTAAAGGAAAGTGACAAAATATTTTTCTTATTGGAAGAAAAAGATCTTTTATAGGAGGGCTCAAAATTTGCCCTAAATCTCAACTTGTCGGCCAATATCGTCCAGGATGATATGTCGATCATCCTGTACGATCAGTTTAAAATCTCTTGTTATAGCCTGGATGATCTTGCTCTTTTGGATGATTAGTAGAAAAAGTTATTCAGATCATCCCGTATGATTCTGCGATCGTCCGAGACGATTAGCATAAATTCAAGAATTTCATCCAGAAGACCGCTCTGATCATGCAGAGGAACTTGTGCTGGATGACCTAAAAATGACTTGATCGTCCAGGATGATATTGCTATCGTCCTGTATGATTAGTTCAAAAAGTGCCAAAATCATCCTGATCACCACTCTAGACGTACAAGTGAAACATGCTGGACGGTCATGATCGTCCCGAACAATCTTTTGATCGTCCCAGATGATATGATTGTATCAATTAAATATTAATTGCTTTCCTTAATCACTAGACTAATTTAGGCATGCCTGTACTGGATCGTCCGGGACTATACACGTATCATCCGGGATGATCAGATCAAATCTCTAAAAATAAAACTTGCATAACTTGATCTGGTGGCTGAGAATTTTTCATTTGAGCCTATCATCCCGTACGATGGATGGATCATCCAGGATAATCGGCTTAATCAGATAGAATTAACTTAGTCACCCTAATTAGGGTTTCTATTTTCACTTGATCGTCCAGGATGATGTGAATATCGTCCAGGACGATCTGAACAAAAATTGAACAGAAATTCTAATTCACTCAAGATCTCCCCCTGAGTGTGTGTGTGCAAGGTTACTTAGCTAGGGGATCAGTTACATTACATTTGACTCAAGAAAAGGAAAACATTACATTTAGACACACTTGGACCCGATCTTGACTTGGCTTGAGTTGCTTTTGATCTTTTATACCTGAAATGGGTTAGCCAAGCAAAATAGAATATAAACATGTTTGTCATCATCAAAACTGTACTTTTTGAAACCAGATTTACAGCAGAATCTCCAACATCAAAATTCACTTTGATGAATTATCGTATATTCCAAGGATTTAACAAATCTTTTTCATGAAGAACTTCACTACTATCCATCTTATCATCACAATCAGCCCCAACCAATCCTTCAATATGAGCATTTTCACAAACAGGAGAATCCACATCCTTATTGACTTGGACTGAAGGTCCTCCCTCCTCCAACAGAACTGGTTTAGAAAGGTTGTTTGCAAATCTATTAACAAATAGCTTCATTCCAGACAGAGGGGAGGAATCATGACCATGAGATTCGAAGCCTCCTTCATGTAGATACGAATTTGATTCATCAAACTCCATAATTCCCTTGCCTTTGCCAATAACAGCAGGTGTTGATTTTGAAGGCACGAAAGATGGTTCTTTAATATCCAAAGAACCATTCCTGTAAGATGGATAGGATCAAAAAGAAGATCCCTTACCAAGCCTGGCACTCCCGAAGCTATACAAAGATGGCCGTACGACCAATCGGCGTAGCCGAAAATTTTGCCAAGATGGCGACAGAAACAAAATTTGAAAAATTCTCTCTCAAAATCCTGGAGCTTCTCTCTCTAGTTCTCTCTAGAATTTAGTAGGTAGAGTCAAAGCGATGCAAAATTATTGATTAAATGGAATTAAAAAGATTTAAATGCATGGACTTGATGTTTGGAGGAAGAGATCCATGAGTGACGAGGTTTTACTAAACATGGTGGTTTGATTAAGTCAAAACCCCCATGATGTGACTCATGGTAGGTTTAGAAGTGTTTGAAGTATGTATTGGAGGGTTTTGGAGATTTGAAAAGCTTAATTGAATTGGGTTTGGAAATAGACCTTAAATTTATCTAGATAGGTTAGGTTTGATTGGATCTGGGCCAAGTTAACCAAGTCGACTGATGACTGGGTCCGGGTGACCAGTTAAGTCCAAGTCAACAAGGGTGTGTTCAAGGGAGTTTGAATGAGGTTTGAAAGGATTTGAAATTGATCTGGAGCTTAATTAGATGTAAAAGGGCTTAAGGTTTGATTTTGTCAACTTGGGTTGACTTGGTCAACCTGGGTTGACTTGGTCAACTAGGTTGGCCTAGGGTCAGGGTTTGGGTTTAAAAGGTTAGGATTGAAATTTGAAGTTTGGTAGGGCTGCTTTCTATGGTTAGAAAGGTCTTAATAGTCAATTTGACCATTTTGGGCTCTTAAAGGGCCTTTAGGCCAAGCTAGGTTGACCTGGTCAGCTAGGGGCTGGGTTTGGGCTCAAAAGATCTAGAAAGCTCTAAAGTCAAATTCCACTAGATGCCAAGTCTAGTGGCATAAGCCATAAATATTTGAAGGTTTTACAGCCTTTAAATTTCAATCCAATTTTTGGGATTAGAGACCTCATAAAGAGTGCAAATTTACAGGATTGCCTCTAAAGACATGTGCCATTTGATATGCAATTGATAGACTCTAAATCAGAGGTGATTTGATTGGGGTTTGAAAAATCCCTAGAAAAGGCTTTTAGGATAGGGCCTTTGAAACCTGGGTTTCAGTTTGGATTTCTGGGTTTGAGCTAGATTTTGGATTTGAATGATTGAGATTGAATTATCTAAATCACTTATAATTATTTGGGTGATCATAAGTGATTGGATAGGGTTAGAGTTAGATCAAAGTTAAGATTAAGGTTTGGACTATAGTTAGGATCAGGATAAGTTTAAAGTATGGATAATTTTGAAGTCTAGGTTGATTTGAGATTTGAATGGAATTGAAATCTGGATAGGCTTGAAGTTTAGGTTTTATTTAAAGCTTGAATTGATTTGAGATCTGGATTAATTTAGATTTTGATTGATCTAAGATTTGGATTTATCCTAGAGTATAGGTAGATCTACGGGCCTAGAGTCTGGAAGAATTCTACGGTCTAAAATCTAGGAGAATTATAGAGTCTAAGAAATCCTAAGGTCTAGGAAGATTTAGGGTCTGGAGTTTAGAAGAGTTCTGGAACCTAGATGGATCCTAAGATCTAGATTAGTTTGGAATTTAGATTGGTTTGGGATATAGATTGATCTGGGAATAAAATTAATATTACTATATGGATTAACCTGGAGTCTGGAGTGATCTAAGATTTGAGCTAATCATAGGGTCTGAATAGATCTAAGGTCTAGGAAAATCCTAGGGTCTGGATAGATCAAGGGTCAGGGTAGATCCTTGGGTTTGGATTGATCTAGGATCTAGGTAGATTCTAGGGTCTGGATTGATCTAGAAGAATCCTAGGGTCTAGATAATTCCTAGGGACTGAAGCCTAGGAAGATCCTAGAGTCTAGGTTAGTTTGGAGGCTAAATTAATCTAGGATTTGAATTGATCTGGAATATATGTTGATCTAAGATTAGAATTGATCATAGAGTCTGGGTTGATCTAGAATCTAGATTGGGTCCTAATGACCTCATAAAAAATTGAGGTCAACACCCTCCTATTACATAAATTCATGGGATAGGATAAGGTTTTTTTTACTATGATAAAATAAGGTTTTTTTTACTCTAACCATCAAGGATCTGATCTTATACTGAGATCCTTCAAAGATTTGGGGATTGGAAATAATACCACTTCAAGTCCTATTATTTCTTTTATGTATTCTTTAGTTAAGAGAGTTCGTATTTTAATTTTTTCAAAATTTGATAATGTCAAACTAGCATCTTTTTTTCAATTTATGCTTATTAGTAAATTTGCTACTAGGCTGCCACATCTTGATGTTATTCATAATTTTTCATTACTCCGAAGCTCTCAGGAAAGTTCTAGATTAGATTGCTTAAACCTCGTCATGTTGTGATCCAACTTTATAATGATCTAGACTTAGCAGAGTGTTTGCTCATAGATCTTACTATATTCTTAATTGCCAAATATGTTTACTAAAATGGACACTGTATTTTGACATAAAGGAAGAATCACCCATTGTCTTGGTTTGGATTTCCTCGTCTTTGATTGCATCTTTTTAATTCACATGTTCTTCATGCTTTAGCTTTATTTTTTAGTAGACCTTTGCAAACTGATTAGGCCATTGTGTCTTGATCTAGGCCTTCTATGGCTAGAGTTTTAGTTGAACTTGATATTTCTAGAAAATACTTCAACAAAGTTAGGCTAGGTCCTAAAAATTTAGGTTATATGAAAAAGGTTGAATTTGAAATTTTTTTATTTTTTTGTACTTATTATAAAATTCATGGGCATTCGAACTTTAAATGTTTTATTCTTCATCCACACCTTAAGAATGAAAAAATGCCTATCTTGAATAAATGAAAGAGATTCTAATAAAGGTAGCTCTATGCATTTAGATAATGAGAATGATGATAATTTTGTTGTGCCTAATTCTGTTGAAGATTATGTTATGTAGGTGGAGTTGATTCACCAGGAATAAAAATAAAGCAATGTGATTGAGCCATCTTTTCCAAATCTACAAAATCTAGATTATTTATTGAAAATAGGTGGTGAGTCTGCCATGACTAATTTGATTAATCCTATTAATATTTCTCATTTGAGGGTTAATCAAGCTACTAACCCTATATCTATTCATATTATTATTTCTTCATCTAGCTCTTTACTAAGAGAAAAAGAGGATGCGTTGGTGTTCATCAAAGTGATTTTGTTGATCTATCTAAAATGTAATGTGCTTTAAATAAAGAAGATCAGACCTTTATTAATGGGGCTACTCATTTAGATATTCCTTCACCTATGAGGACTGATGCTCTGGAGGAAGGTAATATTTTGCCAGTTATCAACATTGGTTCTTCTTTGGGGGGATCTATAAAATCAAACTTGTAGATCATTGATTCTTTGAGAACTTCATCATCATAAATAATGGATAAATCTCATGATGTTGAATTTATCCTTGTCAAATCCAAAAAGTCTTTAAACAAAGACATAAATCTACTTAGTACACCTAGGTTCACTAGGTCTTTAACTCATCAATGTCTTCATAATGTTTAAAGTTGTTATTTGGAACATTAAAGGGGTGGAGAATTCTGCTTCTAAGACTTGTGTTAGAAACATGTGTAGGATTCATACCATTTATTTTCTGGTTTTAGTTGAACCATTTATCTCCTCTTTTAAGATTGATTCTACCTCTAGACATTCGGGTTTAATAACAATTTTGCAAACTATTTTAACAAAATTTAGCTTTTTTTAGAGTAATCCGTTCCTAGTTAATATTGTGGGTGACTTGCAGAAAGTAATTCATGCTTTTATTTCCATTGCTAATTTTAAATGTTATGCCTCTTTTATTTACATTGCTTTCTATAAAATTGAAAGAATTATTTAATGGAATCAATTATTTGATTTCTTTGCTAATATTCTTGGTCTGAGGATGATTGGTGGAGATTTTAACATTATCTCTTCTTCATTTAAAAGTTTGGTGGTAATACTACTAACTATGGTGCCATGAATGAGTTTAATGAAGTGATGTTAGCTTGTAAACTAGTTGACATTGGTTATTCTGGCAATAAATACATGTGGCATAGAGTTAATATGGGGCAACGTCTTGATAGAATTCTTTTTAAAAATCATTGGTTATTCGAGGTTCCTTCCACTCGTGTGGGTCATCTCAGCCGTACCCTTTCTGATCATTCTCCAGTTTTACTTACTATTACTAATGCTAATAATATTATTCTTGCTATTTTTAGATTTTACGATATGTTGCTTAAGGACAGTTCCTTCTTTAGCACTATGGAAAATAATTGGAATGCACCTTTAGATCCTGATAACAATATTTTTGGCATGAAACACTTATGGTTTAAATTGAAAAGGCTGAAGTATAAAATCTCTTTGTTGAATAAAATTGCTTTTAAAAACTTATTTTATAATATTATTGATTTTGAAAATCGTGTTGATTTATTACTTATTACCTATCAACAAAATCCTTCATTGGAGAACTTTAAAAAGTTGTCTAAAGCTAAAGAGCACTTTATTTATTACAGGAATAAGAGGAAATTTATGGGAAACAAAAGGCTACCACTAAATTTCTCCTAGAAGGTGATAAAAACACTAAGTACTTTATACTATGGTTAAGAAGAAAAGAGCTATTAATGATATCCATATAATTACTTTGGACAATGTATATCTTATGACACTAATGACCATATTTAGAATCTGGTGTTGATTATTTCAAAAACAATTTTAATAAGTATTTTACTCCAGATCAAATTATCAATCATATTTTTATCTCTTTTCTTCTTTCTGAGGAGGAAACTAATACGCTTTTTAAGACTCCTACTATGGAAGATATTTCTAATTATGTTAAGAGTTTGAATTATGATTTTTTTACTAGCCCAGATGGTTTTACCATTCACTTTTTCTAAAAATCTTAGTTGATCATTATAGATGAAATTTTTAATGTTGTTAGGGATTTTTTGGTAGGTAATCCAATGCCTAAATTTTCACTTCCACCTATATCGTTCTTATCTATAAGAAGGATAATATCAATAAATGAGAGGACTGTAAGCCTACTAGTCTTTGTACCATCTTTAACAACTTGATTGCTAAAATTTTAATGGATAGTTTGGTTGTGGTTCTACCTAAGATTATTTCTCCCTCTCAAACTAGTTTTGTGAAAGGGAGGGAAATCTCGGATAATATTCATTTGGCTCAAGGGTTAACTCGTGATCTGAATGTGAATGTATAGATAGTATTGCTATTTTTGAATTAGATATTTCCAAAGCCTATGATAACATCAATTATAGTTTTTTATATAACATTTTGGCTCTATTTGGCTTTAAAATTATCTTTATTCAAATTAGTAAAGATTATATTGAGCATTTTGGTTTTTTTGTTATCATTAATGACAAGAGTCATGGTTTTTTCACTTCCTCTCATGCCCTCAGGCAAGGTGAACCTTTATATCCTACTCTCTTTATTATTGTTATGGAGTATCTTTCTAGAGGTCTGGAGGATCTTTTTAATAAAAACCCCAATTACATTATAATTCTCAGGGGTCTTTCCTATATCCCATTTGCATTTTGCTGATGACTTAATTATGCTTGCTAATGGGGGTTAATAAATTTGAAAATTTTTTTGGTTTATATATCTATAACAATAAAAGCTTTTTTATTATTTCTAAGTTTATTTCTCACCCAAAAAAAATTGTATTCAAGCTATCTCTAATTTTTGTTGCAAAACCCTGCCCATTGAGTACTTCGGAACTCCTCTATTAAATGGTAGAAGAAGATATCATTTATTTGATGGAATTTTCTCTAACATTCAAAAGAAACTCACTACCTTGGATTTTAACTTACTTTATTTACGTCAGGATTGACTCTCATCAAAAGTGTTCTCAGTTCCATTCCTATGTATATTTTCTAAACCATTAATCCTACTATTCAAATTGCTAAAAGAATTGAAAGGCTTTGAATTAAATTCTTTTCGAGTTCTAAGGAACCTAAGGCTTTATTTGGGATGACTTTTTTTTAGTTATTTTTTAAAGCAGATTTCTATTACAAAAGTTTTTTGAGATTAAATTTTTTGTACTACAAATTTGTTTAAAAAAGTAGTAAGAAAGCCATCCAGAGTTAAATCTAAATCTAAGATTTATTAGTCCTCCTAGCATAAGTGTTATGGTGTTATTGATGAGGGTGGCCTTGGTTGCAAGAATAGTTCTGATTTGGCCCATACTTTCTCTATTAAACTGTAGTACTCTTTCCATAAATTTTGGAGTATAGGGTATAGGGTTTAGGATTTAGGGATAGAGTTTAGTGATTAAAGTTTAGGATATAAGTTTTAGGGTCTAGATTTTTAGGTTTAGGGTCTAGGTTTTAGAGTTACCTATTTAGTAGTTTTAGATTAGAGTTTAGGATTTATAGCTTATAATTTTGGTTTTATGATTTAGGATTTATTATTTAAAATATGTGGTTTAAGGTTTAGTGTTTAGAGTTTATTACTTGAGGATTAGGGTTTGAGGTTTATATTTTAAGGTTTATGTTTTTGGGTTTTATGTTTAGGGGTTAGGGTTAAAGGTTAAAGGTTATAGCTTAGCATTTTCATTTTTTTAGTTTAGGGTTTAGGGCTTCAATTTATGGTTCAAAGTTTATGGTTAAAGGTTAGGGTTTTATAGTTTGCAGTTTAAGGTTTGGATTTTTATATATTCAGTGTTTATGCTTTATAGATTAGGGTTTAGGGTTATCAATTCATACTTTTTTTTATTTTGGGTTTAGGTTTTAGGGTTTAGGGATTAGAGTTTATGGTTTATAGTTAAGGGTTTAGGTTTTTTGCTTATAGTTTAGGGTTTGGGATTTATTATATAAGGTTTAGGATACATAGATTAGGGTATAGGATTAAGGTTTTAGGGTTTATTTTTAAGTTTTGGGATTTGAGTTTATAGTTAAAGGTTAGTGTTAAGGGTTTTAGTTTTACAGTTTATGGCTCAGGGCTTAGGCTTTAGTGTTTAGGGTTTAGGGTTTAGGATTTAAGGCTAAAGGTTAGGGTTTAAGGTTTATGGCTTAGGGTTTAGATTTTTATGTTTTGGTTTTTAGTTATGGTAATTATGGTTTACGATTTGTAATTTTAGATTTAGTTTTTTGTGATTAATGTTTAGTGTTTAGGTTTTATGATTTAAGGTTTAGGTTATTTAGATTTAGGGTATAGTATTTGTGTTTAGGGTTTAGGGTTTAGGGTTTAGGTTTTAGTGTTTATGGTTAATGGTTATAGCTTAGGGTCTAGATTTTATAGTTTAGGATTTAGGTTTTTGGCTTTAGTGTTTAGGTTTTTAGTTATTGGTTTAGGGTTTAAGGTTTACAAATTAAGTTTTAGGGTTTAGGGTTTGGATTTACTATTTAGGGTCTAAGGCCCAGGGATTAGAATTTAGGGTAAATTTTATTGGGTTTAGAGTTTATGGCTTAGGGTTTAAGATTTATTGTTAAAGATTCGGGTTTAATATTTTGTGCTTTAGGTTTAGTGTTTAGGGTTCAGGGTTTAAGGGTTGGAATTTAAGGCTAAAGCTTCAGGTTTAAAGTTTAAGATGTAGGATTTAAATTTTTTTATTTTAGGTTATGGTATTAGTTATTGGGGTTAAGGGTTTACAATTTTGGGTTATGATTTTGGTGATATAAGTTTAGGGTTAGAGTTTATCAATTTATGATTTAGATTTTTGGATTTAGGTTATAGGATTTGTGTTTATGGTTTAAGGTTTATGGTTTAAGATTTAGATTTTATGATTTAGGGTTATGGTTTTGGGATTATGGTTTTTGATTTAATTATTTTGGTTTTTGGGTTTATGTTTTATGGTTTGTGTATAGGGTTTAGATTTTTGGGATTAGGGTTTAGGATTTAGAATTTAAGGCTTTAGTGTTTAAGATTTAGGGTTTACGATTTAAAGTTTTTGATTTTTAGAGTATAGGGTTTAGGCTTTTTTTTTAGGGTTAGAGTTTATGGATTTAGGGCTTTAGTGTTTAGGGTTTAGGTTTGAGGGTTAATGGTTTAGGGTTTTGGGATTAAGGTATGGTGTTTATGATTTAGGATTTATGGTTTAAAATATAAAGTATATGGTTTATTTTTTTATATTTTAGGGTTTATAATTTGAGGATTAAGATTTAAGGTTTAGGTTTTATAATTTATGGTTTAGATATTAGGATTTTAGTTTTAGCATTAAAGTTTAAAGGTAATACCTTAGGGCTTAGATTTTTTCAGTTTAGGGTTTATGGTTTTGGCTTTAGTTTTTAGGATTCAAGGTTGAAGGTTAGGGTTTAGGGTTCAGATTTCTATATTTAGGGTTTTAGTTTTACAGATTAGGGTTTTGTGTTTTCAATTTTGGTTTTTTGAATTTTGGGTTTAGGGTTTAAGTTTATGGCTTAGAGTTTTTTATTTAGGTTTTTTTTATAGTTTAGGGTTTTAGATTTACTATTTAGGATTTAGGGTTTAGGGATTAGAGTTTATTGTTATGATTTTAGGGTTTGGGGTTTATAGTTTAGGTTTAGGTTTAGGGATTAGGGTTTTTGATTAAAAGTTAGGCTTAAGGGTTTAAGGTTTACAGTTTAGGGTTTATGGCTTAGGCTTTAGTATTTAGGGTTTGGGATTTAAGGCTAAAGGTTAGGTTTAAAATTTTTTATTTATGATTCAGATTAATTTGTTTTGGATTTTGATTTTGGTGATTAGGGTTTATGATTTATAATTTTGGGTTTTGATTTTGGTGATTCATGTTTAGGGTTTAGGTTTTGTGATTTAGAGTTTAGGGTTTATTATTATGGTTTTGGGTTTATGATTTAGGTTTTTGGATATAGGGTATAGGGTTTATATTTAGGGTTTAGGATTTTTGGTTTAGATTTTCCAATTTATGGTCTAATGTTTGGGATTAAGATTTGAAAGTGTGAATAGGTTGTTAGACCTATTAATTATGTCCCTAGGCTAGCAAAGAGGGGGGGGGGGGGGGGGGTGGGTGGGGGAATTGGTACTTTTAAAATTTCTCTTAGAATTTTGGAAAACTTTTCAATCAAAAACTTAAGCTAATCATATTATATGATTTAGGTTCGTACAGTACGAACAGAGATAATTTTTATGCTTTTCAACCACAAAAAAATAAAAGACAGTGCAGTAAAAAAATGTAGAAAGTAAAAAAACAAGAACAAAAAATACCAGATTTTATAGTGGTTCGGTCAAACATGACCTACATCCACTCCCTAGAGACTCTCTCTCTAGGTATTGCACTAAATCAAAGTGACTCTCCTTTAGCCCCCATATCAAGGTGGAGAAGCCATTACAAACTCTCTTCCACCAAATCCCGATGTGGCAGAGAACCGACGTTCTTTTTCACCCTCCTAGGGGAGACAGAGAACCAACGTCCTTTCATACCCTCCTGGCGTAGGCACAGAACCGATCTTCCTTTTTCACCCTCTAAGTGGCGACAGATAACTGAAAACCTCTCGAACAATTCTCTTGCAATAGCCTCCAAGGTTATTAGGAAGATGCTTGAAGTATAAACAATGAGATCCTCACTATTGGATAACTTTGTGAATCCCCTCACAATTTTCTCTTCAAGGATCTCTCAACACTTTCTCTCAAACACTCTCCCTTTCACTCTCAAGAAAAATTTTCGTAGAAGGATCTATCTTCAAGTCAATTTTAAGACCCTTAAGTAGTTAGGACAAGAAAAACCGTCCAAAAATTGAATATTTCAAGTTTCATACGTGCCGATTTCTCCCGTACGATCGCACATCGTACTGTCCGAATAGTTCAATTCACTGATCGATTCATCCCATACGATCCAGTACGAACCTAATTCAGAGCCGTTCGTGCCTCTAAAACTTCTATACGAACTATATTTCGTACTGTATGAATAGTTACAAAAAATTGAACGATTCATCCCGTACGATCTAGTATGAACCTAATTCAGAGCTGTTCATACCTCAAAACCTTCTGTACGAACTCTATTTCGTACTATACGAATAGTTCAAAAAATTGAATGATTCATCCCGTACGATCTAGTATGAACCTAATTCAGAGCCGTTCATACCTCAAAATCTTCTGTACAAACTATATTTCGTACTGTATGAATAGTTCAAAAAATTGAACCATTCATCCTGTACGATCCAGTACGAACCTAGTTCAGAGCCGTTCGTACCTCAAAACCTTATGTATGAAGTCCATTTCGTACTGTATGAATAATTTAAAAAATTGAACCATTCATCCCGTACAATCCAGTACAAACCTAATTCAAAGCCGTTCGTATCTCAAAAACTTATGTATGAAGTCCATTTCATACTGTATGAATTGGACTTAGAAAAATTTCCAAGCAGGCAAGTTCGTTGTGGAGGATAGAAAAATATAGATCATCCCGTAAGATCAGATTTTGTACTGTACGATCAATTTTAAAAATTAAGTTTTCTACTACCCCTTGTGTGTGTGCACAGTTATCCAACTTACAATCACACTCTCTCAGACTTAAGAAAAAAAAAATAGACTACTCACAAACAAATGAACTTGAAGTCTTCAGCAGTCTGGAGTGTGAAATTCCTGAAAAATATTTTAGTACACACAAAAAGAAACTCCAATATTTGTTAGGAGAAGAATAAAACAAACAATATGCTTTTGAAATCATCAAAAAAAACTTGTATCTGAATTCACTTGAACAAACAGATTTGCATAAATCATAACAATCTCCCCCTTTTTGATGATGGCAAAACATTTATTGTTTGATTTAACAATTAAATTCACATTTCTCCTAAGCTTCCACTAAATGTACGCTCCCCTAGAGAAATGATCTCCTAAGCTCCCCCTAAAGAAATGACCTATCCTAAATAAGAGATAAGAGGAGGTTAGATGATCTAACACGGAATAAGCAAAGGGAAGTGGAGGAAGAACAAACAAGACACGCAAGCACATACACATGCAAGTACATATAAGTACAAGCACATACTACAAGTACATACACAACACATGCAAAGAAAAAACACACAACATATACAAGCACAAATCACATAACATGCAAAAAATAATGCAATGAACAAGAATATGCAATAAGTCAAACAATGCAAAACTCCCTCTTTTGACAACAACAAAAAGGTAAGACACTCAAAGAAGTTGAGGATTTAAAATAATGTTAAAGGAAGATTAACTAAAATATTAAAATTAAATGCAAAAAGTAAAAACTCAAATTGGTTTAGATCACTGACTATAATAAGGAGAAGAAAAGTTGATATATGGCAGTAATGTAGTAGACAGATTAAGTAACCACAACTATTGCACAAATGATGAAATAAAATTATTAAATCTCTAAGTCAAAAGTGATGATCATTGATTAATGAACTTGGAAAAATGTTAAAGGAAAGAACATTTGGCGACATTGCGCATCTTTTCAAATAAAGGGGCATATTTTGTACACTTAGTCAATATTTGGGCTAATTTTATGCCTCTTTTTAATTTTGGCGATATTGCGCATCTTTTATTGTATGGCATAGTTTATTCATCTTTGTAAGCTTTGCTCTTTTTATTTTTCATTAAAAAAATTCATTCCAACAACACTATCCATTTATCACAATTACAATAATGAACACTTTGATGTAGAAATCAATAGCAATATTAAGACATCAAATATACAAGAATTTAGGCTAAGTAATATATGTCTAAAATAATATAATGTAAGATATTCTAATCTACACTAAATTATAATTAAATCTAAATATTTTGAGAAATTAAATTATGCATTGAAATTTTTATTGTAATATAAACTCATATAACATTTTAGAAACTTAATCAATTACAGTCGAGTGTTTAAAATTAGTTAATTTCCAGTCACAGTCACAATCACAAAAGAATATGCACTAAAATTAAACTTCTACATTTCATGTTGATTCAACCATATAAAATAATAAGCTATTACATTCAATCACAATCTCATAAGAATAAGCTTGCCAACATCCATACAATGATCAAAGAAAAATAACAAGAACCATAATCACAACAATCAATGACTCATAGAACAACAAAGCAATAACCAAGCCAAACAACAGGAAAAAACATCTCTAATAGTCCGAGGGACCCTGATCTGGAGGAGGTGGAGGAGCGGCCAACATAGCAAAGTAGCTATTGAAGGTTACAATGTTGGTGTTTACCGACTCGAACTGATCTCGAATCCACACCCTATCCTTATTATATTGATCATCCTGTCACTTCAAGTGCGCCTCCATATTATCGAACCTTTGATCAAGCTTATCAAAATGCTGGACCATATCCTAATAGAAGTCTTGGTTGGGTCTAGGTGCAGGTGCAGAAGCGAGTGTAGGTTCGTCCTCAAAACTATCTACATTTCCATTTTTCCCAAAAAGTGCCCGAAAAGAAGCATCGGTAAAGTAGAGTGGTAGTTCAGAAGGTCCGTCAGGGTGGACCAAATTCTACTTCTTTTCAAGAATGTAGCAAATCATATGACCAAGGGTAATGTTCTTCTTTCTCTTTACACTAGGATGGCCAATATCAGTGAGGGAATATAGATAGTCCAAAATTAATTAGGATTCATCAATGGGTTGGCCAGTCATAATCAAGTAAGTGACAATAGAAAGAAGAGGGGTCATGTTTACTCTATCTCTGGCCTTAGGAATGATTGATGTCCTAAGAACATGTTAGATTATTCAAGCAATTTGGTTCAAGGAGTCAACTTGAGGATAGTGAGTAGGTTGGCTTATACCTCTAATGACTTGATTGACTTCAGATCAATCACAGTCCGATCGAGAAGTTAGAGTATGTGCCCGTATTCCCAGAGTTTTTAAATGAAAATATTCTCCAAGATCCTCCTTGGTTATTTCAACTCTTTATTTTTGGATGTAGGAAGAGATTCTAGTATGGTCCTGATTAAAAGTCATGTTGGCCAAAAATACATGGAAAAAATCTTTGTTGTATGCAAAGATCAGAGTGAGAAGGAAAGAAAACTAGGTATAGTAATACAATGGCATTACTGCAAAGTGAAGATTTTCTTGTAGAAAAATACGGGAAGGGGTAATTTTAGATGTGGCATACCTATAGTATGCCTCTTCATTTTGAGCACTTAAGAATGTTGAAATCTAGGATCCCGAGCACTTAATTTTGATGGTGACAACTAATACTTACTGAGTACATATCGACTTCCTTTAGATTACAAATGTTTAATCCTTGTATGTGAGCACTAACATTTCAGGTCAGATGCACACTGCTCAAGATTACTGGAGACTCAAACCGGGTAGAGTAGGATGTTGAAGAGTATGTGATTTTTATTTCTTTATTTTTATTTTCTTGAGTCTGCCACAGAAGCATGCATGTGAAAGGAGCAACCATGCACACACCCAGGGGGAGAACTATTTTTTAAATGAGTTTAATTTTTTTTAAAGGAAATCGTACTGTACGATTTTGTATCGTACTGTACGATTAATTAAAAATACTCAGGCTAACGGCTAATTTTTGAATGATTAAGTTTACAAACTAATCGTACTGTACGATATAGATCGTATTGTACGATAAGATATAATTGAGAAACCCTAGCCGCCAGAATAAGTTTGGTAAGTTTTTGAATTTGATTTTCTGTAATGATCGCACTGTACGATTCGTATCGTACTGTACGATTAATTAAAACTTACCAAAATTATCTCCCTAATCAGGAAATAAACGTTGGTTTCTATTTTATATGTCGATCATTCTGTACGATCATATATCGTACTGTACGACTGACAGAGATAATTTCATTCATCCTAGAGATCGTACCAGATGAAACCAAGGTTTTTTGTTCTGTTCGTCCTGGACGATATTCATATCGTATAGGACGATATCAAGAAATGAACTGATCGTACTGTACGACTGGTGGAGTGCTGGACGATTGTTAGAGACGATTTCCTTCGTCCCAGCGATCGTACCAGACGATCCCAAGAATTTTTATTCTATTTATCCTGGATGATTTTCGTATCAGACCGGACGATATCCTGAAAAACACTATTTATACTGTACGATCCAAGGAGTGCTGGATGACTGACAGAGATGAATTCTTTCATCCCGAGGATCATCCCACAGTTCGTCCTGTACGAACAGTACGAATCAACAGTATCGTCCTGTACGATATACGTATCGTACAGTACGATATGAATAAAATTCGATACCTGTTCGTCTGTACTCATACTGGACGGAGCTCTAATTGAACTGATCGTACTGTACTATCATAGATCGTACTGTACGAACAGAAACGCAAAAGTTAAAACTTTTAGGGTTTTCTGAAGCCTGATATAAAAACAACTTAAAATTTTCTTTAGTTAGTTGTTGATCTATCCTTTTACTGTGAGAGGCTTGGAGGAAAAAGAAGGGGATTCCGTAGAGAGAAGTTTTTGGAGAGATCCAGGGCTTGAGAGAGGAAGGTGAAGGTGAGCTTGAGCGTGAGGGAGAAGTAGTGTGAGGGGATCACACGGTGGCTCCAAGCTAGCTGCATGCTTTGCTCCTCTTATGGCCTTGGGAAGCTTCAAGAAAGTTCTCGAGAGAAGCGTCACTTCAAGATCAACATCGCCAAGGTACTCTGCCATCTCCAGGAGGGAGAAAAAGGAGAAGGTCCGCTGCCGTCACCAGGAGGGTGACATAGCGTTTGGTATTCCACCGCACCGAGGGAGGTGAAAGTGAGTATTGTAAAGGCTTCTCCGCCTTGCTGTGGGGGCAAAAGGAGAGTCAACTTTTACTAGTGCAAATCCCAGAGTAGAGGACTCCGGGGAGTGGACGTAGGTCAAGTGACCGAACCACTATAAAAATCTCTGGTGTATTTTTTCCTGTTTACCGTACTTTACTTTTCATGCTTTTAATTCGTACGTTGAATTGCTTAGTGAAAAATCATTATTTAAACCTTGTGGTGTAAAATCTAAAATTGAATTATCAATATCATCATTGTGAACGTTGTATTTGCTTCCGCACATTATTCGTTAAGTTATATTTTGAAAATACAAAAAAAATTAGAACTCTAGTGTAGGGTTAACATTTTAAAATACCAATTCACCCCCCTCTTGGCGCATCTCGTACTTTCAAGTGGTATCAGAGCAGGGTTTCAAAATAGTGTTTTAGAAAACCTAGAAACATAAGATCCATGGCTCAATTTGGTAACCGTAACACTGCCGAGGGTTATTCTATAACTCGTCCACCTTTATTTGACAACATACCGTTTGATTTCTGGAAAATATGCATGTCTACATTTTTACAGTCTTTAGACTATCGCATGTGGATGTTAGTCCAAGAAGGTTATTATGCACTATTTCATATGTTGAATGGAATTAAAACTGAACTGTCATTTAATGAATGGAGCATTGAGGATAGAGAACTTACACAACTAAATGCTAAATGTCTAAATTGTTTCTTTTGTGCGTTGAAATCAGAAGACTATATGCGAGTCTCAACTTGTACTACTGGTAGACAAATTTGGGATAAACTGTGTATCACGTACGAAGGAACTAGTGAGGTCAAACAATCTAGGTTGAACATACTGCTACATGATTACGAACTATTCCGCATGAAACCTAGTGAAACTATATCTGACATGTACACTCGATTCACCTAGATTGTAACATCTCTGCATGCTTTAGGAAGAGAGTTGTCTAACTCGGAAAAAGTAAACAAAGTACTGCGATGTTTGCCTAGCTCATATGATGCTAAAATCACTGCAATAACTGAGTCAAAAGACCTAAATGTTTATTCTATTGATAATTTGCTTGGGTCACTCATTGCCTACGAGCAAGGGGTGAGTCAACGACAAAGTGATGCAGGTGAAAAGAAGAAGGAGCGTGCAGTGGCTTTAAAAGCAAACAATTCTGAAAGTGACAGCTCGGCAGCGGAGGAAGATGACGACATCGCCTTGATGACTCATCAGTTCAAAAATTTTCTGAAAAGAAAGCAGCGCCATCCTCAAAGCAATTGGAACAAAGGTAAGAACTCAAAGCATACTAAGGTTGCATCTGAAACAATTTTCTTTGAGTGTAGGAAACCCGGTCATCTCCGAGCTGATTGCCCCAACATCAAAACTCATCAAACCAAGGAGAAGGGTGAGGAAAGATCAAAGTTCAAGAAGGGAAAATTTAAGACTCAGAAAGCATTTTGGGCCGACTCTGCCTCAGAATCATCGGAAGAAGAAGCAGAGGAGGAGGTAACAAATCTGTGTCTTATGACTAATGATAATCTTGATCAATCAGATCAAGATGAGGGATGCTCTCACAAAAGACCTAGTGAGAGTATGTGGTACCTGGACAGTGGCTGCTCGAGACACATGACTAGAGGCATGAAGCAGTTCGTGACACTGGAGGCCAGGTCAAGAGGCAAGGTAACTTTGGGAGACAACACCACCGGGAAAGTGGTGGGCTCAGGTATCATTGGAAACACTAAAAATTTAATTATTGAGAATGTACTTTTAGTGGATGGTTTAAAGCACAATCTTTTAAGTATAAGTCAACTATGTGACAAGGGATTTGACATAAAATTCCTGTCTAATAAATGCATGATTAGCTTAAATGATTCACTTGTGTTAGAAGGGAAACGTATAAACAATGTTTACATGTTAGACTTGAACTGCATTAAAACCTCAAACTCTTTGTGTCTGAAAACAATAGCAGATGACTCTTGGCTATGGCATAGGAGACTATGCCATGCTAGTATGAAAACACTTAGGAACATCACTCAGAAAGACTTAGTTAGAGGCATACCAAAGTTAGACTTTACTAAGGACCATCTTTGTGATGCTTGCCAGTTAGGAAAACAAGTTAAATCTTCATTTCATGCAATCAAGGATATCAGCACCACTAGGCCACTAGAAACTCTCCACATGGACATGTTCGGACCTGTTAGTACAGCCAGCCTAGGAGGGAAGTTGTATGGATTTGTAATAGTAGATGACTACTCTAGGTTCACTTGGGTGAAATTCCTAGCTAATAAGAGTGAGTCATTTGAAGAATTTAGAATTTTCTCCACTTAGATTCAAAGGAAATTAGGATGTGTAATTTCAACAATTCATAGTGATCACGGTGGGGAATTTGAGAATGATAAATTTGAATCTTTTTGTAAAGAGGTTGGAATAGAACATAATTTCTCTGCTCGTAGAACTCCTCAGCAAAATGGAATAGCAGAAAGAAAGAATAGAACTTTAGTTGAAGCTGCTAGGGCTATGTTAGCTGAATACACTCTCCTTAGATACTTTTGGGCAGAAGCAGTAAATACTGCATGTTATGTGTTAAATAGGGTAAATGTTAGATCCAAACTTAATAAGACACCCTATGAGTTGCTTAAGGGTAGGACACCCAATCTTTCCCACTTACACGTTTTTGGTTGCAAATGCTTCATCCTAATCAATGGCAAGTCACCCTTAGGAAAGTTCGATCCTAAATCTGATGAAGGGGTTTTCCTAGGCTACTTGTCTGTAGGTAAAGCCTATAGAATATTCAATAAGAGAACCCTAGTAGTAGAAGAGTCCACTCATGTGATATTTGATGAATCCAATAAGACATCTGAACCTAATCATGAAGAAGAAGAAGTTGAGGTTATACGGGGAGTAGAAACCATTACCATAGAGACTAGAGCGGAACCTCAGGAACATCTGCCTAGAGATTGGAAATTTTCTTCTAGTCATCCTTGAGAGCTGATCTTAGGAGACTCGTCAGAAGGGGTAAAAACTAGGCATGGACTTAGGAAGGAGGTTAGTCATTCTGCATTCATATCTATGATTGAACCCACGAGTATAGATCAAGCCTTAGGAGATGAATTTTGGATCCTAGCAATGCAAGAAGAGTTGAACCAATTCGTTAGGAATGATGTATGGGAGTTAGTCAAAAGGCCTAAAGAATAAAGTGTGGTTGGAACTAAGTGGGTCTTTAAAAATAAGATGAATGACTCTGGAATAGTAGTAAGAAACAAGGCTAGGTTAGTAGAGAAGGGGTATAACCAAATTGAAGGAATAGATTTTGAAGAAACCTTTGCTCCGGTAGCTAGACTAGAAGCTATTAGGGTACTGTTAGCTTTTGCCTGTTTTAGGGATTTTAAGCTATATCAAATGGATGTCAAGAGTGCCTTCCTGAATGGAGTAATCAAGGAAGATGTGTATGTGGAGAAACCTCCGGGGTTTGAAAATTCACAATTTCCAAACCATGTGTTCAAATTGAAAAAGGCACTGTACGGGTTAAAGCAAGCACCTAGAGCCTGGTATGAAAGACTTAGTACGTTCCTACTAGATAGAGGCTTTGTAAAGGGTAGTGTGGACACCACCTTATTTTTGAAGAAGGTAAGAGTTGAAGTACTCATTGTTCAGATTTATGTAGATGACATATTGTTCGGATCGACGGAGAAAAGCTTATGTAATAAATTTTCAAAAACAAAGAGCGACGAGTTTGAAATGAGCATGATAGGAGAACTTAGTTACTTCCTTGGATTTAGTGTAAAACAAACGGAAGGTGGAACGTTTCTTAGCCAGTCTAAGTACATCAACGATATTTTGAAAAAATATGAAATGGACGATGCTAAGGCTATGAATACACCCATGAGCTCTAATATTCAATTGGATAAAGATCCCAGTGGGAAGTCTGTAGATCAAAAGAGGTATAGGGGAATAATTGGATCGCTTCTCTATCTGACTGCCAGTAGACCAGACATAATGTTTAGTGTGTGTCTCTGTGCCCGTTTTCAAGCTGACCTGAAAGAATCTCACATGACTGCTGTCAAAAGGATTCTTAGATATCTTCTAGGCACCCCGAACTTAGGAATTTGGTATCCTAGACACAACACATCTTTTGAAATCTTAGGATACTCAGATTCAGACTTTGCAGGATGTAGGGTAGATAGAAAAAGCACTTCTGGCACTTGTCAATTCATTGGACAATCATTAGTTTCATGGTCCAGTAGGAAATAAAATTCAGTAGCCCTATCCACAGCCGAAGCAGAATATATAGCGGTAGGTAGCTATGTTGCACAAGTTTTGTGGTTAAAACAACAGCTTGTAGATCTAGGACTACTTGTAGGAACCATTCCGATCATGTGTGACAACACTAGTGCTATTTGCATATCCAAAAATCCAATTCAACACTCACGAACCAAACATATAGACATTAGACATCATTTCATTAGAGATCATGTAGCCAAAGGAGATATTGAACTGCACCACGTTGCTACTGAAGATCAATTGGCTGACATTTTTACAAAACCATTAGGTTATGACACATTTAGCACTTTAAGAACCAAATTATGTGTCATAGACATTCAGGCCTAATGTAAAATTAAAAAAAAAACAAAAAAATGGGTTTGTGTTTGTTATGATTTATTTTTGTTAAAATCAAACAAAAAAAAAAAAAAAAAATTGGATTCCTGGTCCTCTTCCCATGTTGCTCACAAACTTTGATGTTCTCTGACAATCGTAGTGTACGATACACTATCGTACTGTACGATAAGGTTCAAATCACTCCAATCTCAGCCGTTCATTCCCATTCACGGTCTAGATCTTTCATGTCTTATACCTATCGTACTGTACGATTCACCACTCGTACCATACGATGCTAATTATTGGTCATCGTACTGTACAACATACCAATCGTACTGTACGATCCACGTGTCAAACGGATTAGGATGAATTTAAATCGGCCGGTACGAACATTATTGCCTATCGTACTGTACGAACACCTGTTCGTACTGTACGAACACTTTTGTCAAAAGTCGTTCAGACGACTCATTGGGACGAACGCCTCACACTCACATTCGTACAGTACGATACTGATCGTACTGTACGATTTGACCCACTTTTCTGAAAAGTCGTCCAGACGATATTATTGCGCATATCGTACTGTACGATACTCAATCGTACTGTACGATATATCTCAAATTCTATAAAAAGTGAGGGATTCTTTGCCAATTCTCCTCACCTTCAATCAATCTGAATTTCATCCTTTCTCCAATCCTTTCTTCCACAATGTCTGGGTCTAGTAAGCGCGGTTGAATGATCGTCAGGAGCTCTTCCTCCTCTCGGCATTTTGATGATCAATTTCTCTCCGCTGCGGACGAGAAAGCGTATATTAAAATCAAGGAGGCCAAGTTCACTCCATCCCTCATGCTAAATCAAGCCGCCCTAAATTTCGAGGTGATGAATCTGTTCGCCTCCACTAGCCTTCAATTCCTTCTGACTCTTGCTTTTCCATTTCACTCCGAACTCTTGTTTAAGTTTTTTGCCAATATCCGAGTCAACCTCGAAAACACTACTTTCACGTCTTATGTTTGTAAACAGAATGTCGTTATCACCGTCAACGACATTGCTGAGCACATCGGGCTGTCCACTGACGACCCTCGCCCCCAATCCATGATCTCCCACGACTATGATTGGACGTCAATAAATATGACCCTTAGAGGTGTCCCCTCCAATCAACACCTACCCCTGGTCCAAACCATAAATCAAAATGCCCGCGTTATCCAGCATGTCATACGCACATCCATTATACCTAAAGCTGGAGACTACATCCATATTACTCCACAACTTTCTGTCATCACCTATCTAATCATGTTTGGTACAAAATTCAATGAAGTCCAAATGGTGTTTGACTACATTCATACCTTGTCTGCCTTCCGATATCCCGGTGCCCGTCGTAAACTGAACCTTGCTTTAGGGCATGTTATAGGATACATCCTAGATGCAAAATACCAACTTCATTATCCGCTCCCTCCTGATCACCTTCCTATCTTCTACTCGGATGCCTCCTTTCATATCTTATTCCATCGGGGGGCCGCTCCCGCCGATCCCGAGTTTGATGATGAGGAGGCTGCTGCTCCTGCTGACGTACCTCCACCACCACCAATCCAACCACCTGGCCTTGCTCCTCCCGAATACCCTCACGACGACATTATTCGACGACTTGATCGTCTGGAGACTAGGTTGGATGCCCACATTGCTCAGCAACATCAGGAGCATGACACAGATATGAGATGGTTTCAGGAGCGCTTCACATCGATCGATCACCAGTTTGCGTCCCTCCATCAGTACCACCAGCTGTTTCCCGACCCTCCACCACCACCTCCGGATCAGGATCCAGATTTTTGAGCTGTTGTAGTTGTTTCTGTTTTCTGTTTGTTATCATTATAGTTGTTTTCTTTTTCTTCCCTTTTTGGTGTTGTCAAAAGGGGGAGACTTTTCTGTGTGTTATGTATTCTGTTTTAGCTTACTATTAAATGCTATTGGTTGTTTATGTTTTCACTACATTTATTCTTTTTTCTATCTTGTTGTTTTATTTATGTTATAATAAAAAAAAAAACTATTTCTTCTCCTCCTATTTAAAAATTAATAAGCTACTCTTTTGAGGGGGAGCTAAAGAAGTCAGAACATCTGTACATCAGAAAATATTATTTGACACCATAAAAAAGGGGGAGATTGTTGAAATCCAGGATCCCGAGCACTTAATTTTGATGGTGACAACTAATACTTACTGAGTACATATAGACTTCCTTTAGATTATTAATGTTTAATCCTTGTATGTGAGTACTAACATTTCAGGTCAGATGCACACTGCTCAAGATTACTGGAGGCTCAAACCGGGTAGAGTAGGATGTTGAAGAGTCTGTAATTTTTATTTCTTTATTTTTATTTTCTTGAGTCTGCCACAGAAGCATGCATGTGAAAGGAGCAACCATGCACACACCCAGGGGGAGAACTATTTTTTAAATGAGTTTAATTTTTTTTAAAGGAAATCATACTGTATGATTTTGTATCGTACTGTATGATTAATTAAAAATACTCAGGTTAACAGCTAATTTTCGAATGATTAAGTTTATAAACTAATCATACTGTACGATACATATCGTACTGTACGATAAGATATAATTGAGAAACCCTAGCCGCTAGAATAAGTTTGGTAAGTTTTTGAATTTGATTTTCTGTACTGATCGTACTGTACGATTCGTATCGTACTGTACGATTAATTAAAACTTATCAAAATTATCTCCCTAATCAGGAAATAAACGTTGGTTTCTATTTTATATGTAGATCGTACTGTACGATCATATATCATACTGTACGACTGACAGAGATGATTTCATTTATCCCAGAGATTGTACCAGACGAAACCAAGGTTTTTTATTCTGTTCGTCCTGGACGATATTCATATCGTACAGGACGATATCAAGAAATGAACTGATCGTACTGTACGACTGGTGGAGTGCTGGACGATTGTCAGAGATGATTTCCTTTGTCCCAGCGATCGTACCAGACGATCCCAAGAATTTTTGTTCTATTCGTCCTGGACAATATTCGTATCGTACAGGACGATATCCTGAAAAACACTATTCATACTGTACGATCCAAGGAGTGCTGGACGACTGACAGAGACGAATTCTTTCGTCCCGAGGATCGTCCCACAGTTCGTCCTGTACGAACAGTACGAATCAACAGTATCATCCTGTACGATATACATATCATACAGTACGATATGAATAAAATTCGATACCTGTTCGTCTGTACTCGTACTGGATGGAGCTGTAATTGAACTGATCGTACTGTACGAACAGAAATGCAAAAGTTAAAACTTTTAGGGTTTTCTGAAGCCTGATATAAAAACAACTTAAAATTTTCTTTAGTTAGTTGTTGATCTATCCTTTTGCTGTGAGAGGCTTGGAGGAAAAAGAAGGGGATTCCGTAGAGAGAAGTTTTTGGAGAGATCCAGAGCTTGGGAAAGGAAGGTGAAGGTGAGCTTGAGCGTGAGGGAGAAGTAGTGTGAGGGGATCACACGGTGGCTCCAAGCTAGCTGCATGCTTTGCTCCTCTTATGGCCTTGGGAAGCTTCAAGAAAGTTCTCGAGAGAAGCGTCACTTCAAGATCAACATCGCCAAGGTACTCTGCCATCTCCAGGAGGGAGAAAAAGGAGAAGGTCCGCTGCCGTCACCAGGAGGGTGACATAGCATTTGGTATTCCGCCGCACTGAGGGAGGTGAAAGTGAGTATTATAAAGGCTTCTCCGCCTTGTTGTGGGGGCAAAAGGAGAGTCAACTTTTACTAGTGCAAATCCGGAGTAGAGGACTCCGGGGAGTGGACGTAGGTCAAGTGACCGAACCACTATAAAAATCTCTGGTGTATTTTTTCCTGTTTACCGTACTTTACTTTTCATGCTTTTAATTCGTACGTTAAATTGCTTGGTGAAAAATCATTATCTAAACCTTGTGGTGTAAAATCTAAAATTGAATTATCAATATCATCATTGTGAACGTTGTATTTGCTTCCGCACATTATTCGTTAAGTTATATTTTGAAAATACAAAAAAAATTAGAACTCTAGTGTAGGGTTAACATTTTAAAATACCAATTCACCCCCCTCTTGGCGCATCTCATACTTTCAAAGAAGTTATCATAAATCCCTCCTAGATGATGAACCTCTAGATTGATGAGCTCTCTTTCTGCTTCCTGACATATCTTTTTTATTCTCTGAAGGGTTTGAAAATGAAAGTGAAATGAAAGAAAATGACCCTCCTATTTATAGAAAAATGATCAATTGTACTGTACGAATAAAATTTTGTACGGGATTAAATAAATTTCATCCAGGATGAATCTCATTTCGTACGTAACAAACAGAAATAGTCAAAAATGAAATAGCTTTTCGTAAACTACCCTTCTTGAGGCTTCCTTTTGTATAGGCTTTTTTGACTTCCTGATCATATAGACAATGATGTGTTCATCCAGGACAATCAGGATATTAAAGGATCATTTAGGTGATGGTTAAGTTTGTCCTTATCCAAATTGATATTTGGATCGTACAGACAAAGGCGTGTTTGTACGTACGATCAATGATAATAACTGACACTAACCGTGAATCCACGCCATTCATACAAATGAATTTTCTACATTGTATAGCACGAACAGACAAAGAAAATATAGTTTTGTCACTCCAACTCTATAGGTTTTCAACACTAAAATAAAGACCAACACAAGATAAAATTTTTATTTTTTAAAGAAGACACCCAAGATAACCATAAAACACAAAAAACTAGAAACAAACAAACTAACAAACACATACAAAAAAAATTTATAGAATTTTCAATTAAGCATTAAGATCAATTACACCTAGCCTTGTCCTTAAAATGCTAAAAGTGTTAAAGGCTAAGGGTTTTGTGAAAATATCTGTAAGTTGATCTTTAGTAGAGACATGATGTAATTCAATTTCCCCTTTCGCTATATGATCTCTTATGAAATGATGCCTTATATCAATATGCTTTGTTCTAGAAGGTTGAATAGGATTCTTTGAAATGTAAATGGTACTACTGTTATCACAAAAGATTGGAATTATACCAATAGAAAATCCTAAGTCAATAATTTATTATTTCTACCAAAGCACCTGTGCAACTCCAAGGTAATATATTCTGCTTTAGCTGTAGAAAGTGCTACTGAATTTTATTTCCTATTGGGCCAAGATACTAAAGAATTTCTAATGAATTGATAAGTCCCCAAAGTACTCTTCCAATCAACCCTATAGCCTGCAAAATTAGAATCTGAATATTCAATGATCTCAAAAGAAGAACTATTCTTTGGATACCAAATCCCTAAATTTTGAGTTCCTAGAAGATATCTCAATATTCTTTTCACTGCTGTCAAATGTGATTCCTTTGGATTAGATTGAAATCTAGCACATAAACAAACACTAAATATAATATCTGGTCGGCTAGCAGTAAAGTAAAGCAAAGTTCCAATTATTCCTCTAAACTTCTTTTGATCAACAGATTTTTACTTAAGATCCTTATCTAATAGTACTGAGGAACTCATGGGTGTGGTTACTAGTTTAGCATTATCCATTTCATATTTTTTGAGGATGTCTTTAACATACTTAGATTGACAAAGAAATATTCCTTCCTCATTTTGCTTTATGCTAAAACCGAGAAAATAACTAAAGTCACCCATTAAACTCATCTCAAATTCACTACTCATTATTTTTGAAAATTCATCACATAGATTTTTATCAGTTGATCCAAAAATGATGTCATCCACATATATTTGTACAATGATTATTTCATTTCCAACTCTTTTTAAAAACAGAGTGGTGTCCACACTTCCTTTAATAAATGATCCTTTTAATAAGAAAGTACTTAACCTCTCATACCATGCTCGAGGTGCCTATTTTAGTCCATACAATACCTTTTTCAATTTAAAAATATGATTAGGGAACTTAAAATTTTCAAAACCTAGAGGTTGCTGAACATAAACTTCCTCTTCTATCACCCAACTCAAAAAGGCACTTTTAACATCCATTTGATATAATTTAAAATCTTTAAAATAGGCAAAGGCTAATAACACTCTAATTGCTTCAAGTCGTGCTACAGGAGCAAATGTCTCCTCAAAATCAATCCCTTCTTTTTAATTATACCCCTTAGCTACCAATCTAACTTTATTTCTTATAACAACTCCTGAATCATTCATTTTATTTTTGAACACCCACTTAGTCCCAACTACACTTTGATCCTTTGGCCTTTCAATTAGCTCTTAAACATCATTTCTTTTGAATTGATTTAATTCTTTTTGCATGGCCAAAATCCAAAATTCATCCAAAAGTGCTTAATCTATATTAGTGGGTTCAATCATTGAAATAAAAGCTGAATGATTTACTTCTTTCCTCAAAACATACCTAGTCCTGACTCCTTCACTTGGTTCTCCTAAAATTAACTCTTTAGGATGACTTCTAACAAATTTCCATTCTTTAGGTAAATGGTTTTTTTCTTCCTTTTCAACCCTTTCTTCAACCTTTTGATTTTCAAGTTTTTGGGTTACTACCTCAACCTCATCATCATCCAACTTAGACCCTTCACTATTATAAGATTCATCAAAAACAACATGAGTGGTCTCCTCAACTAACAATATTCTTTTATTAAAAACTCTATAGGATTTTCCAACACTTGAATAACCTAGAAAGATTCCTTCTTCAGATTTGGGATCAAATTTTCCTAAGAGAGTTTTATCATTATTATGAATGAACACTTTACGTCCAAAAACATTTAGATGTGAGAGGTTGGGACTTCTACCTTTAAGAAGTTTATAGGGTGTCGTATTTAATTTAGATCTAATGTACACCCTATTCAACACATAGCACACTGTGCTAACTGCTTCAGCCTAGAAATATTTTGGAAGTGAATATTCTGCTAACATGGCTCTAGTAGTTTCAATTAATATCTTATTCTTTCTTTCTACAACTCCATTCTGTTGAGGTGTCATAGAAACTGAGAAGTTGTGTTCAATCCCATGATATTTACAAAAATCATCAAATAATTCATTTTCAAATTCTCCCCCATGATCACTTTGGATAGATACAATTTCAAAACCTAATTTTTTCTGAATCCAAGTGGCAAAATCTTTAAACTCCTTAAATGATTCACTCTTTTGATTCAAAAATCTAATCCAGGTGAATCTTGAATAATCATCCACAATTACATACCCAAATCTTTTTCCTCCTTGACTTAAAGTACTAATAGATCTAAAAAGATCCATATGTAGAATTTCTAAGCACTTCCTAGTTCTAATTTTCTTGATTGAACTGAAAGATGATCTGACTTGTTTTCCTAATTGACATGCATCACATAAATGATCTTTAGTAAAGTCTAATTTGGGTACACCTCTAACTAGCTCCTTTTGGGTGATTTTTCTAAGATTTCTTATACTAGCATGACAAAGCCTTCTATGCCATACCCATGATTCATCAGATACAATTTTTAAACAAAGAGCAGTAAAAGGTTTTACAAAATTCAAATCTAGTATGTAAACATTATTCACTCTATCACCATTTAACACAACAGTTCCATATTTACTAATAATAAAACTAGTAGGCAAAAATTTTATATGATAACCTTTGTCACACAATTGACTTATGCTCAACAGATTGTGTTTTAAGCCTTCAACCAATAGAACATTTTCAATCACAAAATTTCTAGAATTTCTAATTATACCTGTACCTACCACTCTCATGGTTTTATTATCTCCAAGTGTAACCTTGCCTTCATTTCTGGCTTCCAGCATTATAAATTGATTTGTATGTCCAGTCATATGCTTTGAGCAGCCACTGTCTAGGTACCATATACTCTCACAAGGTCTTATGTGAGAGTGTCCCTACAAAATTATCAAATGTTAGTCTTGGAAACCCAAACAAGTTTGGATTCTACTCTTAGAAATTTTAAAATAGATGCATGTGTGTTATGCTGTGTATTATGCATCCTAGGTCTCCACACTAAATGTGTTCTATGATGAATCGTACAAGTGTGAGATATATGTCCAATCATACCACAAGAAAAATACTTTACTCCTGGAAAAGGATTCACCAATCTATTTGTCCTATTAGATCTTCTCTTAGATTTTAAATTAGTGGACTTATGGCAGGTTTTATGAAAATCTTCCAATTTAGGCGGAATCCTATTTTTCTCAAGTACTTTTAATTTAACCTTAAGAAATGCATTTGCACTTTCTAGAATCGAATTATCAATCTTCAACTTATGCTCTCTATTATCTGACTCATCCAGAAAAGTTTTGAATTCATTTTCAAGTTCAGTGTGTGATGAATTTAAAATTTTATGTTGTTTATTCAAATCAGCAAATTCATCCAATAAAGTCATGTGGTTCCTATCAATTAAAGCATGGTCTTTCCTAAGAATTTTGTATTCTTTTTATAGCTCTAGATAATCCAAATTTAATTTTGCATGCAATTTCTTTAGTTTCTTATATGCAGAATGAATGCGTTCAGAAACTTCAAATAATTCTTCATAACTTAAATCACATACCTCTGTTTGATTGAAAAATATATGGTTTTGAAAAGTGTTTAATTTTCTTTGGGAAATATTAGATTTCTGAAATTTTAATTTTATAATCGAACACTTATTATGAATGATATATCACCTCGGAATGTGAACATATCACTCTCTAACAGGTTCATATTATAAATCTTCAAAACTATTCTGATTATCATAATCAAACTCAAGGAGAAACAACATATTATCTCAAAGGATCAAAATGATGTTTAATCAACTGTTTGACTATGCTAATCTGAATAGACGGATCATTAATTTCATAATCAAAATTATGATTGTAATTGATATATCTATCCGAAGAAAGAAAGTATCAATCACTATCAATAGTTTGAATATGACGATAATGATCGTTAGGTTTGAATTTCCCAAAGATAATCAATTGAAGGTTTTGAAAACTTGATTTTGAAATCAGGTCTGGGTTTCTAAATCTCCTACGAGCGCAAGCCCTCGTAGTTAATTACATCGTAAGAAACCAGAAAATTTCTTATGAATACTCTCGATTAAAATAGCGATACGAATTTTATTTAAGAATTCAAAGATCGATATCAAAGAAGGTTAAGAACCTGAATTTTCAAGTGGGATTGGTTCAAAATTGAACACTTATTTCTGGAGTCAAAGGAAGAAGGGTAGGAGGTGTTTTGGGATTCTGAATTATCTCAGAAACACCTCAAACTATCCTAAGTGTTGGGCTTGAATTAGATTGAAAGAGATTTAATGTTTAAGTGGTCATGTTTATTAGAAAGTGGGAATTAGATTCCCGAAAGGTTGAGGTCTTAGAATTGAAGACATGCCTTAGAACCTAAGTCTAAAATGGGTACTGAAAATCAGTGACCCAGAACCTAGCTAATGCAATGCAGTCCTGGACTTACCCCGGCCTGGATTGGGGAGCTAGCTAAACCACCTAAATGCTTTAAAACCATGAGTCAAGTCTTTATGAAAGAGTGGTCGAGGATGTTATTTAAGATTAGTTTAAGGAAAGTGGGGCTGACATCTAGAGCAGATTCCTATTTAGCCCCTTAACACATGTTGGGTGAAATGCTTAAGCTAAAAATGCAATTAAGATTTAGACTCAATTTTTAATTTGTATCTAATGCAATGCATGCTAGTTGACTAGATTAAATGCTTGAAATCAGAATGAAGCAGTTTAAAAATTAGGCTTAAAAATAGATTTTATCCTAGAGATTGCACAACATCCCCTTGGACAGAACTGCACCCTAATAGGTCAGGTGGTCTGCCAAAACCTGCAGGCGGGGAGGTGCCTAACACGGATGAGAAGTTTCAATATGAATGCATGAAAAACCACCGGCGAGTCCGGGCTTACTTCTTAAGAGCGTTAGAGTTTCTATCTGAGCCTAAATTTTTTAATTTTATTTAAATAGAAAAAGTTTATGACCATACCCTCACGAGCCTCCGATCAGATTCCAGGCTAAATCAAAATCGACATGCAAGAACGCCAAATAAACTACTAAAAGCATGCGGGTTCTTAATCGCAATCAACACATCAATCAATTAAATAATTAAACAAATATTCAAAATAAAAGTCCATAGGCAAGTGCACTTTAAAAATACAACCCAGGGTCTGTAAAGTAAAGTGGCCGGGTACCACTGACTACAACCCGAATTCTACTCCTAAGACACAAGTGACTTTGAGATTTGAGATTCTTCTCGTTCTTCACTTCTTTGTCTTCTTGGAACTCCTTGGATCGTCGGGTATGGATATCCAAGTGAAAAGAAACTCCCCCTAAATAGGGGTGTTATCTTTTCTCTTTGGATATTTGAAATTCATCCTAATTTGGATCTCCAAATGGATAGGAACTCTGCCCTAAGGGATGTTCCTTCCTCTTTGGATTCTAAATTGGATGTTTAAACATCTTAATCTCAAAGTACTTAACACATTACAACTCAAGTTCATATCAAATTAGATTAATCAAAATTGAAAAATCTAGACTCGATCCTGCAAGGTCATCCTAACAATTAACAGTTTATATTTGACATCCCAAGCAGTTATATA
Organism: Dendrobium chrysotoxum; assembly: GCA_019925795.1. Lineage (NCBI taxonomy): Eukaryota > Viridiplantae > Streptophyta > Magnoliopsida > Asparagales > Orchidaceae > Dendrobium > Dendrobium chrysotoxum. Next base: position 51,894,108 of record CM034302.1, read on the forward strand.
TTTGAAATTTAAAAATGCTCAATTACAGCCACACTTGGCCATGCTCTTTTTGATTTAAAGGGGGTCTTAAGCATGCTTAGCACCTGCAGAAAATAATATTAATTTTAAAGCTTTAATTATTGCCCCATTTAATTTAATTGCCCTATACGAGCATGACCACCTGCATAAGATTGAATTAGTATAGATTGTTCCTAACCTAGGGGTAGATCTAACGTACAATCAATCACATCACAGAGTGCAGTAAATAAATAAACAATCACAGTAATTCTATTTCTAGCAAACAGCATGTAGTGAAAGCTCGAAAACCCAGCACACTCAAAAAAGTAAACACCGGCCTAACCTAAAACTAGAGTTGGTTGTCCTAGCAAACCATCTAAAGTGTGTGAGGTAGGCTGTGTGGCTTTGATATGTCCTAGATAGGGTACTTGATTGAAGTTGTTTGATGTTCTAGTTGGTTGAAGGCTTAAGGGATTTTAATTAAAATTTAAGTCTTAATGATTTAAAATTAATTTTAAAATTAATTTTGATTGTTTATTGAATACCACCTTTGTTGCACACCGAGGCCATGAAGTTTATTTCACCTTCCTTGGGGCTAACTTAATAGCCTCGTAGGCCTGGGTTACCAGTGGTACCCGATATAATTAAGTGCTTTAAGTTTAATTAAGGGTTTAAGAGTTGGTAAATTTTATTCAAATTGATTGGTTGCTGGTTTTAAATTTAAATTAATATTTTCTGGAATTTTGAATGATATGTTGAATTTTGAAATTTTCTGGATTATTTTAATGATTTGATTTAAGGGTCAAAATTTGACTTTATGATTTAAGATGTTTTCTAGAAATTTAATATTTTATTAAAATACTAGACCTTAATATGATCAGTTAGACAGTAAGTACGTTGGAATTGGATTTTTCTAGATTTTATTATAAAGATTTGAAGTTTTGACATGATTTTGAACTAAGTTTGACCAAAAGTTGACTTTTTCAAAATTGATTGATTTCTGGAAACTTAATATTTTTAATAAATATTAGACCTTAATATGAGTTGTATGCCATTGATTTTGCTTAATTTGGAGTTTATTTGAATTAGTTATGAATTTTTGAAGTTTTGAATATTTATTAAATTTTCAAAATTAGTTTAATTAAGGCCCTTTTTATGATTTGAATCCAAATGACCTCCAAACTTCTTGAAATCAACTCCAAAGGTCAGGAATGACCTAAGGAGTGATCTCTAAGTGTTTAAGAACTTTTTGGAATTTTTAATTATTTTTAATTAATTAAATTAATTAAATATTGAATTCCAATTAAACTTAAATTAAACTTAATTTTGAAGTCCAGTCAAGGGGCTTTTATTTTTTATTGATTAAGGGATTAATTCTGATCAGTTTGAGGTATTATATGTAATTTTTGGGATTAATCTTGATTTATCAGAATTTTTGGAATTTTAAATGACTTAATTAAGGGTCAATTTTGATTAAGTTAATTGAGGGGTTTAATGATTTCAAAATTCAGTGAAAACTTTTCCTAGAGCTGAGGGTATCACTAAGTTCAAATAGTTTAAGTTTCAAGCCAAAAGGGTTTGAATCCTAATTATGGGAAATATTCTAAATTTTCTAAATCAAGTTCTTAATTATTGTCCTTAAGAATGTCACTAAGTTAAGTGGGTTCAAATCAAAGCTCAACTAACCCTTAACATAACATGCATGATATGCACACACATAAACACAATCAATCCTAAGTCTAAGAGAGCCCTAAGACTAAGTGGTGTGTGTATCTACACATGCAAAGATTAATGCTAATTAAATATACTTAATTAGATTATTGAATGATTAGAGCATAATCATTCATTAACATTCCCACATGATTTCTATTCAAATATGTTGAATCTATGTTTAAAATTCCAAAGTAGATCTCTCGACCTAAAGGGTTTAAATACATATATATTATTTTAAAGTAATTTTAAATATATTTATAGTATATATGAACATATATATATAAAAACATAGATTTTAAATTTAAAATATTTGAAAATATGGTTTGGGTAAGTAAAGTATCTAAATGAGAGATCTACTGATTTTCAAAAATTATTTGAAAATAAGCTTTTAATTTTTCAAAATATTTAATATAACATTTAATTAAATATTAATTAAATACCAAAGTAATTAAATAATTAATAATAATTAAAATAAATCAAGTTTTGATCTCTAAAATTATTTTCAAATTAAAGTGCTCAATTTTCTGAAAATTTTGATATATTATACTAATTTTTTTGATTTAAAATGAATTTATTATGAATTTTTGAAGTTTAAATCATTTAAAAGGAGTTTTTAATTACTTTTAAATTAATTAATGATTAAAATAATTTTAAATCCAGTTAATTTAAATCTTGGATATTTTCTAAAAATTTAAAATTATTTTAAATACATATACTTACATATATATATATATATATTAATTTTCAAAAGTACTTAAGTTATTAATTATTAATTAATTATTAACTAATAATCAAGTATTTAATTAATTAAAATATAAAATGTAATTTAAATTAATTTAATTTCAAAATAAGAATACTTTAAAATAATTACTTAATTATTGAATATTAATTAATAAAAAAAAATTAATATTAAATTAATGAATATTAATTAATTATTTAATTATTAAAATGTTACAAATCATTTAAGTAATATTAAATAACTTAATTAAATTTTATTTGAATATTCAAGTATTCTTAATATTAAATTGAAGATTAATTAAATATTAATTAATTATTTAAATATTTAATTAAAATATTAAATGGTATTGAATATTTTAAATTATTTTAAAATTTTAAGATATTTTTTTAACAATATTTAAAAGTTTCTTATTAAAGTTAATATTAGTTAAAATATTAAGTCATTTAATATTAATTAAGGTTATAAATCATTTAATATTTATTAAAATATTAAATATTATATATTAATTAAAACTTTAAATAATTTAATATTAATTAACATAATAAATTATTTAATATTAATTAAAAAATCAAATAATTTAATATTAATTAAAATTAATATTAATTTTAAAATTAATTAATTAAATTCAAAATAATTTTATAATGTATATAAATATATATATATATTAATTTAAAATTAATTTATGATTTTTAAACATTTGATAATTTGAAATTAAAATTTTTTTTTAAATAATTATAGATATTATAAAGTATTTAATTATTTAATTAATGTTTTAATTTTAAAATAATTAAAACTTAATATTTGAAATATATTCAATATTCTTAAATTAATATTAATTTTAAATTAAAATATTAATTTTTCTAAAAATTTTAATATATGATATATATATTGTTATTTAATATTTATTTTAAAAGAAAATGAATTTAAAAAGATTTTAAATTAATTTAAAAAAATAAATTAAAGGATATGGCAGCGCCGGCGGCGGCGGGAGCGACGTGGCAGCATATGGTTCATCCGATTTAAACGCAGCTGTGGAAGGGGCACGTGGCAGCATCAGAGCGGTTCGATTAACCGCAGCTAATGATTGCTGCGGAGGCAATCATTAACATTAAATGCTAATGATTGCTGGCGGTGGGCTGTAGTCACTTAACCACGTCAGCATTATCATACACCGTTCGATCGCCCGTGGTAATGGTTCAACGGCTATGATTCGGCCGGACAGAGAGATTAAACGTCGAATCAAGTCCGCGGTTAATTAGAGCCGCGGAATGGCTTGATCGGGACCGTTGATCAAAATATCAACGGTCCAAAAAATGTGCGCCTGAACCAAACCTGAAAACACCATAGAAAGCATTTTTTGGTTCGTTCAAGAGATCAGATTGATCAAATGTAGTGAAATTTTATACCTAAATAAATAAAGTGAACAGAAATTGTGTGGAGAAATTTTAAAGGTTTAATATGCACTGTAACAAAAGTTATTTAAACTAGTGCTCATAGACTAGGGTTTGAGATTTTGAGAGATCTAACCGTTCGTTTTGGAAAATTTTTGAACCTCTAAATTTGTAGCCTGTCCACGCTCGATTTTGCAAAAGAGACCACGAGCTTTTGACATTTGGATGGGGAGATATACGCCTTGGACGGATTTACGGCTTGAACTCGCCAGAGAGCCGCTGCCGGCGGAGCTTTAATGGTGGGTTTTGATCGGGAATAGATGAAGGAAGAGTTTTGAGCTCAGGGAACTTGGGGGCTGGGTTTGGAGAAGCTTGAGGAGTGAGAAAATGCAAAAGTTTGAATGATCGCTCCCTTAGGGTATTTTCCCCTACTGAGATGTCCTCTGCTTGAATGGGCGGCTAGGATTGCTCTAGTAGGTTGCTAGGATGCTGCCATCTGTCCAGGGAGTTGGTGGGAGCAGGGGGTATCAAGGACATAAGGACTGATGACGTGTAAAGACCCCTTTTGTCCCATATGAGCATGTGGAGTTAATACAAACCATTTGATTTCAATATAAAGGCTGGAAATGGGCCTGAGAAGATTCTAGAAAACATTTAAACTTGCTGGAATGATTTGGATTAGAAGAGATTAGGCTTAGGGGGTCATTTGACCAAGTTTGACCATCCTAAGACCTAGATTTGACACTTTGACTGGTCCCCATGCCACATGGCAGCTGAGGTGGCATGAGGGAAGGCCTAGGGGTCTATTAGGACTGCTGGAATGGCTTGAGTTTGAAGGGTTAAAGTTCAAAAGGTCATTTTACCAACTTTGACCCTTCCTAATGCCTTGTTTGACTGTTTGACCAGTCAACTTGACTTGTTGACTGGTGAGGTGGCAGCTAGAGTGTCTTGGGGAGCTGGTTGACATGCTTTAGAGAGGTTGAGGGTTCAAAGATTGGAGTTTGATGTAATGAAAGGGGTTTTGAATAGGTTTGACTAAATCAAAATGACTTGACTTGGTCAAATAAATCATGGCTGGATTTCAAATGAGATCAAGCATATCTAAAGCATCAAATGAAATGGTTTTGAGGGTTTGAAGGCTTTAAAAGAGTTGATCCATTAAAAGTTATTGATTTGATTCAAATATGTCAATTTTGACTAGAGTTGGACTCAGTTGACTAAGTCAACTATTGACTGGGTCAATGGGTCCAGTCAAATCCAAATCATTAGGGGAAGTGCCCAAATGAACTTTGATAGGTTTGTAATTGATCTTGAAGCTTAATTAAATATAATAGAGCTTAGGGATTGAACTGGTCAACTTGAGTTGACTTGGTCAACCAGGTTGACCCAGGCCCAGGGCTTGGACTGGAATGGTTTAAAATGATAAATGGGGTCTGGTGGAGGTGGTTTCAGGGTTTAAATGGGTTATCTAGATCAAATGACCTGTTTAGGCCCTTAATGGGCCTAATGGGTCAACTAGGTTGACTTGATCAACCAGGTTGGCCAAGGGTCAGGGATTGGGTTCAACCAGTTCAGAATGACATTCTGAGTCTACTGGTGGTAATCTCAAAGTCTGGGAAAGTCATTTGGTCAAAATGACCTATTTGGGCCCTTAATGGGCCTTTTAGGTCAACCCTGGTTAACTTGGTCAACCTGGTGGGTCCAGGATCTGGAAATGGGCTTAACAGATTTGAAATGACATTTGGAGACCAATGGTGGTGGTCCCAAGGTCTGGGGAGGTCACTTGGTCAAAATGACCTATTTGGACCCATAAAGGCCTATTTGGTCAACCTAGGTTGACTTGGTCAACCAGATTGACCCAGGGGCTGGAAGTGGGTCCAACAGGTTTGGTTTGATATTTGAAACTTGCTGGAGGTGTTTGCATTTGATTTGGAGTTCATTTGATCAAAGTGACTATTCACACCCCATAGGGGTATTTTGGTCATTTTGACCCCTGGTCAACTGGGGACCAAATTGAGTCCAACAAACTGTAGTTTATTGCTCAATGAGTCATAATAAAGGGTCTGGAAGTGATTTGGAGCTTTGGAGAAAGTTCCAAGATCTAAATCTACTGGGTGCAGGTCCAGTGGCATAGATTGTAAATATTTTAAGGTTTTATAGCCTTTGGATTTCAATTCAGTTTCTGGGGTTAGAGACCTCAGAATGAGCTCAAATTTGGAGGGTTGCCTCTAGAGATATGTCACATCAGTGTGGAACTGACAGACCTTGAATCAGAGGTCACTTGATAGGGTTTTGAAATGTTAAAAAATTTGCTGGAAAAGGCTTTCAGGACTTAGACCTTTGGCCTTGGATTTGAGTTTAGAAATCTGGTTTTGAGCTGGATTTTGAGTTTGAATGATAGGGTTTGAATTACCCAAATATTTATGATCATTTAGAGATCATAAGTAATAGGATAGGATTAAAGCTTGATCAGAGGTAGAATCAGGGTTTGAACTAGAGTTTGGATTTTGAACTGGATTAAATTCTGGATTTTGCTCAAGGTTTGAATTGAGGATATGGATTAAAGTCTGAGTTGTTCTAAAGTTTAAATAGATTTGAGGACTAGATAGATCTAAGATCTAGGAGGATCCTAGGACCTAAATTGATCTAGTGAAATCCTAGGGTCCAGAGTAGATCCTAAGGACTGAAGTCTAGGAAACTCCTAGAGTTTAGGAAGCCCTAAAGTCTGGGAGTTAGAAAGTTCTTAGGATTTAGAATAGATCCTAAAGTCTGGATTCTATGAAGATCCTGGGGTCTAGATAGATTTGAGGTCTAGGAGAAACCTAAGACCTAGATTGATCTTGAGTCTAGGTAGATCTAAGAATTTAGAGTCTAGAAGAATCCCAGGATCTAAAATAGATCTTGGGATCTAGAATCTGGGGAATATCCTAAAGCTTTAGACTCTAAAATGATCCTAAGATCTAGGATGTTCAAAATTGAAGATCTAAAAGAATCCTAGGGTTTAGAATAGGTGCTGGAGTTCAGATCAGCTTAAAGGAATCCTAGGGTCTAGAACAGATCCTAGGGACTGGAGTCTGGGAAGATCCTTGAATCTAGAAATCCTAGGATATGGGGTCTAGAATAACCCTGAGATCTAGAAATCCTATTATCTAGAGGAATCTTAGGACCTAGAGGTATCTTAGGGTCTAGAGTAGATCCTAAAGTCTGGATTCTAGACAGATCCTAGGGTCTAGATAATTCCTAAGATCTAAATTGATCTGAAAGAATCCTAGGGTCTAGAATAGATCCTAAGGACTGAAGTCTAGGAAGCTCCTAGAGTCTAGGAAACCCTAAGGTCTGGGATCTGGAAGGTTCTTAGGATCTAGAAAAAATCCTAAAGTCTAGATACTAGGATGATCCTAAGGTCTGGATTGGTCCTACTAACCTCATACAAAAATGAGGTCAACAACCTCATCTTGATCAGAATGATCAAGATTGTCAGCCATTAAGCACAAATTTATGACTTCCTCTTTAGGTGCTGTTTCTGAAGAATCTGAGGCTGAGTCCGCCCAAAAAGTTCATTGAAGTCTCTTCTTGCCCTTTCTATCCTTTGGTTTCTCCTCAACTTTTTTTGCCAGGATTAGCCTTGAGATTGGGGCAATCCATCTTTATGTGTCCTGGCTTCCTACATTCATAACAAATAACATCATTAGAAGCCTTAATATTTTTGTGGAACTTACCTTTGTTCCACTGCTGGCATCTTCTCTGCTTCCTCTTTAGGAAACTTTTAAATTGCCTTGTCATCAAGGCAATGTCTTCCTCATCCTCTGGTTGTAACTGATCACTATCTAAATTATCCACCTTCAAAGCTATATTCTTCTCCTTCTGCTTGTCACCTACATAAATATGTCTTTGAGTCACAGATTGCTCGTAAGTAATTAGTGATCCAAGATGATTGTCAATAGAATAGACATTTAAATCTTTCGATTCAGTTATTGTAGTTTCCTTTGCATCATAAGCAGTAGGTAAGCAACGAAGTATTTTATTTACTTTTTTAGCATTTGTTAATTCCCTACCTTAGGCATGTAATGAAGTGGCTTTATGTGTAAAATGTGTATACATGTGTAAGATTGATTCATTCAGTTTCATGCGAAATAGTTCGTATTCGTGCAAAAGAATGTTCAACCTAGTTTGCTTCACTTTATTTATACCTTCATATATAATACAAAGTCTATCCTATATTTCCTTTTCGGATTTACAAGTAGAAACACGCATATAATTATCAGTTTTAAGAGCACAAAAAAAACTATTCAAACATTTTGCATTTAATTGTGCTAACTCCCTTACTTCTAAAGTCCAATTAGCAAATGGTGTTTCAACTCTTATACCATCTACAAGTCTAGTAGGTGTAGTGTAACCATCCTGAACTAACATCCACATGCGATAGTCAAGAGATTACAGAAAAGTAGACATGCGAGTTTTCTAGAAATTAAATAGAATGTTGTCAAACAAAGGTGGCCTAGTGATCGAGTAACTTTCTAATGTGTTTTAGTTTCCAAAATTAGCCATGATCGAATTTCAAAAAGTAATTTAAACAGTAATTTTTGAAACTAGCTCTGATACCACTTCAAAGTGTCAATAGGTTGTTAGACCTATTAATTATGTCCCTAGGCTAGCTAAGAGGGGGGTGAATTGGTACTTTTAAAATTTCTCTTAGAATTTTGGAAAACTTTTCAATAAAAAACTTAAGCTAATCATACTATATGATTTAGGTTCATACAGTACGAACAGAGATAATTTTTATGCTTTTCAACCACAGAAAAATAAAACACAGTGCAGTAAGAAAATGCAGTAATTAAAAAACAAGAATAGAGAACACCATATTTTATAGTGGTTCGGTAAAAAAAAAACTACATCCACTCGCTAGAGACTCCTTCTCTAGGTATTGAACTAACTCAAAGTGACTCTTCTTTAGCCCCCACAGCAAGGCGGAGAATCCCTTACAAACTCTCTTCCACCAAATCCTGGTGCGACAGAGAACTGACGTCCTTTTTCACCCTCCTAGTGAAGGCAAAGAACCCACATCCTTTCACACCCTCCTGGTGTAGGTAGAGAATCGATCGCCCTTTTTCACCCTCCAAGTGATGGCAGAGAGCTGGAAACCTCTCGAATAATTCTCTTGTAAGAGCCTCCAAGGAGATTAGGAAGATGCTTGAAGTACAAATAATGAGATCCTCACTATAAGATAACTTTATAAATCCTCTCACAATTTTCTCTTCAATGATCTCTTAACACTTTCTCTCAAACACTCTCCTAATCACTCTCCCTTTCACTATCAAGAAAAAGGTTCACAGAAGGATCTATCTTCAAGTCAGTTTTAAGACCCTTAAGTACTTAGGACAAGAAAAACTGTCCAAAAACTAAATATTTCAAGTTTCATGCGTGTTGATTTCTCACATACGATCGAACATCGTACTATATGAATAGTTTAATTCACTGAATAATTCTTCCCGTAGGATCCGGTGTGAACCTAATTCAGAGCCATTCGTACCTCAAAAACTTCTATATGAACTATATTTGATACTGTATAAATAGTTGAAAAAATTAAACGATTCATCCCGTACGATCTAATACGAACCTAATTCAGAGCCATTCATACCTCAAAACCTTATGTATGAACTCTATTTCGTATTGTATGAATAGTTCAAAAAAATAAACGATTCATCCCATATGATCTAATACGAACCTAATTCAAAGCCATTCGTATGTCAAAAACTTTTTTATGAACTATATTTTGTACTTATGAATAGTTTAAAAAATTGAACCATTCATCCAGTATGATCCAGTATGAACCTAATTTAGAGCCATTCGTACTTCAAAACCTTATGTACGAAGTCCATTTCGTACTGTATGAATAGTTTAAAAAATTGAACCATTCATCCTGTATGATCCAGAATGAACCTAATTCAGAGCCGTTCGTACCTTAAAACCTTATGTACGAAGTCCATTTTATACTATACGAATAGTTCAAAAAATTGAACCATTCATCCCGTATGATCCAGTACGAACCTAATTAGAGCCGTTCGTACCTCAAAACCTTATGTGCAAAGTCCATTTTATGTTGTACAAACTGGACTTAGAAAAATTTCCAAGAAGGCATGTTCGTTGTGGAGGACAGATAAATACAGATTGTCCCATACGATCAGATTTCATACTGTACGATCAATTTTAAAAATTAAGTTTTCCACTCCCCCTTGTGTGTGCTCAGTTATCCAACTTACAATCACACTCTCTCAGACTTAAGAAAAAAATAAAGACTACTCACAAATAAATGAACTTGAAGTCTTCAGTAGTCTCAGTGTAAAATTCTTGAAAAACATGTTAGTACATACAAAAAGAAACTCTAATATTTATTAGGAGAAGAATAAAACAAACAATAGGTTTTTGTAATCATCAAAAACAACTTGTATCAGAATTCACTTGAACGAATAGATTTGCACAAATCATAACAAGATTTTGGGCATATGATTTAGGTTTTTAGGTTTGAGGTTTAGGATTTGTATTTAGGGTTTAAATTTTTGGGATTAGGGTTAGGATTTTGACTTTAGGGCTGTAGGGTTTAGGGTTCTTGGTTTAGAGTTTATGATTTTAATAGAATAAGATTTAGGGTTATGAATTTTGAGTAAGAACTTAGGGATTAGAGTTTAGGTTATAAGTTTAAAGGTTTAGGGATTAGGTTTTAGGGTTTATACTTCAAGATTTTGTTTTTTGTGTTAACAGTTTAAGGTTTTGTGATTAGGGTATAGGGTTTTAGGCTTACGATTTTGGTTTTATTGTTTAAAATATAGGGTTTAGGGTTTAGGGTTTAGGGTTTAGAATTTTGGGTTTAGGGTTTTTATTTACTATTTAGGGTTTAGGGTCTGGGTATTATGATATAGGGTTTATGTTTTAGGGATTATTGTTTAGGTTTAAGTTTAGGGATTTGGGTTGATGGTTAAAGATTTAGGGCTTAGGCTTTAGTGTTAAGGGTTTAGGTTCTTTTAGTTTGGTGTTTAGGGCTTATGCTTTAGTGTTTAAGTTTTAGGGTTTGAGATTTAAAGGTAAAGGTTAGGTTTACGGTTTATGGCTTTTAGATTAGATTTTTATGCTTTGAGTTGTAATTTTGGTTATTAGGATTTTGGGTTTACAATTTTGTAGAATTAACGATTAGGATTAATGGTTTGGGATTTTAGTGTTTGTGATTTAAGGCTAAAGGTTCATGTTTAAGGTTTTTTTAAATAGGGTTTAGATTTTTATATCTTGGGTTGTGGTTTAAATGATTGGGATTTAGGGTTTATAATTTTAGGTTTAGGTTATGGGGATTAGAGTTTAGGTTTAGGTTTTGTGATTTTGGGTTTAGGGTTTGTTATTAATGCTTCGGGATTATGATTTAGATTTTTGGATTTAGGCTTTAAGGTTTAGGGTTTAAAGTTTCAATTTTATGATTAAGGGTTTATGGTTTAGGATTAAGGTTTTTAGGTTTACGGTTTAAGGTTTGTATTTAGGACTTCAATTTTTGTGATTAGGTTTTTGGATTTTTAGTTTAAGGCTTAAGTGTATAGGGTAGGTTTAGGATTTATGATTTAGAGTTTATGTTTTTTAAATGTATAAGGTTTAGTTTTTATGGTTAGATTTAGGCATTATAGTTAGGTTATAAGTTTAAGGTTTTAGGGTTAAGATTTTTGGGTTTATGTTTTAGGGTTTTCTTTTTAGGCTTAACATTTTAGGGCTTTGGGATTAGGTTTTATGCTCATAGGTTAGGGTTTATGTTTTTCAGTTTAAAGTTTAGGGTTTCAACTTTAGTGTTTAGGGTTTTGGTTTTTGTTTTAGGGTTTATGGTTAAGGGTTAGCTTTAAAATTTGAGGTTAAGGGTTTTGATTTTTATATTTAGGGTTTATGTTTTGTGGATTAGGGTTTTGGGTTTTAAATTTGTATGTGTTTTTTTTTTTAATTTTTTTATTTTATAGTTTATTGTTTAAACTTTAGGGTTTAAGTTTTTTGTTTATTATTTAGGGTTTTAGATTTAATATTTCGGGTTCAGGGTTCAAGGCTTATGGATTATGGTTATGGTTTTATGATTTAGGATTTAGGGTTTAGGTTTAGGTTTGGGGATTTGGGTTTATGATTAAAGGTTAGGGTTAAGGGTTTAAGTTTAAAGTTTAGGGTTTAGGGCTTAGGCTTTAGAGTTTAGGGTTTGGGATATAAGGCTAGATAGGGTTTAAGTTTAATGGCTTAGGGTTATATTGTTATGTTTTGTTTTCTAATTTTGGTGATTATAGTTTAGGATTTACAATTTTGGGTTTGGATTTTTGTGATTAGTGTTTAGATTTTGTGATTTAAGATTTAGGATTTGTTATTATGGTTTTTACTTTATAATTTTGGTTTTTGGGATTTAGAGTATAGGGTTTATATTTATGATTTTGCATTTGGGGATTAGGATTATGGTTTTGGGTGTATGATTTAGGTTTTTGGGTTAAAGGTTTAAGGTTTGTGTTTAGGCTTTAGGTTTTTGCGATTAGGGTTTAGGATATTTTTTTTTAATTCCTAAAAAAATATAAATTTTAGGGTGTAGGATTTAGAGTTTAAGTTTTTAGTGTTTAGGGTTTAAGGTTTACGATTTAGAGTTTATGATTTCTAGAGTATATGATTTATGGCTTATGGTTAGAGTTTATGGATTATAGTCTAGGTTAGAAGTTTTATGGTTTTGGGTTTAGGTGTTAGGGTTTGTGGTTTAGGGATTAGGTTAGGATTTATAGTTTAGGGTTTCAGGATTAGTGTGTAGGGTTTACAATTTAGGGTTTCACTTTTATAATTTAAAATTTAGGATTTAGGGTTAAGGTTTTAGGTTTTAGGGTTTAGGGCTTAGGCCTTAGGGTTTAGGGTTTAAGATTAAATGTTACATCATACGGTTTAGGTTTTATAGTTTAGGTTTTAGGGCTTTGTCTTTAGTGTTTAGCATTTATGTTTTCAGTGTTGGGGTTAAGGTTTGAGGTTAAAGGTTTGGGCTTAAGGTTTAAGGTTTAGATTTACTATTTAAAGTTTAGGGCTCAGGGATAGAATTTAGTGCTTAATTTTTTGAGTATGGAGTTTAGGGCTTAAGTTTATGTCTTCAGGTTTATTGTTAAAGGTTAGGGTTTTGTTTGTTTTTTGTTTTTATTTTTGGTTAAAACCCTCAGCAGGGGCTTACTCATTTATTTAAAAAGAAGGGATTACAAAGAGTCCTTAAAAGGGACTAAAAGTTCTACTAAATGCTCCAAAGAGCTACAATAAAAAAGAAAAAGAAAAGCTAATGAGCCTAAAGTCCCGTACTAAATAGAACTAAAAAAAACAAAAATGACATAAATAGAACTCTGAAGTTTTCATAAGGCAATTCTCTAAACAACAAAGCAACTCTTCCCAAGTCTTCATAAATCTTCAAACTTCTGCATAATAGCTTTCCTCAGGAAAAACATTCCCAGAAAAAAACCACCAACATCCAGAAGTTCTTCCATCCCCATCCAACATAAATGAAAATTACAATATCTACTCCAGTTTAATTCCTGCAAATAAACTAACCACAGTAAAATATGAAATAGAATAGTAGCAAAAGATATATCATGATGAACACGCATACCAAATTCATCACAAAGAACAAATATAAAGATTGAGATAAAGTTTGAGAACATTGGCTCAGGGAAGTGTAGTGTCAATAAAATTTTTTATGGAGGAATTAAAATACCAAAGCCTCAAAAAAAAAATTGGTAAAACACACCCAGGCAAAACTCCAAACTCAGCAACCAACCCATGCTACCCAGAGAACATCACAACACCAAAAAAACCAACACAAGAACTAAGACCCGAGCATACCAACACCTGAAACAAAGGAACCCATAAATACCTGCACCCATCCAACCTCACAACAAAACCAGCAACCAAACAAACCCCAATTCCACAACACCACCACCAACAACACACAACCAACATTGCAGTGAAATGGCAAAATAACCTTCCCTAAAGAGATTTAAGAAAAACTTCATCATAGCCAAAATCAAACTAATAAACACAAAACCATAGACACCATAAATCAATAATCAATACTTAGAACGAATATAAGGCAAACCTGATTTATCAAGATTAACCAAACCTCTTAATAGAAAAGGAATATCAGTATTGGAATATAATGTAAATTGTTGCAAATCAGCTCCAGTTTTGGCCAAAAAATTTACACAAGAATTACCTTCTCTCCAAATATGAGAATTCTTAAAATCTAAATGAGAAAACATCCTTTTAATATCTTTAAGAATATAATAATTATCATAATTACCAAATTTATTATGTAAAATAAATTGAATGACTGATAAAGCATCAACTTGAATCCATAATCGAAAAAATCCTTTAGACAAACAAATTTGAAGAGCCTTATGAATAGCAATCAACTCTGCATAAAAAGCATTACAGTTATTCATAGGAGAAGCAAAACCAAGTATCATGCTACCCTTATGATCTCTAAGAATTCCATCAAAACATGATTTATTCTTATTCATAGAACCATCCGTATTAACCTTAATAAAATTCTCACTTGGCTTTTTCAAAATAACAAAATTAAAGCAAACATCAGAAAAAATATCCATAAAATTATTATTTAACTTTTGGATAACAAACTTAAAACCATGAAACTGAATATTTTTAATTAAGTTAGCCTTATAAAGATAATTAATCTTATCCAAAGTTTTAGCAATAATCCTATTATGATTCGTAGGCACATTCCTATATTTTGCATCATTCCTATCCATACAAATGAACCATATTGGGCAAACAACAACAATAATTTTAATATGCCCACTAGAAGTAATATGGAAAAGAACGGTAAGAAAATGATTAAAGTCAATTGACTAGTAAAATAATTATGTTAAAGAAATTATCATACCAAAGCCATATTCTAGCAGCAATAGGTCCATTAATAAACACATGATTAATATTCTCAATATGAAAACAACAATAGCACTTAGAAGGAATGTAAAAACCATTATTCCAAAGAATAGAATCAATCAGAATAAACTTCTTTAAAATTCTCCAAACCAAAATAGAATAAGAGGTTGGTATATTGTTGCTCCAGATTTTCTCAAAAGTAATAGATTTATATGATTTTTCTCTAATGAAATTCCAAGCATCTTTAAAAATGAAACCACCATTATAAGATAATTTAATGATAATTTGATTTTTCTTCTCACAATCAACAAATAAGTTTTTAATTCTCATAGCAATATTCATAGGAACTAATTCTAAGATATCATTAGAATCCCAAGCATTATTATTAAAAAAACTGTTAACTTTAATGGTCGAAATAGAAGTGTTATTCAAAAGACTATCAATAGATCCTTTCATAAGCTAATTGTCTTCCCAAAAGAAAGAGTTGCCAGAATTAAGACCCCATCCTATAAGAGACTCCATCTTACGATTAATAGAACACAATCTCTTCCAAATAGAAGAATCCCCATGTTTAAAAAGACAACATAAATGATGCCTTCCTTGAAAGTATTTATAATTCATAAAAGTAGCCCAAAGACCTGATTTTTCATAAAATTCCACCACATTTTTAAAGAAGACACAGTAATGGAATCAGAAATAGGTTTATAATCTACACCACCCTTATTTAACGCCACAAAACTTGTACTAAGGAGTTCAATGCATTCTATTCACATTCGAACTAGAGCCCCAAAAGAATTTATTAAGGATTCTTTCCATCCTTAATATAGTAGCAACATTCAGTTTTATAACTTGGAATAAATGAAAAGCCATAGAATTAAGAGTGCTTTTAAGAATAGTGAGTCTACCACCATAAGACAAAAAATGATGCTCCCAAGAAAAAATATTATTACACATTTTTTGAATGATTTCATCAAAGAGTAGATATTTTTTAAAACCTTTATAAATAGGAGCTCCAAGATATTTAAAAGGTAAGTTATGATGAGAAAAATAAGTAATTGTAGGGATTCTATTGATCTTAGAAATAGATATTTATTTTGAGGTAAAAAAAGAACTTTTAGATAATCATGTCATTTTCTTTAGGTAAAAAAATAAGTAATTGTAGGCATTTAAACTATTTTTTTTATTGAATGGACTTTTGATGATTGAGATTTAGCACAACTGAATACAAAATGCTTAAACTATTTTTTCTGTACATTAAAATCTGAGGTTTACGTGCGTGTTTCTACTTACACAATTGGTAAAGAAATCTGGGACAGATTATACATTACTTATGAATGTACATAAGAAGTTAAGCAATCTAGGTTGAATATCTTGCTTCATGACTATGAACTCTTTCGCATAAAACCTAGTGAGTCAATATCTAAAATGTATACTAGGTTTACACAAATTGTCACCTCCCTACATGTCTTAGGAAGAGAACTCACTAACTATAGAAAAGTTAACAAAATTCTGAGATGTTTGTCTTCTTCCTATGATGCCAAGATTACTGAAATCACTGAATCTAAAGATTTGAATACTTATTCTATTGATAACTTACTTGGATAACTCATTGCTTACGAGCAAGGAGTTAACCAAAGATAACTTGATGCAAGTGAGAAGAAGAAAGAGAAAACTATGGTGCTGAAGCCTAATGATATGGAGACTAATTCTTATAGGTCTGAAAGTGATGATGTTGCATTATTTACTAAGCAATTCAAAAGATTTCTAAGGAAGATACACAAGAACTATCAGAAATGGAATAAAGATAAGAATAGCAAAAACTCTTAAGGTTCTTCTGATACAATTTGTTTTGAATGCAGGAAGCCAGGACATATAAAGCTGATTGTCCTACACTTAAGGCTCACCCAAGTAAAGAGAAGGGTATGGAGAAGCCCAAGTTTTGGAAGGATAAGAAATGGATTCAAAAGGCTTTCTAGGCAGATTCTGCATCTGACTCTTCTGAGACTTAAGCTGAAAAGAAGACTACAAACTTGTGTTTGATGGCGGATGAACATCTTGGTCATTCCGACCAAGAAGAGGTATGTGAACTAACCTATGATTAATTACTTGATGTTTTTGGGAAAATCCATTCATCATATAGAAAACTTAAGAAAACTCATGCTAGCCTAAAATTGGAACTCTTGAACCTATAAAAAGAGCATAAAGTTTTGGGTAAGGATCATTTTTCACTTGATAGCAATCACATGTCATTGCTTGATGAATTTGATGAGTTAAATAAATGGTATTCTGATTTGATTATCAAGCATGATTCATTGAAAGCATTGCATGTTGAATTAGAAATTACATTCAAGGAATTAAAAACTCATGCATTTGATGTAGAGAGTAGGGAGCATACATTGAGAGTGGAAAATTCAATTCTGGATAGTTTAAATAAATTTTTTGACACTGAATTAACTTCTCTTATGACCTCCATCACTTAAAGAATTATATACACCATCATCAAAGCATGCATCATCCAAACCTATGAAGAGGCACTACCACCCATGTAGATTATTTAACCCTTTTCCTGGCATTAGATGTTTCTCTTGGGCATGTTAGGACATATCTCCCACACTTGCACTATCCACCATAGTACACACTGGGTGTGGAGGTCCAAATTGCATGATTCACAACATAACACACATGCATTACCTTCATCTTTTCATAAGAAGGAACCTAAACTTGTTTGAGTTCCTAAATCTAATGTTTGATGATTTTATAGGGGTGCTCTCACACAGGACCTTGTGAGAGTATGTAGTACCTGGACAGTGGATATTCAAGGCATATGACTGGAGATGCAAATCAATTCATTTCATTAGAGGCCAAGGCTGGAGGCAATGTCACTCTTGGAGACAACACCACCGGGAAAGTGGTGGGGCCATGTATAATCAAAAACTGTAAGAACCTTTTAATTGAAGTTGTTTTGCTTATAGATGGACTAAAACATAACTTTCTTAGCAATAGTCAACTTTATGATAAAGGGTTCAGCATAAAGTTCCTGGCAAACACTTACATTATCAGCTTAAATAATAACACTATTTTGTAGGGAAAGAGGATCAACAATGTCTATATGCTTGATTTAAATAACATTGAGTGTGCTGCATCATTCTGCTTAAAACTGCTACTGATGAGTCTTAGCTGTGGCATAGGAGGTTATGTTATGCCAGCATGAAAATCCTTAGAAGAATAACGCAAAAGTACTTAGTTAGAGGTGTCCCCAAGCTTAAGTTCACTAACGACCACCTGTGTAATGCCTATCAACTAGGGAAACAACTCCAATCCTCTTTCCACTGCATTAAGGACATCAGCTCCTCTAGACCTTTAGAAGTCCTTCATATGGATTTATTTGGACCCATTAGCACTTCCAACTTAGGAGGAAAAGTCTATGGATTTGTGATTATCAATGACAACTCGAGGTTCACTTGGATTAGATTTCTGTCACATAAAATTAAGTCATTTGACGAATTAAAACCTTCTCTATTTGGATTCAAAAGAAGCTAGGTTGTGAGATCTTGACCATTCATAATGATCATGGTGGAGAGTTTGAGAATGTGAGATTTTGAACTTTCTATGAGGAGTAAGGGATTAGTTATAACTTTTCAGCTATTAGGACCCCTTAATAGAACGGGGCAGCTGAAAGAAAGAATAGGACCTTAGTGAAAGCCGCTAGAGCCATGCTTACTGAGTATTCACTTTCAAAATACTTTTGGGAAGAAGCGATGAACACAGTCTGTTATGTGTTGAATAGGGTGAATATTATATCAAATCTAAAGAAGACACCCTACGAGATCATTAAGGGTAGATCACCGAACCTGTCTCACCTCCATGTCATTAGTTATAAGGTCTTCATTCTTAATAATAGGAAATCATCCTTAGGAAAATTTGATCCAAAGTCTGATGAAGAAGTGTTCTTAGGATATTCAAGTGTAGGGAAATCATTTAGAATGTTTAACAAGAGGACATTGGTTGTGGAGGAGACTACTCATGTAGTGTTTGATGAATCTGATCCTAAAGAGTTTAGAGCTGAGGAAGAAGGTGAAATCAGAGAGATTACCCAAGGAGTAGAAACTGCAAATCTGGAGGAAAGGGTAGAACCTGAAAACACTTTGCCTAGAGAATGGAGATATTCTTCGAGTCATCCTAAAGAATGGATCTTAGAAGATCCTTCTGAAGGTGTTAGAACTAGGCATGAACTTAGAAAGGAAGTGAACTACTTTGCCTTTATCTCAATGACTGAACCCACCGACATCAATCAAGCCCTTTCTGATGAATTTTGGATCTTAGCTATGTAAAAAGAACTTAACCAATTTGTGAGGAATGATATCTGGGAGTTGGTAGAAAGACCCAAGGATCAAAGTGAAGTAGGAACCAAATGGGTCTTTAAGAATAAAATGAATTTTTCTGGTGTGGTGGTTAGGAATATGGAAACATTGGTGGCTAAGGGGTATAACCAAATAGAAGGGAATGATTTTGAGGAGGCCTTTGCCCCTGTAGCTAGATTGGAAGCCATTAGAGTGCTACTAGCCTTTGCCTGTTATAAGAGATTTAAGCTTTTCCAAATGGATGTCAAGAGTGCCTTTTTAAATGGGGTAATAATGGAAGATGTATTTATAGAGTAGCTCCTAGGTTTTGAGAGTTTCCAATTTCCAAATCATGTTTATAAATTAAAAAAGATCTTATATGAAATAAAATAGGCACCCAGAGCTTGGTATGAGAGGCTTAGCAAATTCCTACTAGAAAGGAAGTATGTTAATGAGAGCGTAGACACCACCCTTTATCTAAAAAAAGTAGGAGATGATTTACTCATTATCCAGATCTATGTTGATGATATACTTTTGGGGTCTTTTGATCAAAATTTATGTGATGATTTTTTTTAAAATAAAGAGTAAAGAGTTTGAGATGAGTATGATGAGAGAATTATCCAATTTTTTGGGGTTTAGCATAAGGCAAATGGATGATGGAACCTTTCCTAATCAATCAAAGTACACTAAGGACATGTTAAAAAAATATGAAATGGATAAAGCCAAGCTAATAAACACTCCCATGTGCTCCACTGTCCAGTTAGATAAGGATTCAAATGGAAAATCTTTTGATCAAAAGAAGTATTGAGGAATAATTGGATCACTACTTTACTTGACTACCAGTTGACCTGATTTAATATTTAGTATTTGTCTTTGTGCTAAATTTCAGCTGATCCTAAAGAATCTTACCTGACTGCAGTTAAGAGAATCCTTAGATATCTCTTAGGGACCCCAAACTTAGGAATCTGGTATCCTAGATACAACACTTCTTTTGAAATTATTAGATATTCTGATTCTAATTTTGCAGGATGTATGGTGGATAGAAATAGCACTTCTAGAACTTGCCAATTCATAGGACAGTCTTTAGTTTCCTGGTCCAGTTGAAAATAAAACTCTATTGCACTTTCCACTAGTGAAGTAGAGTATATTGCCTTAGGAAGTTGTGTGTCCCAAGTTCTTTGGTCGAAGCAATAAATCTTGGATTTAGGATTAACTGTTGGCACAATTTTAGTTCTTTGTGATAACAATAGTGCCCTCTACATCTCTAAAAATCCTATCCAACACTCAAAGACCAAATATATTGACATAAGGTATCACTTCATTAGGGACCATGTTACCAAAGGAGACATTGAGTTACACCATGTAGCAACTGAAAACCAATTGGCTGACATCATTACTAAACCACTAGCCTTTGACACATTTAGCATCTTAAGGACCAGATTGGGTGTGATTGACATAAATGCATGAATTTGATGATTACTGATTTTTAAATTTTTTTATTTTTTTAATTTTTGTTTGATTTGGTTATCTTTTTCCTTATTTTTAGTTTTCATTCTCTGCTAATTTTCTTTTGTTGTTGTTGTTTATCTGATTTGATTATTTCTTTTTATGCGCTTTCCTCTTATTTTTGATTTACTGTTTATTTTCTTCAGAATAAGATCATTGCTCCCTACTGCTGATAAACATAATTTCTAAATGAGTGTTTTAGCTTGTTTTAATTTCGAAGCTTATAAGCAGTGATTGACTTCTCTAATATAGTTAAAGGGAAGAAATATTGATGATTATTTTCTCTTCCTCTAAGTTTTTTTATTGGTATATTTTTCTTTTTGAATAGAAATCTTTTTCAAAATTAAAAGCTAGATTTTGAAATAGAGATCTTTTTATCTTCCTATAGTAATCTGTCTCATATGAGTAGTATTCCAAATCGTTGAATCACTTTCATATTTTCTTAATCAAGTGATTGCATTTAGCATATAAGAATGATTCTATTTTGTGGATTATTGTTCCTTATCTGAGAGAGTGAGTCTTCTCTTCTTCTCTTATATCTGGATGATAATCTCACAACTGAGAGTCCTTTAGAGGTTTTGAAAGACAAGAAGCTTGCAAAAGATGCACAAAGTGCACAAATCAACTGAAAAGAAAGAGGCACAAAATGAGCCAACACTAAAAAGATGCACAATGCTCACCAATAACATTAAAAAGATATACAAAGTGTATCAACATCAAAAGATGCACAAAGTGCACCAAATAATTAAAAAAGAGGCACAAAATGATCCCACAAAGAAAGATGCTTCATCCTCTTACAAATCTTTAAAAATCTTAGAGTAATTGATGTACCAGTTACTCTATTCAAACTCTTGAGAATGAAAATCATGATTTTTTATTCTTTAATTTGCAATACTATTTTATCAGATATTTTTCTGGAACATCGTATGAAAGGATCACGTTTCTTACTAACTTCTTCTTTTTTGAATTAGATTTTTATTTCAAAGGAATTTGAACCTGTAAGGTGTTCGAGGTAGGAGTTACAAAAATTAATTTTCAAACTTTTTTGGATTTCAGCCCATCGATTTCTTCTTTTTGGCTTTTTAATTAAAAATTAAGAAAAAATTTTGATTTACTAGAGCAGATTAATTCAAAAAAAAAATAAAAATAAAAATAAAAATTTGTTTCTTTTTGGTTGTTTGCTTTGTTTAATATTTCTTTCTCCTTTTTGTGATGTCAAAAGGAGGAGTTGAATGTGTTGGTACTATTTTGTATTATTTGTGTTTAAGTGTCATCTGTGTTTAGTGTCATTGTATTGTTTATCTGTATTAGTAGAATTTGCATTACTTAGTTTTACTTGCACTATATTTTATTTATTTTATTTGCTTACTTAAAAATTAACCAAAAAATGTTTGCCATCATAAAAATGGGGGAGATTATTACAAATCTGGATTCAAGATTTTAATAATAATAAATATTTTTACAAATTTATTTTAGTTTCCCTGCATACTAACCTTTCAGGTTTACAAGATCAATTGCAATTCAAGCCAGCTCAAGATCGAGTTAGTCTGTTTTATTTCAATGTAATTTTTCTCCTTTCTTGACTCAAATGTAATGTAATAGATCCCCAAGCTAAGTAATCGTGTATTTACATGCTTAGGGGGAGATTTTTAGTGAGTTAGAGTTTCTGTTCTATTTTGTTCATATCATTCTAAATGATATTAATATTATCCTGTACGATCCATTGAAAATAGAAACCCTAATTAGGGTAGCCATTTTTTGTCGGTCTGATTAAGCAGATCATCCTGGACGATCCTACCATCATCCGGGATGATATGCTCAAATCAAAACCTCTCAACCGCCAGACTCTTTTAGGCAGGCTTTATTTTTAGGAATTCTATCTAATCGTACAGGATGATTCACTCATCATCCTGAATGATTGATTATGATCATGCCTAAAATAGTCAGATGATTAAGGAGAGTAATAAAGATTTGATTGATCGATCATATCATTCTGGATGATCATAGAATCATCCGGGATAATACAGCTCAATCAGTTGGACATCCATAACTATCCACTAGATGATATATTCTTTTTTGTACTAATCATACCGGATGATAGACTTACCATCCTAGATGATCAGTTATTTTGAAATCGTCTAGCATAGTTATCCTGGACGGCCTGAACTATATGCCGGACAATATTGGGCATTTTTGAACTAATCATACTGGACGATAGAGATATCATCCTGGACGATCAAGTCATTTTCTTTAGATCATCTAGACTTATCTCTTGGACATCCTGAACTTGTGCAAGATAATATTGGATATTTTTAAACTAATCATATAGGACGATAGAGATATTATCCTAGATGATCAAGTCATTTTTTTAGATTGTTTAGACTTTTCTCCTGGAAGTACCAAACTATGTGCTAGATGATATTGCTAATTTAGAACTAATTGGCTAGGATGATCGCAAGATCTTCCCGGATAATCAAAATAAACCTTATCTTCTAATCATTCAGAAGAACCAAATTATCCAAGTTGATATGTGTGTTTTTGTAATGATCATACAGGACAATCGACAAATCATCCTGGATGATTTTTAATGGCAAGTTAAAATTTAGGGCAATTTTTGAGCCCTTCTATTTAAGATCTTTTGTTTGTTACAATTAAAATCTTTTGCCGTTGTCCTCACTTGAGAGAGTCTTGAGAGAGAGAGGGAGAGCTTGGATGAGAGACAGAGAATCTTATGCGGGGGAGTTTTTGAGGTGTTCACAAAGGTTACTCCAAGCAATGATTTGAGTCGTCTTCTTCAGTCTTCATCCCTTGTCATTTTGGTGGCTCTGCGGGAAGGATCGTCAGCAAGAAGATCGAGGTTCTCTTCCTCCTTCAGGAGGAAGCTAAAGGAGGTAAGGTTCTCTGCCTGCTTTAGGAGGAAGCAAAAGGAGTTTTGGTTCTCTGCCTGCTTCAGGAGGAAGCAAAAGGAGTTTGGATTATCTACCTTATCGGGGTTGGTGAAAAGGAGTTTTTGTAAAGGCTTCTTCGCCTTGTTGTGGGAGCAGAAGGAGAGTAACTTAGTTTTAGTGCAATTCCTGGAGGGGAGGCTTTGGGGAGTGGATGTAGGTCAAGTTGACCGAGCAACTATAAAATCTGATGTGTTCATTCTTTTAATATTCTACTTTTAATATCTGCACTTTACTTTTCTGTGGATGATCATGTGATTAAAGTTATTATTTTGGTTGATTAATCATCTCCACATCAACATATTATTGCAATTGTTTTTAAAATATTCAAAAAGGTTCTCAAAATCTTTTTTGCTTAAGAATTTTTAAAACTACCAATTCACCCCCCTTCTTGGTTTGCCTTGGTCTAGTTCATAAAGGCTTAACATCCCTAACGAACTTTTAATTATTGTTTATGATTTAATGTTTAGGGTTTTAATTTTATTGTTTAGGGTTTATTGTTTAAAATATAGGTGTTATGTTTTAGTGTTTAGGATTTTGGGTTTAGTGTTTAGAGTTTATAGTTTGAGTATTAGGGTTTTGTATTTACGTTTAGGTTTTCAAATTTAGTGTTAGGGTTTAGGTTTTATGTTTAGGGTTTATGATTAAAGGTTACGGTTTAATGTTTGGGGTTTAGGGTTTGGACATTTATATTAGGTTTCAGGTTTTGTAGATTATGGTTTTGGATTTTTAATTTATGGTTTTTTAATTTATGGTATGGGGTTTAGGGATTAGAGTTTATGGTTTAAAGTTTAAGGCTTAGGTTTTTTCTTTATAGTTTATGGGTTTAGATTTACTATTTATGGTTTTAGGTGCATGGATTAGGGTTTATGGTTAAGGTTTTCAGGTTTAGGATTTTGGGTTTAGGTTTAGGTTTGGGGATTTTGGTTTATTGTTACTGGTTAGGGTTAAGGGTTTAGGTTTTGCTATTTAGGGTTTAGGGCTTATGCTTTAGTATTTATAGTTTATGGTTTCGGATTTAAGTCTAAAGGTTATGGTTGAAGATTTATGGCTTAGGATTTAGAATGTTATATTTTGGTTTCTAGTTTTGGTGATTAGGGTTTACAATTTATAATTTTAGGCATAGGTTTTTGTGATTAGTGTTTATGGTTTAGGTTATGTGATTTAGGATTTAGGGTTTATTATTATGGTTTTAGGATTTTAATATAGTTTTTTTTTATTTAGGGTATAGGATTTGGGTTTAGGGTTTATGATTTTAGGTTTGTAGATTGGGATTTAGGTTTTAGTTTTTGATTTAAGTTTTTGGGTTTAAGATTTAAGGTTTGTGTTTATGGTTTAGATTTTTGAATTACGATTTAAGATAAATTTTTTAATTTTTTACTTTAGGGTGCTCCAGCTCTTACTATAGTGCAATGTTTGAGTGATCCTTAAGAGCTAAGAAAAAAGTTTAGGGTTTAGGGTTTAGGATTTAGGATTTTAGATTTAAGGTTAGTGGTTGAGGTTTATGGTTTATGGCTTAGGGTTTTAATTTTTCTTTTTTTAAATTCTAGTTTTGGTGATTAGGGTTTAGGATTTATAATTTTGCATTTGGGTTTTTATGATTCCACGGAGTTTAAGCTTTATGATTTAGGGTTTAGAGTTTGTTAATATAGTTTGGGTATACGATTTAAGTTTTTTTGGAATTATGGTATAGGGCTAATTTTTTGGGTTTATTGTTTAGGGTTTATGTTTTACAATTTTGCATTTAGGGATTGGGATTATAGCTTTGGCTTTACGATTTAGATTTTTAGGTTTAAGGTTTAAGGTTTGTGCTTAAGGTTTAGGTTTTTGAATTTATGGTTTAGGATTTAGAGTTTGGTATTTTAGTATTTAGTGGTTAGGGTTTACGATTTAGAGTTTATGATTTATTAAGTATATGATTTAGGGTTTAGGGTTAGACTATTTGGATTTGAGTTTAGATCAGAATTTTTATGGTTTAGGGTTTAGGTTTTAAGGTTTATGTTCTTGGGATTAGGTCTTAGGATGTTTCAATATTTGTGTACAGGGTTTGTGATTTAGAATTTCAATTTTATGGTTTAAAATTTAGGATTTATGGTTTATTGTTTATGGTTTAGGTTTAGGGTGTATTGTTTAGGGTTTAAGGTTAAAGGTTATAACATAAGTTTTAGTGTTTTAACTTTAGTATTTATTGTTTAGATTTTTTATTTTTGTTTTGGGTTTTGAGGTTAAAGGTTAGGGCTTAATGTTTAGGGTTTGTTGTCTAGATTTACTATTTAAGGTTTAGGGATCAGGGATTAGGATTTAGGGTTTAGGTTTCTAGTTTTGGAGCTTAGGGTTTAAGTTTATGTTTGCTGTTTAGGGTTTATTATTAAGGGTTAGGGTTTGGAGTTTAAGTTATATAGTTTAGGGTTTTGTTCTTAGGATTTAAGGTTTGGGATTTAAGGCTAAAGGTTCGGGTTTAAGGTTTATGGTTTAGGGTTTAAACTTTAATATTTTGGGATCAAATTTGGCAATTATGGTTTAGGGTTTATAATTTTAGGTTAAGATTTTGGTAATTAAAGTTTAGGGTTTAGATTTTTTGATTTAGGATTTAGGGTGTTTTCTTAAGGTTTCATGTTTATGATTTTGGATTTTGGGTTTATGATATAGGGTTTAGGATTAGGATTTAGATTTTATGATTTAGAACTTAGGTTCTTTGATTAAGGTTTTGGGTTTATGATTTAGATTTTCAGGTTTAAGGTTTAAGGTTTGTGTTAAGAGATTTTATTTTTGGGATTAGGGTTTAGTGTTTAGAGTTTAGGGTTTTAGTGTTTAGTGTTTAGGTTTTATAGTTTAGAGTTTTTAATTTTTGGAATATAGGGTTTTGGGTTTCGAGTTTATGGTTTAGGGTCTGAGTTTAGGGATTAGAGTTTAGGTTATAAGTTTTAGGGTTTAGGGTTTATATTTCAGGATTTATGGTTTAGGTTTTAGGGTTTTTAAAATCCATTGTAGGGGCTTACTTTAGGGTGTTTAGGGATTTTATTTTTGGGATTAGGGTTTAGGGTTTGGAGTTTAGGGTTTTGGTTTTATAGTTTCAGGTTTATGGTTTAAAAAATAGGTGTTATGTTTTAGGGTTTAGGATTTCAGGTTTATTGTTTAGAGTTTATAGTTTGAGGATTAAGCTTTAGCATTTAGGTTTTAGGGTTTAGGTTTTAGGGTTTTGGTTTTAGGATTTAGGGTAAAAGGTTAAAAGCTTAGGGTTTAGATTTTTTAGTTTAAAGTTTAGGTTTTCAACTTTAATATTTAGGGTTTAGGTTTTATGTTTAGGGTTTATGGTTAAAGGTTACGGTTTAAAGTTTGGGATTTAGGGTTTGGACTATCATAATAGGGTTTAGGTTTTGCACATTATGGTTTTGGGTTTTTAATTTGTGGTTGTTTTATTTATGGTATGGGGTTTAGGGATTAGACTTTATGGTTTAGGGTTTAGGTTTTTTCTTTATACTTTATGATTTTAGATTTACTATTTAGGGTTTTAGGTGCATGGATAAGGGTTTATGGTTATGGTTTTCAGGTTTAGGATTTTGCATTTAGGTTTAGGTTTAGGTTTGGGGGTTTGGATTTATTGTTAATGGTTAGGGTTAAGGGTTTAGGTTTTACTATTTAGGGTTTAGTGCTTAAGCTTTAGTATTTATTATTTATGTTTTGGGATCTAAGTCTAAAGGTTATGGTTTAAGATTGATGGCTTAGGATTTAGAATTTTATATTTTGGTTTCTAGTTTTGGTGATTAGGCTTTACGATTTATAATTTTGGGTATAGGTTTTTGTAATTAGTGTTTATGGTTTAGGCTTTTTGATTTAGGATTTAGGGTTGTAATTATGGTTTCAGATTTATAATATAGGTTTTTTGAATTTAGGGTATAGGATTTGTGTTTAGGGTTTAGGGTTTATGTTTTATAGTTTTTGGTTTACAGACTGGGATTAAGGTTTTGGGTTTATGATTTAGGTTAGTGGGTTTAAGATTTAAGGTTTGTATTTAGGGTTTAGATTTTTGGAATTAGGGTTTAGAATATTTTTTTAATTTTTGTAGCTCAAAGCTCTTACTGTAATTTAAGTTTAGGGTTTAGATTTTTTGATTTAGGATTTATGGTTTATTTTTAAGGTTTCATGTTTATGACTTTGGATTTAGGGTATATGGTTTGTGTTTATGATTTAGATTTTGTGATTTAGAATATAGGTTCGGGGATTAAGGTTTTGGGTTTATGATTTAGCTTTTTTGGTTTAACGTTTAAGGTTTGTGTTTAGGGAATTTATTTTTTGGAATAGGGTAATGGATTTAGAGTTTAGGGTTTTAGTGTTTAGTGTTTAGGGTGTATGGTTTATAATTTTTAATTTTTGGAGTATAGGGTTTTGAGTTTAGGGTGTATGATTTAGGGTTAGAGTTTAAGGATTAGAGTTTATATTATAAGTTTTAGGGTTTAGCTTTTTCGTTTTAGGGTTTAGTTTTTAGGGTTTAGGGTAAAAGGTTAAAGGTTACTACCTAGGGTTTAGATTTTTTAGGTTAAAGTTTAGGTTTTCAACTTTAGTGATTAGGGTTTAGGTTTTATTTTTAGGGTTTATGGTTAAAGATTGCGATTTAAAGTTTGGGGTTTAGGGTTTGGACTTTTATATTAGGGTTTAGGTTTTGCAAATTATGGTTTTGTGTTTTTAATTTATGGTTTTTGTTATTTTTGGTATGGGGTTTAGGTATTAGAATTTATGTTTTAAAGTTTGGGTTTACGTTTTTTTCTTTGTAGTTTATGGTTTTAGATTTACTATTTAGGGTTTTAGGTGTATGGATTTGGGTTTATGGTTAAGGTTTTAGGATTTAGGATTTTTTGTTTAGGTTTAGGTTTGGGGATTTGGGAAAAGCTCCTAATAGTAAAAATAGTTGGTGGTGGAATCCAAAAGTGCAAGAAAAGATTAAAAATAAGAAGATTTGTTATAAAAATTGGTTTAATTGTAAAAATTTTGATAATTGGAAAATATATAAAGAGGCACGTAAGGAATCTAAGAAAGCACTATGTGATGCACAGAGTTTAGCTTTTAGTGATTTATATAATAGATTAGATACTAAGGAGGGAGAAAGATATATGTATAAGTTAGCCAGACAAAGAGATAGGAGTAGTAAGGATTTAGTTCAAGTGAAGTGTATTAAGGACGAAGATCAAAAAGTACTTTTTTACAAGATGATATTCAACAAAGGTGGATGAGATATTTTGCTAAACTTTTTAATAAAGAATGTGGAAATAAAATTGATTGTAGTGGCCTTAGCACCCTAAATGAAAATAAAGATTTCTGTTTTTATCGGCGTATTAGTAAAATCAAAGTTAGAGAGGCTTTAAAGAAAATGAAGGGTGGAAAAGTTGTTGGACCTGATGATATTCCAATAGAGGTGTGGAAATTCTTAGGAGATGAAGGAATTGCTTGGCTTACTGAACTTTTTAATATTGTTTTACAGACTAAAAAGATGCCAGATGAGTGGAGAATGAGTGTGTTAATCCCTATTTTTAAGAATAAAGGGGATGCACAAGATTGTGTGAATTACAAAGGAATTAAGTTAATGTGTCATACTTTAAAACTTTGGGAACGATTTATGGAGCATAGGTTGCGGCGTGATACTAATGTTTCTAAAAATCAATTTGGATTCTTGCCGGGTAGGTCTACTATGGAAGCCATACATTTATGGAGAAATATAGAGAGAATAAGGAGGATTTACATATGATATTTATTGATTTAGAAAAAGCATATGATAAATTTCCAAGAGAAGTGCTATGGTGAGTTCTTGAAAAGAAAGGAGTTTATAACGCTTGTATTCAAATCATTAAAGATATGTATGCAGGAGCTATAACTTGTGTTCAAACACAAGGTGGTTTGACCAAGTATTTCCCTATTTTGGTTAGATTTCTTCAAGGATTAGCCTTAAGCCCATATCATTTTGCTTTAGTCATGGATGTTCTCACTAGACATTTGTAAGAGGATGTACCTTGGTGTATGCTTTTTGCTGATGATATCCTTCTTGTTGATAAGACTAGAGAGGGAGTTGAAGGTAAACTAGAATTATGGAGGTCAACCTTAGAGTCTAAAGGTTTTCGCTTGAGTAGATCTAAAACAGAATATATCATCGATCTATTGTTAAGGGCGATCAAGTCATTAATAAGAGTACACGTTTTAGATATCTTCGATCTATTGTTCAAAGTGATGGTGAAATAGATGGCGATATTATCAGCAGAATCCAAGTTGGATGGTAGAAGTGGAGGAATGCATCAGGCTTATTGTGTGATAGAAAAGTACCCCTCAAATTTAAGGGAAAATTCTATAGGATGGTGGTGAGACCTGCAATGCTTTATGGTGTGAATGTTGGCCATTAAAAGAGAAGCATAATTCTAAGTTAAGTGTTGCAGAGATGGGGATGCTCAGGTGGATGAGTGGCTTTACCCTTAGAGATAGAGGATATGAAATGAGCATATTCATGAAAAGGTTGGAGTAGCTCCAGTGGAAGATAAGATTAGAGAGAGTCGCTTTAGATGGTTTGGTCACATAAAACGGCGGCCTCCCAATGACCCGGTTAGGAAAGTAGAGGTCTTAGATTGGACTTATGTTAAGAAAGGTAGAGGTAGACCATGAAAGTCTTGGTTAGAAAATATTAGAAATGATCTTTCTTTATTAGATTTAAACAAGAATTTGACTTTTAATAGGACACAATCGAGAAAAATGATTCATGTAGCCGACCCCACGTAGTGGGATAAAGGCTTGATATTGTTGTTGTTGTTGTTGTTTAGGTTTGGGGATTTGGGTTTATTATTAATGGTTAGGGCTAAGGGTTTAGGTTTTACTATTTAGAGTTTAGGGCTTAAGATTTAGTGTTTATAGTTTATGGTTTGGGATTTAAGTCTAAAAGTTAGGGTTTAAGATTTATGGCTTAGGATTTAGAATGTTATATTTTGGTTTCTAGTTTTGGTGATTAGGGTTTACAATTTATAATTTTGGGTATAGGTTTTTTTCATTAGTGTTTATGGTTTAGGTTTTGTGATTTAGGATTTAGGGTTTGCTATTATGGTTTCAGATTTATAACATAGGTTTTTTGGATTTAGGGTATAGGATTTGTGTTTAGGGTTTAGGTTTTAAGTTTTATGATTTTAGGTTTAAGATTGGGATTAAGGTTTTAGGTTTATGATTTAAGTTTTTGGGTTTAAGATTTAAGGTTTTTGTTTAGCATTTCGATTTTTGGAATTATGGTTTAGGATATATTTTTTAATTTTTTTACTTAAGGGTGTGCCAGGCACTTACTGTAGTGCAACACTTGAGTTATGCTTAAGAGCACCAGCAATAAGCTTTTTTTTTTCAGAACGAGCAGAGGCTTTTTAAAAAAATCCCAGTAATAAGCTATTGAGATGGGCTCTTCCCCAAGATTAGGGTTTAGGATTTAGAGTTTAGGGTTTTAATGTTTAGGATTTAGAGTTTATGATTTAGAGTTTATGACTTCTAGATTAAATAATTTAGGATTAGAGTTTAGGTATTAGAGTTTAAAATATAAGTTTTAGGATTTAGGGTTTAGGTTTTAGGGTTTATGGGTTAGGGATTAGGTCTTAGGATTTACGATTTAGGGGTTCGGGATTAGTGTATGGGGTCAATGACTTAGGGTTTCAATTTTATGGTTTAAAATTTAGGGTTTATGGTTTAGTGTTTAGGGTTTAGGGTTTGAGGATTATGGTTTAGGGTTTAAGGTTTAGGATTAGGGTTTGGGGTTTAAGTTTAAAGGTTACATCATAGGGTTTACATTTTATAGTGTAAGTTTCAGGGTTTTTGCTTTAGTGATAGCATTTAGGTTTTCAGTTTTGGGTTTGAGATTAAAGGTTAGTGCATAAGGTTTAGGGTTTAGGATTTGAATTTATTATTTAAGGTTTAGGGATTATGGTTTAGGGCTTAGGTTTTTTGGTTTGGAGTTTATGGTTTAGTTTTATGTTTATGGTTTAGGGTTTATCATGAAAGGTTAGGGTTTAGGGTTTAGGTTATATAGTTCACAGTTTTGAGCTTAGGATTTATGTTTAGGATTTAAGCAAATGCTTTGGGTTTAAGGATTATGGTTTAGGGTTTAGGGTTTTATGTTTTTTCTTATAGGCCAGGAGGGTGGTGGTGGTGGTGGTGGTGGGGGGGGGGGGGGGGGGGGGGGGGGGGGGGGGGGGGGGGGGGTGGGGAGGAGTTGGGGGAACCTACAAGCCTACGCGTTTAATAGAAAAGAAAAATTACAGGTCCTTAAAAGGACCTACTCTCACTAATGCTCCAAGAGCTACATACAAAAAGGAAAAAAAACCTTAGAGAAATAAAAAGTCCCAAACTAATTACACGATTAAGATAAATAAATAAAAACTAGCCTTCATGATCTCTCAAAAAACTATATTTGTGAAGAACACCAAGAAATCTTGAAATAATAATAACAACAATACTAGAAAAGGAATTTATAACTAGACAAAGATAACCCCAAAAAAAAAATAAAAATAAGAAATGGCTAATGTGAATAGCTCAAATAAATGTAGTATCAAGAAAAAAAAAACAAAGAATGTAAATTTTTAAATATATTATGATCAATTAAGGCTCAACTAATATAGTAAAAAATATTTAAATAAATCTCTAACCCACCACCATAAAACTATTAAACAATCTAAAAATCCAAAATAAATCTATGCAAATTCCTAGGAATAAATTTAAAAACTCGACACAGCAAATATTCCAATAATCAATCCATCTCCTAGAACTTCACAGCACATCTTGGATCGAACATGCCAGCACAAGGAACCAAAACCCATAAAGCCTTTGATACTAGACAAAACAACTAAAGCACCTAAAGCCTCCAATCAGATTAAAGCTCACAAAATAGATCTTGTATCAACTATAAACGTAGCCAACAACACTACATTATAGAAGAAATATATTCCAACCAGTAAAGCTAAAATAACAAGTCAAATATTTTTCTACCATATGATAATTGAGCCAAAATACAATCATTTGCATAAATGATTTTACAATCATTTATTTAAATTATTACAATCATTGCTAATTACCATTAGCCTCCAATAAAAAAAAATCTTAAGAAAAAAAATCAGAAATATAAAACAAAAGCAAAATCATAATAAATCCAAAAAATAGATAAAACCAAAGAATCAACCAACTCCAACAAGAAAACTTACTTCCTTATATAAGGTAATCCTGATTTCTCCAAACTTATTATTTCTCTAAGAAAAAATGAATATTAGTATTTGTAAATATGGTAAGATTAGAAAAATATAAACTAATTTTCTTAAAGAAAATCAACAGATGAATTCCCTTCTCTCCAATGATGAGAAATAAAAAAATTGAATTGAGATAACAAATTTTTTATCTTTTTCAGCAAATATAAAGTTTCAGCATTCCAGTGTTCTCAAAAGTAAGGTAATGAATTACTAAGTTAGCATCAACCTCAATCCAAATTCTAAAAGTACCACTTTAAATACAAATATTAAGAACTTGATAAATCACCATAAGTTCAACATAAATAACCATGCACGAAAGAATAGGACAAGTAAAGGAAAAAATAACATTACCTTTATTATCTCTTGCTAAACCACTACAACCATAAATCAATCTAGATATTAAGCCAATATTCAGTTTGATAATATGATCTATGGGTTTTTATCCCAAAGAGCAATTTTGGGATATCTATCCAATAATTCATCATTGAGTAAAATACTCAAATTTTTTGGCAATAAACTCGTACCCACGAAAAATGAATAATCTTAATAAGATTTGATTTATAA
This sequence comes from Dendrobium chrysotoxum, assembly GCA_019925795.1. NCBI lineage: Eukaryota > Viridiplantae > Streptophyta > Magnoliopsida > Asparagales > Orchidaceae > Dendrobium > Dendrobium chrysotoxum. The sequence goes on from CM034302.1 coordinate 51,927,474, forward strand.
AGAGAAAAAATTCTCTTTTGTTCTAGCAATAATTCTTTTATGATTCATCAGAATATTTCCATGTTTGCATCATTTCTATCCATCCAAATAAACCAAATAAAAGCAACAGCAAATAGAATTTTTATATGACCTCTAAGCGTATTTTGAAAGCATAACATAAGATGTTGAAATATAAATAAATTTCCTTGAAAGAAACTAGTATTCAAAAGATCGTCATACCATATCCATATATGAGAAGCAACTTTCCCATACACAAACGCATGGTTTATGTTCTTAATACGAAAATAGCAATAACACTTTGATGGGAAATAAAACCTTTTTTCCAAAGTATAGAATCAACAGGAATATGATTCTTTAAAATTCTCTAAACAAGGATCGAATAAGATGTGGAAATATTATTACACCAAATCTTATTTAAATAATTGACAAATCCATTTTATCTCTAATAAAATGCCACACATCTTTAAAGATAAAATTACCATATAAGAAAATTTAAAAATGATATAATCCTTCTTTCTACTATCAATATTAATATGCTTCACTTTATCATAAATGTTAATTGGAACCATATCAAGAATCATATTCATGTCCCATTCATTATTATTAAGCAATTGCTTAACATTAATGACATATGTAAAATGAGTAGAAAGCAAAGAATTAATAGAGCCCTCCAAGAACCAATTTTCTTGCCAAAAAAATGAAGAGACAAAATTTATACCCCAAAGAAATTAAAGATTCAGCTTTCCATTTATAGAGCAAAGCCTATTCCAAATTAAAGAATCTCTATGTTTGTACTGGCATATAGAAGGATGTTTGCCCTTACGATATTTGAAATTCATAAATTTTGACCAAAGACTATCATTCTTCCTAAAATTTCACCACATTTCATAGAAGAAGCAATAATAAAATCAGTTGTGGTTCTACAACCAAGGCCACCTTCACATAAAATTCTAGAAACATTATTCCATGTTGAATAATGAATTCTTTCAATATTGCTTATAGAACCCCAAAACAACTTATTAAGAAGTTTCTTAATTCACAAAATAATAATATAAGAAGGCTTACCAATTTGAATAAGACAAAAAGGCATAAAATTTAAAGTACTTTTAAGCAGAGTCAATCGATGACCATAAAATAAAAAATTGAATTCCAAGGAGGATATAGTTTTTTGAATATTTTGAATAAGATCATAAAAAAGATGAGAAGTTTTAGTACATTTATAAATAGGAGCAACCAAATATTTCATAGGAAGATTCTGATGAGTAAAATTCATAATATCAACAACTCTATTAATTCTGTTAAGAATAAGTAATAAAGAACTTTTATTATTATTAATATGTAATCCACTTTCTAAAGCAAATCTGTCTAAAAAACCTTTAATCTATTTAATATTTTGAATGCTCCCATTACTAATGATAATAAGATCATTAGCAAAATATAAATAAGATATAGAAAAATGATCTTTATTCCTATAAAACATACTAGAATGATTATTTAGCATGTCATTAATACCTCTTGATATATATTCCATCATAATAATAAATAAAGTAGGAGATAAATGATTTCCTTAATACCATTTGTAGAATGAAAAAACCCACTAGAATAACCATTTAAAAAGATTGAAAACCAAACATTTTCAATAGTATTTTTAATTAAAAGAAGATATTTCTTTGAGAAACCAAATAATAAACTAACATCATAACAAAAATTCCACAAGATATTATCATAAGCTTTGAAATATCTAATTTAAAAAGCATATTACTACCTCTATCTTTCATATCTAAATCATAAATAAGTTATTGGGCGAAAAGAACATTATCATTTATAAGCCTGGCTTTTACAAAAGCAGTTTGATTTAAAGAAATAAATTTAGTAAGCAAAGGGGCAATTCTCCTAGTTAACAATTTGGAAGTTAATTTATTGAAAAATGTGCAAAGACTGATAGGCCTAAAATCATTCATAAATTCAGAATTATCTTTTTTAGGAATTAAAATAATAGCCACAGAAAAAAAGAATCTAGGAGCCTTGAAAAAATTCAATAACAGCATTAAAAAGATCACCTTTAATAATATTCTAGCATTTTCAAAAAAATAAAGTAGAAAACCCATCAGGTCCCGATGTAGAATCATCATTCATAGACAATTTAGCTAGGTATATTTCATTTTCACAAGGAATCATAGCACGAGAATCATTCTCCTCATTAGTTTTAACCTTATCAATAATATGAGAAGTAGAAATAGGATCCTCATTGATAGAATTACATAAAAGATTAAAAAAATAAATAATTTTTATTTTTTGTAGATGATTTTATTATTTTTTACAAAAAGCTTTCTTGACTTGTTTTCTTCTAAAAGTGGTTTTTATATTAATGCTTCTAAGAGCTCATTATTTACTTCTAAATGGATTTCTGATACTAAGATTAATAGAATTTCTTCTATTACTAATTTTAGTCATCAAAATTTACCTTTCAAGTATTTGAGTGCTTCTATTTATAAAGATTTGAAGAAATATAATTTTTTTAACAAGATTATTCAAAAAATGTGTGCTAATATTTCTTCTTAGGAATTTCATTTCCTTTCTTATGGTGGTAGGCTTATTATTCTTAAAAACACTCTTAACTCTATGGCTTTTCATTGATTTCAAGTTATTAAACCTAATTTTGCTACTATTTTACAGATGAAAAAATCCTTAATAAGTTTTTTTGGGCCTCTAGAACTAATGTTCATAGAATGCATTGGTCCTCTTGGAAGAAGATTTGTTGTCCTTTAAATGAGGGTGGTCTTGGTTGTAAAATGATTTCTAATTTTATAAATGCTTCTTGTTTTAAAATGTGGTGGAATTTTAGTAAGAATAAAAGTTTATGGGCAGCCGCAAAGCCAAAAAATTTTATTATTGTGGGCACAAATTAATGATTTTCAAATTTCTCTTGATATGTAATTAAAATTTCAATAAGTAGTTGAAAAAAAATATAATTATACACTGAAATGTTTTTTAAAAATTGAATTACTCCTTAAAGTTTATTTTCTACATTTTCTCGATGCTAATTTTAAACTTTCCATATTCAAATAAGTTTAAAAAATTAGATTATATCATAAAAATAAAAAATTTAAATTTACAAAATGGTTGGATCTAACACTTTAATTTCCAACCATTAGAATATAATCATATGTTAGTTTTAGTCTCATCAATTACAAATTAATTGTAATTGTAATGATGGATATCTATGTCCTCTTATATAACAAAAATCAAACATTAAAACTTCAACTCACATTTGCAAATTTTCTTTCTTAAAATTTGCTTATGCTCTACTTCTCCCACCCTTCAATCGATTATATCTGATATGTCCATTAAAATCTTCTATTTAAAAGCACCTCATAATTTCCCACTTACTAATAATAAATAATGAAATTCATGTGATTGTTCAAAAATGTAATTAATTATAAATTTTATTGATGTTTGAAGTTATAGGTCTATAGTTCTCCAAGTCATCTCTAATTTATTTATTTTGACAATTAAAATTAATAATATTGATTTTGTTAACTTAAAATTTCAATTATATATACATATATAGCCTTAGCTTTTAACAACAGTAAAAGTTATGAAGCAAGATGGCTTAGACGGTGTAGATGAGCTGAGTCAAAAGGTAAGAGTGAATGACTGCGAGCAGAGAACTATAATCATGAGTGTGAACTGATTGTCATTGAAGGTGCAGCAGACGAAGGTGCACTTTCAAAGGCTCATAATGATCAAACTTATCTTAAAATATTTAGATATAATATATTTCCTTTTCCTCAAAATGTACACTCGTCACCTATCCTTCCTACTAATTGATGTCTTCTTCCTCATCTTCTTCCTTGTCTTCTCCATCGCCATCATACTAAGCTCACACCTCCAAGCCGATTTCGATGCAAGCCTCCATCATGCACAACTGGTGCTGTCTCCTAGGAAGATAAGCACCTTTATCACTAATAACCTTCTATTTTATTTTCACTGCCGGCCTAAACCCATTCAGCTGACTGCGCTATTTGTGTGGCTCTCCTTCAATTTTTGGCTGGCATGTGGGGGCACATGCCCCTAGTACCCCCACCATGGCTCTGCCCCTATTTATGGGCTGCTTTATAAATTTTAAATATTGTAAAGGTAAGCATCATTTATGTTGTTACTACAAGCATGTTGACTCTTCTATTTGGAAAAGGCTTTGTTCGATCAGGCATAGAGTCGTTGAGCCTCTTGTAGCTTGGGGTCTTAGTTCTTGTAATTCTTTTTTCTGGCAAGATAATTGGCTTACTGAGGGTTCCATTGATTCTCTTCTTTCTACTATTTCTACTAGTGTTATTAAAGTTAAGAATTTTATTCATGATAATGCTTAGGATTTAGAAGCTGTTTTAGATTTGTTTCCTATTGACATTGGCCATAAGATTAAGAAGCTTTATGTGGAGAGATAGAAAACTTTTAAATTCTTTTTAAGCTTTCGTACAATGGAAATTTTATTTTTAAAGTTGTTTGGGATTTTATTAGAGATAAACAAGAAATTTCTATGGTTTATGATAAAATTTGGAGTAGTAATATTCCTACTTCTTATTCTATTCTTGTTTGGAGAATTCTTAAGAGGTTTATTCTTATTGATTCTATTCTTTGGAAAAAATGTTTTTAGCTACCTTCAAAATGCTATTGTTGTTTTCATATTGAAAGCATTAATCACATTTTGTTAATGGTCCTATTGCTGCTAGACTTTGGATTTGGTATGATTATTTCTTTAATACTAATTATTTTAGTGGTCATTTATCTTTTAATCATCTTCTTTCTATTTTATTCCATAATACTACTATAGGGCATATTAAGATTCTTGTTACTACTTCTCTTATTTGGTTCATTTGGATGGATAGGAATGATGCTAAATATAGAAATATTCCTACGAATAATAAGCGTATTATTGCTAGAACTAAGGAGTAGATTAATAGTTTGTATAAAGCTAATTTGATTAAGAATATTCAATTTCATTGTTTTAAAGCTATGACTAAGAATCTATGTACTAATATGTTTAATAATCTTTTTGATATTTGTTATAAGTATGTTATTTGGAAGAAGCCTAAGGCAAATTTCATTAAAGATAACACTGACGGTTCTGTGGCTTTGAATCAATTTTGTTGTGGTGGGGTTTTGAGAGATGATAAAGGTAATTTGATTCTTGCTTTTTCTTGCCCTCTTGAAAATTGTTGTGTTATTTCATACAGAATTGATGGCTATTTATCATGCTCTTCACATTTATCTGTCTAAAGGTTTTGTGAGAATTTGGATTGAGGTTGATGCTACTTTGGTTCTTAATTTCCTGTCGAGTACTACTTTTGGTAATTATGATAACTTTTATCTTTTGAAATATGTTAAAAGAATGTTTTCTCACTCAGATTATAACATTTCACTTATGCTTGACCATCTGTGGTTTTACATGTTCTACCTTCAAAATTTTTGAATCATGTCTTTGCTAATGGGTCTACAGCTCTGAAAGTTTGGATTTATTTTGAGAATGGCTTTAATACCCTTTTATGTAAAGATTATATCAATATTAAGAATATTTATAAAGATTGGTTTATCTCTCCAAAGAATCATATTTGTAAAATTTTATCGATTATTATTTGTTGGTTCCTTTTGAAGAGTAGGAATGAGTCGAAGCATTAGAACATCCATATAAGTGCTAATAACATTATCTCTAAGGTTAAAGATAAAGTTCGATAGTTATACTTGGCTAATTTAATTAATAGTAACTCTTTTACTAGTTGCCATCAACTTGCTCAGCCTTTTGGTATCAATTTTATGTTTAATGCACTTTTCCGTAAAGACACTATCGTTAAATGGACTAAGCCTCTTATTGGGAATTTCAAGCTTAATGTTGATGGGTCTTTAAAAATGGATAAAGCTGGTTATGGTGGGCTGGTTAGGGATCACCATGGCCAAGTTATTACTGCTTTTGCAAGCCCTTCGATTGCCAATAATGCCGTTGTGGCTGAGCTTCTTGCTTTAAGTTATGGTGTGCAATTATGTTACTCCTTAGGGATTTCTAACCATTGGATTAAAGTGGATGCTATGTTGGTCATTCATTACATTCTTGGTAAAGTTAATGTTAATCCCTGTTACTTTTATACCATTAGAACTTTTAATCAGTGGCTATTAGATATCAATTATACTACCACGCATATCTATAGAGAAGCTAATTATGCTGCTGATTTTTTAGCTAATTTTGGTTGCAATTTGTTAGAATTCAGGGAATTTATGGGACATAATCTTCCTATCAATATTGTTGGCATCTCTAGTTGGACCGTTTGGGTTTACCGTATGTTAGAAGTAGGTAAGTGCATTTCCTGTTGGTGTTGATCTTGCTCTATCAATAAGTGGATTGTGAAGTTTTCTTGGCTCATTATGTTTTTGCAATTCTTACTGGTGGTGAATTTGTCTCTTTTGTTTATTTATTTCATTTGGAGAGTGGCCCAATCAAAGTAGATTTATTATATTATTGTATGAGGTATTATTGATTACTCTCTTTACTGTCAGCTTTTCTACCTAGTTTATTTTTTATACCAGCCGATAAATTTTCTTAATCATAATTGTGCTTGGAAGGGTTTTTGTATTGCCGTTACTGATTGGTTTAATATTGTGAAATGTTCCTACTATTTTTATGGTGCTTTATCCAGCTAGAAATTGTATCTTTTGGTGGAGGGTTGGTCTTTACCTGGGTGGAAAAGATATGATGGCTTTTTTGAGACCAACCATACACACTTTATTTTTTATAGCCCTTCTTTAAATCAGTATTGCATTACTTGATAGCTTTGCTCTATGGTTGTTTATCTGGTTAATTCTCGGGATTGAATTGTCATTGCGCACAGATGTCCCTTATACTATTATAATTGTTTTAGTTCTATTTGGCTCTTTTTGATTGGAGAGTGCAAGGTTTTTAGCAATGATGGCATTCTGAATGGTAATATCAGGGATTTCTCTACCGATTTTGTTAAGAACACATAAATCCCTTTTAGCTGTCAATTGCATGGGCATTATATGATATCCATTTACAATGTTCTTTGGGATTTTTTCCTGTTATTTTGGCTTGTCTTTTGCAATCATTTTCTTATGCAGGTTCAATGGAACAAGGATTTTTTGGATGTGCTTCTCTTTTTTTGCAGGAAGATTGCACTGAACTCCTTCCATATGTGCTTCCTTTTTTGGGTGTTGCATTCTTGCAACCCTAGATTATTACTAGGTCATTCTGTAATTCTTGATAGTGGGAACCATCGGCTCTTAAGTTTTATTTTATTTTTTATTATAGCTCTTACGAGCATTAGCAAGATGAAGGTCACCCTTAAGGACTTTGTAACCTTATTTTTATCTAACGCGTAGGCCCCTCTGTGGGTTTCCCCTAAAAAAAAACCATTTCACATATTTGGGAGAAGGTAATTCATGTGTTGATTTTTTTTGGCTAAAATTGGTCAGATTTCCTCAGTTGACTATTTTTTAATAATGGTGATATCCCTTTTTTATTGAGGGGTTTAATTACTCTTGACAATTGGGTTACCTTATATTCGTAATAAGGTTTTTGTTTGAGCTGATTGTGAATTTATTTTGTTCAGAATTATATTGTAAGTGGTGGAAATGAGGCAATTTGTTTTCAAACCTTTTTATGAAGAATGCTATTTCTCTTTTTTTTTTTGGCTTGATTGGTTGGTTGGTTATGGTGGTGGACTATTTTTGGTCCATGGGTGTTGTGGGCCGTTGGTGTTGGTGCTGTTGTTGGCTTGGATAGTTGTGGTGTGGTGTGGTGGTTTGTTCTATTTTGTGTTGGTTTGGTGGTGGTTTAGGCAGCTGTTGGCTAGTTGGTGGGTTTTGGTGGTTTTTTTGGGCTAGGGTTTATGGTTTTCTTGCTGATTTATGGGGTGTTATTTTATTGGGTAGTTATTTGTTCTGAGTTTTGCTATTGGTGGTGTTATGGTTTGTGGTTCTTTCATTTTGGGCTGGTGGTGTTGTTGGGGTGTTATGGGTTGTGGTTGATTTCTTTGGCTTCGATCGGTTGGGCTATGGTGGGTGTGGTGGTGTTTGGTTGGGCTTTTTTTGTGGTGGGTTGGGTTTTGGCTGTTTGGTTTTTTGGTAGTTTGTGGTGGTTTGTGCTATAGTGTTTTGGTGTGTTGGTGGTTTGTGTTGTTGTTGGTTTGTTGGGGGTGGTTTGTTGGTTCTTTGGTTTAGGGGTTGTGGTTGGTTTGGTGGTTTGTGGGTTTTGTTTTGTTGGTGGGCTATTTTTTGGTTGGTGTCTGTTGTGGGCTTTTTTTGCTATTGCTGGTGTTGGGCTTTATGGTTTTGTTCTAGGTTGGTGGTGGATTGTGATGTTTTGGGAGGTTGGCAGTTGTGGTTTGTGGTGGGTTTTATTATGTTGGGGTTTGTGGTTGGGGTGGTGTGGTTGGGCTGTGTTTGGGTTGTTGGTTGTTTTGTGTTTGTGTTGGTTTGGAGAAATTGGTATTTCTAGGTTTACATAAATGGTTTTCCTTTGATACTACACTTCACTGAGCCTTATTCCACATTTTAATTATATTTTTTACGGTAGTCTTATATTTTATATTCATAGTAGTTTGTTCATTTTGTAGGTTTTTTGCTTGACAGGTTTCTTGATATTTAAAGCATTGAATGCTGCTTAGGCTTAAACGGTCTTGTTTAAGGCATTTTGGTTGGATCTATCCTATTTTGTTGTTTTTTATCTTATTAAACGAGAATTTGACTTTGAACCGGACACAATGGAGAAAAAGGATTCATGTTGCCGACCCCACGTAGTGGGACAAAGGCTTGTTATTGTTGTTATTGTTGTATTGTATTTTTGTTTTTTGTTGGGGACCATTTCTCATAAGGTTTTTTCTTTTTCTTTTGTATTTTGTTTTCTTTTGTGTATTTTTATTTTTTAAGAGAGTAAAGGTGCCTCTTTTCTGTGATTATAATTGGTTTCTTTTTAACATGTATGCCCGCCGGTGGGTATTTTGGTTAAAAAAAAACCTTAAATCATAAATAATAAAACCTAAACCCTAAGCTATAACCTTTAACATTAAACCCCATAACCTAAATCCTAATCCCTAAAACTTAAACACTAAACCCTAATCCATGATCCCTAAACCCTAAACACTAAATCCTTAGCCCTAAATTTTAAACCATAAACTCTTAACCAAAAAAATCAAAACCCTTAAACGTAAACCTTATACCCTAATCCCAAAACCCTAAGCTATAAATCCTAAAACATAATCCCTAAATCATAAACCCTAAAACCTAAAACCTAAACCCGAAAATTTATATCCTAAACTATAATCCCTAAACTCTAACCCTAAACCCTAAATAATATACTCTAAAAATCAAAAACTTTAAACCTTAAACTTAACAAAATTATCAAAATCCTGCTTAATTTAGACTTAAAAGATTGTTTGATGTCCAAACTTTCCAATACTGGAAACTTTAGGTTGAAAGATGCATGGAATCTTTGCCAGACTAAACTTCCCTCTTGTTAATCATTCTCTATGATTTGGCATAATATTTTTCCTCGCTCTTATTCAATTTTTTCTTGAAAGATCATTAAGAATTTTTTTGCCTATATATGTAAATTTCATGAGGAAAGGCTTCTAAATTCCTTCTAAATGCCAGTGTTGTTATCATGTTGAAAGTTTTAACCATGTATTTGTTAATGGCCCTACTCTTATGAAGATGTGAACTTTTCTCAATTTCATTTTTCAGATTAATCAATTCATGAGCTTTTCATGCCCTATAGATATGCTTAAAGCTTGGTATTTCCCTTCTAAAGGCCATATCAAGACTTTATTTCCTATTTTATTTTTTTGGTTTCTTTGGAGGGAAAGGAATGAATCTAAGCATAGGAATATTTAAATGAATCACTTAACTATTATTTCCAAGGTTAAAGTAAAATTTTTTAGTTATTCTATGCCCATCTTCATAAAAGTAAACACTTTAGGAATAATAATAGTATCTCTAATATGTTCAATATCAATTTATCCCAAGTTAGGGATTCTTTTTCTCCTAAAATTATTTTAATGGATGAAGCCTACTGTTCCTTTCATCAAGCATAATTCTGATTGCACTTTAAATAGTAATAAGAGTGGATGTGGTGGAATTATTAGGGATTTTTTGGGTAATATGTTTGTTACTTATGCTTGCCCATGAGTTCAATCTTTATTATCATGGATGAACTAAATGGGTTGTTTTATGGTCTAAATTTATGTGTAGCTCTAAATTGTATTGATTTTTTGATTCAAGTGGATGATACATACATTATATCTTTACTTAACAAGAATGGTATATGTATTTCTAATATCTTTGACCTTCTAAGGGACATTAAATGCATTAGTTCTCACCTCAATTATTGGGTTTACCATATTTATGGTGAAGGTAATAAATGTGCTGACATGTTAGCTAATTTTAGTTGCAATATTACTTGTTTTATGGAATTTAGGGAGAAAGATTTGCCTTAGTTAATTAAAGGTATATGCAAGATGGATAAGTTTTACTTACATTATCTTAGAAACTAATTGGTTATGTTTTGGTTCTACTTATTTTGTTGCCTTTCTTTTCTTGCTTGGGCTGTTGGATTCCTGTTAGTTTGCTTTATTATTGGCTATATTTGCTTAGGGGTCTATTCTTATCTCTGCTCTATCTGATGTTGTTTTTAGGGTGCTTATCGACTAGTTTGTCTCTTTTTCTGAGTGGTGATTTTGTTATGTGGAATTTGTTGTTGAGATTTATTCAATCTTTATATATGTCATTTTTGGATTTGTGGGTTTGTTCCTCATTATATTCTTTTGCTTATATTTCCAATTTGTTTACTCTTGTATATGAGAGTTTTATATTGTCCCTATTTTCATGTGGGGCAGTATGGCTTTGATCTCTGGTTGGTGTGGCCAATATGATCATATGGGGGCCTTATTTTGGTTTAGTCTCTCCTATAATGATGCCTATCTTCAATAGTATACCTTCTCTTAGAGTTTGATTTTCTTCCCTCTAATTGCTCTACTAATGATGGATTTATGGGGGTTGAGAACTGCTATTATTGCAAATAATTCTTATTTGAGTTGGGAATTTTCTTGGTGTTTAGTAACCTATTACTCTATTCTTTATAAGGATATGAGTCATTGCGGTGTGGACTTTTTGATGGCTAGGGGGAGTGGTATGATATGAACTTGTCCTTATTGTTTTCCTATTACTATGGGATGTTAGAATGGATTTATTGATTGGTGGATTTCTTGATTTACAGGTTGGTTGCTCCAGGTACTATGGGTATTATGGATGGTTGCTGCCAGTTTTTATTTTCTCTTCATCATAATTTGCTTTACGGATACTATACTATGAGTGGTTTATCTTTTCATCATCTCATGGGTTTTCACCTATCTATTTACTTTTCTGGTTCTTGGCTAAAATTATTTTACAATAAACCAAAAACCCAATTCCCTAAACCCTAAACCCTAAAAAAAAGTCATAAATTGAAAACCCTAAACCCTAATTCGCAAAACCCAAGCCCTAAATATAAAAATCTAAATCATAAACACTAAACTTTTAACCCTAACAATTAACCTTCAACCCTAAACTCTAAATAAAAAACATAAACGCTAAGCACTAAAGCCAAAACCTTAAACCATAAACTGAAAAACCTAAACCCCAAGCTATAACCTTTAACCTTAAACGCTAAACCCGGAACCCAAAACTCAAAACACTAAAAACCTAAAACCAAAACCCTAATCCTAAAAACAATAAACCCTAAACCCTCAATTTTATACCATAAACCTTAAACAATATAACTAAAACCTTAAATCGTAAACCCTATACCATAATTTGGAAGCACTAATTTGTTAACCCTAAAATATAAACCCTAAATCACAAACCCTTAAATCTAAACCCTAAAAAAAATCCATACCCAAAATCCAAAAACCTAAATCATAAACTTAAAATCGTAATAACAAACTCTAAACTCTAAATCGCAAAACCTAAACCCTAAATTCTAATCATCAAAACCTAAACCCAAAACTATAAATCTTAAACCCTAAAAACCATAATAGAACCGAAAAGAAAAAAAAATTAAATACTAAACCATAATCCTTAAATTTAAACCTTCTACCTTAAATCCCAATCCCTAAACACAAAACCCTAAACTTGTAAAATCTAAATTCTAACACTTAATAATAAACCCTAAATCATAAACCTAAACCTAAACCCTAAACCCTAAATCCTATTACCTAAACCCTAAATCCTAGTCCCTGAGCCATAAACCCTAAATAGTAAATAAAAAAACTAAAACTATAAGCAAGAAAAATAAACCCTAAGCTATAAACAAAAAACCCTAATCCCAAAACACTAAACCCGAATTCAAAAAAATCATAAATTATAAACCCTAAATCCTAATCCACAAAACCTAAAACCTATATATAAAAATCTAAACCCTAAATCAAAAATCTTATACACTAACCATTAAGCTTAAACCAAAAAACCTAAACTGAAAACGTAAACCCTAAATGCTTTAAAACCCTAAATCTTTAATCGTAAAACATACCCTAAACTATAAACTCTAAACACAAATCCAATAATCTTAATCAAAAAATAAATCATAAACCTGAAACCATATTAATAACAAACCCAAAACCCTAAATGAAAACAACTAAACCCTAAACACAAATCACCAAGACATAAACCTAAAATTGTAGACACTAAACCCTAATGACCAAAACTGGAACATAAAAAAATCTAAATCCTAAAGATTAAGCCTTAACCCTAAATTGTAAAACCTAAACCCTAAAACCTAAACTTTAACCATAAACCCTAAACCAAAAACTTAAACTTAAATATTAAAACCTAAAACCTTAACCCTAAACCCTAATCCTTATACCTTGAATACTTAATAGTAAATCCAAAACCATAAACTAGAAACAAAAAAACATACACCGTAATAAAAAAATCATAAATTGAAAAGCCTAAGCCCTAATCCGTAAAACCTTAACCCTAAATATAAAATATTCAAATCTTAAAAACCAAATCTTAAACACTAACCTTTAACCTTAAACCTTAAACCCTAAACCAAAAACCTAGGCCCTAAATCTAAACCCTAAAACCCTAAACTAAAAAACCAAAACCCCAACCTGCAACTTTTAACCTTAAACCCTAAACCCCAAATCCTAAACTACTAAAACCTAAACCCAAAACCCTATTCCTCAAACTATAAACTCTAAACACTAAATCCTAAACCCCAAGCCCCAAACAATAAACTTTTAACCTTAAATTTTAAAGCATAAACCATAAACCATAAAACCAAAATCCTAAACCATAAACTTTATACCATAATCCCAAAACCTTAAACTGTTAAACCCTAAACACTAAAGCACTAAACTCTGAACTCTATAAAAAAATAAAAACAAAAAAAATAGAAAGAAAACTCTAAACCCTAAGTCCAAATCACAAAAACCAATACCTTAAATATAAACCTTCAACTTTAAAATCAAAAACTTAAATTTTAAACCCAAAACCTTAATCCCAAATACTAAACCCTAAATACTAAACACAAATCCTATGCCTTAAATCAAAAAACATAAATGATAAATCTGAAACCTTAAGAACGAACCCTAACCTAAAAATTGTAAGACCTAAACTCTAATCCCCAAAATCTAAATACAAAAATGTAAACTCTAAACCCTTACCGCCAAAACTAGAACCTAAAACATAAAAATCTAAACCCTAAACCATAAACCTTAATCTCGAAGCTTTATCCTTAGATCCCAAACCCTAAATCCTAAACCACGAAGCCTAAGCATAAAACCTTAAACTATAAGACATGAAAACAAACCTTTAACCATAAAACATAAACCCTAAACCTAACCCTAAATTAAATCCAAAACACGAAAAAGTAAATAAAAAACTTGAACCTAAAACTATAAATCATAAACCCTAATCCCCAAATTGTAAACCCTAATTTCAAAAAACCATAAATTGTAAACTCTAAACGCAAATCAGTAAAGCATAAATCCTAAATATAAAAAATCAAACCATAAATAAAATACCAAAAACCCAAGACCTAAACCCTAATCCTCAAACCATAAATTTTTAACAATAAAACTTAAACCATAAAATCAAAACCCTAAATCATAAAACCTATACCCTAATCCGAAAACCTTAAATCATAAACCCTTTTTCCTAATCCCTAAACAATAAACCCTAAAACCTAAATCATAAGCCCAAAAATTTATACCGAAAACTCTAATCTCTAAACTCTAAACTCAAACCTAAATCTTATACAATAAAATCAAAAACTCTAAACCATACAGCTTAAACCCTAAATACTAAAGCCTTAAACACTAAATCTTAAATCATAATAAAAAAACCTAAATCCTATGCACAATCCTTAAACATTAAACCCAATAAACTAGATACTAAAACTAAAACCTTAAGCCCTAAACCTAAACCCTAAACAATGAAAACCTAAACACTAAACACTAAAAACTTAACTTAGTACCCAAATCCAAAAACCTAAATTATAAACCCAAAACCGTAATAACAAACTCTAAACCCTAAATCACAAATCCTAAACCCTAAAAAAATCCCTAAAAGCTTAACAAAAAATAATAAACCCAAAACCATAATCATTAAAACTAGAATCACATATATAAAAATCTAAACCCTAAAACATTAATCTCAAACCCTAACCTTTAGCCTTAAATCACAAGTCCTAAACCCTAAACACTAAAGCCTAAGCCCTAACCCTTATTCATAAACCCTAGACGCTTAACCCTTAACCCTAAGTAGTAAATCAAAAACACTAAACTATAAACAAAAAACCTAAACCCAAAACTATAAACCATAAACTCTAAACCCTAAATCATAAACTAAAAAACCTAAACACTAACCTTTAAAAATAAACCCAAAACCCAAAACCTATAACCTAAACAAAAACTCTAAACCATGTAACCTAATCCCTAAACCCTAATTCTTGAGCCCTAAACCTAAATATTAAATAAAAAACCCTAAACTATAAATAAAAAATCTAAACCCAAAACTATAAACCCTAAACGCTAAACTATAAATAAAAAAATCTTAAATTTAAACCTCTAAACCCTTATCTATAAAATTTGCACCCTAAATATGCAAATCCTAGTCCTAAACCTTAAATTTTAAATCCTAGCCATTAACCTTAAACACTAAAGTGTATGCCCAAAACTTAAAACCCTAACCCCTGACCTTTAACCACAAACCCCAATCCCTTAACCTAAATAAAAATTGTAGAACCTAAAATGTTAACTCTAAAGCCTTATCTTTGTACGCTAAACCCAAAATATTAAATCAAAAACCCTAAACTATAAATTAAATACCTATATCCAAAACAATAAACCATAAATTTTAACCCGAAACCCTAAATATTAAATGAAAATAATTATAAATTGAAAACCCTAAACCCTAATATGTATAACCTATACCCTAAATATAAAAATCCAAATCCTAAAACCAAATCTTTAAACACTAACCTTTAACCTTAAATCCTAAACTCTAAACTAAAAAACCTAAACACTAACCTTTAACTATAAACCCTAAACCTAAATTCAAAACCCTAAAACCTATAACCTAAACCCAAAAACATAATCCTTAAGCCTAAACTCTAAGTATTAAATCCAAAACCCTAAACAATAAACAAAAAATCTAAGCCTTAAACAATAAACCATAAACCCTAATACCAAAATCCTAAATCCTAATTTCACAACACCATAAATTATAAACCCTAAACGTGAATTCGTAAATCCAAAAACCTAAATATATAAATTTGAACACTAAACTGTAAACCATAGACAAAAACCTATAATATGAAACCCTAAACACTAAACGAAAAACCTAAGACCAAAATGCTAATCCTCAAACCCTAAACTCTAAATGTTAATAAACAAACCCTAAACCATAAAATCAAAACCCTAAAACATAAACCATATACCCTACTCTTTAAACCTTAAATCATAAAGCCTTATACCTAATCCTAAGCCTTAAACCCAAAAACCTAAACCCTAAACCCTTATAACCTAAATTCTAATCCCTAAACTCATGCCTTAAACCCTAAACCTTATGCTCTATAATCATAAACTCTAAACTGTACAGCCTAAACCCTAAACACTAAAGCCTTAAAGTTTAAATCCTAAATCATAACCAAAAAACTTAAATCCTAAACAAAAACCTTAAAAATTAAACCCAGAAACCTAAATCATAAAGCTAAAACCTTAGTACCTAACCCTAAACCTTAAATCATAAAACCTAAACTCTTTACATGAAACACTAAACACAAACCCTATACCCTAAATCGAAAAACCTAAATTATGAACCTAAAACCACAATAACAAACTCAAAACCCTAAATCACAAATCCTAAACCCTAAATACAAATCACAAAAACCATAACAAAAAAAAGTAAACCCTAAAATATAATCACCAAAACTAGAACCAAAAATATAAAAAACTAAACCCTAAAGCATAAATCTTAAACCCTATCCTCTAGCCTTAAATAACAACACCTAAACCCTAAACTTAAAAGCCTAAGCCCGAAACCTTAAATCTCAAAACTTATAACCTAAACACTAATCATCAAAATGAAAAGCCAAAATTATATATCCTAAATAAAATCACTAAAACTAGAACCCAAAACATGAAAATCTTAACCCTAAACTATAAACCATAAACCCTAATCCTTAAACCCTAAACCCTAAATTAAAAAAATCCTAAATTCAAAACCCATAAGCCTAATACGCAAAATGAGAACCCTAAATATAAAAATTCAAACCATAAACATAAATCTTTAATCACTATCCTTTAATCATAAACCTTAAACACTAAACCAAAAATGAAATCCTTAAACTTTAATTCCAAAACACTAGACCCTAAACTAAAAAACCTAAACCCCAAGCTATAACCTTTAATCTTAAACCCTAAACCCTATGCCCTAAACTCTAAACCGTAAACCCTAAATCATAATCCTCAAACTATAACCTCTAAACTTTAAAACCTAAACCCTAAACCCTAGACCCTAAACCATTAAACCCAAACCCTAAACCATAAATATTATACCTTAACCCTAAAACCCTAAACAATTAACCTCAAACCATATACTCTAAACACAAAAGCACTAAACTCAAAACCCTAAAAGTCTAATCCTGAAACTCTAACCATAAACCTAAGCCCTAAACCCTAAACCCTAAAACCTAAACCCTATACCCTAATCCTCAAATAATAAACCCTAAAACCTAAACACTAAATTTTACACCATAAACCATAAACACTAAATCTGAAATCCAAAACCCTAAATTGTAAAACCTAAAAACTAAGCTATATCTTTTAACCTTAAACTCTAAACCCTAAGCACCTAACCCTAAAACCTAAGCCCTAACCCTTAATTTTCAAAACATAAACCCTAAACAATAAACCCTAAGTTTTAAACTATAAATCCTAAACCCAAACTTTAATCCTAACCATTAACCTTAAACTCTAAACCATAAACCCTAAAAAAAACCTTAATCTAAAACATTAGGGCCAACACCCCAAACCCTAAACTGAAAAACTTAAACCCTAAGCTGTAACCATTATCCTTAAACCTTAAACCCATACCATAAACCCTAAACTCTAAAACCTAAACACTAAACCCTAATCCCTAATCCTCAAACTATAATCCCTAAACACTAAACCTTAAATCCTAAGCACCAAACCCTAAACCTTAAATTTTAAACCATAAACCCTAATTCATAAAAAGAAAACCTTAAACCCTTATACCTTTATCCCAAAACACTATTGCATTAACCCTAAAACCTATACAAAAAACCATAAAATTGAATGTTAAATCTTAAATCCTAAAATTTATAATCTTAACTCTAATCCCTAAACCCTTAAGCCCTAAACCCTAAAGTATAAAACCTTAACCCAATACCCTAATTTGAGAAAACCCTAAAAACTAAATCCTAAACCCTAAAAACTTGAGTTGAAACCCTAAACCCTAAATTATAAAACCTAAACCTTAAGTTGTAACCTTTAAAATTCAACTTAAAATCCTAAACCCTAAAACCTAAGCACTAAACCTTGATACTCAAACCCTAAACCCTAATCACTAAATCCAAAACCCTAAATTTTAAAGCATAACCCCTAAATCATAAAAATAAAACCCTAAATCGTAAACCCTATAATGTAATCCCAAAACCCTAAATCGTAAACCTTAAAACCTAATCTCTAAACCATAAACCCAAAAACCTAACCCTAAACCCAAAAACTTATAACCTAAACTTTAATCCCTAAAATCTAAGCCTAAGCCCTAAACCTTAAACCCTAAATATTAAATTCAAATGATAAACATCAAACTTTAACCTTAAACACTAAATCGAAAACCTAAACCCTAAACATTAAAGCCAAAACCCTAAACCCTAAACTAAAAAAACCTAAACACCAACTGTAATATTTAATCATTAACCCAACACCAAATCCAAAACCTCAAACCCTAAGACTAAACCCTAAACCCAAATCCTCAAACTTTAAATCCTAAAAGTAAATTTGAAACTCAAAACCCTTAACCATAAGTTTTAAGCCATGAACCCGTAATCATAAAACCAAAATTCTAAACCATAAACCCTATACCTTAATCCCAAAATGCTAAACCATTAACCCAATAACCTATACAAAAAAGCATAAACTTAAAAACCTGAACCCTAAATCCTAAATCTTTTAACCTAAGCTCTAATCCCAAAAATATAAAACATAAACCCTAAGCTATTAACTTTAACCCTAAACCTTAAACCCTAAACCCTAAAAACTAAGCCTTAAATCATAATCCTCAAACCTTAAACACTAAACACGAAACCCATAACCCTAAATTTTAATCCTCAAACCTGAATTTATAAAACCTAAACTATAATCAGCTAAACTATAGTAAAAAAAAAATATAAACCCTAAACCATAACCATTAGCCCTAAATTACATACCCTAAACCCTAAGCATTAAAGCCTAAGCCCAAATAAACCCTAATCCCTAAACCTAAACCTAAACCCTAAATCCTAAACCCTAAAACTAAAACCATAAACCCTAATCCTCTACACCTTAAACCCTAAAGAATAAATACAAACCCTAAACAAAAAACATAAAACCTAAACCTAAAACTATAAACCCAAAACCCAAACCCTAAATTAAAAAAATATATATAAATTAAAAACCCTAATCCCAAAATCGTAAACTCTAATTTAAAAAAACCTTAAATTATAAACTCTAAACCAAAATCAGTAAACCCTAAACCCTAAACCTTAAACCTAAATCCCAAGCTATAACCTTTGACCTTAAACCCTAAACCTTAAACCTTAATCCCTAAACACTAAATCAAAATCCTAAATCCTTAACAGTAAAGAAAAGATATTAAACCCTAAACTGTAGAACCTAAACTTTAAGCTATGACCTTTAACATTAAACCTAAACCCTAAAGCCTTAACCACCCTAATAAATGAACCCAAAACCCTAAAAACTAAACCCAAAATCCTAAATTTTAAACCATAAATCCAAAACCATAAAATCAAAATCCTTAATTATAAACTCTATCCCTAATATCGAAACCCTAAGCTATAAATCCTATAACATAATTCTTAAGCCATAAACCAAAAAACCTAACTCCTAAACCCAAAACTTATAACATGAACTCTAATCCCTAAACTCTAACCCTAAACCCTAAACCATATTCTTTAAAAATCATAAACTCCAAACCTTAAACCTCTCACCCTAAACCCTAAATAGTAAAGCCCTAAACTCTAAATCATAAACCCTAATCACAAAAATGTAAACCCTAGATACAATCCATAAAATTTAAAATAAAAACCTTAATCATAAAAGATAAATCGTAATGTAAACCCTAAACCCTAAATCATAAAACCTAAATACCAAACCCTAAACTAAACCACAATACTAAACACAAACCCTATAACCAAACTCCAAAAAAATAAATCACAAACTCTAAACCATTATGACAAACCCATATCTTTAAATCTCAAAACTTAAACCCTAAACACTAAGCACCAAAATGAAAACACAAATCTTTAAACCCTAACCTTTAACCATAAACCCTAAACACTAAACAAGAAACTTAATCCTTAAATTTAATGCCCAAACCCTAAACTATAAACTAGAAAACCTAAACCCTAAGATAAAACTTTTAAACTTAAATTCTATACCTCATAACCTAAACTCTAAAACCAAAACCCTAAATCCTAATCCTCAAACTATAAACTTTAAACTTTAAACCCTAAACACCAAACCCTAACCCTAAACTTTAAACTTTAAACCATAAATGCTAAACCATAAAACAAAAAACCTAAATTGCAAACCTTATACATTAATCCTAAAACCCTAAACCGTTAACCCTTAACCCGAAACTCTAAACACTACAACACTAAACTCTAAATCTAAACCCAAAAAAAAAAAACTCTAAACCTAAACTCTAAAACTTATAACCTAAATGCTAACCCTAAACCCGAAGCCGTAAGCCCTAAACCCTATACCCTAATCCTCAAACCATAAACCATAAAAACTAAACCATACTTTCTAAACCATAAAACCATAAACACTAAAGTAAAAATCTAAAATCCTAAATCATAAACCTAAATCTAAATCCTAGTTGTAACTTTTATCCCAAAACCATAAACCCTAAACACTTAATCCTAAATCCTAAGACCGAAACCTTAATCCTCAAAGCCTAAACCCTAAACACTGAACACTAAACCCTAAATTTTAAACCATAAATCATAATCCCAAACTTTAAACCCTAACATTTAGCATTAAACCTTAAACCCTAAAAAAAATATAAACCCTAAAAATTGAAAAACCTAAGCCCCAAGCTGTAACCATTAACCTTAAACCTTGAACCTATACCCTAAACCCTAAAACCTAAACCTTTAACCCAAATCCGTAATCCCTAATCCCTAATCCTTAAACTACAAACCCTAAACACTAAACCCTTAACTCTAAACCTTAAATTTTAAACCATAAATCCTAAATGATAAAAAGAAAACACTAACAGAAAACCTTATACCTTTATCCCAAAATACTAATCTGATAACCCTAAAACCTATTCACAAAACCATAAACAATAAAACCTAAACCCCAAACCCTAAAACTTATAATCTTAGCTCAAATCAATAAATTCTTACACTAAACCTTAAGCCCTAAACTCTAAACCCTAAAACCTTAACCTAATACCCTAATTTTAAAACTATAAACCCTAAAATCTAATCCTAAACCCTAAATTTTAAACCACAAACCCTAAAAACCAAAGATAAACCCTAAACCCTAAAATAAAAATCCAAAAACCTAAGCGATAATCTTTAAACTTTACACTTAACCCTAAACCTTTAAAGAACAAGATAATGCTATCCCTAGGTTTAGATTTCAAAATATGTGGATTCAACATACTAAATGTTTTAGTGTGGTTAATTCTAATTGGAATGCTTCTGTTGCCCCTAATAATTTAGTTAAAAGTTTTGCTAAACTGTGGTTAAAACTGAAATGTTTGAGATGATGTTTAAAATGGTGAAATAAATATCATTTTAAAAATGTTTTTGCTAACAATAAAGAAACGATGAAGAATATTTTCCATTTAGAAAATTTAGTTCAATCTCATTCTTCTTTTTAAATTAGTTAAATTTTGCTAAGGATCAGCTTATTCAACTTCAGGATATGGAAGAAACCTTTTGGAGGCAAAAAGCTTCTTCTAGGCATATTACAAAAGGTAAAAAAATACTAAGTATTTCTATGCTTTGGTAGACAAAAAGAAAGCTATTAATTTTCCTAGAAAATTAAAGATAAGAATGGAAATTTGATTTCAGATGGATTGCTTCAGAACTCTGCCATCAAGTATTTCTCTAATATTTTTTATAATAATGTTAAAGTTTAGCATCTTTTTTAGTTCTCATATTATTGACAAGGTTATTTCTTTGGAGGATAACCTATCTTTAATAGATATCCCTTTTAAAAATGAGATTTATTCTACAATTATGTCTATGAATGCTAATTCTACTACTGGTCTTGATGGTTATACTTCTTTATTCTTTCAAAAATGTTGGCATATTATTAAGGATGATCTGATTGAGGCAGTTTTGGATTTTTTAATGGTAATCCAATCCCTGAATTCTTTACTTTTACTGCTATTATGTCGTTTCCTAAAAAGAAAAATCTTGAATAATGGAGTGATTTTAGGCCTATTGGTTTATGCTATTTTTTCAATAAGCTGACTTCAAAAATTATTACTTTAAGATTGGGTTCTTTGTTGCCTCATCTCATTTCTCTGGACCAAACTGGTTTTGTGAGGGGTAGACTCATTTCGGATAATGTGCTTCTTGCTCAAGAAATTCTTCGTGATTTGGATGTTTGGTCTAACATATTTTTTAAACTTGACAGTTGTAAGGCTTTTGATAATATTTCTTCAAAATTCTTATATAATGTTTTGTATCTTTTTTGATTTTCAGAAAAGTTCATTCATATTATTCAAGATTGTCTAGAGAATGTTTGGTTTTTTATGTGGATTAGTAGAGTTTCTTTTGGTTTTTTCATTCCACCCACGAGATTAGGCAAGGAGATCCGTTATCTCCTTCTCTTTTTATTACTGTGATGGATTATTTTACTAGGTGTATTAATGTACTTTTTGAACATAGTCCTAGTATGCATTATACCACTAGAGGTGGTTTTCCTATATCCCATTTATGTTTTACGGATGGATTTATTATTTTTTGTAATGGGAGAATTAATCATGTTAAGAAAATTAAAGGATTCTTGACATGTTTTCTTCTTAAAATGGTCTTTATATTAATGCCTCTAAGAACTCTTTTTTTACTTCTAAATTGATTTCTCGTACTAGAATTAATAGAACTCCTTTGTTACTAATTTTTGTCATCAAAAATGTACTTTTAAGTATTTAGGTGCTCCTATTTATAAAGCTTTGAAGAAAAATCATCTTTTTGGTGAAATCATTCCAAAAATGTGTGGTAATATTTCTTCATGGGAATTTCATTTTCTTTCTTATGGTGGGAGGCTTACTATTCTTAAGAGTACTCTTATTTCTATGGCTTTTCATTTATTTCAAGTTATTAAACCTAATTTTGCTACTATTTTAATGATGGAAAGAATCCTTGATAATTTTTTTTGGGGATCTAGAAATAATGTGCATAGAATGCATTGATCTTCCTAGAATAAACTTTGTGGTCCATTAAATGAGGGTGAGCTTGGTTGTAAAATCATATATGACTATATAACTGCTTCTTCTTTTAAGATGTGGTGGAACTTTAGGAAGAATCAATGTTTATGTGCTTCTTTTATGAATTTTAAATATTACAAAAGTAAGTATCCATTATGTTGTTATTACAAGCATGGTTACTCTTCTATTTGGAAGAGGCTTTGTTATATCAAGAATAGAGTTGAACCTCTTATAGCTTGGGGTCTTAATTCTGGTAATTCATTCTTTTAGCAAGGTAATTTACTTATGGAGGGCTCTCTTGATTGTCTCCTTTCTATGGTTTCTTCTAGTGCTATTAGAGTTAAGGATTTTTTTTCGTAATAATGCTTGGAATGTGAATGCTATATTAGGTTGGAATCCTAGTGATATTGGTCATAAAATTATAAATCTTTTTGTGGATAATGGTAGTAAAGATCAAATTCCTTTTAAGCTTTCTGATAATGGTAATTTTATTTTTAAAGATGTTTGGCACTTTATTAGAGATAAGAAAGATAGCTCTATTATTTTGATAAAATTGGAGTAGTAATATTCTAAATTCATATTTGATTCTTGTTTGGAGAATCATTAAGAAGTTTATTCATGTTGATTCTATTCTTTGGAGTAAAGGTTTTTATCTTCCTTACAAATGCTGCTTGTGTTTTCATATTGAGAGTATCAATCATGTTTTTGTTAATGGTTCCATTGCTGCTAAACTTTGGATTAGGTATGATGATTTCCTTAACACTAACTATTTTGCTGGACACTTACCTTCTAATCATCTTCTTACTGTTTTATTTCATAATACTACTAGAGGTCATATTAAGATTATTGTTGCTATTACTCTCATTTGGTTCATACGGATGGATAGGAATGATGCTAAATATAGGAATATTCCTCTGAATCTTAAACATATTATTGCTAGAACTAAGGAGAAGATTAACAATTTTTATAAAGCTGATTTGATTAAAAATAGATAATTTCATGGTTTTAAAATGGTGACTAAGAATTTAAGTACTCATATGTTTAAAAACCTTTCTAAGATTTATTATAATTATGTTATTTCAAAGAAGCCTAAAGTGAATTTCATTAAAGTTAACTGGAATGGTTATGTGACTTTGAATAAATTTGGTTGTGGGGGAATTTTGAGAAATTAAAATGTTAATTTGGTTTTAGCTTTTGCTTGCCTCTTCAAATTTGTTTATGTAAAGGATTTTTGAAAATTTGGATAGAACTTGATGCTGTATTAATTCTTAAATTTCTATCTAGAAATAATTTTGGTAATTATGATAACTATTATCTTTTGAAAGATATTAAAAGAATGCTTTCAAAATTATATTATAACATTTCTCATATTTGGAGAGAAGGCAATTCTTGTGATGATTTTTTAACCAAAATTTGTTTTCATTTTCATCTATTTAGTATTTATAATAATGATGATATTCCTTATTGGTTAAGGGGTTTAATTATCCTTGACAAAACAAGTTTGTTGTATATTCATAACAAGTATTATAACTAAGTTGGCTGGTGGTATTCTTTTGTTGGATCATATTAGTTTGTTTTCCTAGTGACTAGTTGGAGGTTTTTTGCTAGTTTTAAGTGGTTGGCTATGAAGTAATTATTTTTTGACTTTTTAATGGAATGCATTTTGTGCCATTTCTCTTTCTGGGTTGGGTGCAATTTGTTGTTCTTTGGTTTCATTTCTTTGGTAGTTGCTGCTATGTGCGATTGGTTTTGTTGGTTGGTTGTGGTGGTGTTGGGTTTTTTGTGTTTGGTTGGGTGGTGTTTGCTTGGTTGTGGACGGCTATTGGGTGGTTGGTGTTGGGTTGGGATGTGAGTTGCTTAGTGGTTAAACCAAAAAAAAAAAAAAAATACTAAACCCTAATTCACAAAACCTAAACCTAAATATAAATATCAAAACCTTAAACCGTAAATCATAAGCCCTAACCTTTAACCTTAAACAGTAAACCCTCTGAAAGTTCGATAGGGATGTTAAGCCCTGATGAACTAGACCCGAGGCTAACCAAGAGGGGGGGTGAATTGGTTATTTTAAAAAATTTGTGAGCAACAGGAAAGATCTTTTCGATAATTTGCAGTGGAAACAAGTAAACATAAAAATGAGAAGATCAACCATAGATTTCACCCAAGCAGATAATAACAGAAATGTAAAGTGCAAAAAATAATCAGAAAGAGCACACCATATTTTATAGTGGTTCGGTCAACTTGACCTACGTCCACTCCCCGGAGCCTCCCCTCCGGGTATTGCACTAACACAAAAGTGACTCTCCTTCTGCTCCCACAGCAAGGCGGAGAAGCCTGTACAAAACTTCTTTCCACCAACCCGGTGAGGCAGAGAACCAGAACTCCTTTTGCTTCCTCCCTAAGCAGGCAGAGAACCCGGACTTCTTTCACTTCCGCCTGAAGCAGGCAAAGAACCTGAACTCCTTTCGCTTCCTCGTGAAGTGGGCAAAGAACATGGATCTTCTTGGGAACGATCCTCCCACATAAAACACCGACAAGATGAGAGACGATGAATGGAGAAGACTACTCTGATCCTTACTTGGATAACCTTTGTGAATCCCTCATAAACTCCCCCTCATAAGATCCTCTCTCTCTCTCCCTCCCAAGCTGTCTCTCTCTCTCTCTCTCTCAAGATTTCTCTGGAAAGAAAAGTGGTAAAATATTTTTCTTGTTGGAAGAAAAAGATCTTAAATAGGATAACTCAAAAATAGCCCTAAATCTCAACTGGTCGGCCAGGATCATCCAGGATGATCTGGCGATCGTCCTGTACGATCAGTTCAAAAATACATAAAATCATCCTGAAAACTGCTCTGGACTTACAGGTTAAACATGCTGGACGATCACAAAATGACTTGATCGTCCAGGATAATATCTGTAACGTCCGGTATGATTAGTTCAAATCCACACAAAATCATCCTGCGCAACGCTCTGGACGTACAGGTGAATCATGCAGGACGATCTCAAAATGACTTAATCGTCCGGGATGATATGTGTATCATCCCGTATGATTAGTTTAAAAGTAGGAATATCATCCAGCACACAGCTCTGGACGTACAGGTGATAGGCACTGGACGGTCAGGATTTTTAACACATCATCCTGTATGATCCTGCGATCGTCCAGGATGATATGATCGAATAAATTAGACCTTAATTACTTTCCTTAATCACCAGACTAATTTAGGCATGATTGTAATGGATCGTCCAGGATGATACACGTATCGTCCGAGATCATCAGACCAAATCACCAAAAATAAAAACTTGCCTAACTTGATCTGGCGACTGAGAATTTTTGATTTAAACCTATTGTCTTGTACGATATTGATATCGTCTAAGATGATCAGCTTAATCAAACTGACCTAACATGATCGTCCTAATTAGCATTTCTATTTTCACTGGATCATCTAAGATGATGTTAATATCATCCAGGATGAAACAAAAAATGAATAGAAACTCTAATTCACTCAAGCTCTCCCCCTGAGTGTGTGTGTGCAAGGTTACATAGCTAGGGGATCAGTTACATAGCATTTGACTCATTAAAGATGAAAACAGTACATTGGACCTAAATTTCAAAATAGGCTGACATAATCTTGGACTGGCTTAAACTTGTAATTGATCCTGCGTACCTGAAAGATTAAACAGGCCACCAGAAATAGAAATGTTTGCTATTATCAAAATCATAACCTTTAAAACTAGATTTGCAACAATATTCCCCTTTTTTATGATGGCAAATATTTGTTAAGTAGTTTTAAATCAAATAGACAGGAGTACTCAACACACATATGAAAGAAAACATTTCATTTCAAATTCACTAAACACAAAACATAATAAGGGAAATAATTATAAACATAAGATTAGTACAAGAACTACTAATCACTCAAAACAAAAATACTAACTCCCCTTTTGACATGAAAAAAAGGAGGATGAACAGATAACACAATACAAATAGAAAACATTACAACACAAAAAGCTAAATTTTTTTTTTTGAATCGATCCGCTCCAGTAATTCAAAAATTTTCCCTTGATTTTTAATCCAAAAAGCCTTAAGAAGAAGATCGACAATGCTGACATCCAGAAAAATTAGAAAATTGACTTTCATAACTCCCACCTCGGACACCTTATAGGTTCAGATTCCTTTCAAACACAAATCCAATTCAGAAGAAAAGAAATTAGATTCAAAAAGAGATCCTTTCAAGCCTCGTTCCTAAAAAATATCTGTTATAATAGTATTACAAAGTAAGGAATTAGAAATCATGATTTTTTGTCTCAAGCTTTTGAAAATGTGCATGGATTTTTCTAAGACATTTAAAGATCTGAAAGGGAAGAAAACATATTTCTTTGTTGGCTCATTTTGTGCCTCTTTTTCAATTTTTTTGGCACTTTGCGCATCTTTTGATTTTTGATACACTTTGTGTATCTTTTGAATTTTTGGCGACATTGCGCATCTTTTTAGTTTGGGCTAATTTTGTGCCTCTTTTTATTTTGATACTCTTTGTGCATCTTTTGTAAGCTTGCTCCCTTTCAAAATCATTAAAGAATCTCAGCTGTGAAATTACCTTTTAGACATAAGAGATGACAAAACCCACTCTCTACAATAAGGAAGAGTAATTCATAAAATAAAAACTACACATTATATGATAAGTGCAATCACTTGATTCAGAAAAATAAACCAATGACTCAAAACTTTGAAAATACTATTCATATAAGGTAGATTACTATAGGAAGATAAAGTAGATCTTTATTTCAAAAACCAACTTTTTAATTTTGAAGAATATTTTTATCCAAAAGAAATAGAACACTATTAAAGGAGTTAGAAGAAGAGAAACAATCATCAATATTTCTTCCCTTTAACAGATCCAGTGGAACCAATCACTGCTTAAAAGCTTCTAAACCAAAAATAAGGCAAAACGTTCAGTCAGAAAATCAGTGGTGAGAAGTGATCTGATATATATATATATATATATATATATATATATATATATATATATATATATATATATATATATTATTTTTTTAAAGGAATAAAATAGTATATCAAAAACAAGTAGGCAATCTCATCAAAATAAATGCTCAAATAAGAAAAACTCCAATCAATAAAAAGAAAATCAGCAATAAACAAACATGAAATAGGTAACAGATAATCAAATCTAAAGACTAACAGAAATAAAATAGAAATAGAAAAACTCAGAAATCATCAGTCATCAGAATCATGCATTTATGTCAATCACACCTAATCTAGTCCTCAAAATGCTGAATGAGTCAAAGGAAAGTGGTTTAGTAAATATGTTAGCCAACTGATTTTCATTTGCTACATGATGCAGCTCAATATCCCCTTTTATAACATGGTCCCTAATGAAGTGATGCCTTATATCAATGTGTTTGGTTTCACAATGTTGGATTAGATTCTTAAAAATACAAATGGCACTAGTATTATCACACAGAACAGAAATTATGCCCACAGGTAATCCTAAATTCAAAACTTATTGCTTCAACCAAAGGACTTGGGCCACACAACTTCCTAAGGCAATGCACTCAGCTTCAGTAGTGGAAAGTGCAACTGAGTTCAATTTTTTACTAGACCAGGAGACTAAAGACTGTTCTATGAATTGATAAGTTCCAAAAGTGCTTTTTTTATCCACCATACACCCTGCAAAGTCAGAATTAGAATATCAAATAGTCTCAAAAGAAATGTTGTGCCTAGGGTACCAGATTCTTAGGTTTAGGGTCCCTAAAAGATATCTAAGAATTCTCTTAACAACGGTCAAGTGGGACTCTTTAGGATCAGCTTGAAACCTAGCACAAAGATAAACACTAAACAGAATATCAGCTCGTCTAGCAGTTAGGTAAAGCAGTGATCCAATTATTCCTCTATACTTCTTCTCATCAATAAATTTTCCATTTGAATCCTTATCTAACTGAACAGAGGAGCTCATGTGAGTGTTGATTGGCTTGGCTTTGTCCATTTCGTAATTCTTCAAAATGTCTGTAGTGTATTTAGATTGATTGAGAAAGGTTTCATCATCCATTTGCCTTATGCTAAACCCCAAAAAGTAGGACAATTCTCCCATCATACTCATCTCAAATTCCTTACTCATTATTTTAGAAAAATTATCACATAAATTATTATTAGAGGATCCAAAAAGTATATCATCAACATAGATATGGACAATGAGTAAATCATCCCCTATTCTTGTCAGAAAAAGGGTGGTATCTATGCTCCCCATAACAAACTCTCTTTCTAACAACAATGTGCTAAGCCTCTCATACTAAGCTCTGGGTGCCTGTTTCAATCCATATAAGGCCTTTTTTAATTTGTAAACATGATTTAGATATTAGGAACTCTCAAAACCTGGGGGTTGCTCTATGTAGACATCCTCTTTTATTATCCTATTTAAAAAGGCACTCTTGACATCCATTTGAAATAACTTAAATACTTTATAATAGGCAAAGACTAGTAGCACTCTAATGGCTTCCAATCTAGCTACAGGGGCAAAGGTCTCCTTAAAATCAATCTCTTCAATCTAATTATACCCCTTAGCCAACAATCTTACCTTATTCCTAACCACCACACCAGAATTATTCATCTTATACTTAAAGACCCACTTGGTTCCTACTATACTTTGATTCCTAAGTCTATCTACTAACTCCCAAACATCGTTCCTTACAAATTGATTCAGTTCCTCTTACATAGCTAAGATTCAAAATTCATCAGAAAGGGCTTGATTGATGTTGGTGGGTTCAGTCATTGAGATAAAGGAAAAGTGGTTTACTTCCCTCTTAAGTCCATGCCTAGTCCTAACACCTTCAGAAGGGTCTCCTAAGATCAGTTCTTTATGATGACTCGAAGAATATCTCATATCTCTAGGCAAGATGTTTTGAGGTTCTACCCTTTCCTCTAGTTTTGCATTTTCAACCCCTTGGGTAGTCTCTCCTACCTCTTCTTCTTCCTCAACTCTAGTCTCCTTAGGATAAAATTTATCAAACACCACATGAGTTGTCTCTTCCACCACCAAAGTCCTCTTGTTAAACACCCTAAACGATTTCCCCACACTAGAATAGCCTAAGAACACTCCTTCATCAGATTTGGGGTCAAATTTTCCTAAGGATGCTTTCCCATTATTCAGAATGAAAACCTTACAGCCAAAGACATAGAGGTGGGACATGTTTGGAGTTCTGCCCTTAATGATCTCGTAAGGTGTCTTGTTCAGATTGTTTCTAACATTCACCCTATTCAGCACATAACATGCAGTGTTCACCGCTTCAGCCCAAAAGTATTTTGGAAGTGAATACTCAGCAAGCATGGCTCTAGCGGCTTCCACTAAGGTCATGTTTTTCCTTTTAGCTATCCTGTTCTGTTGAGGGGTCCTTGGAGCAAAAAAATTATGGCTAATCCCTTGCTCCTCATAGAAAGCTCCCAACTTTACATTTTCAAACTCTCCACCATGATCATTATGAATAGTCAAGATCTCACAACCTAACTTCCTCTGAATCCAAGTGGAGAATGACTTAAATTCCTCAAATGACTCAGATTTTTGTGACAGAAATTTAATCCAAGTGAACCTCGAGTAATCAATCACAAAACCATAGACTTTCCCCCCTAAGCTGGCAGTGCTAATGGGTCCAAAGAGATCCATGTGAAGGACATCTAAAGGTCTAGAGGTGCTAATGTCCTTAATGGAGTGAAAGCAGGACTGTACTTGCTTCCCTAATTGACAGGCATCATACAAGTGGTCCTTAGTGAACTTAAGCTTGGGAACACCTCTAACTAAGTCCTTTTAGGTGACTCTTCTAAGGGTTTTCAGTAGTAGATTTTAAACAAATTAAATTATCAGCTTTAAAGAAACTTACATCCAGCATGTAGACATTATTGGTCATTTATCCCTACAAAATAATTTTGTCATTTAAGCTTAAAATGCAGCAAGTGGGCAAGAATTTGATGTTGTATCCTTTGTCACTGAGTTGACTGATGCTCAACAGGTTATGTCTCAATCCATCTACAAGCAAAACATTATCAATCATGAAATTCTTTGAATCACCAATTATACCTAATCCTACCACACTCCTCGTGGTGTTGTCTCTAAGTGTAACCTTGCCTCCAGCCCTGACCTCCAGCGAAATGAATTGATTTGTATCTCCAGTCAAACATCCCCTGTCTAGGTACCACATGCTCTTACGAGGTCTTATGTGAGAACACCTACAAAATCATTAAATGTCAGATTTAGTAACCCAAAAAGGTTTGGGTTCCTTCTTATGAAAAGAAGAATGCAATGCATGTGTGTTGTGCCGTGAAACAGGTAATTTAGGCCTCCACACCCAATATGTACTACGGTGAACAGTGTAGGTGTGGGAGATGTGTCATAACATGCCACAAGAAAAATATCTAACACCAGGAAAAGGGTTAACTAATCTACGTCGGTGATAGTGTCTCTTCCTAAGTTTGTATGAAACATGCTTTCATGATTTTGAAATAGATTCTTCAAAAGGTGGAGGCACATAAAATTATGCAAAAGTAGGAGGTGTTTCTTTTTTCTCGAAAGCACTAATTTTTACTTTTAGAAATTAATTCTCCTTCTTAAGACTTGCAATTTCAAAGTTTAATTCTCCCTTACTACTCTCCACGTCTCATGCCATATTATCTAATTCTTTAAAAGCTCTTTCTAAATATATATGCGAGGCTTTTAATGAATTATGCTTAGTAATCAGATCAGAATGCTTTTTGTTCAATTCATCAAATTCATCAAGTAAAGACATGTGATTGCTATCAAGTGTCGAATGATCTTTAACCATAACATCATGCTCTTTTTGTAAAGTTAGGAAATCCAATTTCAGGTTAGCATGCAATTTCTTAAGTTTCCTATACGTTGCGTAAATTCTTTCAGACACTTCAAATAATTGATCGTAAGTAAGCTCACATACCTTTTCCTTGTCAGACTGATCAGGATGATCATCTGCCATCAAACACAAGTTGGTTTCCTCCTCTTCAGCTTCAATCTCAGAGGAGTCAGATGCAGAATCTGCCCAGAATGCCTTTTTAATCTACTTCTTATCATTCCTGAATTTGGGTTTCTCCTTATCCTTTTCCTTGCTTAGGTGAGCTTTAAGTGTAGGACAATCAGCCTTAATATGTCCAGGCTTCCTGCATTCAAAACAAACAGTATCAGATGAACCTTTAGAATTTTTATTGGACTTCACATTGTTCCACTTCTAAAAGTTCTTTTGTTTCTTCCTTAGAAAGCTTTTGAATTGCCTAGTTATTAAAGCAACATCATCGCTATCAAACCTGAAAGAATCAGTGTCACTATCGTTGGCCTTTAGTGCCACAGTTTTCTCCTTCTTCTTCTTACGTGCATCAAGTTGTCTTTGGTTCACCCCTTACTCGTAAGCAATGAGTGACCCAAGTAAGTTATCAATAGAATACCTGTTCAAATCTTTCGACTCAGTAATTGCAGTTATCTTAGCATCAAATGAAGAAGGCAAACATCTCAAAATCTTGTTCACTTTTTTATAGTTAGTGAGTTTTCTTCCTAAAGAATGTAAAGAAGTGACAATTTGAGTGAACGTAGTATACATTTCAGAAATTGATTCACTAGGTTTCATGGGAAAAAGTTCGTAGTCATGAAGCAATATATTTAACCTAGATTGTTTGACTTCAGATGTACCTTCATAATTAATGCACAATCTATCCCAAATTTCTTTACCAGTTATACAGGTAGAAACAAGCATGTAATCCTAAGATTTTAAGGCACATAAAAAATAGTTTAAATATTTGGCATTAAGTTGGGGTAAGTCACTATCATTAAAAGTCCATTCAGTGAAAGGCAGTTCAGTTTTACATTATTAATCATTCTAAAAGGTGCTTCATAGCCATCCTTAACAAGCATCCGCATGCGATAATCTATAGATTGAAGAAAAGTGGACATACGAGTTTTCCAAAAATCAAAAGGTATGTTATCAAACAATGGCGGTCGTGTAATTGAATAACCTTCAGTAGTATTACGATTACCAAAGTTAGCCATGGATCAAATTCAAAAGTTTTTAAACTTAATTTTTGAATCCTGCTCTGATACCACTTGAAAGTTCGATAGGGATGTTAAGCCCTGATGAACTAGTCCTGAGGCTAACCAAGATGGGGTGGGTGAATTGGTTATTTTAAAAAATTTGTGAGCAACAGGAAAGATCTTTTAGATAATTTGCAGCGAAAATAAGTAAACACAGAAATGAAAAGATCACTAACAAGTAAAAATAGAAATGAAAGATCTTTTAGATAATTTGCAGCGGAAACAAGTAAACAAAGATTTCACCCATGCAGATAATAACAGAAAAGTAATGTTCAGAAAATAATAAGAAAGAGCACACTAGATTTTATAGTGGTTCGGTCAACTTGACCTACGTCCACTCCCTGGAGCCTCCCCTTTGGGTATTGCACTAACAAAAAAGTGACTCTCCTTCTGCTCCCACAGCAAGGCAGATAAGCCTATACAAAACTCCTTTCCACCAACCAAGTGAGGCAGAGAACCTAAACTCTTTTCGCTTCCTCCTGAAGCAGGCAGAGAACCTGGACTCCTTTCGCTTCCTCGTGAAGCAGGAAGAGAACCTGAACTCCTTTCGCTTCCTCCTGAAGCAGGAAGAGAACCCAGATCTTCTTGCGAATGATCCTCCCATAGAAAACACCGACATAGAAAACCTTTGTGAATCCCTCACAAACCCCCTCATAAGATCCTCTCTCTCTCTCTCCCAAGCTCTCTCTCTCTCTCTCATGGTTTCTCTGGAAAGAAAAGTGGCAAAAGATTTTTCTTGTTGGAAGAAAAAGATATTAAATAGGAGGGCTCAAAAATAGCCCTAAATCTCAACTGGTCGGCCAGGATCATCCAGGACGATCTGGCAATCGTCTTGTACGATTAGTTTAAAAATACACAAAATCCTATTGAAAACTGCTCTGGCGTACAGGTTAAACATGCTGGACGATCACAAAATGACTTGATCGTCTAGGATGATATCTCTATCGTCCTGTACGATTAGTTCAAATCCACACAAAATCATCCTGAGCACCGCTCTAGATGTACAGGTGAATCATGCCGGACGATCTCAAAATGACTTGATCGTCCGGGTCGATATGGGTATCGTCCCGTACAATTAGTTCAAAAGAAGAAATATCATCCAGCACATAGCTCTCCACGTACAGGTGATAGGAACTGGATGGTCAGGATTTTTAACACATCATCCCGTATGATCCTACGATCATCCAGGATGATATGATCGAATCAATCAGACCTTAATTACTTTTCTTATTTACCAGACTAATTTAGGCATGATTGTAATGGATTGTCGAGGATGATATATGTATCATCCGGGACGATCATACCAAATCACCCAAAATAAAAACTTGCCTAACTTGATCTGGCGGCTGAGAATTTCTTATTTAAGCCTATTGTCCTGTACGATATTGATATCATCCAAGATGATCAGCTTAATCAAACCGACTTAACATGATCATCCTAATTAGGGTTTCTATTTTCACTAGATCAGCCAGGATGATGTTAATATCATCCAGGACGATCTGAACAAAAAATAAATAGAAACTCTAATTCACTCAAGCTCTCCCCCTGAGTGTGTGTGTGCAAGATTACTTAGCTAGGGGATCAGTTACATAGCATTTGACTCAATAAAGATGAAAACAATACGTTGGACCTAAATTTCAAAACAGACTTACTTGATCTTGGACTGGCTTGAACTTGCAATTGATCCTGCGTACTTGAAAGATTAAATAGGCCACCAGAAATAGAAATATTTGCTATCATCAAATTCTTAACTTTTAAAACCAGATTTGCAACACCTTCGACTGAAAACCCAAACACTAAACTCTGAAGAAGAAACCATAAACCCTAAACTATAAAACCTTAACACTAAGATATAACAACATTTAACATAAACATTAAAACCTAAACACTAAAGCCAAATAAACGAACCTCAAACACTAAACAATAAACCTTAAATGCTAAATTTTAAACCATAAACCCTAAAATAAAAAATCAAAACCCTAAATTATAAACCCTATACCCTAATCTCGAATCTCTAGGCCATAAATCCTAAAACAATAATCCCTAAACCATAAACCCTAAAACTAAAACCCTAAACTGTAAAAATTATAACCTAAACTCTAATCCCTAAATTCTAACCACAAACCCTAAACTATATACTCTAAAAATCATAATCTGTAAACCTAAAATGCTAAAACATAAATACTGCTAAGTCCAAATCCCAAAAACATAAACTATAAACATAAACCATAAACCTTAAATTCAAAAACCTAAACCATAAACTAAAAACCATAATCTAGAACCCTAAATCCTAAACGTGCGCCCTAAACTCTAAACATTAAAGCCCTAAACTCTAAAATCTAAACCTTAACAAAAAAACTTAAGCCCTAAACACAAACCTTAAAACTTAATCCAAAAAAATCTAAATCATAAAACCAAAACATTAATCCCAAACCCTAAGTCATAAAACCTAAACCCTAAACCCAAAATAAAAACCTGATACCCAAAATTTGAAAACTTAAATCATAAACCTAAAACCATAATAACAAATGCTAAGCCCTTAAAAAGAAAATTACTCTAAATTCTAAATCATAAAGTTTTACACTAAATATTAACGATGAAAATCTAAACCCAAAATTTTAAACCCTATACCATAATCACCCAAACCAAAACACAAAACTTAAATATCCAAACCCTAAACTAAAAACCTTAATCCCTAAGCTTTAACATGAACTCAAAACGCTAAACCGAAAACACTACAGCTAAAGCCTTAAACCATAAAGAGTAAAACCTAAATCGAAAACCTTAACATAACTATAAACCTTGAACCGTAAATAATAAATTCAAAACCCTAAACTATAAACAAAAAACCTAGACTCAAAACTATAAACTGTAAACCATAACCCTAAGCCCTAAACCCTTAATCAAGAAAATAAAAATTTAAAAACCTAAACCCTAAACCTTAATCCTTAAACCCAAAAACATAAATCATTAAACCAAAACCTTTATCCCAACCCTAAACTCTAAATCGTAAAACCTAAACCCTAAACACAAACTCTTTACCCAAAATAGAAAAACCTAAAAATCATTAACACAAAACCTTAATAGCAAACCTTAAATCATTAAGCCAAATCCCTGAGCCATAAACCCTAAATAGTAAGTCCAAAACCCTAAACTATAAACAAAAAACCTAAATCTTATATTATAAAAAAAAACTTGAATCCTAAATCCCTAAACCATAAGCATGAATATCTAAACCAAAAATATAAAAATCCAATCATTAAATCTAAAACCTTAAACCCTAAACCTTAAACTTGAAAACTAAATGCTAAACACTCCAAAACCTTAAATCCTAAAACAATACCCTAACCTTTAACCTTAAACCTTAAACCTAAAACCCTAAAACCTGAACCATAAACCCTAATCCTCAAATCCTAAAACCTGAACACTAATCCCTAATCCCTAAGTTTTAAATCATAAAACCTAAACTGTAAAATCAAAACCCTAAATCATAAATCCTTTTGCCTAATCTCAAAATTGCAAGTAGTATTTCTAAAACCTAATTCCTAAATTATAAAACTTAAACCCTATACCATAATCCCCAAATCCTAAACACAAACCCTATGCCCTAAATACAAATATCTAAATCATAAACATGAAACCTTAATAACTAACCCTAAACTCTAAATTATAAAACCTAAACTATGAACTCTGATCCCCAAAACCTAAACCAAAAATTATAAACACTAAATTCTTATCACCAAAATCAAAACCTAATACATAAAATATGTTTCCCTATTTTCTTCTCCTGGGTACAGTTTGCTCACAGTTCCTATTTTAGCACTTTGTTGTGTTTTTGTAGTTGTTATTTGGGAAATGGTTTGGATGTCTGCTCTTAGTATCTTAGTTCATTTGTTAGCATTTTAGTGCTTCTCCTTGATTTCCTGCTGGTTTGGGTTTTTTTCCTTCTCTTGGATCTTTGGCTGGGCACAAATTTCCTTCCTCTTCCCTGTTGAGTGTGAAAGTTTGTAAAGGTTGTTAAACCTTTAAGAATAAGCCCAAGGCAAACCAAGAGGGGGGGGGGGGGGATTTATTATTTTATGAATTTACTTAAAGTAAAAAGAAAATCTTTTTAGTATTTTAAAACAAAAAAGTTTATCATAAAATGTGGAAGCAGATTAAGTTCACAATAATCAAAAATTTCAACCACACTAAAATCATGAACGAGTACAAAAATTAAAATGTGAAAAAGTAAAGAACAAACACACCATATTTTATAGTGGTTCGATCAAATTTGGCCTACGTCCACTCCCCGTATTCCTCCTCCGAGTATTGCACTAAACCTTTTAGTGTCTCTCCTTTAGTCCCCATAGCTAGGCGGAGAAGCCATTACAAAAAGTCTTCCACTAACCTAGTGTGGCAGAGGACCTAAAATCTTTTTTTACCCTCCTGGTGAAACCAGAGAACTTGTAATTTTTTAACCCTCCTCATGATGGCGAAAAACCTAGAATCCTTTTTGACCGTCATGGGGAAGGCAGAGAACATGGAATCTCTTTTTACCCTTTTGGTGATGGCAGAGAACCTTGAATCACTTTCACCTTCCCTGGTGCGACTGAGTAGCTTGGTCCTTTGACCCCAAAGAGATCTTCTTCTTCCCAAAATTTCCCTCAAGATAAACCTTGACTATCATGGAATAAGGTGCAAGCCTGCTGGAGAAACTGTGTGAAACCCCTTCCACACTCCCTTGAAACCTACAAGGATCTTCTCCCTCTCAAACTCCACCCTTTCCTCTCTCCCTTTCAAGGCTCTCTCTTTATCTTTTCTCTAGAAGAACTAAGAGTCAATACATGCCAAAGATGCTTACAAAGTCTTATGAGAATGAATAAATAGAGGGCTTTCAAAAACCCCAAAAACTCAATTCTTTCATCAAAGTTCGTATAGTACGATCGCAGGATTGTCTAGTATGATGTGCAGAATTTTACTTGTTATTACTGTACGATCACCAGTTAGTATAATATGATCAATTCAAATTTGTAGTAATCATCGAGTATGATATTGGGGATCATCCTAGATGATTAGATGAATAATTATGGTATTTCATATAGTACGATAGTCGATGACTAATTATCATCTCATGCAATGATCGAGTCGTACAATACGATCTACATCGATCATCCTGTTCAATCTGATTGAACAAATTAATCGTAATTACTCTCCTAATCACATGAGAAATTTAGGCATTATTATTATAGATCATATAGTATGATTAGAACAAAAAATGAAATTCAAAATATTGTCTAAATTATGATTTGCAGTTGAGTTTCTCGATTTTTACAGATCATCCTGTATAATTTTTATCGTACAATATGATTTGTTCAAATTATATTAATATCAAGATTAGTTATTTTGATGAGTTGATCATACAATATGATAGAAAATGTACAATACAATTAGTTCAAAAATTTGAACTTCTAACTTTGATCTAATGTTACTCCCTTGAGTGTGTGTGTGCATGGTCACCAAGCTAGCAAACACCCTTATAGGACTTGACTCAAGAAATTAAAAATACATTAATGAATATTACAAATTCTTTATAATATAGCCTATTCTGCCAAGTCTTGAGCCCTGAATCATTATTGAATGGTACATTATGTTTCTAAAATGTTAGTACACACAAACAAATATAGAATGCAAATACTAGGAGGCATAAAGATGTGAGCCACGATATTTGTTATCATTAAAAATATAAACTCGTAAGCTTGAGTTGTAATAGAGTGGTGCAAGCTAGGTTAGGTTTGGATCAATTTTGAGCGGCAATTAGGTTTATTACATGAGTGCTTAAAAAAACTACTCTCTAGAGATGGCTTTTCCCGTCCTATTTCAATTTTTGGGTTATTTATGCCAACCTTTTTATTTTCTGCCCCTTAATTTCTTTGGCTTCTTAGTTAGTATGGTATCCTATTTCTATTTGTGTTTTTAAGTGTACTAGGCTATATTAGATTAATCTCTCCGATGTTCCTTTGCTGGGTGTGAACCTGGGTATTTCTTTGGCTTTGACCATTATGGATTATAACTTTTCATAGTGGGACTATATGATCAGGCTAGTTTTTTTACTAGTTATCTACTATTTATCTATATTAATTCAGATTTCTAGTTCATATTATATTATAGGTTGTTGCTTTTGTAGGATGAGTAAAATTTTGCAGTCTTTGCTACATGGAATTTTTGGGGGGAGTCCAGCACTAGGAAGTTGTAGTGGGTCTCCTCTTTTTGGATGTTGGCTCCTGGCCACCATATAATATTCATAGATTTTTTTGTTTAATTGTACTTAGTTGCAATTTTAGGCTCTAAGTTTTCTTTCCTTTTTTAAGTAGCTCTTTATAGCATTAACGATCTTTTAATCGCTCTTAAGGACTGGTAAATTTATTTTCATTAAACACATAGGCCTCTATGTGGGTTTAAAAAAACCTAAAACATAAAAATCTAAATCCCAAACCATAAATAGTAATCT
Organism: Dendrobium chrysotoxum; assembly: GCA_019925795.1. Lineage (NCBI taxonomy): Eukaryota > Viridiplantae > Streptophyta > Magnoliopsida > Asparagales > Orchidaceae > Dendrobium > Dendrobium chrysotoxum. Next base: position 51,967,296 of record CM034302.1, read on the forward strand.
TGAATCTTTAGCCTTAAATCAAAATCCCTAAACCCTAAACCATAAAGCATATGCTAAAAAGCTTAAACTTTAAAACCTAAACTCTAGCCTTTAACCCTAAACCCTAAACCTAAAACCTAAACACTAAACCATATAACCTAAACCATTACTATATCACTAAGCCCAAACCCTAAATATTAAATCCAAAATCCTAAATAATAAACAAAAAACTTAAACCTTAAAATATAAGCCATAAACCCTAATTCAAAAATCTCAAGCCCTAATCTAAAAAAAACCATAAATTATAAACCCTAAACCATAATATGCAAAACATAAATCCTAAATATAAAAATCAAAACCTTAAACCCAAAATCCTAAGCCCTAACCTTTAACCTTAAACCTTAAACCCTCGAATGAAAACCAAAATCCTTATCCCAAAAATTCATAAATTATAAACCCTAAATCCGCATTCAATCAACCTAATCCCTAAATATAATAATCCAACAGCTAAACCCAAAACCTCAAACCCTAATCTTTCACCTTAAAATCTAAATCCTAAACCCTAAAATGTAAGACTTAAACCTTAATCCATAAACCATAAACCTTAAACACTAAACCCTAATCCCTAAATTTAAAACCATAAATCCAAAACTATATAATCAAAACCCTAAATCATAAGTCTTATAACCTAATCCTAAAATCCTAAACTGTAATCCCTAAAATGTAATCCTTAAATCATAAATCCTAAACCCTAAAACTTATGACCTAAATTTAATCGCTGAACTCTAACCCTAAACCCTAATCCATGTACTCTAAAAGCCATAAATACTAAATTATATACCAAAAATACTGAACATAAAGCCCTAAACTCTAAATCCTAAACTTTACCAAAAAACCTTAACCCTAAACAAAAACCTTAAACCTTAAATCAAAAAACCAAAATCATAAACCAAAATCCTTAAGGCCAAATCATAAACCCTAAATCATAAACATATATCATTTACCCTAAATCCTAAAACCTTAATCCTAAATATGAAACCATAATAACAAACCCTAATCCCTAAATCACAAAATATAAACACTAATCACTAAAACATAAACCAAAAATTATAAACCGTAAAAAAGAATCACAAAATCCAGAACCCTAAACCATATACCCTAAGCCCTAACCTTTAGCCTGAAATCTAAAACCCTAAACCCTAAACAGTAAAGCCTAAGCCCTAAATCTTTGTACTATAAAACATAAACCTAAACACTAACCCTAAACCATAAATCCTAATCACTAAACATAAACCTAAACTCTAAACCCTAAACCCTAAAACCTTAACCATAAACCATAATCCCTGTATCAAAAACCTTAAATAATAAATCCAAAACCTTAAACTATAAACAAAAAAACCTAAACCCCAAACTATACACCATAAATCTGAATCATTAAATGTTAAACCATAAATAAAAATAAATAAATTTAAAACCATAAACCCTATTCTGTATAACCTAAGCTCTAAATATAAAAATATAAACTTTAAACCTCAATTTTTAAACTCTAACCTTTAACCTGAATCCTAAACCATAAACTAAAAACCAAACCTTAAACAATAAAGTAGAAACCCTATACTAAAAACCCTAAACCATAAGCTGTAACCTTAAACCTTAAAACTTAAACCCAAACCCAAAACCCTAAAACCCTAATCATTAACCTTAAAACCTAAACCCTAAACCAAAAACCTTAAGCCTAAACACTATAACCAAAACCCTAATCCCTAAATTTAAAAACATAAATCATAACATGTAACCTTTTACCTTAAAACTTAAACCTCCAAACCCAAACCCTAAAACACAAAAACCTATACCCTAAACCCAAATCCTCAAACCATAAACCCTAAACAATAAACCCTTAACCCTAAACCCTAAACACTAAACCCTAAACCCTAAACCCTAAACCCTAAACACTAAACCCTAAACCTTAAAGCCTAAACTCGATATTCATTTTACTCCTCACATTCTTTCTCTTATATCATGCTTGGCTCTAGCATCTCTACAGTTTTTTTTGGAGATTTCCTTTATCTCTTTTCAATTCATTTTTATTCTATGAGGTATGGTTGTTGTCCCCTTCCTTTATAGAATGACGACTGCCCTTCTTATTTCTATTTTATGGGGATCTTTAAAATCAAATCCTATGGTATAATAAGGCTCTTTAGACTCAAATAGTCAAGTATTTAATATTATATCGAGTTCCTGCAATGATGTGCTGACTTAAAATAATGCTTCTTCTAATCCTATTATTTCTTTTAAGTATTCTTCAATTATGGGAGTTCCTTCTTTAGTTTTTTTGGAAGTTGATAATGTCAAACTAACATCTTCCTTTTAGTTTAAGCTTATTCATAAATCTGCTGCTAAGATGCTAGATCTTAATGCTATTCATAATTTTTTGGTTAATCTAAAGCTGTCAGGTAAGTTCTCTATTAGATTGCTTGATCCTCATTATATTATGATCCAACCTGAGAATGACTAGGACTATAATAATATTTGCTCATAGATCTTACTATATTTTTAATTACCAAATTCATTTACTAAAATAAAAATAATATTTTGACATAAAGGAAGAATCACCAATTATCTCAGTTTAGATTTCATTTTCTCATCTTCGATTGCATATTTTTAATTCACATATTCTTCCTGCTTTACCTTTAATTTTTGGTAGACCTTTAGAGACTGATCACGCTAGTACATCTCGATCCAAGCCTTCTATGGCTAGAGTTTTAGTTGATCTTGATATTTCTAAAAAATACCCCAAAGAAGTTAGGCTAGGTCTTCAAAATTTACATTATATGCAAAAGGTTGAATTTGAAAAAATTTCCATTTTTCTATACTCATTGCAAAATTCATGGGCATTCACACTCTAAATGTTTTATTCTTCATCTGCACCTTAAGAATGAAAAAATACCTATTTTTAATGAAAGAGATTCTGATAAACTTTTTAAATCTCCCCAAATAATGAGAATGATGATAGTTTTAATGTGTTTGATTCTGTTGAAGATTCTATTGTGTAGGTGATGTTGATTTTCTAGAATAAAAATAGAGCAATGTTGTTGAGCCATCTTCTTTAAATCTACAAAATCTAGATGATTTATTAGAAATGGGTGGTGAGCCTGCCATGATTGGTTGATTAATTTATTAATATTTCTCATTTGAAGTTGAATCATGCTATTGACCCTATAAAAATTCATGTTATTGTTTCTTTATCTAGCTCTTTATTGAGAGAAAGGGAGAATTATGTTGATATTGATCACAGTGATCTTGTTGATCTATCTAAAATTTAATGTGCTCTAGTTAAAGAAGCTCAAAACTCTATTAAAACTTCTATTAATGGGGCAATTATTTAGATATTCCTTCACCTATGAGGACTGATGTTATGGAGGAACGTGAAATTTTATTGATTATCAACATTAGTTCTTTTTGGGGGGATTTGAAAAATCGAACATGCAGATTAATGATTCCTTGGGGACTTCATCATCATCAAAAATAAATAAGTTTGATGATGCTAAATTTATCCCTATCAAACCCAAAAAATATAAAAACAAAAACATAAATCAACTCACTTCATTTAGGTCCACTAAGTCTTTAACTCATCAACGTCTTGCTAATGTTTAAAGTCCTTATTTGGAATATTAGAGGGGTGGAGAATTCTACTTCTGAGGCTCATATTAAAAACATATTTTGAATTCATAACATTTCTTTTCTAGTTTTAGTTGATCCGTTTATCTCCTCTTGTAAGATTGATTTTATTGCTTAACATTTGGGTTCTAATAAAAATTTTACAAAGTATTTTAACAAAATTTTACTTTCTTGACTAATCATTTCCAAGTTAATATTGTGGGTGACTTACAAGAAGGAATTGATGCTTTATTTCCATTTCTAATATTAAATGTTATGCCTCTTTTATTTATGCTACTTGCTATAGGATTGAAAGAATAATTTTAATATTTCTTTGCTAATATTCTTGATATGTGGATGATTGGTAGGGGTTTTAATAATATCTCTTTTTTATTTTAATGTTTGTGGGGGGGGGGGGGGGGAGGGGTAATGCTGCTAAATTTTGTGCCATGGATAAGTTTTATCAAATGATGTTTGATTATAAATTTGTTGACATTTGTTATTTAGGCAATAAATACACGCAGCATAGAGCTAATATGTGGCAATGTCTTGATAGAATTCTTTTAATAATCATTGGTTTTCTGAGGTTCCTTCCACTCATGTGGAACATCTCAGCCGTACCCTTTCTGATCATCCTCCATTTTTACTTACTATTAATAATGCTAATAATATTGTACCTGCTGTATCTAGATTTTAGAATATGTGGGTCAAGGGTAGTTTGTTCTTAAGTACTATAGAAAAAAATTGGAATGCTCCTTCACTTCCTGATAGCAAAATTTTTTTGTATGAAACACTTATGGTTTAAATTGAATGGGCTGAAGAATAAAATATCTTGGTGGAATAAAACTATTTTTGAAATCTTATTTTGTAATATCATTGATTATGAAAATCTTGTTGATTTGCTACATATTACCTTTCAACAAAATCCTTCCTTGCAAAACTTTTGAAAGTTGTCCGATGCTAAAGAGCATCTTTATTTATTATAAGAACAAGAGAAAATTTACTCGAAACAAAAGGTTGCCAATAACTTTCTCCTAGAAGGTGACAAAAATACTAAGTACTTTTATGTTATGGTTCAGAAGAAAAGTGCTATTAACCAGATCCATAAAATTTCTTTGGACAATGGCATGTCTTTTGATACTGATGACCATATTTCAGAATCTATTGTTGATTAAAAAAAAAACATTTTTAACATGGATTTCATTTCGGATCAAATTATCAATCCTTGTTTTATCTGTTCTCTTATTTCTGAGGAGGATAGCAAAATGTTTTTAATACTCCGACTATGGAAGAGATTTCTAATTATGTTAAGAATATGAATTTTGATTATGTTCCTAGCCCGGATGGTTTTACCAATCAAATTTTCCAAAAAACTTAGTTATTCATTAAAGATGATATATAATACTGTTAGGGATTTTATTTGAAGGCCTATTCCTAAATTTTTAACTTCCACCTCTATTGTTCTTATCCCTAAGAAGGATTTTATCAATAAATTGGAGGACATTTGGCTTAGTAGTCTTTGTACCTTCTTTAATAAGTTGATTGCTATAATTTTAAAGGATTGCCTAGCGGTGGTTCTGCCTAAGATCATTTCTCCCTCTTAAACTTATTTTGTGAATGGGAGGGCCATCTCAGATAACATTCTTTTGTCTATAGTGTTAACTTATGATTTGAATGTGAAGTGTAAAGGTAGTAATGCTATTTTTAAATTAGTAATTTCAAATCCTATGATAAAATCAATTAGAATTTTTTATATATCCTCTTCACTCTTTTTGGCTTAAAAAATGACTTTATTCAAATTATTAAAAAATATGTTGAGCATTTTGGTTTCTCTATTATCATTAATGAAGTCATGATTTTTAAATTCCGCTCATGGCCTCAGTATCCTGCTCTCTTTATTATTTTTATGGAGTAACTTTCTTGAGGTATGGAGGATCTTTTTAATAAAAAACCAAAAATATATTTTAAATCCTTGGGGAGCTTCCTTATATCTCATTTGAGTTTAATTGATGATTTTATTTTTTTTGCTAATGGCTTTGTCAATATGGTTAAAATCCTTATGAACAGATTGGCCAATTACATTATCAAAATGGCTAGAAGAAATTCCAATATCGTTTTCAAAATTAAAGATGAAAATGGGGACATGGTGGAGTATCAAAAGCAGATTGAAGAAGCTATGCTTCAATTTTTTAAAGAAAAATGGAAAGACAGAAATGGTATCCTTGAAGATTGGCCAAAATCGTGGAAATGCTTAGATGAGGATGATAGGATTTGGTGTCCAAAGCTTTCTATTTTGAAGAAGTGGAAATGTTATCAAGCATGGTGGTAATAACTCTTCTCCAAGTAGTGATGGTATTACCTATTCTCTCTTTAAAGCTTACTGGGACATTATCAAATTTGATGTTTTGTATGATGTTAATCATTTCTTTGATATGGGGGATATGGATGTAAAATGGAAAGAAACAATCATTGTTCTTATTCCTAAAGTGAGCAATCCGTTGACTCCTTCAAATTTTGCCCTATTAGTTTGTGCAATACTATTTACAAGGTGGCGGCTAAGGTCCTTATGAACTGGATGTCATCTATCATTCCCAAATTTATTTTTGAAGAACAAGTGGCATTCTTGAAAGGGAGATCATTATCGGATCATGTTTTAGTAGCTCAAGAGGTGATCCACAAATCCAAGTATTCTAAATCCTCTAAAGGTTTTGTCTCTTTAAAATTGACATGGAACAAACTTAATGTTCCATGGGGTGAATGATTTTGGGTAAAGCTTTGGACTACTTTGAACTTCCATACAAGTTTGCTAAGCTTATCTTGGAGTGTGTTCAAGAATCTAGATTCTCTCATTTGATTAATGGCAATCTGTCTAGTTGGATTTATGCAAGAAGTGGCTTTCATCAAGGATGTCCCTTGTCACCATTCTTATTCATTCCTTGTGGTTAACTTTAATCTAATGCTTTTAGGCAAAAAGGAGATACGATTGGTATTCGTGTGGGCGTAAATACGCCTAGGATTTCTCACTTGTTGTATGCAGAAGATGCTATTATTTTCTTAGAAGCCAGGATGAAGGTTATTAAGGAGATTAAATCCCTTTGGAGAATTTTTGTGGATGGACCGGACAAAGAATTAATAGTAATAAATTGTGTATGCTCTTTAGAAAGTCAGTTAGTAGAAGAAGCAGAAAGGCTATCTCTCGGTTGATGGGGTTCAAATCTGTTAAGGAGATGACTTACCTTGGGATTAAATTGGCTCTAAGAAGGCTTGTTGGTGCTGATTTTCAGTTTATTATTGATAAAGCATTGAGGACGGTAAATATTTGGGGAGGGAAGCTGATTTCTCTTGCTGGTAAAATCTTTGTTATGATTTGGGTACATTTGTTTGTTCAAGTAAATTCTAATCCAAGTTATATTTTTGATGATTACAAAAGTTTATTGTTTGTTATTCTTCTCCTAACAATTATTTGAGTTTTTGTTGTGTATACTAAACAATTTTTCAGGAAATTCACACTCCAGGTTGCTGAAGACTTCAAGTTCACTTGTTCACTATAAATGAAGTCTGTAAATTTTTCTTTTCGTTGAGTCTGAGAGAGTGTGATTGTAAGTTGGATAATTGTGCACACACAATGGGTGAGTAAAAATCTTAAATTATTAAACTGATCGTACAGTACGATTTTATATCATATAGGATGATCTGTAGAATATGTCCTCCTTATCAAACCCTATGGCAAGGAAATTTTTCTAAGGCATGTTCGTACAGAACGAATAATATTCATACATGAGTTTTTGTTGTACGAACTGCTCAAAATTGGGTTCATCCAAAAGTTTGTACGGGACAAACTGATCGGATGAAGCGCTCTGTTCGGATCGTCCAAGGGTTCGTCTAGGACGAGATATTTGTACGAAGCGCTCTGTTCGATTCGTCCAAGGGTTTGTATGGGATGAAATCATCGGATGAAGTGCTCTGTTCGATTCATCCAAGGGTTTATACAGGACAAACTGTTTGTATGAAGTGCTCTATTCGAATCATCTCATTGTTCGAATGGGATGGATTGTTTAATATTTTGAACTATTCGTACAATATGATCATCGATCGTACGAGACGATCGGCACGGATTAAACTTAAAAATTAAGTTTTTGGACGGTTTTTTGTGTCCCAAGTATAAATATGAGTTAAAACTGACTGAAGGATAGATCCTTCAGTGAAAATTCTTTTGAGAAGTAAAAGGAGAGGGATTGGGAGAGTGTTTGGGAGTGAGTATTGAGAGATCTTTCAAGAGAGAATTGTGAGCGGATTCACAAGGTTATCCAGTTAAGAGGATTTCTTTTACTTGTTCTTCAAGCATCTTCCTGGTTCCTTGGAGACTTCTACAAGAGTGTTGTTCGAGAGGATTCTGGTGCTCTGCCATACTTGGAGGGTGAAAAGGATGACGGTTCACTGCCGCACTTGGAAGGTGAAAAGGATGACGGTTCTCTACCGCACCGGGTTGGTGGAAGAGAGTTTGTAAAGGCTTCTCCGCCTTGCTATGGGGGAAAAAGGAGAGTCACTTGAGTTTAGTGCAATACCTAGAGAAGGTGTCTCTAGGGAGTGGATGTAGGTCATGTTTGACCAAACTACTATAAATTCTGGTGTTTTCTATTCACTATTTAATTTTCCGCATTTTATTTTACTGCAGTTTAGTTTCTTTGTGGTTGAATCTCTGTGTTTAAAGAAAGAGCAGAAATTAACTTTGTTCATACTGTACGAAGTTATATCATACTGTACGATTAGTATTAAAATTTTTCCAAAATCCCAAGAGTAATTTTTAAAGGACCAATTAACCCCCTCCTCTTGGTTAGCCTAGGGACATAAGTGATAGGTTTAACAACCTATTCACACTTTCAATCTTATTGATCAAAACTATTTTGATCTCTATTACTACTTTCCATTGTACCAATTCTTTAGTTCCCAAAGGTGTTCTTGATGAGATTGACAAGATTTGTAGAAGTTACATTTGGAATAAATCGGATGAAAGACATGGGATTCATTATGTGAATTGGAATGTTATGTGTTTGCCTTTACATTGGGGAGGAAGAACTCTACATTCTTACTGCAGTAAGGTAGGGCCTTTGAGAGCTAAGATGGCTTGGATTTATGTCCAAGAGGAATACTCATTGTTGCATAAAGTGATCTTTCTGAAATATGAGAACTTGTTTGTGAAAGACTCGGTGAAGAAGACTAGTTATACTGCATGGAAAATCATCTCGGAGGGAGGTAAATACTTGAAGCCTATCATTAGATGGAGTATAGCAAATGGAGAGTCTATTGATATTTACTTTGACACTTGGGTTTTGTATAAAAGCTCAAGTAGATGGCCTACTTTTGTTATATCACAAGACTTGAGCAATCACTTGGTGGGAAACTTCATTTCAAATAAAAGCTGGAATAAGGCGAAACTCAGTAAGTTCATGGGGATTGAACTTGTTAACCTTATTTGTCAAATCAAAATTCATTCAGATATGGGTGAAGATAGGCTGGAATTAATTTGGTGAAGGTTAGGGAAGTCTATCTCTGCACTTGCATATGAAGCATCCATTCAAAATGTGGCTCTAGCTCATTTCTGGCATTGGATTAAAACAACAAATCTGAATCTGCGGGTAGAGGTTTTTTGGTGGAGAATTTTTAACAATGCTCTTCCTACTTATCATTTCTTATCTCATAAGAAATTACAAAGGGAGTCAGGTTGTCTGAGGAGATGCAATGAGACTGAAGACATTGATCATGTTGTGGTGAAATGTAAGAAGCTCCTGGGTGTCTTACAAAATCTCGATAAATGGGGGTTCATTCTTTTATCCCTTAACTCTTTTGCTGAATACTGTATTTGGATGTCTAAGCAAGATCATTTCTTAATCAATTTGTATTGCAATGTGGTGTTTTTTTCATGGAAATCGAGAAATAAGTTGATTCATAAAGGGAATGATGATAGCTCAATGTTTATAGCTGCTAGTGCTCTGAGCTATGCATCTATTTTAAAGTATGGTAGTAGTAACTCAGGTATATGGGGTGCTAACCAGCCGTTAAGGTTGTCTAATTTGCATTGGTACCCTACTCCACCAGATTGGCTGAAAGTCAATGTTGATGCAGCTTTACTTCCATCATATAAAGGTGAAGTTGGTGGCATATTTCGTGATCATAAAGGGTGATTTTTACTGGCCTTTCGTAAGTCTTGAGTGCATTGGGAAGTTTCTACTTTGGAGCTGATAGCCAGTCAAACTATCAAGGAAGTGATCAATGATTGGATGTTTAAAACCAAGGGTATTATCATAGAAGGAGACAATGCAAACATCATCAGGTTTCTTCAAGAGGCTAAAGCTAGCGGTGATCTGAATTTGGAAGCTTTTTAATCCATTAGGGAATTCAATCATGTAAATTTTAATTGTATTCCTAGAAGTTGTAACAAGTTAGCAGACTTATGTGCTAACTATGCTCTTCTTTGTTCTTTTATCTGGGATGACTATAGTGTGAATAATGTTCCTTCTTATTTTATGGCTTTATTAAAGGAGGAATTTAATGCTTATGGCTTGTAGTTTGTTTTTCCTTCCTTATTATTAATGCAATTTGCTGTAGTTTCTTCAAAAAAAATATGGTTAAAATCCTTATGGATCATCTTAATAATTTTGAAAAGAATTTTGGTTTGCATATCAATAAGGATAAAAGTTATTTTATTATTTATACATTTATTTCTTAGTAGAAAAGAAATCATATTCAAGTTATATCTGGTTTCGTTGCCAACCTCGCCCATTAAGTACTTGGGAATTCCTCTTTTTAAGGGTAGGAAAAGATCTCATTTGTTTGATGATATTTTCTCTAACATTCAAAAGAAAACCTCTACCTGGGATTTTAACTTTATTTTTGGGGAAGATTGACTCAAATTAAAAGTGTTCTCTATTCATTCCTAAGTAATTTTTCAAAACCATCAACCCTACTATTCACATTGCCAAAAGAATTGAAAGTCTTTATAATAAATTCTTTTGGAGTTCCAAGGAGTCAAAATGTAAGATTCATTGGTCCTCTTGGCATAAGTGTTATGGTTTTATTGATGAGGGTGGCCTTGGTTGTAAGAATATTCTTGATTTGGCCCATACTTTCTCTATTAAATTGTTATACACTTTCCATAAACAACAAAGTCTTTGGGCTAAATTTATGCTTGTTTAATACTATGTGGGAAAACATTCTTAAATCAGTAACTAAAAAGGTAAGGATTATATGACTTGGAAATGATTGTGCTTTATTAAATTGGAGGCTAATTCTCTTATTCAATTGAGTATTAGTAAGGGTAATGTATTGTTGTTTTGGCAAAATCACTGGATGAATGAAAATTCTATCGATAACATCATTAACTCTCATTTTGCTGCTTCTACTAAGGTTAATTATTTCTTCGTGGGTAACAAGTGGAATGTTAATAAACTGAGGATTTTATGGTATTTAAGATCTCTAACTCTAGTTTTTTTTTTTAAAGATTTGACATAAACCCCCTTCTAATATTTATTCTATGATTTGACATAAAAGTATCCCAACTTCTTACTCTATCTTGAGTTGGAGAATCTTTATGAATTTTATCCATATTGATGATCTTTTAAATAAAAAAGGTTTATTGTTTCCTTCTAAATGTCAATGTTGTTATCATGGGGAGACCATAAAGCATGTTTTCGTTAATGGTGTTATTGCCGGCAAGGTTTAAATTTATTTTGATGATATATTTAAATTAAAGAATTTTAATTGATGAAGTAATCTTGTTATTATCCTTCATCTGTGATACTTTCCATCTAAAGGTCATGTTAGAAATATTATTATCACTCTTATCTTTAGGTTACTTTCGAAGGATAGAATTAATTCTATGCACAGAAGTATGAAGATGAATCATACTAATGTCTTTAATAATGTTAAGAATAAAATTTTTCATTAGGTTTCTACTAATATTTTATATGTTAAGAATTATAAAGACTAGAGATTCATTGCTAAAGCTTGTATTATTAATTTTGGTGAGACTATGCTTAAACTAAAAATTGATGGCTCTCTGAAGGACAATAGCAATGGTTGAGGGGGTATTCTGAGAGACTTCAATGGATTTTTTTTTCTGGCCTTATTCATTTTAATTCGATTATCAAGGCTACGATGTCTAATATCTGTTATGGCCTTAATATTTGTTTGACCATGGAGATTATTGATGTTTGGGTGGAAACTGATGCTATTACTACTATGAATATGCTTCTGAATGATCGATTGCAAGGAAAAATTTTTTTTATTTACCTAGAGAAATTAAATGCTTGGCTAGTAAACTTAATTGCAACATTTCTCATATTTTTCAGGAACGGAATAAATATGTGGATTGGTTGGCTTATTATGGGCATAATATAAATGACTTTATGGAATTTAATCATGATAATCTTCCTTATACTCTTAGAAGTATTATTAGATTTGATAAATTTGGGCTCCTCGATTTGAGATATTAACTTCCTTTATCTTTATTTTTTTATTCCTCTGCTATCCTATTTTTCCTATGCTTCTGGGTGCATATGGCTAGTTTACATTTGGTGCTATTTATGGCCTTTTAATCTTTGGTACCTTTTATATTTGTGTTTTAACTTCAATTTGCAATTTTGGTGCTATATTCACTAATTTGGTTGGGTTATAAATAACATTGATCTTTCTAGTTTTGGGTTCCAAGTTCATCTTTTAATCTTTATCCAGAATTTTTTGTGGGTTGATGAGGTTGGGGTTGGAATTATGGTGATGATTGTAATGGATGACACGATCGAATGTAATACTATTTATGTTGTATCTCCTACTATATTAATTTCATATACATGTGATGATAACCTTGTGGATTATAATTTTTCATTTGGTAGTTTCTTTAACTTTGTGGATCTTGGGATTGATATTTTATGGTTGAACATTTTCTTTGCTGATGGCCTTTTTGATATGGATCTTTCAACTGAGATAATTATTTCATCTATAATTTATGGATCCAATATCTTAATATGTTTTATTATTTCAAATAATAAGTAGTGCATGATTTGTTGGGCTTTATGAATTTTCAGTTTTGCAATGGGTGGTATTTTATGGGTACTACACATATATGAACTAAATCCGCCCCTTAACCCCTCCTCACTTTTCGTGATTTTTGTTGGCATGTTCTGGGTTGGATTAGAATTTGTATTTGGTTAGTGACTGTGCCTATGATGCTTGGTAACAATTTCTATATGGTGCAATTTTTCTGAATTATATTATTTTTTTGGGCAGCTGATTGATATGGCTCTTCATACCTCTGTGGAATTTTGGTAATATAAGGGAGTGTAGTATTATATTGATGCTCTGTTATTTTCTCCCTTGGGATGGTTGGTTTAGGGTTTAGGGTTTAGGGTATTTTTTTGGGCAACAGATTGATATGGCTCTTCATACCTCCATGGAATTTTGGTAATATAGGGGAGTGTAGTATTATATTGATGCTCTATCATTTTATCCCTTGGGTTAGTTGGTTTGTATATTTTTGTTACTGATGGTTTGACCTTTTGATGGTTTTTGTGTAAGAACATTCCTCATAATTTTTTGACGGATGCTGTCCCTGGTGGTGATTATTATCTCTGGTTTAGTTTTTTCTTCTTTGGTTGGGTTTTATTTTTTTCCATGGGTGAGTGCTATTCTGGGAGCTATTCTATCTTCTTGGCTTCTACTATGGTATGTTTAATTGATGTTGTCATTTGACATTTGGTTGGTGTAAGCATGGTAGTGTTAATGGTTTAACTAGGATTCTGGTGTTATGTTGCATGGGTATATTCTATTATTTGTTTAATTATCAAGTTTTGTAAGCCATTGGGTCTATTTTCGGTAGACTGTTGTAGGTAGACTAAGCTACTGCTAATAAATCTAGACCTTGTATGGCCCAAATTCTGGTGGAAATGGATATTACGAAAGACCTTCCTAAATAAATTTGGATTGGTTCAGAGAAATGTGGGTGTAATAAGAAAATTGAGTTTGATAATTTCCTGATTTTTTGTACTCATTCTAAGTTGCATGGTCAAGATCTTAGTAATTAATTTATTCTGAATATTTCTTTAAAAGAAAAGCTTAGAAAGAAATCTAATCTTGATAAGGATGGTAATAGTCAGTTGTAACATCCTTCTTTAAAGTCTCATTTAAAGAATGGTGATAATAGTGTGGTGGACGGTAAAGAATTGGATGTGGATTCTGATTCCGAGCTCAAAAATCATTCTTTAGATTCTTCTAAACATAAGCAAAAGTGGGAAAAGATGGTGTATAAAAAGGTTTCTAATTCAGAGAAAAAGGATATTTCTCCTTCAACTACTTATTTGAATGAGAATTTCAATTCTTTATCTTCTTCTTCCTGTAATAATTCTATTGAAATTAATTTAAAGAATGGTGTGAATAAGTCTTTGCAGGATGACATGGAGTGTTGATTTAATGAGTCCACTTTACCGGTGCAGAGATAGGTCAATTAAATGAAGCAAAGGATTGAGAAGAGGGTGAACTAACTCCTGGTATTTTATGTATTGATTCTAGTCAGAATGTTTACATTAATCATGCTTCTTCTTGTGTTCATGATTGTTTGGAAAAGGGAAAGCCTATTAATTCTTGTTATAACTCTATTTATAATGCTAGAAATAAGAAGAAGTTCTCTAAGGGGCATTAAGGTGTCCTTTTCTTTTAAATTTGCTTTACCTTTTCTTTAAAATTTTCTTTCCTTTTCTATTTTTAAAGTTTAATTTCTTAATTTGGAACATTAGAGAGATTGGTTCCCCCTCGATTAAAAATATGATCAAAAATTTAGTTCGTAACTATTGTATTAGTTTTTTTAGTTTTTTAGAACCTATGATTAGTGTTAGTGAAATTTCTCATATTGCTAAACTTTTGGGTTTTCTTAACTCCTTTTCTAATTTGTCCAATAAAATTTGGTTATTGTGGTCCAATAAAGTTACGCTATCTATTATTGATGATTTTTATCAAGTTGTGAATGTGTCTATATCATATTTTGATTGTTTGGTCAAAGGTTCTTTAGTTTATGCTGCCTGTAATAGAATGGAGTGGTGGATTCTTTGGGATCTTCTATCTATTTTTTCATCCTTTATCAATTAACCATGGTTTGTTGGTGGGGACTTTAACACTATTTTATATGCTAATAAAAGATCTGGTGGGTGTGCCCCAAACATTCATTCTATGGAGAATTTTTCTAATATGATTCTTGACTGTAAACTTACTAACATTGGTTTTATTGGTTTTAATTTTACTTGGAACAATAATAGATTATGGCAAAGATTAGATAGGGTTCTTTTTAACCATCTTTGGATTGCTCTAAAGTATTTTACTTCTGTAGAAAATTTAAGCAGATCTTTATATGATCATTTTCCCTTATTTCTATTAAAGAGTATAGTTGTTGGAATTTGTCTATTCCTATTTTTAGATTTTAGAATATGTGGATTCAATGGGTCTTCTTTTGGTTTTATTCATTCTTTGCATGGGTTGAGGCAAGGAGATCCTTTATCTCCTTCTCTTTTTATTATTGCTAGGGAGTATTTCCCTAGATGTCAGAATGCTCTTTTTGATAATTATCCTAGTATGTTCTATAATTCTAAAGGTGGCTTACCTATTTCTTATATTTACTTTACTGATGACTTTATAATTTTTTCTAATGATAGTTTCAATCATGTTAAAATTAAAGATTTTCTTGATGTCTTTTCTTATGAAAGTGGTCTTTCTTTTAATGCTGATAAATGTTCTTTCTTTACTTCTAAGTGAATCTCTATATCTAATACTAATAGAATTTTGGATTATACAGAGTTTGCTCACCATAAGTTACATTTTAAGTATTTGGGGGCTCCCATTTTTAAAACATCTCATCTTTTTTACGAGATTTGAAATAAGATTTGTGATACTATTTCTTCTTGGGAGTTTCATTTTCTTTCTTATGGTGGTAGGCGTACTATTCTCAAGAGTACTCTTAATTCTATGGCTTTTAATTTATTTCAAGTCATTAAGCCTAACTATGCTACTGTTTCAAGGATGGAAAAATTCCTCAATAAGTTCTTTTGGGGTTCTAGTACTAATATTCATATAATGCATTGGTCTACTTGGCACAAACTTTGTGGGCCTCAAAAAGAAGGTGGTCTTGGTTGTAAAACCATTTCTGACTTTATTACGTCTCCTTTTAAGACGTGCTGGAATTTTAGGAAGAATCAAAGTTTGTGGGCTTCTTTAATGAATTTTAAGTATTGTAAAGGTAATCATCCTTTATGTTGTTTCATAAACATGGTTATTCGCCTATCTTGAATAGATTTTGTTCTATCCATCATAGAGTGGAGCCTCTAATTGCTTGGGGTTTAAATGTTGGTGATTCTTTTATCTAGCAAGACAATTGGCTTTTTGAGGGTTCTTTTGATTCGCTGCTTTCTACTACTTCTTCCAGTTCTATTAAGGTGATGCAATTTTTTCAAAATAATGCATGGGATATGGATACCATTTTAGAGTTGGTTCCTTTGGAGATTGGTAATAAAATTAAGAAGGGTTTTTTGTAATCTGTTGGTAAGGATCAGATTCCTTTTAAACTTTATTATAATGGTTATTTTATTTTTAAGACTATTTGGCATTTTATTATGGAGAAGCATGATAGTTCGGTTATTCTTGATAGAATTTGGAGTAATAATATTCCAAGTCATATTTTGTTCTTGTTTGGAGAATTATTAGGAATTTTATTCCTGTTAATACTATTCTTTGGAAAAAAGGTTTTCTTTCTTTCATTTTGAAAGTATTAATCACTTATTTGTTAATTGTTCTATTGCAGCCAAGATCTGGATGTCGTATGATGAATTTTTTAATACTAATTACTTCTCTCGGCTTCTTTCTTTTAATCATTTTTTTATTGCTCTTTTTCATAACACTACTAGAGGCCATATTAAATTGTGGTTGTTGTTACTCTTATTTGGTTCATTTCGATGGATAGGAATGATGCTAAGTATCATAATATTCATATGAATCATAAAGGTATTATTGCTAGAACTAAAAAGAAGCTTAATAATCTCTACAAAGATGACTTATTAAAAATAAATAATTTCTTGGTTTTAATATAGTGGCTAAGAAGCTTTCTGCTAATATTTTTGAGAATTTTTTTGATACTTGTCACTTTTATGTGGTTTGAAGGAAGCCTAAGGAGAATTTCATAATATTGAATACTGATGGTTTGGTGGCTTTGAACAAATTTGGTTGTGGTGGTATTTTGAGGGATTGTAATGGTAATCTGATTACTTGTTTTGCTTGTCCTCTTAGTAAGTGTAGTGTTATTCATGCAGCATTAATGGCCATTTTTCAGGCTTTTTAGATTTGTTTATCTAAGGGTTTTTTGAGAATTTAGCTCGAAGTGGATGCCTCTTTAGTTATTGAATTCATTACTAGAAGTTAATTTTGATATAATTGGTTTGCCTTATATTAGAAGTTAATTTTTCTTCTTCTTTTTTCTTGTTTTGAGGTGGCTATGAGGTAATTTTTTTATTAAAATTTTCATGGAAACCTTTGTTTGCTACTTCTTATTTGGGGTTGGGGGTTTTGTTTTTGGTTTGGTTGGGTATGTGGTTTGTTGGGTTTTCTGTGGTTGGCTTTGGGCTGGTTGGTGGGGTTGTTGGGGTTTGTTTGTTGGGTTTCTTTGCTTATTTGGTCGTGGTTGTTGATTTTGTTTGTGGTGTTGGTTAATTGATGTGTTGGTGCTATTCTTTTCTTGGTGGTTGGTGTCGGGCTTTGGTTGGTGGTTTGGGTTTTGGTTGGTGGGTGGTTGTGTGAATGTTTTTGGTTTGGCTATTTTTGGGCTAGTGGAGTTTTTGGTTATGGGTTTGTGTTTTGGTGCGGGTAGGTGATTGGGTTGGGTGGCTGTGTTTTTCTGGGTGGTTTTGGTGGTGTTGATGTTTTGTGGGTTTTGTGATTTGTTGGTTCGGTGGGTGTTATGTTGTGTTGTGTGGTTTTTGGGGGTGTTGTTATTGGTCGGTTGTCATCTTTTCTAGGGGATGGTGGGTTGGTTGGGGTTGGATGTTATTGGTTTGTGTTTGGTTGTTTTTGTTGGTTGGGTGGTGTTGCTTGGGTGTGTTTTTTTATCTTGGCTTCTTGTGTTGGTTGTTCTATGGGTTTTGTTTTATGTGGTTTGTTGGTTTTGGTTTGTTGTGGGTTTTGCCTGGATGGGTGGTTGGCATTCTTTGGTTTCCAAAAAGGTTTTAATTGATACTACACTTTACTGAGCCTTTCCCTCATTTCTCTTGGTTTTTTTCTTGGAGCTTGCTTTTGTCTCCTTATTATTTTTGGCTATTTTTATTTCCAAGTTGCTGGATCTTTTATCCTTTGAAGTTTCTTTTTGGAAGAGAAGATTGCAGGTTGAGGACTTCAACTTGGGTAGATTTTTGGAGCTTGTTTGATTCTTTAGCAATTTGCTCTTTTTGTTTTGTTTGAATTGAATCTTACATTAGGGACTTTATGCTCTTTATACTTTTCTTTTTCTTTTATTTGTAGCTCTTTGGATCATTTAGAGAGCATTTAATCCCTTTTTAGGGACTGTTGTAACATCTTTTTTATATAAATGTGTACACAAACATTTAACCCTATATACTGTGGGTTTTAACCAAAAAAACCTTAAAACCTAAACCCTACATCTTATAGCCTAAACTCTAACCCTAAACCCTAAACCCTAAACTCTATACTCTAAAAATCATAAACTTTAAACCATAAACCCTAAACTACCCTAAGCACTAAAACCCTAAACTCAAAACCCAAAACCCTAATCCCAGAAACATAGACTGTATACACAAACATTTAACCTTGAACTCAAAATCCTAAATCATAAACCAAAAACATTAATCGCAAAAGCTCAACCCAAAATCATACCTAAATCCTAAACCCTAAACCCTAAACATAAAACCTATAGCCTAGATAAAAAACCTAAATCAAAAACCCAAAACCTTAAAAATGAACCTTAAACCCCAAATTAAAAAACCTAAACCATAGACTCAATTCTCCAAAATCTAAATCCTAAATCATAAAACAAAACCTTAAAAGTAAACCCTATATGCTAAACCCAAAACCCTAAACCATTAACCGTAAAACCTAAACACTAAACCATAAACCCTAATACCTAAACCCTAAACCCTAAAACTTATAATCTAAACTCTAATCCCTAAACTTTAACATTAAACCCTAAACCCTAAGCCCCAAACTTTATACTCTAAAAATCTCAAACTCTAAACCATAAATCCTAAACCTACCTTAAACACTAAATCTCTAAACTCTAAATCCAAAACCTTAATCCCAAAAGACTAAATCATAAACACAAACCATAAACCTTAAACAAAAAAACTTACATCATAAACCCTTAACCATAAACCCCAAAATAAAATAAAAATCCTAGACCATAAACCCTATACTATAATCCTAAAACCCTAAATCATAAACCCCAAAACCTAAACCTTAGACCCTAAAACTAATAACCTAAACTCAAATACATAAACTCTAACACTGAACCCTAAATCCATTTGGAACAATAAACCCTAAACCATACAACTAAAACCTAAAAACATAAACCCTATACTCTAATTGCAAAACACTAAACTTAAACATTAATCCCTAAAATTTAAACCATAAACCCTAAAAGGTAAAACCCTAAAAGTTATAACCTAATCTCAACCCCAAACCCTAAACCCTATACTTTAAAAATCATAAACTCTAAACCATAAAGACCGAACCCTTATCCTTAAACCCTAAAAACTGAAGCATTAAACTCTAAATTCTAAACCCTAATCACATGTTGACCCACATACCAAATAAGTGCATGAAAAGAGCAAAATCAGCAACAAAAGCGATGTGCACATTAATACAACGCATCATTCGAAGTGTGAAATTATGTCCAATCGCCAAACGGATCAATCCATAGCGACCAGAACATCAAATTCCCTTAGCTCAAAGCCCATCAGAGTTGAATCAAGTACGATCGGTCAAAATCGATGATCGACACCCATTGTGTTTTGAACGTCCAAATTATCTAAGAGGGACTATAATTTTGCATGAAGAAAATCATGTGCGCAAATCAATACGATGACATCGTAAGAATATTGAGGAAGTACACAGAAATCAAAGAAAATTCCTCAAATTCTGATTTTTAATAAGTTTTATAATAATAATAATAATAACAATAATAATAAAATCTCATTATTACTATTATTATTTTAAAAAAATCAAATCAAAATTAATTTCCCGTTACCTCGTTAGACGTCCGACCACAAGCTCTGGCAATCTTCACACGATGATCGTTCATCCCTCTTTAAAACTTTTAGTGGATGGTTTATCGTTAATTAAGAGGCAAACATGATCTATGTACGAGCTTGTTCAGCCTCGTTGTTGTTAAAATGAGGAAGAAACACTCATTTCTGGATCTGTTTCATGCAAGCTTCTGACCCCCATTATCTCTTCTTCCTCCAGCGATATCAGTATCTACTGAACCTCCTGCCACCTGTAGCCGACTCCACACCTTCCTCGATCTACTGATCAACCCAACGCCTCAATCCTATATGTCAAAACCACTAAACTGCCACCTTCCTCTTGGTATGATTGACTTTTCTCAACTATGACTGGTCGATTACAACTCACAAACTTTCCTCAAACATTCACCTACTGCAAATCAATTGGACTTGTGCCAATTCTGTTGCAGGTTTTAATAAAATCTATAGATCTTCTGAACTCCCTCAAGGCCTCAACCTTCTGATTTCCCCTAGCCTTCTGATTGTCTCCACCATACAATAGTCAAAATGTTCATGTGAGTAGAGCAAAACTCACCTTCTACTTCTAATCCAAGCCGTGAACTCTAGTTCAAATTGTGAGGTGAGATTTCCCTCTTTTTGTTTTATTTTATTTCCACTATTATCCATATCCATAAGATTACTGCTATTGCTTTATTCTCATGTTATAATTATGTAGCTTGTGATTGTATTAAGTATGAATTTAAATTAGTTACGTTAGTTATATTTTAATTACGGTTATGATAGTTGTAAATTAATTATGTTAATGATAATTTAGCTTATAATTATGTTAATTTAATTGCAATTATGCTAATGCTAATTATTCCAATTATAATTCAAATTTTAATTGTGTTAATCAAAACTAGGTTCATAATTGTATAAATCATGATTATAATTAATTACAATTTAATTTTTAATTATAATTAACTGTATTCTAAGTATAGATGTATTTTAATCTAACTATTGTTAGGATAATTATCATTTTAGATTGTAAATTATGTTAATTATAATCACGTAACTATGATTCAAATTATTGTTATAATAGTTAAGATATCATGTCAATAACACTGATAATAATTTTGATTTTGTAATAAAATTAATTATAATCTGATAATAATTATGATCATTAAAATTTAAATTATAATTATATTAATCATGATTAACTAATTATAATTTTAAATTATAATTATTTAAAATCATGATATTGTTAATTGTAATTTAAATTGTAATAATGATAATTATAATTTTGATTAATCATATTTTATTGTAATTTTAATTTATATTAAGATTGATTATAATTATTTGTAAATTACTACTATTATTGATATAAAAAAAATGTGTGCAAGAATCTCATTGGCCGTGAGAGGTTGCATTTCTCAAATCCTGCTCAAATTATGTATAAATGCATTCAAATCCCTCAATGCGAATGATGTGAAGCCCTCAAATTTAGATTAACTATCCTTAATATGAATTAGGTTTTTTTAATCTTAATTAATATTAAGTTAATTAATTTTAATAATAATTAATTATATTAATCATTATTAATTACTCTTTATTTTGATTAATTATCATTAATTTGAGTTATACATTATTAATTTTAATTATTTTTAAATTTCTTATATTAATAATGATTAGTTATTAATTAATCATAATTACTAAACTCTTTATTTTGATTAATTATCATTAATTTGAATTAATCATTATTACTTTTAATTAATTTCAAATAATTATGTTAATAATGATTAGTTGTTAATTAATCATAATTAATCAACTCAAATTTTAACTAATTATCATTAATTAGAATTGATCATTATTAATCTTAATTAATTTCATATTAATTATTTTAAATAATGATTAATTAATAATTAATCATAATTAATCAACTTCATTTTTTTAATTAATAGTAATTAATTAGGATTAATCATTATTAATCGTCACTAATTTCAAATTAATTATTTTTAAAAATGATTAGTTGTTAATTAATCATAATTAATCAACTTGAATTTTGATTAATTATCATAAATTTAAACTAACCATTTTAATCTTAATTAATTTAATGATAATTATTTTTAATAACTATTTATTATTAATTAATCATAATTATTTACTTTTATTTATTATTAATCATCATTTATTTTAATTGATTGTATTTAGATATATTTAATCCTAAATAACTTTTTTTATTATTTATAATTAATTATAATTAATCATTATTAATTATAATTAATTATCTTTAATTAGAGTTAATTACTATTAATTATAATTAATTTTTTTAAATCAGGATTAATTATAAAAAAAGAAAAAATAAAGAAAATACAAAAAAGAAAAAAAAATGAAGAAAAAAAAGAAAAGAGAAAAAGGAAAGAAAGACTAGATAAGGTAGAAAGAAAGATGCTCCTCTCTTGCCTCGATTAGTGTGCCGACACCATCATCGATGACCCACACACAGGTATAAAGGTATAAAGTCCTATTCTTGGTGCTTGCAGCGTGACGAACAACCACCCATGTGCACTTTCCTTAGGAGGTAAGAGGAAGTTCGTTATGGTGCTCGCGATGAGGTAGGTAATCCCCCTAAAGTCCTGTTCTCGGTAATTGTAGGGCGGCAAACAACCACCCATGTTCATTTTTCTTAACACTATGGGAGGAAGTTCATTGTAGTGCTCATGGTGAGGCAGGTAATTTCCTTAAAGTCCTATTTTTGACATTTGTGGCATGCCAAGGGACCCCCTTTACACGCTATTCTTAGCGTGGTGGGAGGGAACTTAGTGAGGAGCTTATGGTGAGGTAGGCAAGCCTTATGTGTGATTTATTTAGCATGGGGTGGAAAAATTTTAAGTACCTGTTTGCGGGGAAATCACTGTGCATTTTAAACAGGTACCCTCAAGACCCATGCACACCTTTCTTGGTGTAGTGGGATTGAACACTTTGACAATGGCGTCCCCCGACACTGACCGTGTATGTCTTTCTTGATGTGGCAGGCATGCTATGACTGGCCAAATCTCCCCCAAATGGGGGATATACCGGGATGCTATCGAAATTCAGAGTGAGATATACAGTAATTAAACAAGGAATTTATACTAGACAGCAGACAACATGTGCCTCTGGACACCCATATACGCCATTCTTAGCAAATTTTTTTTTTGAAATGATGATTATTCCATCAATTAAGACATTCTTTATGCCTTTTCGGAGTTTCAACCATATTCTAATTATCCCATTAATAGAATTATTAGATAAAGTTTGACTTAAATTACTAAAAAAAGTATTAGGACATTTAGAAATCTAGACATTATTAAAAAGAACTCTATCCAATATTTGCCAAATCCTATTATTATTCTAAGTAATCATAAGATTGCAAAAACTATTGTCAGAAAGATTAAAATCAAGAATAAAATTAAAAAAATCATCCATATAATGTAAATTAGGAGAACAACCCCTAACCTCTCAAGAGAATATAAAATAATATTTAAATCCCCTCCCACACACAAAATTCATTAATAAAAGAAGAAAAAGAAACAATTAGATTCCAAAGATTTTTTTTCTCTCTGCTCTATTTCAAGAAACATAAACTAAAGAAGTCTTAACAAAAATGTTCTCAAAATTAATAGAAATATTAACAACTTGTGTAAAGTCATCAATGATTGAAATAAAAAGTTTCTTATTCCTAAAAAGCCAAATTTTGAAATATTGAAAAATAAATTTTTAAAACCTAAAAAATGAGCTAAATGATTATTTTTAATCACATTTATCATAGGTTCCAAAATAACCCAAAAATCAATATAATGATTTCTACAGAGATTTCTAAATATATTCCTAATAGAAATGGAACCAATCCCACTCACATTCCAAATTAAAAAAACTAATCATTATATAGAAGAAGGATTGGATCTAGCCTTGGAAGATCTCTGACTAGTAGAAGTACCACCTTTCACAAGTTTATTTTTATGTTTGCTATAAACCTTTTCTTTACCTATATTCAAATTTTCTTTTTCAGAATTTTCTCCTTCGAAAAAGATGAAGAAATATTAGAAACTAGAATCAAATCCTTTTCTCCATTATTAATATTTATATTAGAATAAGATTCACATTCTGCTTCCACTAAGTTATTAAGAATTGCATTGTTCAACTTCGTTGGTTTTAGATTTGGAACTAAAAGATTTATTTAAAGTATAGTCAGTATCTCCATCCAAAACCATCAAAATAATGATGTTTTCCATCTTATCAATCAAAATAACCTCATTAAGTATAGGAATATGTTTATTATTATTATCTATAATATTAGGAGAATAATAATGTGATTCATTAATAATATCATTAACTTATAGAGAAGCAAACTTATTTTTGTGGAAAGAAATATCCAAATTAGCATTAGAAAAAGTATTTGAAGAAGAATTTAAAATTTATCGTTTAGGGTTTGGTGCTTAGGGTTTAGGGTTTAGGGCTTATAGTTTGAGGATTCGTGCATAGGGTTTAGGTTTTAGGGTTTAGGTTTTGGGGTTTAGGGTTTAAGTTTAAACATTACAACTTGTGGTTTAGATTTTTCTGTTTTGGGTTTAGGACTTAGGATTTAATGTTTAGGGTTTAGGTTTTTGGTTTATGGTTTAGGGTTTAAGGTTAAATGTTAGAGTTTAAAGCTTTGTTTAAAGTTTTGTATTTATGGTTTGAATTTTTATATTTAGGGTTTCGGCTTTTCGGATTAGGGTTTAGTGTTTGCAATTTATGGTTTTATTGATTTTGGATTTAGGGTTTAAGGATTAGGGTTTATGGTTTTTAATTTAGGGTTTAGATTTTTTGTTTATAGTTTAGGGTTTTGGTTTAACTATTGAGGATTTAGGGTACATGGATTAGGGTTTAGTTTTTAGGGTTAAGGTTTTATTGTTTATGGTTTATTATTTAGGTTTAAGTTTAGGTTTAGGGTTTATATTTTTTATGTTTTAGGTTCTGCTTCTGGTGATTACGGTTTAGGGTTTACAAATTTTTGTTTTGCTTTTGGTGATTAGTTTAGAGTTTAGGTTCTGCAAATAAGGGTTTATGGTTTGTTTTTTAAAGTTTCATTTTTATGATATTTGTTTTTAGATTTAGGGTATAGGGTTTGCATTTAGGGCATAGGGTTTAGGGTTTTTGTTTTATAATTTAAGGTTTAGGATTTTGCAATATGGTTTATGGTTTTGCAATAAGGTTTTTGGTTTATGATTTAATGTTTAATGTTGTGTTTAGGATTTAGGATTTTGGGATTAGAGTTTAGGATTTAGAGTTTATGCCTTTATTGTTTATGGTTTAGTTTTTTTTTACCCCAAAAGTGAGAATTTCCATTAAAACTAAAGAGAAGGGGTACAAAGAGTACAAAACAAAGAAAGGAACAACAAAAAAAAAAAACAAAACAAAGAAAGAAAAGCCCCTCATCTGAACATGAGAGATCTCTCAAGATATTATAGATGGCACCAATTGCAGCAACCAGTAAAATGCACCGAAGACCTCAACAATGGTCATTTGAGGGGCCTAAATCCCCTCCCAGGTTCTCATTAGTTGCATTCTTCCTCTTTCATGGGGAAGTGGTGATAGGCCCCAGCTGCTTCAGTTCTTTCTAAGGGTGACCATGATACACACAAGGTCTATTCTTGGAGAGATTCAGGCTTTAGTTGGAGATATCCTGCTGCTGAGGTTTTAGTGTAGTGAGAATATGCTCTGGGATGGAAGGAGCTGATGTAGGAATGGGGCATCTCATTTTATGTCCTTTAGAATGGCCTTTTTACTTAGGATTTTTCCTTGGAGAGACAACATTCCAAGTTCCCAAATTTTCCTCAGTTGAAGGTTGGGAAGGTGGAGGTTCTGACGGCTTAGTAGGCACAGAGTAGTGGGATTCTGCATATCTAACACTGTGGACTGTAGAGTGCTATCAAAATGGCTCCTAGGCTGCAGCTTTACCTTGGAAGTGTAAGACTCCAATTTATGTCCAATAAGGCCACAATGGAAACAAAGATGAGAGAGGCCCTCATACTCAACTCTTTGAAAAAATCTACCATTTAGGCCTTTAATCCAAAAACCTGGGGAGAGTTTCTACCTTAAATCAATACAAACACATACTCAAGCAAAAGAACTTTGACCCCAAGAAGAAGATTGTTCATCCATCCAAAGAGGTTCACCAATCATTGCAGCCATGCAGGCAATAATGGAAGGATCCCAATACATCAGAAGAAGCCAAGGAAAATGGACCCAAATTGGCGAGACAAACCCTTTCATATCCTCAAGAGAAAAGAAAAACGAGCACTGGTCAAGACCAATAAGGCTTCCGGCCAGAATCCAGGGACCACCACTAAGGATGGTGTCACGAACTTTAGGGATTTGAAAAATACAAATAAAATAATTAGGAGCAATGGTGATCACTTGAATCTCCCCAACATGAGACCATCGCCTTGATTGTTCACCATGGAGCCAAGCAAAAGAGATCTAATTTCTATGAAGCTTCCCAACTAGAGCACATTCCATTTTAGAAATATTTTCATGGACTTTGGCAAAGTTAAGGCTCATGGAAATTCCATCCTCATCAAGCACCTCTTATTTTAAGATCTTATCTAAAGGAGTATAAGTGGGCTTCCTCCAAGAAAAATTGTGCTGGACTTCGGTCACCAAACTCGCTACACTGCTTAGGAGAATTATGTTTGTTGGAAGGAGGCCGAAAATCTGAACCAATTATTCCCAAGATAAGAGGATAAGGCATAGAGTCATTAGCACAAATAGTTGATGTGTAGTTTTCAGCAACAATGGGCCCTTGAACTGAAGCAATGGATAAATAAACCCTACAGCTATTCACACAAACAACCCCAGAATCAACAAAACTTTTAGATACAAACACATTTACAACATCCACACACGGGACAGCAAACTCCTGCAAGATGTGAACCGACAAAATTTCCCAAAAAGAGTTGTCTTCTAACTCATGAACGGATGAAAATTCTGGAACAGACAACATAGTCGATACGAGAATCTGTTCTTCATCCAAAAGAGCTATTCAAGCTCCTTAGATGAAGCTTCTGCAGCCAAAATGTCAAAACCAGCCGATTGGACATCTTGTAATACGAGTTCGCATGCCTCGGTGCCCTTTCCTTTCAATAACTTCCAATAGTTTCCTTTCCGAGAAGCCTTCCTACCTCCACTATCCCCACCAGAACGGGGAGAGCAACGCCAGCCTCCCCTTCCTGCCATTGCAGATGAAATGCCTAAACTAGCCGCTTTGATTTAGGGATTAGGTTTTAGGGTTTTTTTTAAAGGTTTTAGGGTTTACTATTTAGGATTTTGGGATTAGGGTTTTTAATTTAGGGGTTTGATTTTATGGTTTAAAATTTAGGGTTTAGGGTTTACTTTTTAGGTTTGATGGTTTGAAATTAGGGTATAAGGTTTAGATTTTAGAGTTAATGTTTAGGGTTTTCTTTTTAGGGATTAGAGTTTTTTTTGGGTAGAAACCCACTGTAGGGGCTTACCCATTAATAACAAATAGAGATTACATGAAGTGCTTAAGAAGGGACTAAATGCTCTCTAATTGCTCCAAAGAGCTAAATTAAAAATAAAAAATAAAACCTAAAGAGCATAAAGTCCCTAAGATACAATAAAAATAAACAAAATCTAAAATAAAGAACAACCAAGAGCTAACACCACTTCAGCAACCAACTGTAGCATCCAAGCTTTAAGTAATAAACCAATCACCATGAGAACCTCAAAGGCAGCAAACACCCTTCTCCAAAACTTGAAGAATCAATAAACCACCACTCCAACATGCACCCAATATAAAGCAAACAAGCAAAAAAAGAAAAATAAGACAAGAAATAATAAGAAAAATTAGGCTCAGTGAAGTTTAGTATCAATTTAAAACCATTTATGGAATCCTAGAATGCTAACAACTCTTAGGAAAAAAAACCCAACACCACAAAACAAAAAAACACCCAAACCCAAAAAACTCCCAGCCAGCCAAACATCACAAAAAAACCCACAACAAAACCCATAAACAACCTTAAAAAGCAAAGAACAACACCACAAAAACAACCCAAACAAAACCCCTGAACAATAAATCCCAAACCCCCAAAAAAGACCACACCGAACCACAAACAACACCCACACCAACCACCAGAAACAAAGAACCCACAAAAGCAAAAAACATCACCAAAACCAAGAGCACCAGACAACACCCCACCCATCAAAACCAACACCACAGACCACCAACCCACTCCAACAAACCCCAAAACACCACAACAAAAACCAACCACTAACCTAAACAACCGACCAGAGAAGAACCAAATGAACAACCAACCAACACCAACACTCCCACAAACCTAAAAATACACAACACCCAACACCACCAACAACAACACACCCAAACAAACACCAAAACCCAAAGCACCAAACTCTCAATCCCCCACAAACACACCAAGAACCCCAATATACACCACCAAAACACCAACACCGAGAGAAACAAAAGCCACAATAAAAAATAAAAAAATAAACCCAACACATAAATCGGAACACACATAACAACCCATAGAAAGGCAAAAAAAAGGATTCTATAAAATTTTTATACACAATTACCTCATAACCTAACAGTAAAAAAGCCAAATGAAACAAACTTTTTAAGATAAGGTAAACTAGTTTTGTCAAGATTAACAAAGCCTCTAAGCAAAAAACAAATATCCCTGTTAGAAAAAATAGTGAAGCTAGGAAGATCTGAACCAATTAGCTAAAAAATTAGCACAAGCATTGCCTTCTCTCCAAATATGAGAATTAAAATAATCAAGTTGAGCGAGCATACACTTAATATCCTTCAATAAGTAAAAAGTATCAGCATTACCAAAATTATAACAATAAATGAAATTAATAACTAACTTGTTGCAAATCTGGTTTTGATGATGACAAACATGTCTCCAGTGTGTTTTGCTTGGCTAACCCATTTCAGGCACAAAAGATCACGAGCAAATCAAGCTAACTCAAGAACAAGTCCAAGTGTGTCCAATGTACTATTTTTCATTTTATTGAGTCAATTGTAATGTAACTGATCCCCTAGCTAAGTAACCTTGCACACACACACTCAAGGGGAGAGCTTGAGTGAATTAGAGTTTCTATTCAGTTTTTGTTCAGATCGTCCTGGACGATATTCACATCGTCCTGGATGACCAGTTAAAAACAAAAACCCTAATTAAGTCGACTAAGTTAAGAGGGTCTGATTAAGCAGATCGTCCTGGATGATCTTTGGATTGTACGGGACGATATCCTCAAATCAGAAATTCTCAGCCGCCAGATTAAGTTAGGTAAGTTTTTATTTTTAGTTATTTGGTCTGATCGTCCTGGATGATACATGTATCGTACTGGACAATTCAGTACAATCATGCCTAATTTAATCTGGTAATTAAGGAAAGCAATTTATTTTTGATTGATACGATCATATCATCCTGGACGATCATAGGCTCATCCCGAACGATCATGATCGTCTAGTACATTTCAGCTGTACGACCCGAACTGTGTTCAGGATGATTTGGGTACTTTTTAAACTAATCGTACAGGATGATATCCCTATCATCCTGGACGATCAAGTCATTTTTTGGTCATCCAGCACAGATTTCTCTGGACGACCCAAACTGTCTTCTGGACGATATTCCTCGATTTGCACTAATCGTCCCGGACGATCGCAAGATCGTACGGGACGATATGAACAATTTTTTCTACAGTTCGTCCAGAAGAGCCAGATCGTCCAGGCTGAAACAGCTGAATTTGAACTGATCGTACAAATTTAGGGCAAATTTTAAGCCCTCCTATAAAAGAACTTTTTCTTGAAACAAGAAAAATCTTTTGCCACCTTCCTTCCCTAAGAAACCCTAGAGAGAGAGTTGGGAGAGAGAGAGAAGATCTTGTGAGGGGGAGTTAGTGAGGGATTCACTAAGGTTGCTCCAAGCACGGATCAGAGTCGTCTTCTCCGCTCGTCATCTTTCGTCTAATCGGTGTTCATCATGGGAGGATCATTCGTAAGAAGATCTGGGGTTCTCTACCCACTTCATGTGGAAGCAAAAGGAGTTCGAAGGTTCTCCGCCTGCTTCAGGAGGAAGCAAAAGGAGGTCGGGTTCTCTGCCTCACCGTGTGGTGAAAAGGAGGTGTTTGTACAGGCTTCTCCGCCTTACTGTGGGAGCAAAAGGAGAGACACTTTTTATTTAGTGCAATACCCGGAGGGGAGGCTCCGGGGAGTGGACGTAGGTCAAGTTGACCGAACCACTATAAAATCTGGTTTACTTTTCTGATTCAGTTTTGCACTTTACTTTTCCGATATTAACTGCTTGGGTGAATATCTGTGATTGATCTTTTCGTTCTTGTTTACTGATTTCCACTGCTAAGTATCGAAAAGATTTTCATTGTTATCGTGAAATTTCTAAATAACCAATTCACCCCCCCCTCTTGGTTAGCCTCGGGACTAGTTCACTAGGGCTTAACATCCCTATCGAACTTTCAAGTGGTATCAGAGCGG
The DNA here is from genome assembly GCA_019925795.1 of Dendrobium chrysotoxum. Taxonomy (NCBI): domain Eukaryota; kingdom Viridiplantae; phylum Streptophyta; class Magnoliopsida; order Asparagales; family Orchidaceae; genus Dendrobium; species Dendrobium chrysotoxum. The sequence continues at coordinate 51,997,746 of CM034302.1, forward strand.
GATTCAAAATTTAGGTTTAAAAACTTTTGAATTTGATCCATTGCTAACTGTAACAATCATAATACTGCTGAAGGCTATTCCATTACAAGACCATCGTTATTTGACAATATTCCTTTTAATTTTTGGAAAACACGCATGTCTACTTTTCTGCAATCTATTGATTATCGCATGTGGATGTTAGTTAAGGACGGATAGAACCACCTTTTAGATTGATTAACAATATGAAAACTGAATTGCCTTTTGCTGATTGGACGTTTGATGATTGTGATTTAGCACAATTAAATGCAAAATTCTTGAACTATTTCTTTTGTGCTTTAAAATCTTTAGACTATATGCGTGTTTCTACTTGTACAATGGGAAAGGAAATCTGGGATAGATTATGTATAATATATGAAGGCACAACTGAAGTTAAACAATCTAGGTTAAATATCTGGTTACATGATTACGAACTTTTTTGCATGAAACCAAGTGAGACTATTTCAGAAATGTATAGAAGGTTCACTCAGATTGTTACCTCTTTGCATGCTTTAGGTAGAGAACTTACTAACTACGAAAGAGTGAACAAAATTATGAGATATTTGCCTGCTTCCTATGATGCTAAGATTACTGCGATCTCTGAATCTAAAGATTTAAATACTTACTCAATTGACAGCTTACTTGGATCACTCATTGCTTACGAGCAAGGGGTGAACCAAAGGCAACTTGATGCAGGTGAACGCAAGAAAGAGAAGTCAGTGGCACTAAAGGCCAAAGATTCAGATGCTAGCACTTCCGGGTCTGATCGCGATGATGTTGCCTTAATTACAAGGTAGTTCAAAAGCTTTCTAAGGAAGAAACATAAGAACTATCAGATGTCGAACAAGGGTAAGTCCAGTAAAAATTTTAAGGGTCCATCTGAATCTATTTATTTTGAATGCAGGAAGCCTGGACACATTAAGGCTGATTGTCCTACACTTAAGCTCACCCAAGAAAGGAGAAGGGTGAGGAGAAACCAAAGTTTAGAAAGGACAAGAAGCAGATTCAGAAGGCGTTCTAGGCAGACTCTACATCCGACTCTTCTAAGATTGAAGCTGAAGAGGAGGAAACAAACTTGTGTCTGATGGTTGATGATCACCCTGGTCAGTCGGACCAGGAAGAGGTATGTGAGCTTACTTACGATCAATTATTTGAAGTTTCTGAAAGAATTCATACATCTTATAAGAAACTTAAGAAAACTCATGCTAGTTTGAAATTAGATTACTTGACTTTGCAAAAAGAGCATGATTCTGTAGTTAAAGATCATTCCACACTTGATTCCAATCACATATCCTTGCTTGATGAATTTGATGATTTGAATAAAAAATATTCTGATTTAACTGTTCAACATGATTTGTTAAAAATATCGCATGTTGAATTAGAAGTTGCTTTTAAGAAAGTGAATGATATGGCATGTGAGTTAGAAAGTAATGAAAGTGCAAGAACTTTTGAAATTGCAAGTTTAAATAAACATATTGAGTTCTTGAAAGTGAAAATCAGTGCTTTTGAAAAGAACAAAACACCGCTTACTTTTGAACAATTTTATGCACCGCCACCTTTTGAAAAATCGGTTGCAAGTTCATCAAAGCATGTTTCATATACATTTAGGAAGAGGCATTATCACCCACGTAGATTAGTTAACCCTTTTCCTGGTGTTAGATATTTTTCATGTGGCATGTTAGGACATATTTCTCACACCTGCACTGTTCACTGTAGTACACATTGGGTGTGGAAACCCAAACTGCCTGTTTCACAGCACAGCACGCATGCATTGCATTCTTCTTTTCATAAGAAGGAACCCAAACCTATTTCGATTCCTAAGACTGACGTTTGATACTTTTGTAGGAGTGCTCTCACACAAGACCTCGTGAGAGCATGTGGTACCTAGACAGCGGATGTTCTAGACATATGACTGGAGATGCAAATCAGTTCATTTCACTGGAGGCCAGAGCTGGAGGCAAGGTTACACTTGGAGATAACACCACCAGAAAGTTGGTAGGCTCAGGTATAATTGGTGATTCAAAGAATTTTATGATTGATAATGTTTTGCTTGTAGATGGACTGAAACACAACTTGCCGAGCGTCAGTCAACTCTGTGACAAGGGATACAGCTTCAAATTCCTGCCCACTGGCTGCATTTTAAGCTTAAATGATGAAGTTGTTTTGCAGGGGCAAAGGATCAACAACGTTTACAAGCTGGATGTAAGTTGCATTAAATCTGATAATTCAATTTGCTTAAAAACTGCTGCTGATGAGTCTTGGTTATGGCATAGGAGATTGTGTCATGCCAATATGAAAACCCTTAGGAGAGTCACCCAAAAGGATTTAGTTAGAGGTGTGCCCAAGCTTAAGTTCACTAAGGATCACCTGCGTGATGCCTGTCAGTTGGGGAAGCAAGTCCAGTCCTCTTTTCACTCTGTTAAGGACATTAGCACTTCCAAACCTTTAGAAGTTCTTCACATGGACCTCTTTGGACCCATTAGCATTGCCAGCTTAGGGGGGAGAGTCTATGGGTTTGTGATTGTAGATGATTATTCGAGGTTCACTTGGATTAAGTTTTTGTCACATAAATCTGAGTCATTTGATGAGATTAGATCTTTCTCTACTTGGATTCAGAAGAAGTTAGGATGTGAGATTATTACCATCCATAGTGATCACGGAGGGGAGTTTGAAAATGAAAGATTTGAAAGTTTTTGTGAGGATCATGGGATTAGTCACAATTTTTCAGCTCCTAGGACCCCTCAGCAGAACGGGGTAGCTGAAAGGAAGAACAGGACCTTAGTGGAAGCCGCTAGAGCCATGCTTACCGAGTATTCACTTCCAAAATACTTTTGGGGTGAAGCGGTGAACACTGCCTGTTATGTACTGAATAGGGTGAATGTCAGAGTCAAACTGAACAAGACACCTTATGAGATCATTAAGGGTAGAACTCCAAATCTGTCCCACCTCCATGTCTTTGGCTGTAAGGTTTTCATTCTAAACAACGGCAAATCACCCTTAGGAAAATTTGACCCCAAATCTGATGAAGGAGTGTTCTTAGGATATTCAAGTGTGGGGAAATCTTTTAGGGTGTTCAATAGGAGGACTTTGGTGGTGGAAGAAATAACCCATGTAGTGTTTGATGAATCTGATCCTAAGGAGTCTAGATCTGAAGTAGAAGATGAAGAGATCGTTGAGGTTACCCAAGGAGTTAGAAATACAAATTTGGAGGAAAGGGTAGAACCTCAAACCACGTTGCCTAAAGATTAGAGATATTCTTCGAGTCATCCTAAAGAACTGATCTTAGGAGACCCTTCTGATGGTGTTAGGACTAGGCATGGACTTAGGAAGGAAGTAAACCATTCTGCCTTTATCTCAATGACTGAACCCACCAACATCAACTAAGCCTTATCGGATGAGTTTTGGATTTTAGCTATGCAGGAAGAATTGAATCAATTTGTAAGGAATGATGTTTGGGAGTTAGTAGAAAGACCTAAAAATTAAAGTATTGTGGGAACCAAGTGGGTCTTTAAGAATAAGATGAATGATTCTGATGTGGTGGTGAGAAATAAGGCAAGATTGGTGGCTAAGGGGTATAATCAGATAAAAGGGATTGATTTTGAGGAGAATTTTGCCCCTGTAGCTAGATTGGAAGCCATTAGAGTGCTACTAGCCTTTTCCTGTTATAAGGGATTTAAGTTGTTTCAAATGGATGTCAAGAGTGCCTTTTTAAATGGGGTAATTAAAGAAGATGTTTTTGTAGAATAACCCCCAGGTTTTGAGAGTTCCCAATATCCAAGTCATGTCTATAAATTAAAAAAGGCCTTATATGGATTGAAACAGGCACCCAGAGCTTGGTATTAGAGGCTTAGCACATTCCTGTTAGAAAGAGAGTTTGTTAAGGGGAGCGTTGACACCACCCTTTTTCTGAGGAGATTAGGGGATGACTTACTCATTATCCAGATCTATGTTGATGACATAATTTTTGGATCTTCTGATAAATATTTATGTGATAATTTTTCTAAAATAATGAGTAAGGAGTTTGAGATGAGTATGATGGGAGAATTGTCCTACTTTTTGGGGTTTAGCATAAGGCAAATGGATGATGGAACCTTTCTCAATCAATCAAAATACACTAAGGACATTTTGAAGAAATATGAAATGGACAAAGCCAAGAAAATCAATACTCCCATGCCCTCCTCAGTTCAGTTAGATAAGGATTCAAATGGAAAATCTGTTGATCAGAAGAAGTATAGAGGGATAATAGGTTCACTGCTTTACCTGACTGCTAGCCGACCTGATATCATGTTTAGTATCTGTCTTTGTACTAGGTTTCAGGCTGATCCTAAAGATTCTCACCTGACTACTGTTAAGAGAATTCTTAGATATCTTTTAGGGACCCCAAACCTAAGAATTTGGTACCCTAGGCATAGCACCTCTTTTGAGATCATTGGATATTCTGATTCTGACTTTGCGGGGTGTAGGGTGGATAGAAAGAGCACTTCTGGGACTTGTCAATTCATAGGACAGTCGTTAGTCTCCTGGTCCAGTAGAAAACAGAACTCAGTTGCACTTTCCACTGCTGAAGCTGAGTACATTGCCTTAGGGAGTTGTGTGGCCCAAGTTCTTTGGTTGAAGCAACAAGTCTTGGATTTAGGGGTACCTGTTGGCACAATTTCTGTTCTGTGTGATAATACTAGTGCCATCTATATCTCTAAGAATCCAATCCAACATTCTAGGACCAAACACATTGATATAAGGCTTCATTTCATTAGGGACCGTGTTACAAAAGGGGACATTGAGCTACATCATGTAGTAACTGAAAATCAGCTGGGTGACATATTCACTAAACCAATGGCCTTTGACTCATTCAGCATTTTGAGAACAAGATTAGGAGTGATTGATATAAATGCTTGATTCTGATGACTGCTGATTTCTGATTGTTCGGATTGGTATTCTATTTTTCGTTAGTTAGTTTTTGTTTTTATTATTTACTTTCAGTTGATTTTATTTTCTTTGCTGATTTCTATTTTAGCCTTACTGTTAGTTTGATTTGAGTATTTATTTTGGTGTAATTTTTTACCTGTTTTTATTCATTGGTTCATATCTTGCACTTACTATTTTATGCTTTTCAAAATCTGATCACCGCTCACTACTTTTGATATTCTGAATTTTTGACTGGGAGTTTTTACCTTGTTTTGGTTTGGAAGCTGGTAAGTAGTGATTGATTCCACTGAATCTGTTAAAGGGAAGAAACAATGATGATTGTTTCTCTTCCTCTAACTCCTTTATTAGTTTATAGTTTCTTTTGGATAAAAATCCTCTTCAAAATTAAAATGTTAGTTTTTGAAATAGAGATTATTTTATCTTCCTACAGTAATCTGCCTCATATCAATAGTGTTTTTCAAATTCTTGAGTCATTAGTTTGATTTTCTAAACCAAGTGATTGGATTTATTATATGCTGTATGGCTTTTATTTTGTGAATCATTCTTCCTTACTATGGAGAGTCATCTCCTATGTCTGAAAGATAATCTCACAGCTGAGACTCTTTAATGATTATGAAAAGGAGAAAGCATATAAAAGATGCGCAGTGCGCCAGATAATTTGAAAAAGAGACATAAAATGAGCCCAAAACTGAAAAGATGCGAAATTGCCAAATTGGATACACAAAGTGTATCAAAAATCAAAAGATGCGCAAAGCGCCAACCAATTTGAAAAAGAGGCACAAAATGAGCCCAAACCAAGCTTTTCTCCCTTTCAGATTGTTAAATGTCTTAGAAAAATCCATGTGCCACTTAATATTTTCAAAAGCTTGAGTTTAAAAATCCTGATTTCTAATTTTTTACTTTGTAACACTATTATATCAGATATTTATCTGGAACGAGGCTTGAAAGGATCTCTTTTCAAATCTAATGTCTTTTCTTCTGAATCGGATTTTTGTTTTGAAAGAGGTTTGCATCGATAAGGTGCCCGGGGTCGGAGTTACGAAAGTTAATTTTTCCAACCTTTTCTGGATTTCAGCGCTGCCAATCGTCCTCTTATTGGTTTTTGAATCTAAAATCAAGGAAATATTCTGATTTACTCGAGCAGCTTGATCAAAAAAAAATGTTGCTTTTATGTGTTTTTGCTGTAAGATTTATTCGTTTTTGTTTTATTTTGATTTCATGGTTGTGTTTTTAGGATCCTGATCGATCATCTTCATCCTTCAACTTTTTCTATTTTCTTCACATCGTCCTGGACGATACCACGATCGTCCTGGATGATACTCTCCATCCTGGACGATCTAAATATCGTCCTGGACGATTCATTCAAAATCGTCCCCACACTGTTCCTGCTGCTGAAAAATCCTAATTATTGGTGATCGTCCTGGACGATATGATCCATATCTTCCTGATCTGATCAAACGGCTGACATTGCACCAATTATTGTCTATCATCCTGGATGATCCACCTCATCATCCTGGACGATCCACGTGTCAGCCGCTGGACGATTGGAATTCGGCCCGTCCGACATATTTATTGCATATCGTCCCGGATGATCCACCTAATCGTACGGGACTATACATTTCGTCAACGGTTGTCCAAACCGACTCCTCGGGACGATCGCCTGTGTCTAATCATCCTGGACGATTAGATCGCCTTTTTGACCAATCATCCAGGACGTCATAAATGACCATATCATCCCGGACGATGTCGCGATCGTACGGGACGATCAGGCCGTTTTCTATATAAACATCAGTTTTCTTCAGATTTTTCCACACCATTTTTCTTCCACTCTCCTTCTACTTCCTTACACTTTAGATTCCTAATGGCTGGTGGCAAAAGGTCTCAATAAAAGGGTGCCAGTTCCTCCCGGGGACCGGTTGATCCTCGCTTCCCCAATGCAGCCGATCAGGCTGCCTACGAGCGATACTGCGAAGTGGGGATCACACCATCAAAAATTGTAAATCCCCGCACTCTCACTTATCCTGTCCTTGACCTCTTCGCACACACCTCCCTCACCTTCATCATGACTCTCGCATTTCCCTTTAGTTCTGAACTTCTCCACATTTTTTTGCAAACTTACAGATTTTGGATGATTATTCCACTCTCCATTCTTATGTAAATCAGCGCCCCGTCGAACTTACCTATCAGGACTTTCACAACATTCTCCAGCTGTCCGTCACTGGCAACAAACTCCACACCCTTATCACCGATCCAGACTATGATTGGAGTGTCGCCAATCATTTCCTTCGCAATACCAATGCCCCTTATCATGACAATGCCTGCCCCACACTTCTTAAGGATGCCCGGACTATTCAGCATGTTCTTCATTCCTCCGTCATTCCAAAGGCGGGGGATCAGATTCACATCACCCCACTCCTATCCTTGACCACCTACTACATCCTGGCTAATAGGGAATTCAATGCCACAGACCTTATTATCCGGTACCTCGAGCACCTAACCACCATTCAGGATCCAGGTCATCGCCATCGTCCAAATCTAGCCTTAGGACACATTGTTGCCTATGCCCTTGAAACCAAATATGACCTGCAATATCCCGCAGCTCCAGATGTTCCTCCTTCCTTCCTCACCAACAATGCCTTCCATGTCCTACACAGCACACGACTACATCCAGAGCCCGCCCCGGATGTTGAGGAAGAGGAGGAAGAGGCCATTCCAGTTCCTGCTGCACCAGAAGCACCTGCTCCCCTTCGCATTGCCTCTCCCTTTGACCACCTGGTGCAGCGTTTCGATCAGTGGGAGGCCGGATTTGACTCCTACGTGGTTGCCCAGGAGCAGCGGCACATCGAGGACATCCAGCGCTTCACTGACTATGCTGCGCAGCAGCAACAGCAGCATGACCAGGACATCGCCTAGATTGGAGCCCACTTTCAGGCCATTCACCATTACTTCAACGCTCCACTGCCACCTCCTTCTTTCGATCAGGATCCGTCTCAGTTTTAGTTTCCTGTTTTGTATTTGTTCTCTTTTATGTTTTATTTCCGTGTTCTATTTTTCCCTCCTCCTTTTTGTGATGTCAAAAAGGGGAGTCAGTTGTAGTCGTTTCAGTCCTTATTTTGTGTTATGTTTTCTGTATTAGTTTGATTGTTAAATGAAAATTGAAAAAAAAAATATATCTATTTTTCGATCTCCTATTTCTTGTTATTTTTAAACTACTTTACAAATGTTTGCCATCATCAATAAGGGGGAGATTATTGCAAATCTGGTTTTGATGATGACAAATATGTCTCCAGTGTGTTTTGCTTGGCTAACCCATTTCAGGCACAAAAGATCACGAGCAAATCAAGCTAACTCAAGATCGGGTCCAAGTTTGTCCAATGTACTATTTTTCATTTTATTGAGTCAATTGTAATGTAATTGATCCCCTAGCTAAGTAACCTTGCACACACATACTCAGGGGGAGAGCTTGAGTGAATTAGAGTTTCTGTTCAGTTTTTATTCAGATCATCCTGGACGATATTCACATCGTCCTGGATGATCAGGTAAAAATAGAAACCCTCATTAGGGCGACTAAGTTAAGAGGGTCTGATTAAGCAGATCGTCCTGGATGATCTTTGGATCGTACGAGACGATATCCTCAAATTAGAAATTCTCAGCCGCCAGATCAAGTTAGGCAAGTTTTTATTTTTAGTTATTTGGTCTGATCGTCCTGGACGATACATGTATCATACTGGACGATTCAGTACAATCATGCCTAATTTAATCTGGTAATTAAGGAAAGCAATTAATTTTTTATTGATACGATCATATCGTCCTGGACGATCACAGGCTCGTCCCGGATGATCATGATCGTCTAGTGCATTTCAGCTGTACAACCCGAACTATGTTTAGGATGATTTGGGCACTTTTTGAACTAATTGTACTGGATGATATCCCTATCATCCTGGACGATCAAGTCATTTTTTGGTTGTCCAGCACAGATTTCTCTGGACGACCCGAACTGTCTTCTGGACGATATTCCTCGATTTGCACTAATCATCCCGGACGATCGCAGGATCGTACAGGATGATATGAACAATTTTTTCTGCTGTTCGTCCAGAAGAGCCAGATCGTCCAGGCTGAAATAGCTGAATTTGAACTGATCGTACAGGACGATCTATCGATCGTCCTGGATGATCTTAGCCGACCAGTTGAGATTTAGGGCAAATTTTAAGCCCTACTATAAAAGAACTTTTTCTTGAAATAAGAAAAATCTTTTGCCACCCTCTTTCCCTGAGAAACCCTAGAGAGAGAGAGAGAGTTGGGAGAGAGAGAGAAGATCTTGTGAGGGGGAGTTAGTGAGGGATTCACTAAGGTTGCTCCAAGCACGGATCAGAGTCGTCTTCTCCGCTCGTCATCTTTCGTCTAGTCGGTGTTCGTCGTGGGAGGATCGTTCGCAAGAAGATCCGGGGTTCTCTGCCCGCTTCAGGTGGAAGCAAAAGGAGTTCGAAGGTTCTCTGCCTGCTTCAGGAAGAAGAAAAAGGAGGTCAGGTTCTCTGCCTCACCGTGTGGTGAAAAGGAGGTGTTTGTACAGGCTTCTCCGCCTTGCTATGGGAGCAATAATAACATCTAGAAGGAAGATAAAAACCTTTTCTCCATAGAATAGTATCAACCGGAATGAATTTCCTAATAATTCTTCAAACAAGAATAAAATAAGAAGTAGGAATGTTATCACTCCAAATTTTATCAAAAATAACCAAAACACCATGCTTATCTCTAATTAAATGCCACACATATTTAAAAATAAAAGAACCATTATAAGAAAGTTTAGACAGAATCTGATCAGCACAATCATAATCTAAAATAATCTCTTTGATCTTATTACCAATCTCAAAGAGGACCAGATTAGAAATAGCCTCCAAGTTCCAATCATTATTACTAAAAAACTGCTTTACTTTCATAGCAGAAACAGAGACATTAGAAAGAATAGAATCATTAGATCCATTCATAAGCCAGTTATATTACCAAAAAAAGGAATTACCTGAGTTTAAACCCCAAGAAATAAGAGGTTCCACTTTATGCCTAATAGTATAAAGTCTCTTCCAAATAGATGAATCAACATGTTTGTAAAAGCAACATAAAGGATGCTTACCTTAGCAATATTTGAAGTTCATAAACTTGGCCGACAAACTTTGATTTTTTTGAAAATTCCACCACATTTTTGAAGAAGAGGCATCTATAGAATATGAAATGGTTTTATAACCATGCCCACCTTCATTTAATGGCCCATAAAGTTTATGCCAAGTAGACCAATGCATTCTATGAACATTTGAATGAGAATCCCAAAAAAAATTATTAAGAATCCTCTCCATCCTTAAAATTGTAGCAAAATAAGGCTTAATAACTTGAAATAAATGGAAAGCCATAGAATTTAAAGTGCTCTTAAGGATAGTAAGCCTACCACCATAAGAAAGAAAATGAAACTCCCAAGCAGAATTATAACCACAGATCTTTTTAAAAATCTCATAAAAAAGATGAGACTTCCTAAGTCCTTTATAAATTGGAGCTCCCAAACACTTAAAAGGTAAATTTTAATGAGCAATATTAGTATAAGTAGAAATCCTATTAATATTAGATCTAGAAATCCAATTAGAAGTAAAAAAAGAACACTTAGAAGCACTAAAGAAAAGAAGACTCTCCAAAGAAAAAAGCTCCAGGAAATCTTTATATAAATTCATAAGCCCCTACAGTAGGTTTTAACAAAAAAAAAAACCCTAAAACCTAAACCCTACAACTTATAGCCTAAACTCTAACCCTAAACCCTAAACCCTAAACTCTATACTTTAAAAATCATAAACTTTAAACCACAAACACTAAACTACCTAAAACACTTAAGCTCTCAACTCAAAACCCAAAACCCTAATCCCAGAAACCTAGAATGTAAACACAAACATTTAACCTTGAACACAAAAACCTAAATCATAAACCAGAAACATTAATCCCAAAACCTGAACCCTAAATTATACCTAAATCCTAAACACTAAACCCTAAACACAAATCCTACAGCTTAAATCAAAAAACCTAAATCATAAACACAAAACCCTAAAAATAAACTTTAAACACTAAATTAAAAAACCTAAACCCTAGGCTTAATTCTCCAAAATCTAAACCCTAAATCATAAAACAAAACCTTAATCATAAATCGAATATGCTAAACCTAAAACCCTAAATCATTAAGTGTAAAACCTAAACCCTAATACCAAACCTTAAACCCTAAAATATACAACCTAAACTCAAATCCCTAAACTTTAACATTACACGCTAAACCCTAAACCCTAAACCCCAAACTTTATATTCTAAAAACCATAAACTCTAAACAAGAAATCCTAAACCTACCTTAAACACTAAAGCTCTAAACTCTAAATCCAAAACATTAATCCCAAAAGACTAAATTATAAACACAATTTATAAACTTTAAACCCAAAAACCAAAATCATAAACCTGAAACATTACTCCTAAAACATAAATCCTAAATCGTAAAACCTAAATCGTAAACCCTAAACAGAAACACTATACTCTAAATCTAAAAACATAAGCCCAAAACTTTAAAAATAAACCCTAAACTCTAAATCGCAAAATCTAAACCTTAAACACTTATTACCAAAACCTTAAAAAAAATTTGTAAACCCTAAACTCTAATCACCAAAACTTCATTCCAAAACCTAAAAATCTAAACCATAAAATTTTTCATTAAATCCCTAATCCTAAACCCTAAAAACTAAATCCTAAGCCCTAAACCCTAAACTATAAAACCTAAATCCTTAACCTTAACCATTAACTATAAACCCTAATCTGTAAACCTAAACCTAACTCTAAACCCTAAACCCTAAAACCATAGCCCAAAACTCTAATCTTTCTACCCTAACCCCTAAATATTAAATGCAAAACCCTAAACTATAAAACAAAAATGATAAACCCTAAATTATATTCCATAAACTCTAATCTACAAACCCTATAGTTTGAAGTCCACGTATTTTTATTTATTTTTAGGGTTTTAGATTTAATTTTAGGGTTTAGGTTTTAAGTTATAGGGTTTCAATTTTAGGCTATAAAGTTTAAGGTTTAGGGTTTAGGTTTAGGTTTAGGGTTTAGGGTTTATGGTTGTTAGAGTTTAGATTTAATAGTTAAGGGTTTTGTGCTGAGGATTTTTTGTTTAGGTTTTAGGATTTGGGATTTAAGGCTAAAGATTCGATATTAAGGTTTATTGTTAGGGTTTAAAATTTTATGTTTTAGGTTGTATTTTTTTTTTAGTTAAAACCCATAAAGGGCCCTACAAATTAAATCAAAATAAAATTACAAGTCCTTAAGAGGGATTAAAAGCTTAGTAATGCTCCAAAGTGCTACATCAAAAATGAAAGAAAACCTTAAGCCTAAAATACCAACTAAGTACGAGTAAATAAAAAGAAACCTATAGAAATTTTTGGGTAGCCCGTAACCAAAATTTAAAAAGAAGAGATCCATTGTAACTTCTTAGAACTAGCCTCCATCAAAACGATCCTAGTAGAAAAAATCATCAGAATTTTAGTCAACTTGTAAAAATAATAATTTGGAAAACAATATTAATTGGAAATCTGAATTAGTAAAAGAACCAACTTGATCTTGTAGTCCCATTGAAAAAAATTATTATCCAGAAATGCCAAAGCCAAATAAAAATCCAAGTTCACACTCATCCAAAGAATGCCAAAGAGATTACCCCAATACATGTAATAAACCTAACTACTGCTAAAAACTAATCCGAAACCAACCCATCTTGCACCCAAAAACATAGGAGAAGCAGGAAATCCCAGCCCAGCCGTAGAGCTAAGAGAAGGAAAAACCCAAACAAATAGGAAATCAAGGATAAGCACTAGAAGGGTAACAAAGGAACTAGGACACTGAGAGTAGACAACCAATCCATCTCCTAAATTATAATTATAAATACACATTAATGCACTAAAATAAAAACTAAAAGAAGATTACCCCTAAGAGAAGAAAATAATAAACATATTTTTCTCTAATAGGTTTTCGTTTTGGTGATTAAGGTTTAGAGGAAATTTTGAGTTTAAATTTTGGGGATTAGAGTTTAGGTTTTGTGATTTATGGTTTAAAGTTTGTTATTAAAGTTTTGGGTTTATGATCTAGATTTTTGGATTTAGTGTATAATGATTGTGTTTAGGGTTTAGGATTTAGGGTTTTGTTTTAGGGTTTATGATTTAGAGTATTAGGATTAGTTATAAATTTATAATTTAGGGTTTTGATTTTATGGTTTGGGGTTTATGGCTTAAAATTTTTTATTCACGGTTTAGGGTTTTAGGATCATGGTTTATGATTCTGCTTTTAGGGTTTTCAGGCTTATTGTTTATGGTTAAAGGTTATAGTTTAGGGTTTAGGTTTTAAGATTTAGGGTTTTGTCTTTAGTGTTTAGGTTTTAGGTTTTCAATCTAAGACTTAGGATTTAAGGTATAGGATTTAGTGTTTGGATTTTTATATCTAGGTTTAGATTTTTTAGATTATAGTTTAAGGTTTATAATTTATAGTTTTCTCAGATTTAGTGTTTATTGTTTTGGGATTAGAGATTTTTTATAGTTTAGGATTTAGGTTTTTGATTTAAGTTTTAGGGTTTTTTATTTACTATTTAGGGTTTAGGGGGGATTTCAGTTTAGGCTTTTGGGTTTGTTATTATGGTTTCATGTTAATGATTTAGGTTTTTTTATATAGGGTATAATGTTTGTGTTTAGGGTTAAGAGTTTATGTTTTACTATTTAGTGTTTAGGGTTTGAGATTATGGTTTTGGGTTTCTGATTTAGGTTTTTGGGTTTAAGAATTAAGGTTTGAGTTTAGGGTATCAATTTTTGGGATTATTGTTTAGGGTTTAAAGTTTTGTGTTATAGTATTTTGGATTTATGGTTTAGATTTTAATCGCTAAACCTAAGCCTAACCCTAAACCCTAAACCCTAAAACCATAGCCCAAAACCCTAATCCTTCTACCCTAAACCCTAAATTTTAAATGCAAAACCCTAAAAAGATAACCCCTAATTTATATACCATATACTCTAATCTATAAACCCTACAGTTCAAAGTCTAGCTTTTTTTATTTATGTTTAGGGTTTTAGATTTAATTTTAGGGTTTAGGTTTTAAGTTATAGGGTTTCAGGTTTAGGTTATAAAGTTTAAGGTTTAGGGTTTAGGGTTTATGGTGGTTAGGGTTTGGATTTAACAGTTAAGGATTTTATTCTTAGGCTTTGTTGTTTATAATTTAGGATTTGGAATTTAAGGCTAAAGATTCAATATTAAGGTTTATCTTTAGGTTTTAGAATTTTATGCTTTAAGTTCTTTATTATTTTTTTAGTTAAAACCCACAAAGGCCCCAACATGTTAAATCAAAATTAAATTAGAAGTCCATAAGAGGGATTAAAAGCTTGGGAATGCTACAAAGTGCTACATCAAAACTGAAAGAAAACCTAGAACCTAAAATTCCAAATAAGAACAAGTAAATAAAAAAAAAACCTATAGAAATTTTTGGGTAGCCAGTAACCAAAATACAAAAAGAAGAGATCCATTGTAACTTCTTATAACTAGCCTCCATCCAAAAAATCCTAGTAGCAAAAAACTTCAAAATTTTACTCAACCTGTAAAAACAACAATATGGAAAATAATATGAATTGGAAATCTGAATTAGTAAAAGATCCAGCTTGATCCTATAGTCCCATTGCAAAAAATTATTATTTAGAGATGCCAAAGCCAAAGAAAAATCCAAGTTAACACTCATCCAAAGAATGTCAATGAGATTACCCCAACACATGTAATAAACCTAACTACTACTCAAAACTAATCCGGAACCAACCCAACTAGCACCCTAAAACATAAAAGAGGCAGGAAATCCTAGCCCAGCTAAAGAGCCAAGAGAAAGAAAAAAATCAAAACTAATAGGAAATTAAGGACAACCAGAAGGGTAATAAAGGAACTATGACACTGAGAGCAGACAGCCAATCCATCTCCTAAATTATAACTATAAATAAACATCAATGTGCTAAATTAAGAACTAAGAGTAGACTACTCCTAAGAGAAGAAAATAAAAACATATTTTTATCTAATAGGTTCTAATTTTGGTGATTAAGGTTTAAAGGAAATTTTGAGTTTAGATTTTTGGGATTAGAGCTTAGAGTTTAGGTTTTATGATTTATGGTTTAGGGTTTGTTATTAAAGTTTTGGGTTTATAATCTAGATTTTTGGATTTAGTGTATAATGATTGTGTTTAGGGTTTTAGGATTAGAGTTTTGGGTTCAAGTTTTAGGTTTTAGGGTTTACGGATTAGGTTTTAGGGTTTATGGTTTAGGGTATTAGGATTAGTTATAAATTTATAATTTATGGTTTTGATTTTATGGTTTGGGATTTATGGCTAAACATTTTGGATTCATGGTTTAATATTCAGGATTTAGGGTTTCAGGATCAGGGTTTATGGTTATACTTTTAGGGTTTTGAGGCTTACTATTTATGGTTAAAGGTTATAGTTTAGGGTTTAGGTTTTAGGATTTAGGGTCTTGGTTTTAGTGTTTAGGTTTTAGGTTTTTAGTCTAAGGTTTAGGATTTAAGGTATGGGATTTAGTGTTTGAATTTTTATCTAGAGTTTAGATTTTTTGGATTAGAGTTTAAGGTTTACAAATTATGGTTTTTTGAGATTTAGGGTTTATGGTTTTGGGATTATGGATTTTTTATAGTTTAGGATTTAGGTTTTTGTTTTATAGTTTAGTGTTTTGTATTTACTATTTAGGGTTTAAAGGATTTGTGTTTAGGCTTTAGGGTTTGTTATTATGGTTTCATGTTAATGATTTAGGTTTTTTTAATTAGGGTATAATGTTCATGTTTAAGGTTTAGAGTTTATATTTTATGATTTAGTGTTTAGGGTGTGATTAAGGTTTTGGGTTTCTAATTTAGATTTTTGGGTTTAAGGTTTATGGTTTGAGTTTAGGGTGTAAGGTTTTGGGATTATGGTTTAGGGTTTAGAGTTTAGTGTTATAGTATTTAGGATTTATGGTTTAGATTTTATGGTTTAGAGTTTAGGATTTTTAAAGTATAGGGTTTAGGATTAAAAGTTTAAGGTTTTTGGATTTAGGTATAACAGTTTGGTTTAGATTTTATGGCTTAGGGTTTAGGCTTTATAGTTTAGCTTTTTGTCTTTAGTTTTTTTTGTTTAGGTTTTCAATTCAGGGTTTAGGGTTAAGTGTTAGGGTTTATGGTTTAGGAATTAGTGTTTGGATTGTTTTATCTATGGTTTAGGGTTTATAATTTATGGTTTTTCTAAATTAGGGTTTAGTATTTTTGGATTAGTTTTTTTTTTAATTTTAGGATATTGGTTTTTTGCTTATCATTTATGGTTTTGGGTTTACTATTTAGGGTTGATGGCTCATTGATTAGAGGTGGGGTTTAGGGTTTGTTATTATGGTTTCATGTTAATGATTTAGGTTTCTTGATTTAGGGTATAGGGTTCATTTTTGGGGTTTAGGTTTTAGGTTTAGGATTTTGAAAGTTCGTTAGGGATGTTAAGCCCTTATGAACTAGCCCGAGGCTAATAAAGCAGGGGGGGTGAATTGGTAGTTTTAAAAATTCTTAAGTAAAAATAAGATTTAAAAAACCTTTTTGAATGTTTTAAAATAAATACAATTGCAAGTTGATGTGGAGATGATTAATCACACAAAATAATAACTTTAATCACACGATCATCCACAGGAAAGTAAAGAATAGAAATTAAAATATGGAACACTAAAAAGAAAGAACACACTAGATTTTATAGTGGATCGATCAACTTGACCTACATCCACTCCCTGGAGCCTCCCCTCTAGGTAGTGCACTAAAATTCAGTGAGTCTCCTTTTGCTCCCACAGCAAGGCGGAGAAGCCTTTACAAAAACTCCTTTTCACCAACCCCGATTAGGCAGAGAACCCAAACTCCTTTTACTTTCTCCTGAAGCAGGCAGAGAACCTTACCTCATTTGGCTTCCTCCTGAAGAAGGCAGAGAACCTCAATCATCTTGCTGATGATCCTTCCCATAGAGCCACCAAGGAACAAGGGACGACAACTGGAGAAGATGACTCGAATCCTTGCTTGGACAACCTTTGTGAACACCTCACAAACTCCCCCTCACAAGATGATCTCTCTCTCTCCCAAGCTCTCCCTCTCCCTCTCAAGACTCTCTCAGGTGAGGACTACAGCAAAAAGTTTTTCCATTAACAAACAAGAGAGCTTAAATAGAAGGGCTCAAAAATTATCCTAAATTTTAACTTGTCATTAATGATCATCCTATACGATTAGTGTAAATCAACACTTTTAGCCTAGACGATCTAGTTCTTCTGGATAATTAGGAGACATGGTCTATTCTGATCATCCGAGATGATCCTACGACATCCTGGACATTTAGTTCAAAATCAAGAATATCGTCCAGCAAATAGCTTATGTTGTCCAGGAGAAGAGTCTGGATGATGTGTAAAAATATAACTGATCATCCAGAATGATTAGGTTATCGTCCTATATGATTAGTTCAAAAATGTGCAAAATCGTCCAATATATAGTTTGGGTCATCTAGGCAATTTATGTTGGATGATTTAAATATAATTGATCATCTAGGATGATAATATCATCATATACGATTAGTATAAATAATGCCATATCATCTAGCACATCGATCTGGTCATCCATGAAAGTTATATTGGATGATAAGGATTTATAACTAATCATCCCGGACGATCTTGCTATCGTCCAAGATGATCTTGTAATCGTCCTAGATGATGTGATTGATCAATCAATCCTTAATTACTTTCCTTAATCACTTGACTAATTTAGGCATGATTTTAAAGAATCATCCAGGATAATACACACATTATCCTGTATGATTAGACAGAAATCCTAAAATAAAACCTGCCTAAATTAGTCTGGGGCTGAGAAGTTTTGATTTGAGCATATTGTCTTGGTCGATAGGTGTATTGTCCAGGATGATTTGCTTAATCAGACTAACTTAACATGGTTTCCCTATTTAGGATTTCTATTTTCATTGGATCATTTAAGATGATCTTAAGATCATCCAGGATAATATGATCATAATAGAACAGGAACTCTAACTCACTAAAATTCTCCCCCTGAGAGTGTGTGTGCAAGGTTACTAGCTTGGGGATCCATCATATTACATTTGACTTAAGAAAGAAAAAAATTACATTTGAATATAAACAGACCCAATCTTGAGCTGGCTTGAATTCCAATTGATCTTGTGGACCTGAAAGGTTAGGTAATTAAAACAGAAATAGGAATATTTGTTATCATCAAAATTATAATCTTTGAATCTAGATTTGCAACATTTTCGGAGTTTAGATTTTAGGTTTAAGGTTTAAAATTTAGGGTATAGGGCTTAAGGTGTATGATTTGTGTTTAGGGTGTAAGTTATAGAATTTAGTACTTTTATATTTACGGTTTAGAGTTTAGGATTTTTAGAGTATAAGATTTAGGGTTAACATTATTGTGTTTTGGGATTATGGTATATTGTTATAATTTAGGGTTTTTGTTTTATGGTTTAGGGTTTTAGTGGATCATCCAGGATGATGAGTGATTAATGAATTGGACGGGCTAATTTTTAAGACATCCAACTGATGCCACGTGGATCATCCACGATGATTAGGTGTATCATTTAGGTTGATCTCCAATAGTTATTTCAGATCAACTATTGTGTGCATGATGGGGATGAGTTGATCATATCATCCAGGATGATGTGAGGATCATCTATGATGATGTTAACAAAAAATAAAAAAATGAAGGATGGAGAGGAATGATCAGAGGATCCAAAAACCACAAAAAAACAAAGTCAAAATAAAAAGAAACCAAACAAAAAAAATGAAATAAGAAAACAACCACAAAAACCATTTTTTGTTTTGTTTTTTTTGTTTTGTTTTATTTTTTTGAATCGATCTAAAAAAGGGGGAGATTGGATAAGAAAAGTGATATTTTCAAACTTCGTTCCAAAAAAAATATCTGATAAAATAGAATTCCAAAGTAAAGAATCAAGAATCATGATTTTCAATCTTAAGTATTTGAAAATATTAAGTAGCGCATAGACTCTTCTAAGATTTTTAAAGATTTGAAGGGGAAGGAAGCTCATTTTTGTGGGCTCATTTTATTCCTCTTTTTTTAGTTATTTGATGCACTTTGTGCATCTTTTGATTTTGATACACTTCGTGTATCTTTAAATTGGCAAATATTGCACATCTTTTCATTTTTGGGCTCATTTTGTGCCTCTTTTCATTTCTTTTACAGGCTTTCTTCCTTTTACAACCTCGAAATATTCTCATTTGTGAGATTATCTTCTAGATATAAGAGAGGGAGAAATGCACTCTCTAGTATATGAAAGATTAACCACAAAATAAAATCATAGTCATATGATATTTGCAATCACTTGCTCAAGAAAATATGCTCGTCATTCAATGATTTGAAAATACTATTCATATGAGATAGATTCCCGTAGGAAGATAAAATAGATCAAAATTTTCAAAGTCCAATTTCTTGAACTTTAAACAGATTTCAATTCAAAGAGAGACAACATACCATTAAAGGAGTTAGAGGAAGAGAAAACAATCATGAATGTTTCGTCCTTTAACTATTTTAGAGAAGTTAATCACTGCTAATAGACTTTTAAGAAAAAATAAGGCAAAATTCTTAGAAAGAAATCAAGTTTTTTAGTAGTGATGAGTAGTGATCTGTTTCTGAAGAAGATAAATAGGAAATAAAAAATAAGAGAAAAGCGTATAAAATAAATTAACCAAAATAAACAAATAATAACAATAAAATGAGAAAAATTAGCAGGAAATAAAAAACACATAAAAGGAAACAAATAAATAAATCAAACAAAAAATAAAGGAAAAATAAAACAAATAAATAATAAAGAATTCAATAATCATCAAATTCATACATTTATGTCAATAACACCTAATCTTGCCCATAAGGTACTGAATGTGTCAAAGGCCAGTGGTTTAGTGAAGATGTCAGCCAGTTGGTTTTCAGTTGCTATATGGTGTAACTCAATATCTCCTTTGGTATCATGGTCCCTAATGAAGTGATGCCTTATGTTAATGGTTCTTGAATGTTGGATAGGATTTTTAGAGATGCAGATGGAACTAGTGTTATCACATGGAATTAAAACTAGGCGAAAAGTTAATCCTAAATCAAGAATTTGTTGCTTCAACCAAAGGACTTGGGCCGCACAACTTCCTAAGGCAATATACTGAGCTTCAGTAGTGGAAAGTGCTACAGAGTTTTGTTTTCAACTAGACCATGAGACTAAGGACTGTCCTATGAATTTGCAAGTTCCAGATGTGCTCTTTCTATCCACCCTACACCCTGTAAAATGAGAATCAGAATATTAGATAATTTCAAAAGAAGTGCTGTGTCTAGGATACCAGATTCCTATATTTGGGGTCCCTAAGAGATATGTAAGGATTCTTTTAACTGCAGTTAGGTGGGATTATTTAGGATCAGCTTGAAATCTAGCACAAAGATAATCACTAGACATTATATCAGGTTGACTAGCAGTCAAGTAAAGCAGTGATCCAATTATTCATCTATACTTCTTTTGATCAACAGATTTTCCTTTTGAATCCTTATCTAACTGGACACTGGAGCTCATGGAGTGTTAATTAGCTTGCCTTTTATCCATTTTATATTTCTTTATGATATTTTTAATATACTTTGATTGATTAAGAAAAGTTCCATCATCCATTTGCCTTATATTAAATCCCAAAAAGTAGGATAATTCTCTCATCACACTCATCTCAAATTCTTTACACATTATTTTAGAAAAATCATCACATACATTTTTATCAGAAGATCCAAAAAAGTTTATCGTCAACATAGATCTGGACAATGAGTAAATCATCTCCTACTTTCCTTATAAAAAGGGTTGTATCTACGCTCCCCGTAACAAACTTCCTTTCCAGTAGGAATGTGCTAAGCCTCTCATACCAAGCTCTGGGTGCTTGTTTTAATCCATATAAGGCCTTTTTTAATTTATAAACATGATTTAGAAATTGGGAACTCTCAAAACTTGGGGTTAGCTCTACAAACACATCTTCTTTTATTACCCTATTTAAAAAGGCACTCTTGACATCCATTTGGAAAAAGCTTAAATCCCTTATAAAAGGTAAAGGCTAGTGGCACTTTAATGGCTTCTAATCTTGCTACAGGGGTAAAGGTATTCTCAAAATCAATCTCTTCTATTTAGTTGTAGCGCTTTGGTACAAATCTTGCCTTGCTCTTAACCACAACATCAGAATCATTCATTTTATTATTAAAGACACGTTTTGTTCCGACTAAACTTTGCTCCTTGGGTCTTTTTACCAACTCCCAGACATCATTCCTCACAAATTGGATAAGTTCTTCTTGAATAGATAAGATGCAAAATTCATCAGAAAGGGCTTGATTTATGTTGGTAGGTTTAGTCATTAAAATAAAGCCAGAGTGGTTTACTTCCTTTCTAAGTCCATGCCTAGTTCTAACATTTTTAGAAGGGTCTCCTAAGATCAGTTGGAATGCATGTATGCTATGATATGGATCTTATAATTCTGGTCTCCACACCCAATGTGTACTACGGTGAACAATGTAAGTGTGAGAGATATGTCCGAACATGCCACATGGAAAAACATCTAATGCAAGGAAAAAGGTTAACTAATCTACATGGGTGATACTGCCTCTTCCTAGTTTTGGATGATGCATGCTTTGATGATTGTGTATGAAATTCTTCAAGTGATGGCAATTGTTTATTTTCATAAGAGAAGTTAATTCAGCGTCAAAAAATTTATTTAAACTTTCTAGAATTGAATTTTCCACTCTTAATGCATGCTTCCTACTCTCTACATCAAATGCATGAGTTTATAATTCCTTGAATGTAATTTCTAATTCAACATGTGATGCTTTCAAAAAATCATGCTCAACAATTAAATCAAAATGTTTTTTGTTTAACTCATCACATTCATCAAGTAATGACATGTGATTACTATCAAGTGTAGAATAATTTTTAAGCAAAACTTCATGCTCTTTTTATAGGTTCAAGAATTCCAATTTAAGGCTAGCATGAGTTTTCTTAAGTTTATTATATGATGAATGTATTTTCTGAGAAACATCATGTAATTGATCATAAGTTAATTCACATACTCATCTTGGTCAGAATGACCAAGATGTTCATCCGCCATCAAACACAGGTGTGTAGTCTCTCCTCTTCAGCTTCAGTCTTAGAGGAATCAGATACAGAATCCACCCAGAAAGTTTTTTAAATCTATTTCTTGCCCTTCCTGAACTTGGGCTTCTCCTCAGCCCTCTCCTTGCTTGGGTTAGCCTTAAGTGTTGGATAATAAGCTTTTATATATCCTGGCTTCCTGTATTCAAAGCAAACCATATCAAAAGAATCTTTAGAATTTTTGTTATTCTTGCCTTTGCTCCATTTCTTATGGTGCTTTTGTCTCTTCCTTAGAAAGCTTTTGAATTATGTAGTGATTAAGGCAGCATCATCACTTTCAAACCCAGAAGAATTAGTATCTGTATCATTAGCCTTCAGCACCATAGTTTTCTCCTTCTTTTTCTCACCTACATTAAGTTGTCTTTGGATCACTCCTTACTTATAAGCAATGAGTGATCCAAGGAAGTTATCAATAGAATAAGTGTTCAAATCCTTGGATTCAGTGATCGTAGTTATCTTGGCATCATTGGAAGAAGGCAAACATCTCAAAATTTTGCTAACTTTATCATAGTTAGTAAGTTCTCTTCCTAAGGCATGTAGGGAGGTGACATTTTTTGTAAACCTAATATACATTTCAGATATTAACTCACTAGGTTTCAATGCGAAAGAGTTCACAGTCATGAAACAAGATATTCAACCTAGATTGCTTAACTTCAGTTGTGCCTTCATAAGTGATACATAATTTATGCCAGATTTCTTTACCTTTTGTATAAGTCGACACACGCATGTAATCTTCAAATTTCAGTGCATAAAAAAAATAATTTAAATATTTTTCACTAAGTTGTGCTAAGTCCCTATAATCATGAGTCTATTCACTAAAAAGAAGTTTAGTTTTAATACCATCAATAAGTTTGTAAGGTGCATCATAACTTTCTTTAACAAGCATCTATATGAGATAATCAATCGATTGCAAAAAAGTGGACATGAGAGTTTTCTAGAAATCAAAAAGTATGTTATCAAATAAGGGTGGTTGAGTAATGGAGTACCCTTCTACTGTATTCTAGTTACTAAAGTTAGCTATGGATCAAAATTTAAAAGTTATCTAAAACTTTATTTTTGAATGCCTTTCTGATACCACTTGAAAGTTTGTTAGGGATGTTAAGCCCTTATGATTTAGCCCAAGGCTAACCAAGAGGGGGGGGGGGGGGGGTAACTTTGTAGTTTTAAAAATTCTTAAGTAAAAATAAGATTTTGAAAACCTTTTTGAGTGTTTTAAAATAAATATAATTACACGTTGATGTGGAGATGATTAATTGCACAAAATAATAACTTTAATCACATGATCATCCATAGGAAAGTAAAGCACAAAAATTAAAATGCAAAATAGTAAAAAGAAATTACACACCAAATTTTATAGTGGTTTGGCTAACTTGACCTACATCCACTCCCTAGAGCCTCCCCTCCAGGTATTGCACTAAAACTCAGTGACTCTCTTTTTGGTGCCAAAGCAAGGTGGAGAAGCCTTTCCAAAAACTCCTTTTCATTAACCCCAGTGAGGCTGATATCCCAAACTCCTTTTACTTTCTCCTAAAGTAGGCAGAGAACCTCAATCATCTTACTGTTGATCCTTCCCACAGAGCCACCAAGGAACAAGGGATGACAATTGGAGGAGACAACTCGAGTCCTTGCTTAAAGCAACCTTTGCGACTACCTCATAAACTCCCCCTCATAAGATTCTCTCTCTCTCTCTCCCAAGCTCTCCCTCTCCCTCTCAAGACTCTCCAAGTGAGGACTATAATAAAAAGTTTTTCCATTAACAAATAAGAGAGCTTAAATAAAAGGGCTCAAAAATTGCCCTAAAATTTAACTTGCCATCAAAGATCATCCAGTGTGTTCCTACGATCGTCCTGTATGATTAGTATAAATCAGCCCTTTTAGCCTGGAAGATCCGGTCCTCCTGGATGATTAGGAGACATGGTATGTTCTGATCGTCCAGGAAGATCCTACGATCATCTTTGATGATTAATTCAAAATCAAAAATATTGTCCAGCAAATAGTTTAGGTCTTCTAGGAGAAGAGTCTGGATGGTGTTTAAATATATAACTAATCATCCAGGATGATAAGGCTATCATCCTATACAATTAGTTCAAACATGTGCAATATCATCCAATATATAATTCGGGTCATCCAGGAAAACTATGTTGGATGATTTAATTATAACTGATCATCTAGGATAATAAGTATATCATCCTGTATGATTAGTACAAATAAGGCCATATCATCCAACACATAGGTCAGGTCATCCAGGAAAGTTATATTGGATGATGAGGACTTATAACTGATCATCTTGGATGATCTTACGATTATCCCTGATGATGTGATTGATCAATTAATCCATAATTACTTTATTTAATCACCTGAATAATTAAGGCATGATTGTAAAGAATCATCCAGGATGATACATATATCATCCTATACGATTAGATAAAAATCTTAAAATAAAACCTGCATAAATGAGTCTGGCAGCTCAGAAGTTTTGATTTGAGCATATCATCCTAGATGATAGGAGTATCATCTAGGATGATATTCTTAATCAGACTGACTTCACATGGCTACTCTAATTACGGTTTCTATGTTTAATTGATCATCTAGGATGATCTTAAGATCGTCCAGGATGATATGATCAAAATAAAACAGTAACTCTATCTCACTAAAATTCTCCCCCTGAGTGTGTGTGTGCAAGGTTATTTAGCTTGGGGATCCATCACATTACATTTGATTCAAGAAAGGGAAATATTACATTTGAATACAGACAGACCCGATCTGGATTTGTAACATCTTTGGAGTTTAGGTTTTAGGTTTTAGGTTTAGGATTTAGGGTGTAGGACTTAAGATGTATGATTTGTGTTTTGGGTGATAGCTATTGGGATTATATTTTGGAGTTTAGTGCTTTTGTCTTAACAGTTTAAAGTTTTGGATTTTTAGAGTATAAGATTTAGGGTTAACATTATTGGGTTTTGGGATTAGGGTATATTGTTATAGTTTAGGATTTTGGTTTTATAGTTTAGGGCATATGCTTAAAAAATTAGGGTTTATGGTTTAAAGTTTAGGGTTTGAGGATTAGGATAAAGTGTTTAGGTTTTAAGCTTTAGGGTTTAGGGATTAGGTTTTAAGATTTGCGATTCAAGATTTCAAGATTAGGTTTCAAGATTTTTGATTTATGATTTTGATTTTATAGTTTAGGTTTTATGGTTTAAAATTAAGGGTTTATGGTTCAGTGTTCAGGATTTAGGGTTTAAGGATTAGGGTTTATCGTTATGGTTCTAAGGTCTTGGGTTTGTAGTTTGAGGTTAAAGGTTACAACTTAGGTTTTATGTTTTAGGATTTAGGGATTTGGCTTTAGTATTCAGGGTTTAGTTTTAAAGGTTAGGGTTTAAGGTTTAGGATTTAGTGTTTGGATTTTTATATTTAGAGTTTTGATTTTTCAGATTATTTAAGGTTTATATTTTATGGTTTTTCATATTTAGGGTTTAAAGTTTTGGGATTAGGGATTTTTAATGATTTAGGAATTTGATTTTTTGCTTATAGTTTAGGGTTTTGTATTTACTATTTACGGTTCAGGGCTTAGGGGTTAAAGTTTAGTGTTCAGGGTTTATTATTAAGATTTTGTGTTAATGATTTAGGTTTTTTTATTTAGGGTACAGGGTTTGTGTTTAGGATTTAGGATTAAGGATTTAGGAGTTATGATTTAGTGTTTAAGGTTTGGTATTAAGGATTTGGGTTTGCGATTTAGGGTATAGGGTTTAAGGTGTATGGTTTTTATTTACGGTGTTAATTTTTGGGATTACGATTTAGAGTTTAGAATTTAGTGCTTTTGTATTTAGGGTTTGTGGTTTATATTTTATGATTTATAGTCTAGAATTTTTAGAGTATATAGTTTAGGGGTTACAGTATAAGGTTTTAGGATTACGATATAGTGTTATAGTTTAGGGTTTTGGTTTTATGGTTTAGTGCATATGCTTTAAAAATTGGGGTTTAAGGTTTAAAGTTTAGGATTTGAGGATTAGGATATAGTGTTTAGGTTTTAGGGTTAGAGTTTATGGATTAGGTTTTAAGGTTTGTTGTTTAGGATATCAAGATTATGTTATAGCATTTATGATTTAGGTTTTTTATTTTATAGTTTGTGATTTATGGTTTAAAATTTGGCGTTTAGTATTTAGTATTCAGGAATTAGGGTTTAAGGATTGGGGTTTATATTTTTGTTTTAGGGTTTGAGGTTTACGGTTTGAGGTTTTAGGTTACAACTTAGGTTTTATGTTTTAGGGTTTAGGGTTTTGGCTTTAGTGTTTAGGTTTAGTGTTAATGGTTAGGGTTTAAGGTTTAGGATTTAGTGTTTAGATTTTAATATTTAGGGTTTATATTCTTCGGATTAGGGTGTAAGGTATATAATTTATAGTTTTTTAGATTTAAGGTTCAGGTTTTGGAATTAGTGATTTTTTATAATCTAGGATTTTGGGTTTTTGTTTATAGTTTAGGGTTTTTTATTTACTATTTAGGGTTTAGGGATCAGGGATTAGGGTTTAGGTTCTAGGATTTGTTAGTATGGTTTCTTGTTAATGATTTAGGCTTTTTAATTTAGGGTAAAGGGTTCGTGTTTAAAGTTTAGGGTTTAGTATTTAGGTTTTATGGTTTAGTGTTTAGGGTTTAAGATTAAGGTTTTGGGTTTACGATTTAGTGTATAGGGTTTAAGGTGTATGGTTTGTGTTTACGGTGTCAATTTTTGGGTTTACAGTTTAGAGTTTAGAATTTAGTGCTTTTGTATTTAGGGTTTGTGGTTTAGGTTTTATGGTTTAGAGGTTAGAATTTTTAGAGTATAAGGTTTAGTGTTAGCATAGTCTTTTTGGATTAGGGTATAGTGTTAAAGTTTAGGGTTTTGGTTTTATGGTTTATGGCGTATTGTTTAAAGATCAGAGTTTAGGGTTTTGTGTTTAGGATTTGAGGATTCGGATATGGTGTTTAGGGATTAGATTTTAAGATTGGTAATTTAGGATTTTAAGATTATGTAATAGGATTTATGATTTAGGGATTTCATAATATAGTTTGTGGTTTATGGTTTAAAATTCAGGGTTTATTGTTCTGGTTTTAGGGTTTGGGTTTTATGGTTTGAGGTTAAAGGTTACAGCTTAGGATTTATATTTTAGAGTTTAAGGGTTCAGCTTTAGTGTTAAAGGTTATGGTTTAAGGTTTCAGATTTAGTGTTTGGATTTTTATATCTAGGGTTTAGGGTTATAGTTTATGATTAAGGTTTAGGATTTTGGAATTAGTGATTTTTTATAATTTAGGATTTTGGTTTTTTGTTTATAGTTTAGGGTTTTGTATTTACTATTTAGTTCTTAGGGCTTAGGGATTAGGGTTTAATGTTTAGGGTTTGTTATCATGGTTTCATGTTAATGATTTAGGTTTTTTATTTAGGGAATAGGGTTCGTGTTCAGGGTTTAGGGTTTATGATTTTGGTTTTATGATTTAGCATTTAGGGTTTGGGATTAAGTTTTTGGATTTATAATTTTTTTTTTGGTTTAAAGTTTAAGGTTTGTGATTAGGGTGTTAGTTCTTGGGATTTGGGTTTAGGGTTTAGAGTTTAGTGCTTTAGTATTTAGGGTTTATGGTTTAGGTTATATGATTTAGAGTTTTGGATTTTTAGAGTATAGGATTTAGGGTTAACATTTTAGAGTTTTGGGATTAGGGTATAGTGTTTATAGATTAGGCTTTTAGTCGTATGGTTTAGGGCTTATGGTTTAAAAAAAAGGCTTTAGGGATTAGGGTTTAAGGTTTAGTGTTTAGGGTTATTGTTTTAGGATAATAGTGTAGGGTTTGGGTTTTAGGGTTTAGGGTTAGGGTTTAGGGTTTAAGGTTAAAGGTTGTAAGCTTTAGTGTTTAGGGGTTATGTTTTCAGTTTAGGGTTTAGGGTTAAAGGTTAGGGTTTATGGTTTAGGATTCCATGTTTAGATTTTTATATCTAGGGTTTATTTTTTATTGATTAGGGTTTATAGTTTATAATTTGGGGTTTTGAAAAATTAGGATTTAGGACATTGGGATTAGCCTTTTTTGAAGTTTTGGATTAAGTTTTTTATATGTAGTAAAGGTTTTGGATTTACTATTTAAGGTTTAGGGCTCAGGGATTTGGGTTTATGGCTTAGGTTGTGTTATTATGATTTCTTGATAATGATTTAGGTTTCTTTATTTATATTATAGGGTTTGTATTTAGGGTTTAGGGTTTAAATTTTACAGTTTAGGGTTTAGGGTTTTGGGTTTACAATTTAGGTTTTTATGTTTAAGGTTTATGGTTTGTGTTTAGGGTGTGAATTTTTATGATTAGGGTTTAGGGTTTAGAGTTTTGTTCTTCTGTATTCATGGATTGTGGTTTATGTTTCACGGATTAGTGCTTAGGATTTTTAGAGTATAGAGGTTAACAATTTAGGATTTTTTGATTAGGGTACAGTGTTTATGGTTTATGGTTTTAGTTTTATGGTTTAGGCCTAATGGTTTAGGCGTTATGGTTTAGTGTTTAGGGTGTAGGGTTTAAGGTTTAGTGTTTAGGGCTTATGGTTTTAGGGTAATGGTTTAGGGTTTAGGTTTTAGGGTTCTTGGTTAAGGATTGGGGTTTAGGGTTTAATGTTAAAGGTTACAACTTAGGATTTAGGTTTTAAGTTAAGGGTTTAGGGTTTCGGCTTTAGTGGTTTTGGTTTAGGTTTTGAATTTAGGGTTTAGAGTTTCAGTATAAAGGTTAGGGTTTAAAGTTTAGGTTTTAATTTTTAGGATTTTTAATTTATGGTTTTTCAATTTAGAATTTAGGGTTTAGGGATTAGGGTTTTGTTGTTGTCTGGGATCTCGAGTTTGTGATTTTTATAATAACAAATATTGTTGATTAACTCTATATTTCTCATAGCATTGATATTGGATATCTGCTCCTTTGTGTGTACAAATATTTTAGGTACATTATACATCACTTAAGAATTTTCAGGCTCAAGATTAGATATAATAAGATATATTTTGAAAGAGTCTGTTTAATTCCTTTAACTTTATATTTCTTGAGTTAATGCCTTTTAGGGTGTAAGCTTATTTCGCGACCATGCACACTTACATTGTCCAAATACCTTGGTACTGTACGATATTTAAAAACTTACTTAAATTATTTCCAGTGATTAGTCAATAAAATTAAAGTTTAGTTAATATTGTAGGTCTTTCCATACAATGTTAATCGTATAGTATAATAGGTAGAGATAAAATTCGTTCATTCTAGAGATCATCATGGATAAAACCTTGATTTTTGAACTAATCGATCAGTACGATGTCAATCGTACCGGACGATTGGGAGAGGCAATTTCTAATTATCCTTATGATCATCCTGTATAAACTTAAGACAATTGAACTAATTATACCGTATGATCTCCAGATCGTACTATACGATTAGTATACAAATCTTGAATAGGTCATCCAATGGTTGTTTCATCATATTGAATGATTTATGGTTTTTAAACTAATCGTACTAGACGATTATCAATCGTATTGTATAAATAGAGTTAGCTAAATTGAAATTTAAGAATTTTTGGAGGCCTTGCATAAGAGATTTCTTATTAGTCTCTTAAGAGATCTTTAGCTATTGAAGAGATTCTGAGAGAGCTTTGTGAGAGGTCTTAGGGCATTGGAGAAGGAGAATGTGAGGTTATGTGAAAGGGAGAAGAAGTATAAGGGGATCATAGGATCACTTCTTTATTTGACTACTAGCAGATCTGATATAATATTTAGTGTATATCTTTTGGTAAATTTCAAGCTGATCGTTTGAAATCACATATGACTGTAGTTAAAAGAATTCTTAGATACCTTTTGGTCAACCAAAATTTAGGTATCTTGTATCCCAGCCATAGATCTTCTTTTGAAGTCTAAAGATTTTTAGACTTCGACTTTATAAGGTGTAGGATATACAGAAAAAGTACCTCAGAAACCTACCGATTCATAGGACAATTATTAATTTTTGGTCTAGTAGGAAGCAAAATTTTGTAGCCCTATCCACAGCTGAGATGGAATACATGGCTATAGGAAGCTGTGTTGCCCAAGTTTTATGGCTAAAATAATAGATCTTAAACCTTAGATTATTTATAGGCAACTTTTCTATCTTGTGTTACAAAACTACTGTCATTTATATTTCTAAAAATCCTGTTCAACACTACCACAAAGCATATTGACATTAGACATCATTTCATTAGAGACCATGTAGTGAAGGGAGATATAAAACGGCATCATGTAGTCACTTAAAATAAATTGACAAACATTTTCACCAAACCCCTAAACTTTGACACCTTTAATACGCTAAGGACTAGACTATGTGTCATTGATATTCTTGCTTGACTTAGGACTAAAGTGAAATCAACATAAGGTATAATTAGTTAGTTTTAAGTGTTTTTCCTGTTTGTTTTATTTTTCATCCATTTTTATTTTTTACTTTTTGTTATTTGTTGTTTATTTTCTATGTTTGATTATGCTAATTAGGAAAAGCCCCCCGATCATCACACATCGCACTAAAAAAACATGGAAAGAGAAAAAATTTCTCACATCGTACTGTCCGAACCTCTTTTGTATTATACTATCTACCTTCTTACTATACAAACCATATTCATACTCTATGATCTTCACATTTCTGCACATCCTCACAACTCATAAAATAAACGACCATAATCTAACCAATAATTGGTGGCCGTATTGTATGATCACCTCTTCGTATCGCATAATCCACGTGCCAACTTCCATTAGATGAATTCAAATAGCTCGATAAGATAATACTTACACTATCATACTGTATGAACACTAGTTCATACAAGATAATCCATTAGTCAAAAATTTATATAGATGACACCTCAGGATGACCGATTCTTTGAAGATAGTCTAGAATGATTTTGATCATACAATATAATTTGACCACTTTTTTTGATAGATCATCCATACAAATTGAATTCCTTTGATCATCCTGTATGAACCATGATCGTTCTATATGATCTGTTGAAAACTTTTTATAAGAAGAGGAATTCTAAGCTTTCATTCACACAATTCCATTCTCTTCAAAGCTTCTAAATTTCCATTATTAAGATTTCTATGGTCAGTGGCAAGCGAGCCCATCAACATGCAAGATAGTTCCTCTCTTCATTCTATTGACGATCGATTCCAAATAACTGAGCATGAATTTGCCAACCATAAATTTTATGGATGATCACATTACATCGTCCAACACTTATGACTAGTGATTCTCAATTATTATGTAATGGACCTTTTTGCAACCTGCACAGTTTAATACCTCCAAACACTTGCCTTATTTTTTAACATAGAACTTCTTTATGAATTTTTTTGTGAGCTTGCAAGTGTCTACTAATTTCTTTACCATGACCAATAGAAATTACCAAACCAAGCCTATCTGAGTACTTACACCTACCCATAGAAGGGATTCAGCTATTAGGAAGGCTTCTCTGAACCAACACCTGCCTCTTGTTCACTCCTTAAATCAAAAATCTAGTATCATCTAATATGTTCTCCAAACTTCCATATTTTCTAAAGTTGGTAGTGACATTGATTGCTCCAGAAAAATCATTTAAATATAAACAGGATGTGAACCCCGCTCTCACGAATTTAGGATTCCGTTTAATTTTTCTAGAGGTAGATTAAGTTTAATATTTAACCAGATTTCCCCTGAAAGTAGTGTCAGGGTTTATTTAGATCTGGGTTCTAATTCTTATGAGCGCAAGCCCTCATAGTTAATTACCCCTCCTAACGTATTAGAAGAGAACTCTCGATTAATGATGAAATATACTTAACTTCCTGTAAATAGTTTTAGAATGTGTATAAGAGTTATAGACTTAGTTATGGGGGGATGAAGGTGCACCCGATTAAGATCCCATGGTTCCGTCGTCTCGGGTATAACGTGGGTTCAATCTACCAACACTAATAACCATTGATTGTAGTGTCCAGGGAATGTGATTAATAGCCATGGGTTACCTCCTCTCAGGGTTCTTGAGTAGACTGAAGTGGAGATGTGTGAAATTTAGTTTAGTTTAGTATGGGTTGGAGCTTATGGCTTCCTTAGAGGTTGTCCGTTAATTTGTTTAGTTTGGGGCTTATGGCTCCAATTAGGAGTTTCCCATTAATTTGTTTAGTTTGGGGCTTATGACTCCAATTAGAAGTTGCCTGTGTTATTAGATTTAGGTAGGGGCTTATGACTTTCAATTGAAAGTAGCCTTAATAGTGGGTCTTACGGCCTCTATTAGAGATAGCCTGGGGATTTTTGGTATGAGTGGGTCTTATGGCTTCTATTAGAAGTAGCCCAGGGATGGGTCTTACTACCTAGCCTTGTAAGCTAAGTGGCGTAGAGGTGGGTCTTACAACCTAGCCCTATGGATTGGGATGCCTGATTAGTTTGGAGTTTTGGATTTAGGGTTCTTCACTTAGAAATTCCCTAATGCACGGGTCTTACTGCTTCGCTTAGAAGTAGGCCGAATGGCGTGTCTTACAACTTAGCCCTATGGCTAAGATACCCAAAGAGGATTTATAGATTTTTGCTAGTTTGACACTAGACTGTGGTTTTGCACCTACTTGCTAGTAGCCTTTTTTTAACCATAGCTTTTAGTAGTGTGTTTGTTATTTGTTCTTATGATTGTAGTCTTTTCCTACCACAGTAGTTTGTGACTTTACTTGCAGTGGCTAGATATACTATTTTTTAACATTAATTTTATTTATAATTATGCTGACTTTTGTCTGCTTGTTTGCAGGTGCTCGTAGCAAACAGTTTAAGGAGCCCACAGGTAGCTGCAGGAGCTACTGTTGATGTCTTGAGTGAGCTTAAAGTTGTTCGTTGGAAAGTTGCTCAGAGTGTTTGAGTTG
The DNA here is from genome assembly GCA_019925795.1 of Dendrobium chrysotoxum. Lineage (NCBI taxonomy): Eukaryota > Viridiplantae > Streptophyta > Magnoliopsida > Asparagales > Orchidaceae > Dendrobium > Dendrobium chrysotoxum. The sequence goes on from CM034302.1 coordinate 52,030,831, forward strand.
TTTGGAGAGTACTTTGTTCTTGTGTAGAGAGTTGTTGTGTGATCTACCACTTGTTGGAGAGTAGTTTGGGAGAGCTGCCAGTTTGAGAGTTTGTATATAAACTAGATTATTGTGAACATTCATTTCTGCATTTTATTTTATTTGAATTGTGTGAATTAATTATGTGAATTAATTAAATAAATTTTAATTGAAATTAAAATTTAATTTGAATCAATTATTAATTTGATAATGCAAATAATAAATATATTTTAAAGTTAATTATGCTTAAATTGATTAGATTAGTAATGAGTTAATTGAAAGTTGATTTAAAATTTCATTTGTTCAACTAATTGATTTGAGTTTTAATTGAGTTAAAGTTTCGAATTAAAGTTTGATTAATTTTAATTTAGGTTAAAATTAAATAGTATTTTGAAATTAAATTATTATTCAATTAAGTTAATTAAATTTAAGAGTTTTGAAAGTTTCTTATATATGCTTTAGCTAAAAGTCATGATTACAGCTTTGGTTTTAATTTAATTGTCCATTGAAGTTAATTCAAAGGTTTTAACTAAATTTTTTGAATTAGAAATTTTTAATTAGTAAATTAGTTTGTGGATTAATTAATTAAATGATTTTTCAACTTTGAATTTGATTTGGTTAGTTAGATTAAAGTTTGAGTTAATTAAAAAAAATTCTTTTAAATTTCAATTGAATTATTAAATTAATCAAAAGAGATTCTAATTTTAAGTTATGTTTTGATTTTATGTTTAGGCTTCAAATCAATTGTTAATTTAATCAATCAAGAGGAATTTAATTGATTATATTTTGATTAGTCAATTAAAATTAACTTAAAAGCTTGTTTTTTTAGCTTTCTGATTTTCATTCCAACTCTCATACTAGTTAATTAGTTTGAGTTTAAAGTTATGATCTTAACTTAATCATTATATTTTTCGTTCTGCTCAAATAATTAAATCATTCAGTTTGGGATTAACTCTCATGTGATATGTGGTTAAATCTATTCAAGTAATTAAATGGTTCAGATATGAGGTTATGATGTTAACAAAAAATATTATTTGATCTAAGATGATGTTAACTCTCACATCACCACATGGGGCTGAATGATTGAATCGTTCTATTAGTTAATTTAATTCTATATTTTTAATTTAATTTAAATTAGTCTATTCAAATGAGTTGATGAGTTGTCGAATTTATTTATCAAAAGATATAATTATTAAGATCTAAATTAAGTTAGAGTTTTAATTGAAATTTTATGCAATTGTACTGATTTGATTACAATTTTTTTTTAATTAAATTTGATTGTCTTAGAGTTTTAAGTTAAAAATTTTAATTAATTATGAAAGCTTATAATCCGCAAGCCCAATAAATTTCTGGTAAATTTTTGGCAGCCTCCCGGCATCCCCTCCCTACGAGGGGACGTGGGGGAGGGCACTTGCCCTTTTGGCTTGACTCGGCCGAAGCGAATCAACGATGAGGAGATTGGGAGATCGAATCGATCCCATTAGTGTCTTCATGTCTTAAATCCCTCGGCTAGATCAGATCGACAGCCGAGGGCATTGGGGGACCGTATCAACCCCGGGACATCCTTCAATTATTGATTGTGATGCATCCTCTTTTGCTTGTAAATAATTATAATACTATATAATATCATATAATTATTATATAATAATAGATTATGATGTTGCATCCTCCCATTTAGCCATTCAAATAGTGTGTACTTTGCTTCCTCACTATTCCAAGAAAGAGAAGAAAAAAAAACCAAGAAGAGACGGACTGTGAGCTATTCACGCGAGGGCTGAGACTCACGGCCTGGTGTCATTTGACTTGGATTTGGGGTGCTGAAATTATAGGTGAGGCTCGCCGGTGAGGGAGGCGGTGGACCACACGACATGAATGTGGCTAAGGAAGGTTGGAGGAAGGGAGCGGGCGGGCAGTTCTTGGTCGAGTGGGCAGACAGGTTATTTGAATCAAAACCATAGAAGGAGAAGAAAAGGTTGTCCTCGTAGGTTCACCGGCGTTGTTGCTTGCTTATGCGGAGGGGAATTGGTAAGTGCACTTGATTTGTTGCTTTTAGAAAACAGAGAGCCTTTTTCAGGGAAACTCCACTCTTTCTTGCAAATTAAGCCTTAAAAAAACAACTTTTCATTTCTGCATTCTTTTATATGAATTGCTTGAATGGTTATCTTGTTCAGAACGTGAACTTCCTGGCCATCGTGGGCGTCGTGGCTGAATGCAACTCAACTGTCTCCCCTTTTTTATTTGAATTCATTTTTTCTCATTTCACATGACATTACTTGACGGGATTGGTACTTTTTTTATAAAAATACTAAAGTTTAAGCTTGCCTCGCATAACCGAATTGCCTATAATCCCATCAGGACACCTTTTTTTCTATAATTATTAGTGGCTGATAGATATAAGTTTATTAAATTTTTTCTTGTTGTTTATCTGTGAGATATGTCTCTCAGATTCATTGAAAAAGAATAGTTTTGACTTATTTGTCAATTGGCTCCGTAACGATTGTATCCCTCGGTTGATTATGTAAAGTTTAATTTCAACCACAAGCTCCAATTCTGTCATCATGTCCTTGCATTGATGCTGCCATTCAATGTCATTGAATGGCACTTTCTTTACTAAGTTTGAGTAAGAAATAAAAATTTATCATCCAGAATAAAGCTGGATTCATTTGAGCATATTTGGCTTTCCAAAGTACGAACTACTTGAAATAAACTGGCACTGATCCATTACAAAGCTTGAGAACACTTAGAAATAAGCACACATATGCCCACATCTGTATAGTACTATCTCAACTTTATCTTCGCAACAAATGCTACAGGTGGTATTCCATTTGTTATCAAGTGAAGATTTTCCTTCTTTTTACTAATTGTTTAACAGTAGAAGAGAACTCCTGTTTGATAGAGCATTCTATCTTTTTCTGTCATTCCAAGTAGCTTTCTACCATCTTGCTTAGCTCATAAAGTTCACTTTGTATTTAAGCAAGACCATCTCTCAATCATTCATAACATTTACATCTTGCTCGCTTGTAAATAAATCTTGATTGAATGATGCAGAAGGACCTAGGTCGGAACAATCTTTATAATTTTGTCGCCATTTTTTTTTCTTCACGCTCGTCTCTTCCATTCTCATTAGTATATTGTAGAGTTTGTTTGTTTGTTTTTTTTGTGTGTAAATTCCATTATCAGCTCGACATTATTGATGAAAGTTTCTTGATATAACCCATTATAGTCTATGGGAACCTTAGCTTCATCCGTCAAAATCTCTCCTTGATAGCTTTTCAATATAGATGAATCATCAAGTTATTTCAAATTATTAGAATTTTCCCATGACATTCACTTATTCCACAAACATCCTATCTCCAGCTTTCTAGCAAATTTTGTTTTCTCGATAATGATGTGAAGAAGGCTCGTGACGAGCCTTCAAATTCAATTGTGGAGACTAAGTCATTTTGTTGACTTACATCTTCAGCTACTTTCCTCAAGCATGTACTGTTTGATCTTCTCTTTGATTCCTCGCCTTCTATATATATATATATATATATATATATATATATATATATATATATATATATATATATATATATATATATATCAAGGCATTGTAGCCTTGTTCTATCTATTTTTTGTCTAATAACTAATTTATGATATATTTCATCATAAGTTTTTCACTTGAATTTTCATACGAGTCCATTGTTATAGTATCGTGAGATCTGCTTGCCTGTCTGATTTTACTTGATGAAAATATTTATATGAACAAATTACCTCCCAATGAATTTGTTGGGCATTTTTGTGCAATGAATTCATTGTAACTCTCATATATATTATGATTTATCTGATTTTCTCTTTCCCTTTCTTCTTTCATTTTTTTTAGGTTATGGATTTTGATTGGACTAGGCCTCGCTTGATGCCTGATGTTGAGTCTTCTGAGGACCATATTTGGCAGGAGATTGATAGATATAATTTCACCCATTCTGCTTCTATTCGAGATTTATTATTCTGGCACCATGAGATGCTAGTGGATAGGGACATATATGTTGGATTATTTGTTCACTCACTCGGCTACCTGCATTTGAGTTAGGGCTAGCAGGACAGCATCCTACAGATTGGGTGATTACCCTTAAGCTTCGTCATAGTGAGGGCAATTTTTTAGACCATATAGTTGACAGCCTCAGTTATGGAGCTCAGGATGTGTTACAACCTACTGTAGATCTTTTAGAGAAGATTAGTACCATCAGACAATTGAGTTATAGCTTATCTCGTAATGAGGTTGAAGAGTAGCAGTATGATTTGATATTTGGGAGGCCTTTCGATATGTTGAAGGGCTATGTATGTTGGGCTCGATACATCCTGAGAGCCCACCGGAGGGTACTTCAGCAAGCAGGCATCTCTAGAGCCATATATGCCTCATTGTTTGATTACATTCGACTTTCGTACTCCTGGCTTCAAGCACTAGCCGAACATTGGGATAGCATCACAAACACTTGCTGGATTGGACCGAACGAGATGACGATTACCCTTTGGGATTTGTAGTTGATTTTTGGCCTACCTACTTTAGGCATTCTTTATGAAGAGTGCATTCCTCCAGACCATGACTTGTTCAGGCGTTGGCCAGCTGGTCACTTATGGAAGGGAGAGTTTGTTTACTTAGATGATCTTCACGAGAGTTTGGCCCATTACTATCGCCTTCGGAGATAAAGAGGTCCCCACTGTGTGGCTGCAGTTTTCTTGGATAGTTGGATTGAGAGTTTGTTGGTCTATGAGGCATATGTATGATTGGTCGCTCAGCCCCATGATCCCTTTGGCATAGATCTTCAGTATAGCGAGCAGTCCTCGGCTGTGTTTTTTGAGCCTGGTTTAGCAGTAGGAGTTCAGCCGGTTACTATTAGGGGGATTTCAGAGGAAGCTTCTTTGTTAGCTTTCATAGCCACATGGCTATACTACTTTGTCTTTCCGGACCAGAGTAGAGTTCTTTGCCCTAGTACCCTTTTGATGGCCAGTTTGATTGCATGGGGTAGATAGATTTCATTAACACTAGCATTACTTGCATGGGTTTACAGAGGCTTTGGTCAGATTGCTACATTTTACGGCTGCAGTTAGCATACTTTTGTGGTGCCGTGGCATTATATCCACGGATAGGTACATATGCACATTGCAGGTGCATTTAGTTTTATAGAGCTTCCTGATCACTACAGAGATCATTTCTTCCCTACTCTACTTTAGTTAGCCAGGGCTACTTTAACCACTGACAAGGCCCCGATTAGATTATTTATGTTCTCACCTCTGCTTGTAGCTAACTATTTTAGATTGGTGTATAGATCTCCTATTGGAGAAATATCACCTCAGAGCATTAGAGTCTCACTGCTGATTCTCATACTAATAGGAGAGGACCTACTTTACTTTCTTGAGGCGGCTACTCATCCATTGCTTCATATTTTTTCAGTATGAGACCAGGTTGGCTTTGTTATAGAAGAGATGATATTGTATTTTTGGAGGGGTATAACCCGAACAGGGTAGCACTACAGTTTGGATTTGTACAGGCCACCCCTTTAAATGGGCTCCCAGCTCTTCTTAGAGTGTCAGATGTTCGACACTTCAATTCTCTTTCATCTTCCACTCACCTCAATGTGGCTTCCATGGCTTAGGATTTCCTTCTTCGACTTGGGATAGGGTCCCATTTTTTGATAGCACCTGCATATGCCACTACAGGGATTTCACATCTACGACTATCTTGGATCTGCCATACGTTTTCCTCCTTCTTTGAGTTAGGCATTCAAAGAGACAGTAGGAGGAGCAGAGGATCTAGACAGTCGAGAGATTTTTCAAAGCCGAGAGACTATGCCCTAGCACATGCAGAGTCATTTAGAGTTCATGGCAGGAGGAGGAGGAGCCCTGAGCCTTCTACTAGATGTGATGACCCTAGTATATATATTTATATTATATTTTTTTATTTATCAATTTATTTTCATGTATACATATATGGCAATTTAATGAAATTGTAGCCTCCTCGTATGAATGTAAGTCGCCTTCTCCTTCTACTAACAGGAGTCAACCCAGTAGCATGACTTCATACGAGTGGACATGTTATATATTCATTTCATTTGAGCATTATATATTAAATTTGAATATCATATTTTAATATATTTTCTTCTCTTGGCTTTCTTTCACTGAGGTGGTAGGCTTACTCCGAAGCTACAGCCTAGTGGATTTACACATGTTCCACCAGCTTGTTACACAAGTTCGAGTATGGCACTGGGCATAGGTAGCTCTTTAAATCACCCATCATCGAGTGAGCTGGTCATAGGAGACAACTCAGGCACCGCGTGTCCACCCGTTGCTACCACTGCTTCTGCTGTTGTTGGAGGTAAATATTTCTTTTATGCCTATTTATTCAATGGCATTTATTTGTTAATATTTCTCTCTATTCACCCCCCCCCCCCTTTATATATATTTATAGGTGACTGACCAACATCTTCTATGGATCACACTACTGGTGATCCTAGTGGGCTCATTACAAAGTTGGTTGTTTTGTCTCCTCCTCTTTTAGATTCAACTTGGGTGATTTTCGAGGACTCATCAGGAGGATTTTCATCTGATGTTTAGCTTACTCATAGTAACTCTACCCAGCTACCTTTGGAGAGCGATGGTGATGACACTACGACAGAGATGATTACTTATCTATTCTCGACTCAGGTGTTCCCAAGTTATTCTTCAGAGGGATCTTCACTAGGTGTTACTTCCCACCCAGGTGACCACCGACCCACAAAGTTTGTAGAGACTTTCACCTTTCAGGTATTATCTTATTTTTATTAGCATTTCTTATTACAATATATTTGCCAATATATATATTCTTAATGATAGCTCCTCCCCTTCATGTTCTAGGTTTGGAGCTTTCATGCTTTGTGTCATAATCAGTGTTTCAGTCCCGTCGCTCTTTCAGTTGGCGGTGGTCAAGGGGAGTGCAATATGCTGTTATTGCACTACAAGCTTTACTACAGCGAGCGGACCTCGATGCTTTAATAGACTTGTCAAACATTCACACGAAGGCCTGCTTACTTTTAGACTTTGCTGCCTCTTGCGGTCTTCGAGATAGCCTCTTGCTAATGTGGGAGCTTTCCTGTCACACTATTGAGTTTAGATGTTTCAGCTAGACTACACTTCTCAGAGGTTATCTTACATTATTCTTACTAATTTAGAGGTTGAGGCTAGAGCTACTTGGGACAAGATGAAGAGAGATCACCTTGATCTAGATTTTGGATTATAGGCTTTGCACTATTTTCAGCAGCATATTTCTAGGGAGCATATTATGCTTTAGGGTATAGAATCTGAGCTCAGAGTTTTGAGACTGATGGCGAGAGTTCTTCTGGTAAGACAATAAGAGGTTAGGGCAGCAGCTGCTCACACTGAGGAGCACGTTTCTTGGATGGCCGCCGAGGTCAAAAATTTGGAGCATAGGTTATCCTTTTCCATTAAAGAATTTGACTCGGCACACCGTCAACTTGAGTTTGCATAGGAGCAGGGAGCGATGTTACAGGATCGTTTAGTCAGAGTTAAGCGACAGATCAACAGCATTCAGTTCATCCTTTCATAGCTTCTTCGCCACCTCTTTGGTATATATACATGTACTTATTGATAATTTTGTATTAGATTTCTATACTTTTATTTTTTTTGGTAGCTCAACCATTAGGTTCATGAGCTTGAGGTATTTTAGAGGTTTGGCCCTTAAGCTTGTTAAACCTACTTATGATTTCAACCATATAGATAGGCTGATGGAAATAGCTCGACCCTTAGGTTTGCGAGTATAAAAGATTTATAGATTTGGCCCTTAGGCTTATTGAACCAACAAATTTTTGCTCGACCCTTAGGTTTGTGAGCTTAAAAAGATTTAGAGGTTTGGCCCTTAGGCTTAATGAACCAATAAATTATTTTTTATTTCACAAACTTGTATATAGATTGATAAAAATATAGCTCAACCTTTAGGTTTGTGAGTGTGAAATGTTTAGCAATAGACTATAATGACATATCATTTAGTTAATATGTAGTTTCATAATTTTCTTAAATAACTGGGTAAAGAAGTATTTTTATAAAAATTTCCTCCTGTCTTTACAGGAGGGTGTAAAAGATTTCTCTTGCCTTCCAGGATGATATATATAAATTACCTCCTGTATTATAGGAGGGTGCATGCCAAGTGACCCCTGCATTACCAGGGGCTATGTAAATTTATATCCTATATAGAAGTAATATATGGGGTCGTCTCCTATTTTTATAAGAGAAATTAGGAAGATATATAAATTGCCTCTTGTATTAAAGGAGAAATTATGAACTTGTGTCTTGCCTTGCAGGACCATGCATAAGAATTCTCCTGTTGTTATAGGAGAGAGCCTCCAATATTACAGGAGTAATTTCTATCATAACATATCATCAATTAGGAGGTTATGCGTGGTATTTCTTCAAATATTGGCCATTAATTTGTTGCATAGGCCTTTGATCTGAAATGTCTATAAGTTGATAGGCTCCTCCTTCATATAACTTTTTGATAATGAAGGGTCCTTCCCATATTGGGTCAAATTTCTCACTGATACGACAGTGGGGAATTATAGGTCTTTTGCGAACTAGTACATGTTTGCCTTCCTTAAAGCTTATAGAACGGACCAATCGTTCGTGAGCCGTAGTCATCTGTGCATTATAAATTTCTAGATTTTGTTGAGCTTGAAGCCTACTTTCATCTAGAGCTTCAAGTTCTTCCAATCTCAGAAGATTATTTTCTTCTTAGGTTAGCTCGTATTATATAGCAATACGAAGCGATAGTAATTCCACCTTGAGGGGTAGTATCGCCCCTATTCTGAAGGCCAGCGAATATGGACTAGCTTGTGTCGCAGTCTTATAGGTTGTGCGATATGCCCATAAGGCTTAAGTTAATTTATCACTTCATTCCCTCATATTTTTAGTGAAAATTATATTGAGCAGTTTAACCAATGTCTTGTTAAATGCTTCGGCCAAATTGTTAGCTCTCGGTTTATATATTGAAGAACAACACCAGTCTATTTTATGGTGTTCGATAAATTAATAGATTTTAGCACTTTTAAAGGCGGTACCATTATCTTATATAATTCATCGTGGCACGCCAAAATGATAAACAATGTTATCTCGAAAGAATTTCAATACATTGTCTTCTTTAACTTCTCTTAGGGGAATTGCTTCAGCCCATTTTGAGAAGTAATCAATGGCGGTGAGGATGAACCAATGTCTTAAAGAAGAGGATGGTTCTATAGGACCAATTATATCGGTACCCTAACTTTCAAATGGCCACGATGCTACTATAGCGTGTAGTGGGTTAGGTGACCGATGTATAACATTAGAATGTACCTGACATTAATGGCATTTCTTAGCTAGTCAGGATAACCTTTGACCATGCTAGGCCAATAGTATCCCATGCGTTTAATTTTAATTTTTATTTTTGGTCTGGATTGGTGTGCACTATATAATCCTTCAAGGACTTCCGTTATGACTTTATAGGATTCATCCAGGCCCAAACATTGTAGCCATATTTGGTCAAATGATCTACGATATAGTGTGTCGTTCACATAAGTATATCTTAACACTCTTTTAGATATTTTTGAGGTAGTAGATTTATCCTCTAGTAATCTATCCTCTTTGAAAAAGGTAATAAATGTTTCCGTCCAATCATTCTCATCTGATATATGCAAGCTCTCGTGCATTTCTTTTCCTTCATTGTCTTGTTAGGAGGCTAGAGCTAATGCATGTCTATTCTGGATAGTTATAATGATTGGATCCTCTTGGGAATTTTTCTTTTCTTTATCCAACTTTGCCAGCGCATCAACTTTACCATTTTCACCATGTGTAACCCTAGTCAGGGTTACCTCAGGGATTTGCTCTAGGAGTTTCAGAGCGTGTTTGGGATACGGTATTAGCTCGGGTTTATGTATTTTAAAAGCACCTAATACTTGCTTAATTATAAGTTGAGAATCCCCATATATGTAGAGCTTTTGAATTTGTATATTATTTGCAACCTCAAGACCCACAATTAAAGCTTCATATTCAGCTTCATTATTAGTGCGAGGTTCCATTAAGCTATATGAGTATCACAGTATACCGCCTTACGGGGTTACGAATATAAGGCTGATGCCCACCTGAACTCTTGGGAGTTTAGGCAGTTGGGCTGGTTTTATTGATGAAGCTCCATCAAAATAGAGCTCCAATTCTTATAGGTGTATCTTCTCTTCCACATCGAGTATCTGCTCATATGGTAGCTCATCATTCAGTGGAGAACATACAGGTAAAGTATGGGCAGCTAGAAAATCTGCTAGTGCCTGTCTTTTAACAACCTTTTGTGGCATGTAGTTTATATCAATTTGCATTGGTAACACGGTCCATCTAGCTAGGTGACCCGTCAAAGTGGGTCTAAACATTAAAAACTTTAATGGATCCACCTTGGATATTAATGTTATCTTATGAGATAACATATAATGACGCAATTTTTGTGTAGTAAAAATTAATGCTAAACACTGCTTTTTGATTGGCAAATGCTATGATTCTGTCCCTGTTAGTCGACGACTAATGTAGTAAAGGGCATTTTCTTTGCCATCGACATTATCATGTGCCAACAATGCTCCAAGTGATTCCTCCAAAGCTGCTGTATACAAAATTAGGGGTTTATCCTTTTCTGCCAATACTTTCTATTGTGTTGCCTATCCTTTTAGGTTATGTCAAAAGGGATAGTTTGTGCTATTTGGTTATTTATAGTTATATGTTTATTCATTTTATTCTCTTTTGTTTGTGTTCCTATGTAGCTTTACTACTTTGAATTTTAAATAAAATAATAATAAAAACAAAAAAATAATAATTCACTTGGTTAGAGAGACAATAGGTCAAAATATAAAAATTTGGTTATTCAACAAAAAATATTTACCATTATCAAAAAGGGAGAGATTGTTTCAATCCAAGATCCCGAGCTTGTGATTTTGATGATAACAAATATTATTGATTGACTCCATATTTCTTCTAACATTTATATTGCCTATGTCCTCTTTTATGTATGATAATATTGTAGGTACATTATATATTGCTCAAGAATTTTTAGGGCTCAAGATTGGGTAGGATATGATATGTTTTGAAAGTGTGTATTTTTATTTCCTTAATTTAATATTTCTTAAGTTAATTGTATACTGATTTGACAGCCTTGCATACACAATGGGGGGTGAAAAATAATTTTTAAAATTTTAAGCTAATCATACCATATGATCCATATCATATTATACGATCAGTTAAGTATAAAATCAGTTAAAATAACTAATCATGTAATTAATGTTTAAAAAAATCATACTATATGAACACGATCTTACTATACGATCTATTTAGTCTAAAAACCCTAGCCGTCAATTAAATTTAAGTAAGTATTTTTAATTTTCATTTTTATACTACTCATACTATATGTATTCTTTTGTATAATATAATATTTAAAAACTTAAATTATTTCCCATGATTAGTCAATAAAATCAAGGTTTAATTAATATGGTAGATCATACCATACAATGTTAATCATACAATATGATAGGCAAAGATGAAATTCGATCATCCTGGAGATCATCCCAAACGAATCCTTGGTTTTTGAACTAATCACACAGTATAATGTGAATTGTATTAGATGATTAGCAAAGTTGATTTCAAATCATCCAAATGATCATCTTGTACTAACTTAAGATAATTGAACTAATTGTACCATAGAATCTCAAGATTATCCTATATAATCAATATAAAGATATTAAGTAGTTCATCCCATGACTATTCCATCATACTAAATGATCTTTGGTTTTTGAACTAATCAGACTAGACGATCATGAATCATATTGTATGAACAAAGTCGGCTAAATTTAAATTTTAGGGTTTTTGGAGGCCTTATATAAATTAATTCTTATTAGTCTCTTAAGAGATCTTTGGCTGTTGAAGAGATTTTGAGAGAGCTTTGTGAGAGGTCTTAAGGCATTTGAGAAGGAGAAGGTGAGGTTTTGTGAGAGGGAGAAGGAGTGTGAGGGGATTCCACATGATTGATCCAAGCAGGGCTACACCTTGATTCCTCCAGTGGTTAAATTCATTTATTGGGGTTTCTTTGGGAAGAAATTCTTCAAGGCTGAACATCAATATTCTCAACCTTCAATAGGAGGGTAAAAAAGGATTGAGGTTCTCTGCCTTCACTACGAAGCTGAAAAAGGTTCTAGGTTTGATGCCTTCATCAGATGGGTCAAAAGAGCTTTGGAGGTTCAATGCGTTCAGTAGAAGGGTGAAAAGAACTTTCATGGTTCTTTGTCTCACTAGGAGGGTGAAAAAGATTCGAGTTCTCCACCACGCTGAGTTATTGGATGTGATTCTTAGGATGGCTTTTCTACCTTACTATGGGGGCTAAAAGAGAGACACTAAAAGTTTAGTTCAATACTTAGAGAGGAGGACTCAAAGTAGTGGACATAGGCCATGATTGACCAAACCACTATAAAATTCTTTTATTCTTATTCTTTGTTTTTTGTATCTTATTTTTCATATTTTCATTTCCTATAAATTTACTTTTCTATAAATTTGTTATGAGTTTGTTAAAATTGAATTAAGCTTTCTGAAAAAGAAATTAAAAAAAATATAAGAGAATTAAAACAATCAAAAATATTTTATATATTTGCTTTCACTTATATTTGTTTTTGGCATTATTTTTAGGGAAAATAGTTTTTGCTAAGGGTAAATTTTTAAATAACTAATTCACCCTTCCTCTCTTGGTGTGCCTAGGGATAGTTCAGTCAAACTTAACAAACTCCCTCAAGCTTTCGTGATTTTGGTTTATAGTTTAGGGTTTTAATTTATAGTTTAAGGTTTTTGATTTATTATTTAGGGTTAAGGGTACAGGGATTAGTGTATAGGACTAATATATTAGGGTTTAGGGTTTAGATTTTTGTTTAGAGATTAGGGATTATGATTTAGATTTTATTGTTTAGGGTTTAGGGCTTACGCTTTAGAGTTTAGGTTTAGGGTTTGAAAAATAAGGCTTAAGATTTATGGTTTTGGGTTTATTTTATAATTTTGGTTCTAATTTTAGTGATTAGGGTTTAGGGTTTAAACTTTTAAGTTTATGTTTTTGTGATTAGGTTTAGGGTTTGTGATTTAGGATTTAAGGTTTGTTATTATGGTTTCGTGTTAATGATTTATGTTTTTTGATTTAGGGTATAAGGTTTATGTTTAGGGTTTAGGGCTTTGGGTTTAGGGTTTAGGTTTTATGGTTTAGAGTTTAGGGTTTAGTATTAAGCTTTTGAGTTTTTGATTTAGGTTTTTGTGTTTAAAATTTAAGGTTTGTGTTTAGGGTTTAGGTTTTTTTGGATTAAGCTTTAGAATTCAAAGTTTAGGGCTTTAATATTTAAGGTTTTGGATTGATGATTTAAGTTTGTGATTTTTAGAGTAAATGGTTTATGGAATTTTAGTTTAGGTTATAAGTTTTAGGATTTAGGGTTTAGGTTTTTGGGCTTATGGTTTAGGGATTAGGTTTTAGAGTTTACGATTTAGTATTTCAGGATTAGGATATAGGGTTTGTAATTGAGGGTTTTCAATTTATGATTTAGGTTTTATGGTTTAATATTTAGGGTTTAGGGTTTAATTTTCAGGTTTTATGGTTTGAGGATTAGGGTATAGGGTTTAGGTTTTACGGTTTAGGGTTTAGGGGTTAGGTCTTAGGGTTTGGGATTAGAGTTTAGGGATTAGAGTTTAGGTTTATACCTTTGAGGGTTTAGGGTTTAGGTTTTTGGGTTTAAGATTTTGGGTTTAGGATTTATGGTTAACCATTTAGAGTTTTTGGATTAGGTATAAGGTTTATAGTTTATGATTTTGATTTTATGGTTTAGGGTTTAATGTTTAAAATTCAGGGATTAGGGTTTTGTGTTTTATATTTTAGGATTTAGGATTTAGTGTTTAGGTTTTATGCCTTGAGGATTAGCATTTAGGGTTCAGGTTTTAAGTTTTTCGGTTTAGGGTTTGGGTTTTAGGGTTATGGTTAAAGGTTATAGCTTGGGGTTTAGGTTTATGAGTTTAGGATTTTAGCTTTAATGTTATGTTTTAGGTTTTTGGTTTTTGGTATAGGGTTTAGGTTTAAAGGTTAGGGTTTAAGGTGTATGGTTTAGGGTTTAAATTTTTATATATAGGGTTTAGGTTTTGTGTGTTTAGGGATTTAAATTTATAGCTTTTTTTTATTGTTTACGGTTTAAGAATTAGGGTTTATGGTTTATTCTTTTTTATTTAGGTTTTTGTTTATAGTTTAGGGTTTTGGATTTACTATTTTTGGTTTAGGGAACATGGATATGGGTTGAGGGTTAATATTTTAGTATTTAAGGTTTAGGTTTTGTTTTAGGGATTAGGGTTTATGGTTAAAGGTTAAGGTTTTACTATTTAAGATTTAGGGCTTTTTTTTTTAAGACTGCAAGTTGCATTAAAGAAAGTAGAACTTATTACAAACTATCGAACGAAAAAAAACTATCACATTTCTTCTTTATTAAACTACACAAAGAAGAAGGAATGTTGGTGAAAGAGAATAAATCAAAACAAAAGCTATTTTCTAAACCAAAAGAAGCACACAAATCAGCTACTTTATTACAATCTCTTGAGGTATGATGGATAACAACTTGATTAAAGTCATTAAGAAAGGATAACTTCTCCGAAACTGAAGTGTGAGCTTGCCACATTGATTTCCTCATAGAATCTTGAAGGAACTTGACAACATTAAGATTGTCACCTTCAATTATTACACCTTCTCTTTCAAACATCCACTCTTGTAAGAATTCTCTTAATAAAAAATTAGCCTCCATCTCCAACTGATTAATGTCCCAATGGATTTTCTTTTTCCAAAAAGCAAGAAGAAATCTACCTTTATGATCGCAAATAATGCCCCCAATGCTTGCAATATTCGAATCCAACAAAGAGGCATCCACATTGATCTTTATCCAATCTAGTGCTGGAGGGTGCAAGAAATCCTCAAACTCTATATGGAGAGAAGAACCCCATTCGACTAGCATCAGATACTTAGACATTGCTATGGATAACACATTAGCAGCAATCACCAAAGTAGGAGAAGTAGAATTACCATGCCTGATATCATTTTGGCTTTTCCAAGAAAAAAAGACTGCTATAGAATAAACCTTAACAATATTTGTATGATGTCTGGAAAGACTTCTAAGCTTAGATAAACAATTTGCCAAAGACTGGAAAATAGGAATTTGAAATCCCCATTGCCTCAATTTGTAAATAATATCAACTAAAAATTTGCAATTGACAGTAATATGAGAACAATCTTCAACCTCTTGACAACCTCTAGCACAAAGGTCATTATGCCAAAGCCTTGTATATTTTAAGAACTCATTAGTTGGTAAAGCATACCTCCTCATCTTCCACCAAAACATTTCAACTCTTGGCTTCAGCTTTAATTTCCTTAACCAAGTAGAGAACATAAAATCTTCATCTTCAATGCTATATTTGATCAATTCATCATAAGCCAATGCAGATAAAGATCTTCTCGAATGCTGAAATAGGGTTACCACCTGATCCTCTTCTCCACCATGACTAATACATTCTTGTAGGATTAACTTGACAAGATCTTGATGAAAAAACAGATGCAGTTCAATAACATTCCAGCCACCATTCTGAAGTAAGAACTGCTGAAGCACACAATCACCTAGCACTGGCCATTTATTAAAACATCTATCCAACATCCAGATATCATTCATAACATTAATATTTTCTCCATTAACCACCTGCAATTTAACAAGTGGTTTGAGGTAAGTAGCCCCATCCAAAAGGATATACCAAGCAGCTGAATGGCTTCTTTTAAACTCGCCATTCCAAATATTACAACCATATTTAGCAATAATACTTTTATGTAACAAAGATGAAGGGTTTTGAACAAACCTCCAAGCCAATCTTTTTCTTAAAGAACCAACCTTGTGAACTGCTGAATACAAACACATTCCACCCAAATTTTTTGATTTACACAATTCTTCCCATGCCACATAATATTGACCCCGTCTATAATTACCTTTGTGCCAAATAAAGTCTCTACAAAGCCTATCAAATTCATAAAAAACTCCTTTGGGAACCAACGAGTGTGTTGATAGGAAAATCGGCAAGGATAAGAAAGAGAACTTTATGAGCACAATCCTCCCAGCCAATGATAAGAATCTAGTTCCCCACGAGTTAAGTCTTTCGAATGCATAATCTATCATGGATTGAAAATCAGCCTTCACCACCCTTCGTAATACAATATTGATTCCAATGTATTGTAGCTCATTAACCACCTTGAAGCCGAATTTTTTTTGCAATTTTCCTTTTCATGGAAGATCTAACAGCCTTACCAAAGAAAATCAGAGACTTATCTTTGATAATTTTTTTCCTAGTCCACCCACAATAGTCAGTAATTTTGTTGTTCATAACTTGAATCAAATGAGGATATACTATCCCAAATAATAACACATCAAGTGAGTGATTTTCTGTGGTCTTGGAAAAATCTGGATTCCCAATCCTTGTTCTCTTTGATTAATTGCATTTGATAGAAGCTGAGAACACATGATGAAAAAATATGGTGAAAAATGACATCATTGTCGAAAACCACTTTTTTCTTCAATCCATCTGGTGCTCTTCCCATTCAATAAGATAGAAAATCTCACATTCACCACACATTCCATAATAAGACTAGAAATATTGGCTAGAAAACTGAACCACTTTAAGATATGCTCAAATGCCTTCCACTCCATACTATCATAAGCCTGCTCCATACCAAACTTAACCATCATCAAGCCTTTCTTATTCTTTGAAATTCTGAATTTATTGAAAATTTCATGAGCTAACAAATAATGCTCAGACTTAGATCTTCTCGAAATGAAAGCAACTTGTCCTTCAAAAATAATCTTAGAGAAACAACACTTCAATGTATTCACAATCATAGTTGTAGCAACCTTGTAAATAGTTTGACAAAGGCTAATCAGACAAAAGTTAGAAGGCAATACCGTATTTTTCATCTTTGGGATTAGAACAATCTGAGTATCCATCTATGCTTCATGCATCACACCATTCTTGAAAAAACCATCAATTGCTTTCCATGTTGCCCCTTTCACAATCTTCCAACATAATTAGAAAAAAGAAGCAGTACTCCCATTCAAACCAGGCGATTTGTTTGCACCTTGCTGAAAAACTACTGTAGTAAGCTCCTCCTCAGTTAATTCAGCACTTAGCAAATCAATATCATCAGCATCAATCCTCTGATCTTCGTTAACCGAAGGCCAATCCATCAAAATGCAGTCCCTAGAATACCACTTGTTCTCCAAAAATTTCAGAAACACTTAATCAATTCGCTCCATATCTTCCACTAAAATATTGTCTTCATTCTTGATTTGTCTAATAAACTTCCCATTTCTTCTAGTTGATGCATAATCATGAAAGAATTTTGAATTAGTGTCACCCTCTTCATGCTAACTTGCATTCACCCTCTGATACAACCATGTAGATAATCTACCCAAGGTAACATTAAGTTCTTGAACTTTAGCACGAAGTAAGTTCAACATATCAAAACTTAGCCCTCGTTCCAAATCTTCCTCAAATTGTAACTTAAAAATATCCTCTTCTAATTCAACCTTGAGCAAGCATAGATTTTTGCATTTGTTCTTATTCCAATAGTATAAGGCCTTCAGAGGTCTCCGAAGTTTCCTATTGAGAATGTCAGCTGCATCACCAAAATCATTCTTCTCCCATGCTTTAGTGACAATGCTCCATGTTACCGAGTAAGACTTCCAAGTGTCTTCAAATCTGAAAATCTTAGATTGGAATTGAGGGACCTCCTCAAATTTTAAAAAAAATGGGATAGTGGTCAAATGCCACCCTTGCAAGATGTCTGATCATTGCCAATGGAGCCATCTGCAATGCCGCCGAATTCAGCAAACAACTGTTAAGTCTTTCCCAAATCCTAGCAGCTACTTATTTATTGTTACACCAGGTAAACATTGGTCCAACAACACCTACATCATGAAAATCATTATTAGCCATAAAAACCTCATCTCCTTCGGCCCATGAGACATACAAAATCTTTTTTCACCCCTCTTATCTTCCTTAGACAAAAGATAGTTGAAGTCCCCTCCCACTATAGTAGGAACACTACCCACCACATTCCTCTCAAGGCTTTCCCAAAGCCCCCTTCTAACATGAAACTCCTTATTGCCATTAATACTATCCACATTCCAATAACCCCTACTAGCAGTATCAAGAACCCCAAACACCAATTGTGAAGAATGCTCCAACACAGTAAAAGACACAACATTTCTATTCCAAAGCACAAGAATACCACCAGAAGTACCCTCTACCAGATGGTGAAAAAAATCCCAATCACTCTCAATAATGCTTTTAACATTACCCCTATCAATACTAACAAACTTGTTCTCAGATAACCCAATAAAGAAAACAACATTATCTTTCACAATCTACCTAAGATAAAGAAATGCTTCCTTCTTTTTGGCCCCTCTACAATTCCAAAACAAAAAAGTAGACATTAATTACACAAAGGGGAAGAGTCCCCATCTATCTTCTTCATATTTCCTTCTCTTCTTCTTTTTTTAGGTACATATTCTATAGGTCCCAAAAATTTCAGCTGAATTTTGGATTTTTGTTTAGCAGAATCCAGATTCAGCAAATCATTATCAATAACCAATGAATCTATCTTTCTAGATTTGATCATCCCATCGCTAGAAGCATTCACTGCAAAAGTAGGGGTTACTTCCATACCATTTGAAGAATTAATAATTTCATTTGTCTCTTCAGGAGGATCAGTAGAAACAGCTGCAAGAAGACCCTTCTCCTTACTTGTAGGCTAATTATTAATTTCTGGAATTACATTATGAATAACAACAGTTGCATCATCAATATCTTGAGCTAACATGTCAAATCTGTTAGCCACACAAACACCAGGCTCTAAACTATCAGAAATTTGAGTCATCTTTTCTACCACCTTATCTTGTTGTTCATTAAAAACTATAAGAATTCCCCTATCCTCCACACTATCAACTTGAATATTGTTAGAAGATTGAACTTCATTGGAATTTCTTCTGATTGCATTTGTTTCATTCAAGTTCTTCAAATGTTTTGAGTCATCTTTCTTTCTCCAATTCTTAGTTCTTTTATTTCAGAATTTGATATGCATCCATGGCTCATATTCCTCATTTTGATGATTGATTGTTGAAGCATCATGAACATCAGAATTAGATCCCGTTAAGACTCAATTAATACCTTTAACAATATCATCTTCAGCTCGAAGAACTGGGCATTCATATTTCAAATGCCCAATCTTAGCATAATGGGAACAAAATGAAGTAATCTTTTAATATTCCACCAATTGAAAAAATCTTCCACCCAAACCGTCAACCCAAATTCCCAATGGTAATTTTGATTCCAAATTGATCCGGACACACACACAGGCAAATTCCCTCTTCCCCCATTTAAATGAGTTGCCATTTAAATACATAGGTATCCCAAACTTTGAAGCAATTTTAGCAATATTAAGTTCATCCCATCACTATAACGGTAAGTGGGGGAACCAAATCCAAATGGGTGCAGTTAAACCTTTTAATGATATAGGTGGAAAGTATGGAGACCATTTTTCCTTCCCTATAATGTGACCCTGAGCATACCAAGGGCCATCACTGAGAACATCTTCCATAGCATCAATTGTCTTAAAGGAACAAAGGATCCAATCCAATCCCATAGTTGTTAAATGAAAATTGCCAAATTTGCTCCATTTCCTGCTAAGCTCCATCCTAAACACAAGAAAGGCGATGTTCCTCTCTAAAACTTTCAAAACCACTGAATTTTTAAGAATCTGCGAGTTTGCTAACTCCAAATCTGAATTTAATTTGAATGCATTTCCATCATCCGACATCTTCATTGAATCCATATCAAAATTAATTTTGATATGCTGAGGTTTATTCTAGGCGTTGATAAAAGCTTCTTTCTGAGTATTATTTTTCTCATTTGGCTAAACTGCAATCTCCTTGTTCAGTATATCAGGATTTGATGAATTCAGATTTGTTATCTCAAGATTTGAAAAATTCAAAGACAAATTACGACTCAATGTTCCTTCGTTATTACAAACAAATTTGTTAACTTTTAGAACCAAATCCGAAGAGGTAGAGGCTTCATGATCAAAAGACCCAGAGGACATCATCTTAACACCATTTTCTAGTTTGTGTACACAAGACGTCTTCAAAATACCGACTAATTTCTTTCCCTTCCCTTTGATTACCAAATCTTGGAGAACATTTGAATAAAAACCTTTCTAATAATCAATAGCTTTTGAAAATTCCTGATATCTCATTCTACAACTTTTTGTTGAGTCTCTTGTCTTTAGAACCACCGACATTTCCAAAAATAGTTAAAGATTTGATGGATGAAGTCTTATGGATGATCGATGATCCACCGGCAAGAGATTGCCGGCGATCAGTCACCGTCATGACGGACGATTGTGGAAAAACCATGAACATCAAATTCAAAAAAGGAGTTTTCTCTCACTAAAAAATCTCAAAGTTTCTCTAACTAAAACAAGCTTGATTAGTTAGTTCTTCACATGTGTTATCGCTCTGAGATTTAGGGCTTAGGCTAGGGTTTAGGGTTTAAGATTTGTGATTTAAAGTAAAAATATATAGTTTAAGGTATATGATTTAGGGTTTAGATTTTTATGTTTTGGGATCTAGTTTTGGTGATTAGGATTTGGGTTTTCTCAATTAAGGCTTGTAATTTGTTATTATGATTTCTTGTTTATGATTTAGGTTCTAAGATTTAGGTTATAGGGTTTTTGTTTAGAGTTTATTTTTAAAATTTTTTTTTTTAGATTTTTGTATTAAGGTTTTTGGTTTATTATTTAGTGTTTTGAAATTAAGGTTTAAGCTTTATTTTTAAGGTTTAAGTCTTGGGATTAGGGTTTAGGATTTAGATTTTAGGTGTTTTAGTGTTTAGGGTTTAGGGTTTAAGGTTTAGGGTTTAGATTTTTAGAGTATAGGGTTTAGGGTTTTGCGTTAGAGTTTAGGTTATATGTTTTAGGGTTTAGGACTTATATTTTGGATTTTATGGTTTAGGGATAATGTTTTAGGATTTACAGCTTAGAGTTTCAGGATTAGGGTTTAGGATTTACGATTTAGGGTTTTGATTTTATTGTATAGGGTTTTTGGTTTGAAATTTAGTGTTTAGGGTTTGCAGTTCATAGATTAGTGTTTATGGTTTAGGTTTTACGATTTAGGGTTTAGGGTTTAGGGTTTAACGCTAAATGTTATAGCTTAGAGTTTAGGTTTCGTAGTTTTGCGTTTAAGGTTTTGTCTTTAATGTTTAGGGTTTAGGTTTTTTATTTAGGGTTTAGGTTTAAGGTTAAAGGTTAGGGTTCAAGGTTTAGTTTTTAGGGCTTGCATTCTCAAACTAAGGGTTTAGTTTTTACGAATTTTTGTTTAGGGTTTTCAATTTATGGGTTTTTGAAATTAGGGTTTAAGATTTTATGATTATGGTTTACGGTTTATGGTTTAAGGTTTAGTTTTTTTGCTTATTATTTTAGGTTTTTGATTGATATTTAGGATTTGCTCAGTGGGAAGGGTTTACAGTTGAGGTTATAGTGTTTAGGGTTTATGTTTAGGGTTAGTGTTTAAGGTTTATAGTTAATGGTTAGTGTTTAGGTTTTACATTGTAGGGTTTTGTGCTTAGGCATTATGGTTTAAGGTTTAGGGTTTGAAGTTTAAGGCTAAAGGTTCGGGATTAATGTTTATGGTTTAATGTTTATTTTTTTAGGTTTTAGGTTCTTATTTTTGTGATTACGGTTTAGGGTTTAAAATTTAGGTTTCAGTTTTGTGGATAAATTTTTTTTTTATTTAGTGGATTAATGCTTCGAGTTTAGGTTGTTGTGAATTAGGGTTTAAGGTTACGAGTTTATGATTTAGTTCTTTAGATTTAGGGCTTTGCTTTTTTTTTTTAAAGTTAAAACCCACCGACGGGCTTACACGTTAGTTAAAATAAAAGTTATAAGTCCTTAGGAGGATCTTTAGCTCACTATTGCTCATAAGAGCTACAAAATAAAGAAAAAGAAAACCTAAGAGCCTAAGATCACTTCTAAGCACCTGTATAAAAAAAATTAATAATAATCTTTGGGCCAGGAGCCAGCACCCAAAAATAGGAAAAATTATTAGGTGCGGACACCGAACGTAGCTATACGTCCGGACTCCACTAGAATAGCGCCACGTAGCGACCCGAAGACCCGGCGATCCGTTTCGCCGAGAAGTTGAAATGATGCACGTGCGATATTACTGAAGAATTACTCCGGTATTACTCGGTATTACCAAAGAATTACTCGGTATTACCTATGAATTACCTAGGTATTACTCGGTATTACCTAGGAATTACTAGGTATTACCGAAGAATTACTCGGTATTACCTAGGTATTACTCGGTATTACATAGGAATTACTCGGCATTACTAAAAATTACTCGGTATTACCAAAAATTACTCAGTATTACTTGGTATTACCGAAAAAATACTCGGTATTACCTAGGAATTAGTCAAAAAAGAGCAGATTTTTTTAATTTTTCGCGTCCAATCCGGGTCGGGTCGTCATGCCAAGCGGAAGTTATCATAACACGTGCTAAATACGTGGCGCTGTTCTAGTGGAGTCCGGATGTAGAGCTACATCCGGTGTCCGCACCTAATAATTTTTGCAAAAATAGGAGATTGACAGATTAACCTTTTGCCGGATCATCCTGCAAAAAGAGGAGCTGCTAATACAACAATTATCATTAGGATTCTAGCACCCTCCTCCAAACCCTAAATCTTAAAACTTAATTCATAAAACCGAAACATCAAAAAAAAACCCTAAACTCTAAATTGCAAAAAATAAACCCTAAACTCTGATCACCAAAATCTAAACCCATAATTGCAAACCCCGAACCCTAGTCACCAAAACCAAAACCCAAAGCATTAAAATATCAAACCCTAAACCATAAACCTTACACCCAAACCTTTAGCCTTAAATCCCAAACCCTAAACTCTAAATACTACGGCCTAAACCCTAAACCCTTAACTATAAAATCTAAACTCTTAATCCAACTGTTTAACCATAAACCCTAAGCCCTAAACCTAAACCAAAACCCTAAAACCTTAACATTAAATTCAAATCCATGTACCCTAAACCCTAAATAGTAAATCCAAAACCCTAAACTATAAATAAAAAAGCTAAAACCTAAATTATAAACAATACTCTCTAATACAAAAATCCAAAATCCAAAATCCAACACCAAAAATAAAAAAAAGAATCGTAAATTGAAAAACCAAAATGCTAATCCGCAAAACCAAACTCTAAATATAAAATTCCAAATTCAAAACTTTAAACCCTAACTCGTAAACTTAAACCCTAAATCGAAAACCTAAATCATAAGCACTAAAGCTAAAACCCTAAATCCTAAACTAAAAAACATAAATCTTAAACTATAACATTTAATATTTAACCGTGAACGCTAAACACCAAACAATAAACCTAAATAAACTAGATAATAAAACCAAATAAAACTAAAACTACATAAAATAAACTAAATTAATAATAATAAACTAAGCTAAAAACAAAACATAAGCCTAAATTAAAACTAATAATAATAAAATAAAAACTAATAAATAAAAATGAACAAAAAGTAAGTAAGCTAAAACTAATTTAATAAACTAAATAAAATTAAACTAAAAACTAAAACTAAAACTAAACTAAATAAAAGTAAACTAATCTGAAAAAATAAAATAAAGAAAACTAAACTAAACTAAACTAAAAATAACTAAAACTAAAAAAAACCCCTAAAATAGAAACCCTAAACGTTAAAATCTAAACCCTAATCCAAAATCCTAAACCCTAAACACAAACCTGAAACCATAAATCCAAAAATGTAAATTGTAAACCCAAAATCTAAAACCTTAACCCTAAACCCTCAACACAAATTCTATACCCTAAATCAAAAACCAAAATAAAAAATTCAAAATGTTAATAACAAATCCTAAACCCTAAATCCTAAAACCTAAAAACTAAACCCTAAATGCTAAAGCCAAAAATCTAAACCTAAAAACCTAAACCCTAATTGATAACCTTTAACATTAAATCTAAACACCAAACTTTTCAACCTTAACCATAAAACAAATTCTCAAACCCTAAATCCTAAACACTAAAACCTAAACTGAATAATATAAACCTTAAGCTATAACATTTAATATTTAACCCTAAAACCCAAACAATAAACCCTAAACCCTAAACCCCAAACAATAAACCCTAAACCCTAAATAAATAATAAACTCTAAACCTAAATCAAAGTTCGTTAGGGATGTTAAGCCCTTATAAACTAGCCCGAGGCTAACCAAGAGGGCAGGGGGGGGGGTTGAGTTGGTAATTTTAAAAATTCATGAGCAAAAATGATTTAGAAAATCTTTTTAAATGTTTTAAAGAGTTTACAGTTTTGCAATGATGTGCAGATGTTCAACAATAACAAAATAACAATCACAATCACACGATCATTAATAGAAAAATAAATGCAGAAAATAATCAGAAAGAACACACCAGATTTTATAGTGGTTCGATCAACTTGACCTACGTCCACTCCCCAAAGCCTCCCGTCTGGGTATTGCACTAACACTAAGTGACTCCCCTTCTGCTCCCACAGTAAGGCGGAGAAGCATGTACAAAAACTCTTTTCCACCAACCCGGTGATATAGAGAACTCGGACGTCTTTCGCTTCCACCTAAAGCAGACAAAGAACCTTACCTCCTTCGCTTCCTCTTAAAGCAGGCAGAGAATCTTCATCTTCTTGCTGATGATCCTTTCATGGAGACACTAAGGACAAGAGATGATGATCAGAGAAGACCACTCAGATCCTTGCTTGGAGCAACCTTTGTGAACACCTCACAAACTCCCCCTCACAAGATCTTCTCTCTCTTCCAATCTTTCCCTCTCCCTCTTAAAGCTCTCTCTCAGGTAAGGAAAGTGGAAAAACGATATTCACGATAGAAGACAAGAGATCTTAAATACAAAGGCTTAAAAAATGCCTTAATTTTCAACTTGCCGTCAAAGATCATCCAGGATGATCGGTAGATCATAGATCATCTTGTACGATTAGTACAAAATCATACATATCAGCCTGGATGATCTGGTTCCTCCGGATGATTAGAAGATAAAATTATTTAGATTGTTCGAAATAATTCTGCGATCATCCGGGATGATTAGTGTAAATCAAGAATATCGTCTATCCATAGGACCGCCCGGGATGTACAAGGCAACTTGTGCTGGACAGTTTCAAAATGACTTGATTATTCCAGATAATATTTCTATTGTCCGGTACGATTAGTTCAAAAAAGCCAATAACATCCTGAACACCTCCCGGGACGTACAGGGCAACTTGTGCTGGACGGTTTCAAAATGACTTGATCGTCCCGGACGATATTTATATCATCTGATACGATTAGTTCAAAATTGCCAATATCGTCCTAAACACCGCCCGGGACGTTCAGGTGAAATGCACTAGATGATCAGGATTTTTAATTGATCGATCAGGATGATCTTGCGATCATCCAGGATGATGTGATTGAATCAACCAAGCCTTCATTATTTTCTTTAATCACTAGGCTAATTTAGGCATGATTGTTAGGGATCATCTAGGATGATACACATATCATCTAGATGATTAATAAAAATAAAAACTTTCCTAACTTAGTCTAGCGGCTGAGACTTTCTGATTTGAGCATATAATCCTATATAATGGGTATATCATTAAGGATGATCGGCTTAATCAGGCCAATTTAACATGGTCAACTTATTCAGGTTTTTTATTTTCACTGGATAGTCTAGGACGATATATAATCCAGGATGATTTGAACAAAATTTGAACAGAAACTCTAACTCACTCAACTTCTCCCCCTGAGTGTGTGTGTGTAAGGTTACTTAGCTCGGGAATCTATTACATTGCACTTGACTCAATAAATATGAAAAAAGTACATTAAACCTGAACTAAAAAATAGACTGAGTCGATCTTGAGCTGGCTTGAATTTGTAATTGATCCTGTGAACCTGAAAGGTTAGACACTTAAAAAGACATGAAAGTGTTTGCTATCATCAAAATCATAGTCCTCAAATCCAGATTCATAACAATCTTCCCCTTTTTCATGATGGCAAACATTTATTAGTAATTTCAAATTCAGTAAATAAAAATTCAAAACACAGAATTTCAAGAGTGTAAAATAACCAGAAACACAAAAAAATACTCCCCCTTTTGACATCGCAAAAAAGGAAAAATATCACAAAGACACATAAAGCAATCAGTACATAACCAATAAATAAAAAGCAGCAAAAGCAAAACAAAGATGAAGAAAAATAAGAAAATATAAGAAAACATCAACAAAACACATTTTTTTTTAAATCGATCAGCTCCAGTAAATCAGAATTTTTCCTTGAGTTTCAATTCAAAAGCCAAAAAGCAGAAAATTGATGATGTTGAAATCCAGAAAAAGTTGGAAAATCAACTTTTGTAACTCCTACCTCGGATACCTTGTAGGTTCAAATTTCATTAAAACAAAAGTCTAATTCAGAAGAAAAGAAATTAGATTTGAAAAGAGATTCTTTCAAGCCTCGTTCTAGAAAAATATCTGATAAAATAACATTATAATGTAAAGAATTAGAAATCATGATTTTCAATCTCAAGTTTTTGAAAATATTAAATGGCGCATGAATTTTTCTAAGACATTTACAGATTTGAAAGCGAAGAAAGCTTATTTCTTTGTGGACTCATTTTGTGCCTCATTTTCAATTTATTTGGTGCAATTTGTGCATCTTTTGATTTTTGGATACTCTTTGTGTATCTTTTAAATTTGGCAACATTGCGTATCTTTCAACTTTGGGCTCATTTTGTGCCTCTTTTTATTTCATTTACAAGCTTGCTTCCTTTGATAATCATTAAAAAATCTTAGTTATGAAATTACCTTCCAGACAAAAGAGAAGATAAAACCCACTCTCTACAATAAGGAGGAGTAATTCACAGAACAAAAATCATACTTCATATGATAAGTGCAATCACCTGATTAAGAAAAATATAACATTGATTCAAAGCTTTGAAAACACTATTCATATGAGGTAGATTACTGTAGGAAGATAAAATAAATCTTTATTTCAAAAACTAACTTTTTAATTTTGAAGAAGATTTTTATCCAAGAGAAATAATGCACCACTAAAGGAGTTAGAGGAAAATAAACAATCATCAATGTTTCTTCCCTTTAACAGATTTAGAGGAGTTAATCACTGCTTACAAGCTTCCAAAAAAAAATAACAAGGAAAAACTCTCAGTTAGAAATCCAATTTATTAGCAGTAGTGAGCAGTGATCTGATTATAAAAAAACTAAATAATAAATAAATAAAATCAAGAGAAAACATGTAAAAAAAGGAACCAAATTCGATAAGCAAAATAAACAAATAAAAAAATAGCAAGAAAATAAATGATCTAAAAAGAAAGGGACAATCAAATCAAACAAAAAAACTAACAGAAGCAAAATGAAAAATATGAAATTCAAAAATCAGCAGTCATGATATTCATGCATTTATGTCAATAACACCCAATCTGGCCCTCAAAATGCTGAATGAGTTAAAGGATAGTGATTTAGTAAAGATGTTAGCCAATTGGTTTTCAGTTGCTACATGATGTAGCTCAATGTCCCT
This sequence comes from Dendrobium chrysotoxum, assembly GCA_019925795.1. Taxonomy (NCBI): domain Eukaryota; kingdom Viridiplantae; phylum Streptophyta; class Magnoliopsida; order Asparagales; family Orchidaceae; genus Dendrobium; species Dendrobium chrysotoxum. The sequence continues at coordinate 52,058,614 of CM034302.1, forward strand.
TTCTGTCACATGATCCCTAATGAAGTGATGCCTTATGTCAATGTATTTAATTCTTGAATGTTGGATAGGATTCTTAGAGATGTAGATGGCACTAGTGTTATCACAAAGAACTGAAATTATGCCAATAGGTAATCCTAGATCTAGAACTTGTTGCTTCAACCAACAGACTTGAGCCACATAACTTCCTAAGGCAATATACTCAGCTTCAGCAGTAAAAATTGCTATAGAATTTTATTTTCTACTGGACCAGGAAACTAAAGACTGTGTTATAAATTGGCACGTTCATGAAGTACTCTTTTTATCCACCCTACACCCTACAAAATTAGATTCAGAATATCCAATAATTTCGAAAGAAGTGTTCTACCTAGGATACCAGATTCCCAAGGTTTGGGTCCCTAAAAGATATCTGAGGATTCTCTTAACTGCAGTCAGGTGGGATTTCTTAGGATAAGCTTTAAACCTAGCACAAAGATGAACACTAAATATGATATCAGGTCGGCTAGTAGTCAGGTAAAGCAATGATCCAATTATTCATCTAAACTTCTTCTGATCAATAGATTTTCTATTTGAATCCTTGTCTAACTGGACACTAAAACTCATGGTACTGTTTATTAGCTTGGCTTTATCCATTTCATATTTCTTCAAGATGTTCTTAATATACTTTGATTGATTGATAAAAGTTCCATTATCCATTTGCCTTATGCTAAATCCCAAAAAGTAGGATAATTCTCCCATCATAGTCATCTCAAACTCCTTACTCATTATTTTAGAAAAATCATAACATATGTTTTTATCAGAAGATCCAAAAAGTATATCATCAACATAAGTCTGGACAATGAGTAAATCATCACCTACTATCCTCAAAAAAAGGGTAGTTTCTACGCTCCCTTAACAAACTCTCTTTCTAATAGGAATGTGCTAAGCCCCTCATACCTAGCTCTGGGTGCCTGTTTCAATCCATATAAGGCCTTTTTAAATTAATAAATATTATTAGGATATTGGGAAATCTCAAAACCTGGGGGTTACTCTACAAAGACATCTTCCTTTATTACCCCATTTAAAAAGGCACTCTTAACATCCATTTGAAAAAGCTTAAATCCCTTATAACCAGCAAAGGCTAGTAGCACGTTAACGGCTTCCAATCTAACTACAGGGGCAAATGTCTCCTCAAAATCAATCCCTTCTATTTGGTTGTACCCCTTAGACACCAATCTTGCCTTATTCCTAACCACCACACCAGAATCATTCATTTTATTCTTAAAGACCCACTTGGTTCCTACTACAATTTGATCCTTAGGTCTTTCTACTAACTCCCAAATATCAATTATCACAAATTGATTAAGTTCTTATTGCATAGCTAAGATCCAAAATTCATCAGAAAGGCCTTGATTGATGTTGGTGGGTTCAGTCATTGAGATAAAGGCAGAATGGTTTACTTTCTTCCTAAGTCCATGCCTAGTTCTATCACCTTCAAAAGGGTCTCCTAAGATCAGTTCTTTAGGATGACTTGAAGAATATCTTCAATCTCTAGGAAAATTATTTTCAGGTTGTACCCTTTCCTCCATATTTGCATTTTCAACTCCATGGGTAATCTCTCCTTCCTCTTCTTCTTCCTCAACTCTAGAATTATTTAGGATCAGATTCATCAAACACCACATGAGTAGTCTCCTCCACCACTAATGTCCTCTTATTAAAGACCCTAAAGGATTTCCTCACATTTGAATTTCCCAAGAACCTTCTTTAGATTTTGGATCAAATTTTCCTAAGGATGATTTCTCATTATTAAGAATAAATACCTTACAGCCAAAGACGTAGAGCTACATCCGGTGTCCGCACCTAATATTCCCTTAATGATCTCATACGATGCCATATTCAGATTGGATCTAACATTCACCCTATTCAACACATAATAGGCTGTGTTCACCGCTTCTACCCAAAAGTATTTTAGAAGTGAATACTCAAAAAGCATCGCTCAAGTAGCTTCCACCAAAGTTCTATTCTTTTTTTTAGCTACCCTGTTCTGTTGAGGGGTTCTAGGAGCCGAAAAGTTGTGGCTAATCCCTTGCTCCTCACAGAATGTTCCAAATTTCACATTTTCAAACTCCCCACCATGATCACTATGGATGGTCAAGATCTCACAACCTAACTTCTACTGAATCTAAGTGAAAAAAGATTTAAATTCATCAAATAACTCAGATTTAGGTGATAGAAATCTAATCCAAGTGAACCTCGAGTAATCATCACCAATCACAAATCCATAGTCTTTCCCCCTTAAGCTGGCAGTGCTAATGGGTCCAATGAGATCCATGTGAAGGACTTCTAAAGGTTTAGAGGTGCTGATATCCTTAATAGAGTGGAAAGAGGATTGGACTTACTTTCCTAACAGATAGGCATCACACAAGTGGTCCTTAGTAAACTTAAGCTTGGGCACACCTCTAGCTAAGTCCTTTTGGTTGACTCTTCTAGGGATTTTCATACAGGCATGACATAACCTCCTGTGCCACAACCAAGACTCATTAGCAGCAGTTTTTAAGCAAAATAAAGAAACAAATTCAATATTATTTAAATTAAGCATGTAGATTTTGTTGATCCTCTCGCCTTGCAAAATAGTATTATTATTTAAGCTTATAATGCAAGTGTTTGCCATGAACTTGATGTTGAATCCTTTGTCACAAACTCGACTGATTCTAAGCAAGTTGTACTTCAATCCATCTATAAGAAAAATATTTTCAATCAAGAGGTTCTTGGAGTTTCCAATTATACCGCGCCCATCACTTTCCTGGTGGTGTTGTCTCCAAGAGTAACCTTGCCTCCAGCCCTGGCCTCCAACAAAATGAATTGATTTGCATCTATAGTCATATGTCTAGTACATCGACTGTCCAAATACCATATGCTCTCACGAGGCCTTATGTGAGAGCACACCTACAAAATCATCAATTGTCATATTTAGGAACCCAGGTTTGGGTTCCTTATTATGAAAAGAAGAATGCAATGTATGTGTGCTATGATGTGAATCATATAATTTGGGCCTCCACACCTAATATGTACTATGATGAGCAGTGCAGGTGTGAGAGATGTGTCCTAGCATGTCACAGAAAAAACATTTAACACTAGGAAAAGGATTAACTAATCTATGTGTGTGATAGTGCCTCTTCCTAGATTTGAATGATGTATGTTTTGATGATTTTGAATGAACCTCCTAAAGTGATGGAGGTTTATAAAATTGTGCAAATGTAGTACGTGCTTCATTTTTCTCAAATGCATTGATTTTTACACTTAGAAATTCATTTTTTTAGACTTATAATTTTAAATTTCAAATAGTGCTCAATTCTATTTAAGTTATATGCCATAGTGTCTAGTTCTTTAAAAGCTCTTTCTAAATCAACATGCGATGCTTTCAATGAATCATTCTCAGCAATAAATTCAGAATGCTTTTTTTTTTAACTCATCAAATTCATCAGGTAATGACATGTGATTACTATCAAGTGTAGAAAGATCCTTAATCAAAACCTCATGCTCTTTTTCCAAGTTTAAGAATTCCAATATCAGGCTAGAATGCATTTTCTTAAGTTTCCTATATGATGAATGAATTTTGTCAGAAACATTAAGTAATTGATCATAGGTCAGTTCAAATACCTCTTCTTGATCAGACTGACCACGATGTTCATCTACGATCAAACATAAGTTTGTAGTCTCCTCCTCAGCTTCAGTCTCAGAGGAGTCAGATACAGAGTCCCCCTAGAAAGCCTTTTTGATCTTCTTCTTGTCCTTCCTGAACTTGGGTTTCTCCTCACCCTTCTCCTTGCTTGGGTGAGCCTTAAGTGTAGGACAATCAGCCTTTATATATCAAGGCTTCCTGCATTCAAAATAAACTGTGTAAAAAGAATCTTTAAAATTTTTGCTACTCTTACCTTTGTTCCACTTCTGAAAGTTCTTATGTATCTTCATTAGAAAGCTTTTAAATTTCGTAGTGATTAAGGCAACATCATCACTATCAGACTCGAAAGTATCAATATCCATATTGTTGGCCTTCAGTGCCACAGTTTTCTCAAGTGATCCAAGTAAGTTATTAATAGAATAATTATTCAAATCTTTTGATTCAGTGATAGTAGTTATCTTGGCATCATAGGAAGAGGACAAACATCTCAAAATTTTGTTAACTTTTTGACAGTTGGTGAGTTCTCTTCCTAAGGCATGCAGGGAGGTAATGATTTGTGTGAACCTAATGTATATTTTAGAAATTGATTCACTAGGTTTCATGCAAAAGAGTTCATAGTCATGAAGTAAAATATTCAACCTAGACTGTTAAACTTCAGATGTACCTTCATATGTAATGCATAATCTATCCTAAATTTTATTGCCAGAAGTGCAAGTGGAGACACGCATGTAATCCTTATATTTTAAAGCACCAAAAAAAATAGTTCAAGCATTTTGCATTCAATTGTGCTAAATCACGATCATCAAAAGTCCATTTGGCAAAAGGGAGTTCAGTTTTAATGCATTAATAATTCTATGAGGTGCATCACAACCATCTTTAATGAGCATCCACATACGATAATCTATAGATTGTAAAAAGGTAGTCATGCGAGTTTTCCAAAAATCAAAAGGTATGTTATCAAATAAAGGTGGATGAGTAATGGAATAACATTCACCAATATTTCTATTACCAAAGTTAGCCATGGATAGAATTCAAAAGTTTTTCTAAACCAGATTTTATGAATTTTGCTCTGATACCACTTGAAAGTTTGTTAGAGATGTTAAGCCATTACGAATTAGCCCGAGGCTAACCAAGAGGGGGGTGAATTAGTAATTTTAAAAATTTGTGAGAAAAAATGATTTAAAAAATCATTTTAAATATTTAAAAGTGTTTATATTTTTGCGATGATGTGTAGATGTTAAGCAATAACAAAATAACAATCACAATCACACGATCATCAACAGAAAAATAAATACAAAAAATAATCAGAAAAAACACACCAGATTTTATAGTGGTTCGGTTAACTTGACCTACATCCACTCCTCAGAGCCTCCCCTCTGGGTATTGCACTAACACTAAGTGACTCTCCTTCTGCTCCCACAGCAAGGTGGAGAAGCCTGTACAAAAACACCTTTCCTCCAACCCGATGAGCTAGAGAAATAGGACTACTTTCGCTTCCTCTTAATGAAACTAGAGAACCTTACCTCCTTTTCCTTCCTCCTGAACTAGGAAGAGAACCTTGATATTCTTGTCGACGATCCTTCCACGGAGACACTAAGGACAAGAGATGACAACCGGAGAAGATGACTCAGATCTTTGCTTGGAGCAACCTTTATGAACATCTCACAAACTCTCCCTCACAAGATCTTCTCTCTCTGTCAATCTCTCCCTCTCCCTCTCAAAGCTCTCTCTCAGGTATGGAATGTGGCAAAAAGATCTTCACGATAGAAAATAAGAGATGCTAAATACAAAGGCTTAAAAAATGCCCTAATTTTCAACTTGCCATCAAAGATCATCCAAGATGATCAGTAGATCATCCTGTACGATTAGTACAAAATTATACATATCAGCCTAGATGATCTGGTTCTTTTGGACGATTAGAAGATATAATTGTTTAGATCGTCCGAGATAATTTTGCGATCATTCGAGATGATTAGGGTAAATTAAGAATATCATCCAGAGGACCGCCTGAGACGTACAGGGCAACTTGTGTTGGATGGTTTCAAAATGACTTGATCATCCTGGATGACATTTCTATTATTCTGTACGGTTAGTTCAAAAATGCCAATATTATTATGAATACCGCCTTGGACGAACAAGTGAAATGTACTAGATGATCAGGATTTTTAATTGATCATCCAGGATGATCTTACTGCTACAAACCTAGATTTAGGGATTATAATTTTGATGATAATAAATATTTTTGTGTTCAGCTTTGACTGGCTAATATTTCAGGTATAAAATATCAAATGCAATTCAAGCCAACTCAAGATCGGGTCTATGTGTGTTTAACTGTAATTTTTCCATTTCTTGAGTCAAATGTAATGAAAATGATCCTCCAGCTAAGTAACCTTGCACACACACACTCAGGGGGAGAGTTTTAGTAAGTTAGAGTTTTTATTTTAAAATTTTTGCTCATATCATCCTAGACGATATTCATATCATCCTGGATGATATTCATATCATCCTAGACGATATTCATATCATCCTGGATGATCCAGTGAAAACAAAAACCCTAATTAGGGCATCCATGATAAGTTGGTTTGATTAAATAGATCGTCTTGGATGATCCCCATATCGTACAGGACGATAGGCTCAAATCAGAAATTCTCACCGCTAGATTAAGTTAGGCAAGTTTTTTATTTTTGGAGATTTGGTCTGATCATCCCTGACGATACGTGTATTGTCCTAGACGATCCTTAACAATCTTTCCTAAATGAATCTGGTGATGAAGGAAAGTAATTAATCCTTGATTGATATGATCATATCGTCCCGGACGATCGCAAGATCGTCCTAGATGATACATGCAAAATCCTGACTGTCCAGAGCACTTCTCCTGGATGACCAGAGTTATGTGTAGGATGATATTCCCAGTTTTGAACTAATCATATGGGATGATCGTGATATCATCCCGAACAACCAAGTCATTTTAAGATCATCCCAGATATTTTGGCAGTACGAACAAAGCTGTGTGTAAGATAATTTTATCATTTTTGAACTAATCGTACATGACGATACACAGATCATCCTTGACGATCAAGTCATTTTGAGATCATCCAGCACAAGTTTTCCTGGATGAACAGAGAAGTCTTCTGGATGAAATTCCTGATTTACCCTAATCTTCCAAGACGATCGAGGAATCGTATAGGACGATTAGAACAAACTTTTCTACTAATCATTTAGAGAAACCAGATGGTCCAGGATGATACATGTAAATTTAAACTGATTGTACAGGATGATCAACCGATCGTCCTGGATGATATTTGTCGACCAGTTGAGATTTAGGGCAATTTTTAAGCCCTCTAAAGATCTTTTTCTTCTAGCAAGAAAAATCTTTTGCCACTTTCCTTTCCAGAAAAAACCTTGAGAGAGAAAAAGAGAGAGAGCTTGGGGGAGAGAGAGAGGATCTTGTGAGGGGGAGTGTGTGAGGGATTCACAAAGTTTGCTCCAAGTAAGGATCTGGTTCATCTTCTCCATCTGTCGCCTCTTGTCTTATCATTGTCTCTGTGGAGGATCGTTTGCAAGAAGATCTGGGTTCTCTGCCTGCTTCAGGAGGAAGTGAAAGGAGTATAATTTCTCTGCCAACTTTAGGAGGAAGCGAAAGGAGTCTAGGTTCTCTACCTGCTTTAGGAGGAAGCAAATGGAGTTCAGGTTCTCTGCCTCACTGGGTTGGTGGAAAGGAGTTTTTGTACAGGCTTCTCCGCCTTGCTGTGGGAGCAGAAGGAGAGTAACTTAGTGTTAGTCCAATACCTAGAGGGGAGGCTTGGGAAGTGGACGTAGGTCAAGTTGACCGAGCCAATATAAAATTTAATTACATCTCAAGCCGGGGCCTGAGAAAACTCTCGATTAAGAATTCTGCATTATTCTTCCCAAATTGGGATTGGCACATAGGGAGAAGACTAGGAAATCCTACCCAAAGAGAAAGAAAGGTTCAATTAGGCTTAGTTAACATGCACGGCTCAGATCAACGTCCGGAGGGACTAACGTAGTGAGAAGAAATTGGAGAAAATAAATAAATCACACACTCGAAGCATGCAAGAGAGAAGGATAGAGGTGGCGTCATCCGTGTGACACAGATAAGTAGAGTTTATAGTCTCTGAAGGAAAGGAGACTTACCTACTAATGAGGCATACTATGAAATAATAGTAGCCTTGAATCCTAGATCTAGGGTGGGTTTACTATTCTACACAACACTAACACCCGTGTCTTAACTAATATATTCTGGGCTTATATCCTACCTGAAAAGGAAAGCCAGCTAACCACCTAAGCGCATAAAATTCATGCTGTCCAGCCTTTATGAAAGATGGGTAGGTGGCTGAGTTTTTTAGAAGTAGGGCCGACGTTTAGAGAGTCTCCTAAATGGCCCTAGACTTATGTAGGGTGAATGCTCTTAGAACTAATACAATTAAAATTTTAATTTAGTTGATTTCTAATGCAATGCATGCTAGTTGAAGATCTCGAATCTAATATGCATAGAATTTTTTAAAAAAAAGCTTATAAAATAATTTTTAGAAAAGACTAGACTTCCCCAGATCCAGCACCTCATCCATATAGGTCGGCTTATATGGACTCTACCCGTAGGCGGGGAAGTGTCATATAGTAAGGAGGGAGAGAATACATTAATATGCATGTGACCCTGGACGATTCCTACTATTCCTTAGGTCGTTAGGTTTCTATGTTATTTAATTCTTAAAATTTTAGAATTGTATTACGAGTAGAAAAGATTTATTCCTAAAGAGCCTAGCGAAATCAGGCCACACACATGCAAGAATGAAACCTAAGAAAAGCAGGCCATTTCTATTGCGCACACAAAGTAAACACATCAATATAAATCCACAGAACATAGTAAAGAAAAGCCCACAGTTCACGGTAAGTGCCGTATAAGTACAACCCAGGATCTGCAGAAAAGTAATGGTGGCCAGGCCCCACCAACAACATTCTGGATTCTAATTCTATTGAATGACGCAAGTCTTAAATGCAGGGCATTTCATCTTCAAATCTTTATCTTCGAGTGGATCGTCTTTCTTCAGATCATCCTCCTTCAGATCGTTCTCTAGAAGGGTACCCAAATGAGAAAGAAACTCCCCGAGAGAGGGCCTTTCTTTTTTCCTTTGGGTACCTAACATTTGAAAAGCCATGCCTTTGAAGACTTTCACAACTCAATATGAATTACATTAAATTACATTATGAAAAAGAAAATCTAGACCCAGACTGAACCTGTAAGGTTATCTTAATAAAATCCTAAGCAGTTATATAAAACAACCCAAGTAATTAATATTTGTGTAGAAAAGGAAACACACTTGGCCGCGCTCTTATTCATTTGGGGGCTAAACATTTTGGAGCACCTGTAGCAAGCATTTATAATTTATGATTTATCATATTAGCCCCCATTTATTTTAGCGCTACATGAGCATGGCAACCTGCATAAGACTGAGTCAGTATAAAACATCCCTAGCCTAGGGGTAGATCTAATATACAAGCAATCACATCACAGAGAGAATACATTATAGTAATAAAATAAATAAACACCCCAAGTCAAAACAAACAGCACACGTGCCACATGCAAGAGCGTCACATCACAGAAAAAGAAAATGAAAAACACCGGCCTAGCCTAGAACTAGAAGTGGTGCCCTAGCAAACAACTCTACGTGTGTGTAGTGGGCTTGTGTGGCTTTGGATGAGTCCTATATCAGGTTTGTTGAAGGCCAGAAAAGGAGAGAATTTTATTAAAGTTTAAATATTAATAAATTAGGGTCCATTTTTAATTAGTTTAGTTGGTTATTTCATTTTAATACTAGAGGTAGTATTATTTGAAGTTTAAGTTACATTAGCAGATTTTAGAGGATTCGGGGTCTGCCTATCAGTTAGATTAAGAGAGTCCAAAAAGTCATTATTGGAAATAGGTTAGGTCTAGGGATGTTATTATTTTTACTAAATATTAGACATCATTATAAGTAATTAGACTGTTAGTTTACTAGATTTGGAGTTTTTTAGGCAAAGTTATGATTTTAGGAGTTTCGGGCCCTAGTTATTGGACTACGGTTGATCGGAGAGTTGACTTTTTAAATTAGGCTGATTTTTAGAAAATTGATATTTTTAATAAATACCAGGTTTTAATTAGAGTTGAATGCCTTTTAGTTTGTTCAATTTAAAATTTTCTAGAATTAGTTATGATTTTTTGAAGTTAGGGTATTAGAAGGTCTTCTTGGTTCGAATTAGGTTTTTTTTCCAATTTTGTAACCCCTTAAATTTAAGTTTGTTTTAATGATTTTCCTTTAGTTAACATTTAATTAAGGGGTGATAAATGGGTTAGTTGAATTTAATTCAAGTTCATGTTCAAATTTCACCTCCTTGTGATTTCATATGTTGATTATAGCTTGATTGAGAGTTAAGAGTTTTAATGCATTTGATTTAGATTATCACCAATTTTAAAACTCATCGTTGAAATCAAAAGGAAATAGGAGAAAGAAAACATATACATGAAAAGAGGACTGAAAGAACCACCTAACATCAAATGTCTCTATTGCAAAACCCCTCATGAAACCCTAAATCTCCAAAACAACTCAAAGAACATTCCAAACAAAATAACACATAAAACATTCCATATAAAATCCACTACAACTTTTTTTCGATGCAAAACGAATAACAAATCTCATTAATGTGGGGTAAATTCATGAATACTTTACAACAAGAAAGTTTCATGAAGGTTTCCGTCATGAAATAATTCATAAAACATTCCAACGTAGAACAACTTATAAAACCTCCCATACCAAAGGCAACTGATGAAGTTTTCTAATACAAAGCCATTCATGAAGTTATACGCATTTTGAGAATGAAAACTGAAACCATGCCTTTCCAAACCAAGTAGCAAACAATAAAATCATTTAATGTTGAAACTCAAATAAAATGTAACCAAAAGAAAGGACATTTGATGCTCATTTACTCTCCACAATTCAAGAGAATACTCCAACAATATCGCATGAAACTCTTCGTCCAAGTTCAAGTAGAACACCCCAATGTAACATCGAATTGATTCCATAGGAAATTCTCATTTGAAATATGAAACATGGTGAACTCTCCAACAACCTCCACTTGATGCAAAATGTTGCTCCAACAACATGTTTTATACAGAACTTAATTTTACAACCATGAACAATCACCTATAGAATGAAAGCAAACACATGTAAATCTCATTCTTTTACGAGGCGTCTTCACATACAATTTCGAAGGAACAACCGTGTTTGAACACTTCCACAAGACATCATATTTAAACTATTTCCACAAGGACCCCAATTCAAACATGCCTACCAAGTGCTTACATTAAGAGAAAACCACTACTATCATCCAACACAGCTATCAAGATTCTCATTGAGGACTATGAATATAACATCGAGGCATAATCCATGCGCATATTTAATTATGATAGATGCTTCCGGACTTAGTGAGTAATCATGAGAAGTATCACGAAAGAAAACCAACTTTCAAACTCCACACTTAATTCTAACACAATAGTGATTCTAGTTTGCAATAGAGATGAGTGTGTTATCTACTATCAACTTTCATCACTTCATTGATTCATGTAAAAATCGTGTAACCTATTAACCGGAAAGCAAGTCATGTCGGAGATTTCATCTCTAAAATATATAGAAATTATGCTCTCAAGTATACACGTAAATATTTGTGTCACAACATGTTAAGCAAGGCTAAGACGAAAAGCCTGAAGATGCAGATCTTCAATACAATTAGTAAATCGTGTGAAGACAAATCAAGTAGGGGAGAAGGGAAATCACAACTTGCAACATCCAAATGTATCCAATAATATTTTGCCATCTTTTACATCCTAATCTAATTCCCATAACTAAAAACGTACTGCTAAAACTAAAGATGAAAGGATTCCAAGCACAGTTTCTTTCTCATTTTTTTTAAGCTACAATTATTTAGAAGCCTTAAGTTGCACTTAAGCTATCATGCCAACGCCATAGAGAACATGGTTCTACCAAGACCATCATACGTAGTAATGATTAATCATCAGCCACCAACAAAAGACATAAATCAGATTTGAATGGAAACTCATATTTGAAGCAAACACGAAGATTCCCCAACTCTTTTCCAAATTTCACAATCTTAAGAAGTGCAAAGAAGGACATGCAATGCAAGCAAACACCTATGGCCTTCCTTTGAGGCATTATCACAAACATCTTATATGCATGTCTTGATAAAAGATCAAAATGGCTTCTTATGCTTTTCTCTAGGTTACACCTAGAATTCTTAGTCATATGACATGAATAAAATGCAAGCTTCACATACAGGTTGTTCATTCTCAAGCAACACAAAATGACACATTATAGAGATATATAAATCAACACAATCTGCTCATAGCATAATCCTCCATTAGAAAAGGAAAATTCATTCTCCAACAATCCTTCTCCAAATGCTAACAATCTTCATTACTTAAGAAAGAGATAAAGAAGAATGTGGTAGAGAAGGAGAATAAGGGAAGGAAGAAGAAAAGGTAGAAGAAGAAGAAGAAGAAGAAGAATAAGAAGAAGAAGAAGGATAGAGATATACTTGCGGCAAAGGGGAGAAGAGGGAAGAGGCCAACGATGAGCTCCAAGGGTTGTGTGCGAATTCTGGGGTTTGACTGGTCAGCGACGGGAGCAAGTAGAGAAGGAGCTGGCATCGGGCTGGCTTCGTGCAAACAGGAGTGAAGCAAGGGGGGTTCCACCCTCTGTGTTTGTGAACTGAGAGAGATCTACTGGAGAGAGTAGTTTTTGAACCCCTAGGGAATTCCGCCTGGCTTTCAAATGGTGAGAGCGCCAGAGGTGGAGGGTTTCAGGTGTGCCCAAGTCGGAAAGGGGGGGTCTATCCTGGGAGGCGAAGCCGAGAATCGGAGAGAGTCCTGGGAGCTGGAGTAAATTCTTGCCGAAACCAAGAGAGAAAATTCCGCCAATCCTCCCTCTCATTTCGCTGCTCTTTTTCGAAATATTTCCATACGCGTTGACTCGCGGATCTGGCTCGATCGTAGCCAAAGATGTAAATTCCTGATATGGAAGTTAATATCAAATGCTAATAAAGTCAAATAGATTTTAATAAAATCAAATTGGGCTGAATTCAGTTAGACCCAAGTCCAAATTTGATTTGATTTAAGTCGATTATGATTTAATTTGATTTGATCAAATTAAGAAAATTAAAATTTAAATTAATCATCGACTCAAGTCAAATCAAACTCGGTGCAGCTAGAATGCTCTGATCGAGGCTAGTTAGACCTCGTCAGGTCTAATTCGACTCAATCCGAGCTAATGCGAGCTCGAATTGGACTCGACGGGGCTCAAATGTATCGATCAAGGATAACTAAACCTCTTCGGGTCTAATTTGACTCGATCTGAGTCATCTTGAGTTCAAATTAGACTCGGCTAGGTTCAATTAAGTTGATCGAACATGCTCGAGGGTGCTGGTACTTGAAGGAGGTCAACATCTATCTTTTTACAATCAATTGATTATCGCATGTGGATGCTTATTAAGGATGGCTATGAAGCACCTTTTAAAATGATTAATAATGTTAAAACTGAACTGCCTTTCACTGATTGGACATTTGATAATCATGATTTAGCACAACTGAATGAAAAATATTTGAAATATTTTTTCTGTCCTTTAAAATCTAAAGATTACTTACATGCTTCCACTTGTACTATAGGTAAAGAAATCTGGGATAGATTATGCATTACATATGAAGGTACATCTGAGGTTGAGCAATCAAGATTGAACATCTTACTTCATGACTATGAACTCTTTCGCATGAAACCTAGTGAATCGATTTTTGAAATGTATACTAGGTTCACTCAAATTGTCACTTCTTTATATGCTTTAAGAAGAGAACTTACAAATTATAAAAAAGTGAACAAAATTTTGAGATATTTGCCTTTTTTTATGCTAAGATAACTGCAATTACTAAATCAAAAGATTTAAACAATTATTCTATTGATAACTTACTTTGATCACTCATTCCTTATGAGCAAGGGTTGAACCAAAGACAGCTTGATGAAGGTGAGAAGAAGAAGGAAAAATTATGACGCTGAAGGCCAACGATACTGACACTGATTCTTTCGGGTCTGATAGCAATGATATTGCCTTAATCACTAGACAATTCAAAAGCTTTCTAAGGAAGAAGCACAAGAACTTTCAAAAGTGGAACAAATGTAAGAGTAACAAAAATTTTAAAGGTTCATCTGATACTGTTATTTTGAATGTAGAAAGCCTAGACATATAAAGGCTGATTATCCTACACTTAAAGCTCACCCAAGAAAGAAAAAGGGTGAGGAGAAACCCAAGTTTAGGAAGGATAAAAAGTGGGTTCAAAAGGTGTTCTGGGTAGATTCTGCATCTGACTCCTCTAAGACTGAAGCTGAAGAGAAAACTACTGACTTGTGTATGATGGCTGATGATTATCCTGGCCAGTTTGATCAAGAAGAGGTATGTGAGCTAACCTACGATCAATTCCTTAAAGTTTCTAAAAAAATCTATTCATCATATACGATGCTTAAGAAAACTCATGCAAGCATGAAATTAGAATTTCTGAATTTACAAAAAGAGCATATAATTTTGATTAAAGATCATTCTACTCTTGATTGCAATCACATGTCACTACTTGATGAATTTGATGAATTGAATAAAAAGCATTCTAAATTGATTATTGAGCATGATTCATTAAAAATCTCACATGTTGATTTAGAAAGAGCTTTTAAAGAATTAGACATCATGGCATGTGACTTAGAGAGTAGTAAGGGTGGATTGACTTTTGAAATTACTAGTCTTAAAAAGGAGAATAAATTTCAAAATCATCAAAGCATGTTTCATTCAAACCTAAGAAGAGGCACAATTACCCACGCAGATTAATTAACCCATTTCTTTGTGTTAGATGCTTTTCTTGTGGCATGCTAGGACATATCTCTCACACCTGCACTATTCACCGTAGTACACATTGGGTGTGGAGACCCAAATTGCCTGTTTCATAGCACAACACATATGCATTGCATTCTTCTTTTCATAAGAAGGAACCCAAACCTGTTTGGGTTCTTAAATATGACGTTTGATGATTTTGTAGGTGTGCTCTCACACAAGACTTCATGAGAACATGTGGTAGCTGGACAACGGATGTTCAAGACATGACTGGAGATGCAAATCAATTCATTTCGCTAGAGGCCAGGGCTGGAGGTAAGGTTACACTTAGAGACAACACCACTAGGAGGGTGGTAAGAGCAGGTATAATTGGTGATTCAAAAAATTTTATTATTGAGAATATTTTGCTTGTAGATGGATTGAAAGACAACTTGCTAAGCATCAGTCAATTTTTTGACAAAGTATACAACATAAAGTTCCTGCCCACTTGCTGCATTATAAGCATAAATGACAAAATTATTTTGCAAGTATAAAGGATCAATAATGTCTACATGCTAGATGTAAGCTGCTTTAAAATTGATGTTTCAATTTGCTTAAAAACTACTGCTGATGAGTCTTGGTTGTGGCATAGGAGATTATATCCTGCTAGTATAAAAACCCTTAGGAGAGTCACCCAAAAGGAGTTAGTTAGAGGTGTCCCCAAGCTTAACTTCAGTAAGGACCACCTGCGTGATGCGTGTCAATTAGGGAAGCAAGTCCACTCCTCTTTCAACTCATTTAAGGACATCAACACCTCTAGACCTCTAGAAGTCCTTCATATAGATTTGTTTGGACCCATTAGCACTGCCAGCTTAGGGGGGAAAGTCTATGGATTTATGATTGTTGATGATTACTCGAGGTTCACTTGAATTAAATTTATGTCACATAAATATGAGTCATTTGATGAATTTATATATTTCTCCACTTGGATTCAGAGGAAGTTAGTTTTGAGATCTTAACTATTCATAGTGATTATGGTGAAGAGTTTAAAAATGTGAGATTTAGAACATTCTGTGAGGAGCAAGGGATTAGCAATAATTTTTCAGGTCCTAGGACCCCTCAGCAGAACAGGGTAGCTGAATGGAAGAACAAGACCTTAGTGGAAGCCGCTAGAGCCATGCATGCTGAGTATTCACTTCTAAAGTACTTTTGTGCTGAAGATGTAAACACTACCTATTATGTGCTGAATAGGGTGAATGTTAGATCCAATCTTAATACGACACTTTATGAGATCATTAAGGGTAGAACTCCAAACTTGTCCCAACTCCATGTCTTTGGTGGTAAGGTTTTCATTCTAAAAAATGAGAAATCATCCCTAGGAAAATTTGACCTGAAATTTGATGAAGGAGGGTTCTTAGGCTATTCTAGAATGGGGAAATCCTTTAGGGTGTTTAATAAGAGGACTTTGATGGTGGAAGAGATAACTCATGTGGTGTTTGATGAATCTGATCCTAAGGAGACTAGAGTTGAGGAAGAAAAAGAAGTAGGAGAGATTACCCAAGGAGTTGAGAATACAAATCTTGAGGAAAGGGTAGAGCCTCAAAATATTATGCCTAGAGATTGGAGATATGCTTCGAGTCATCCTAAAGAATTGATCTTAGGAGACCCTTCTGAAGGTGTTAGAACTAGGCATGGACTTAGGAATGAAGTAAACCATTCTTCCTTTATCTCAATGATTGAACCCACCAACATCAATTAAGCCCTTTCTAATGAGTTTTGGATCTTAGCTATGTAAGAAGAATTGAATCAATTTGTGAGGAATGATGTTTGGGAGTTAGTAGAAAGACCTAGGAATCAAAGTGTAGTGGGATCCAAGTGGGTCCTTAAGAATAAGATGAATAATTCTGGTGTGATGGTTAGAAATAAGGTAAGATTGGTGGCTAAGGGGTACAATCAAATTGAAGGGATTGATTTTGAGGAGACTTTTGCCCAAGTAGCTAAATTGGAAGCCATTAGGGTGCTACTGGCCTTTGCCTTTTATAATGGATTTAAGCTGTTTCAAATGGATGTCAAGGGTGCCTTTTTAAATGGGGTAATAAAAGAGGTGAAAGTTCGATAGGGATGTTAAGCCGTAGTGAACTAGTCCCGAGGCTAACCAAGATGGGGGGTGAATTGGTTATTTAAAAATTTCACGAGGAACAGAAAAATCTTTTCGATACTTTGTAGCAAAAATAAGTAAATAAGAACGAAAAGATCAATCACAGATATTCACCCACGCAGTTAATATCAGAAAAGTAAAGTGCAGAATAGAATCAGAAAAGCAAATCAGATTTTATAGTGGTTTGGTCAACTTGACCTACGTCCACTCCCTGGAGCCTCCCCTCCGGGTATTGCACTAAACAGAAAAAGTTTCTCTCCTTTTGCTCCCACAGCAAGGCGGAGAAGCCTGTACAAAACCTCCTTTTCACCACACGGTGAGGCAGAGAACCCGACCTCCTTTTGCCTCCAGCTGAAGCGGGCAGAGAACCCTGGATCTTCTTGCGAACGATCCTCCCACAACGAACACCAACTAGACAAAAGACGACGAGCGGAGAAGACGACTCTGATCCGTGCTTGGAGCAACCTTAGTGAATCCCTCACTAACTCCCCCTCACAAGATCCTCTCTCTCTCCCAAACTCTCTCTATCTCTAGGGTTTCTCTGGGAAGGAATGTGGAAAAAAGATTTTTCTTGTTAGAAGAAAAATATTTTTTATAGGAGGGCTTAAAATTTGCCCTAAATCTCAACTGGTCGGCCATGATCGTCCAGGACGATCGCTAGATCATCCTGTACGATCAGTTCAAAATCAACTATTTAAGCCTGGACGATCTGGCTCTTCCGGACGATCAGAAGAAAAAATAGATCATATCGTCCTGTACGATACTGCGATCGTCCGGGATGATTAGTGCAAATTGAGGAATATCGTCCAGAAGATAGTTCAGGTCGTCCAGAGAAACTTGTGCTGGACGACCAAAAAATGACTTAATCATCCAGGACGATAGGGTATCGTCCTGTACGATTAGTTCAAAAAGTGCCAAAATCTTCCTGAGCATAGTTCGGGACGTACAACTGAAATGCACTAGACGATCATGATCGTCCGGGACTATCCTGCGATCATCCAGGACGATATGATCGTATCAATCAAAAATAAATTGCTTTCCTTAATTACCAGATTAAATTAGGCATGATTGTACTGAATCGTCCAGGATGATATACGTATCGTCTAGGGCGATCAGACCAAATAACTTAAAATAAAAACTTGCCTAACTTGATCTGACGGTTGAGAATTTCTGATTTGAGCATATAGTCCCGTACGATACAAAGATCGTCTAGGATGATCTGCTTAATCAGACTCTCTTAACTTAGTCGCCTTAATTAGGGTTTCTATTTTTACCTGATCGTCCAGGATGATGTGAATATCATCCAGGACGATCTAAATAAAAAATGAACAGAAACTCTAATTAACTCAAGCTCTCCCCCTTAGTGTGTGTGTGCAAGGTTACTTAGCTGGGGGATCAGTTACATTACAATTGACTCAAGAAAAAGAAAAATAGTACATTGGATACACTTGGACTCGATCTTGAGTTGGCTTGAGTGGCTCGTGATCTTTTGTGCCTGAAACGGGTTAGCCAAGCAAAACACACTAGAAATATGTTTGTCATCATCAAAACCAGATTGCCAATAATCTCCCCATTTTTGATGATGGCAAACATTTATAGAGTAGTTTGAAAATAAAAAATAATTAGGATATCAAAACACAAATATTTTTCAAATTTTCATTTAACTACTAAATCAATACAGGAAACATAACACATAACAAAAATAGAAACGACTATAACTGACTCTCCCTTTTGACATCACAAAAAGAAGGAGGGTAAACAGAAATACTAAAAACATCAGTACAGAATAGAAAAGAAAACAACTACAAAAGAGAAAACTAGAACAGAGGCGGATCCTGATCGGAAGAAGGAGGTGGCGGTGGTGGGTTGAAGTAGTGGTGAATGGCTTGAAAATGGGCTCCAATCCAGGCAATGTCCTGGTCATGCTGCTGTTGCTGCTGCGCAGCATAGTCAGCAAAGCACTGGATGTCCTCGGCATGCTGCTGCTTCTAGGTAGCCACATAGGAGTCAAATCTTGCCTCCCACTGATCGAAGCGCTGCACCAGGTGGTCAAAGGGAGAGGTAATACGAAGGGGAGCAGGTGCCTCGGGTGCAGCAGGAACTGGAATAGCCTCTTCCTCTTCCTCCTCAACATCCGGGGCGGGCTCCGGATGTAGTCAGGTGCTGTGTAGGACGTGGAAGGAATTATTGGTGAAGAAGGAAGGAGGGACATTTGGAGCTACGGGATACTGCAGGTCATATTTGGTTTTTAGGGCATGGGCAATGATATGTCCTAAGGCTAGATTGGGACGACGGCGATGACCTGGATCCCGAATAGTAGTGGGGTGCTCGAGGTACCGGATAATAAGGTCAGTAACATTAAATTCCCTATGGGCCAGGATGTAGTATGTGGTCAAGGACAGTAGTGGGGTGATGTGAATTCGATCCCCCACCTTTGGAATAACGGAGGAACAAAGGACATGTTGAATTGTCCGGGCATCCGTAAGAAGTGTAGTGCAGGCATTGTCATGATAGCGGGCATTTGTATTGCGAAGGAAATGATTGGCGATACTCCAATCATAGTCAGAGTTGTTGATAAGGGTGTGGAGTTTGTCACCAGTGACGGAAAATTGGAGAATGTTATGAAAGTCCTGGTACTTAAGTTCGACGGGGCGCTGATTTACATAAGAGCGGAGGGTGGAATAATAAGCCGAAATACTCAAATTGGCAAAGAAAACATGAAGAAGTTCCGTGCTAAAAGGAAAGGCGAGAGTCATGATGAAGGTGGCGAAGAGGTCAAGGACAAGATAAGTAAGAGTGCGAGAATTTACTATTTTTGACGGTGTGATCCCCACTTCACAATAGCGCTCGTAGGCAGCCTGATCGGCTGCATTGGGGAAGCGAGGATCAACAGGCATCTGGGAGGAGCTTGCACCCTTTTGCTGCGAGCATTTGCCACCAGCCATTAAGAATCAAAAGTGAAGGAGAGTAGTGGGAGAAAGAGTGTGGAAATCCTCAAGAAAAATGGCTGTTTAAATAGATCTTGGTCGGATCATCCCGTATGATCGCGAGATAATCCAGGACGATCAGTGCAATTATTATGGCCTGGACGATTGGTCAAAAAGGCGGTCCAATCATCCAGGATGATCAGAGATCATCCAGGATGATTAGACACAAGCGATCGTCCTGAGGAGTCAGGCTGGACGACCGTTGATGAAAAGGTATTGTCTAGGACGATTCGGTGGATTGTCCTGGATGATGTGCAATAAGTGTGTCGGACGGGCCGAATTCCAATAGTCCAGTGGCTGACACGTGGATCATCCAGGACGATGAGGTGGATCGTCCAGGATGATGGATAATAATTGGTGCAATGTCAGCCGTTCGATCAGATCAAAAAGATATGGATCATATCGTCCAGGACGATGTAAGGATCGTCCAGGATGATCACCAATAATTGGAGTTTTTCAGCAACAGGAGCAGTGTGGGGACGACTTTGAATGAATCGTCCAGGACGATGTTTGGATCGTCCAGGATGAAGAGGATCATCCAGGACGATCGGGGTATCGTCCAGGACGATGTGAAGAAAACAGAAAAGGATGGAGGATGGAGATGACAGATCAGGATCCCAAAAAACACAACCAGTAAAATAAAATAAAACAACAAAACAAAACAAACAATGAAGAAAACTTGGAACAAGAAAACAGAAAAAAAAACAACAATTTTTTTTGACCAGTCTGCTCTAGTAAAACAGAATTCTCCCTTGATTTTCGATCCAAAAACTTATAAGAAGACGATTGACAGCGCTGAAATCCAGAAAAGGTTGGAAAAAATTAACTTTCGTAACTCTGACCCAGGGCACCTTATCGATGCAAACCTCTTTCAAAACAAAAATCCGATTCAGAAGAAAATAAATTAGATTTGAAAAGAGATCCTTTCAAGCCTCATTCCAGAAAAATATCTGATATAATAGTGTTACAAAGTAAGGAATCAGAAATTAGGATTTTCAAACTCAAGCTTTTGAAAATATTAAGTGGCACACGGATTTTTCTAAGACATTTAACAATTTTAAAGGGAAGAAAACTTGGTTTGGGCTCATTTTGTGCCTCTTTTTCAATTTGGTTGGTGCTTTGCGCATATTTTTATTTTAGATACCCTTTTTGTATTCAATTTGGTAATTTTGCATCTTTTCAGTTTTGGGCTCATTTTATGCCTCTTTTTTAATTTATTTGGCGCACTATGCATCTTTTGTATGCTTTCTCTTTTTCATAATTAATAAAGAGTCTCAACTGTGAAACTATCTTCCAGACATAGGAGATGACTCTCCATAATAAGGAAGAATGCTTCACAAAATAAAAGCTACACATCATATGATAAATGCAATCATTTGGTTTAGAAAATCATAATAGTGACTCAAGACTTTGAAAATACTATTTATATGAGGTAGATTACTATAGAAAGATAAAACAAATCTCTATTTCAAAAACTAATATTTTAATTTTGAAAATGATTTTTATCCAAAAGAAATCATACACCAGTAAAGGAGTAAGAGGAAGACAAATAATCATCAATGTTTCTTCCCTTTAACAGATCCAGTGGAATCAATCACTGCTTACAAGCTTTCAGATAAAATAAGGCAAAACTCTTAGTCAAAAATCCATTTTTTTTTTATTTTCAAACACATAAGACAGTAGATAAACGAGATGAATCAGTAAATAAAATAGGTAAAAGCTAAACCATATCAAAATAAATACTCAAATTAAACTGACACTAAAGCTAAAACAGAAAACAGAAGAATAAAAACTAAAAATAACTGAAAGAAATAATAAAACAAAAAACTAACTAACAGAAAACAGAATAATAATCAGAACAATCAGAAATCAACAGTCATCAGAATCAAGCATTTATATCAATCACTCCTAATCTTGTTCTCAAAATGCTGAATGAGTCAAAGGCCAGTTGTTTAGTGAATATGTCAGCCTGCTGATTTTCAGTTGCTACATGATGTAGCTCAATGTCTGCTTTTGTAATATGGTCCCTAATGAAGTGATGCCTTATATCAATGTGTTTGGTCCTAGAATGTTGGATTGGATTCTTAGAGATACAGATGGCTCTAGTATTATCACACAGAACAGAAATTGTGCCAACAGGTAACCCTAAATCCAAGACTTGTTGCTTCAACCAAAGAACTTGGGCCACACAACTCCCTAAGGCAATATACTCAGCTTTAGCAATGGAAAGTGCAACTGAGTTTTATTTTCTACTGGACCAGGAGACTAAAGACTGTCCAATGAATTGACAAGTTCTAGAGGTGCTCTTTCTATCCACCCTACACCCCGCAAAGTCAGAATCAGAATATCCAATAATCTCTAAAGAGGTACTGTGCCTACGGTACCAGATTCCTAGGTTTGGGGTCCCTAAAAATATCTAAGAATTCTCTTAACAACAGTCAGGTGGTACTCTTTAGGATCAGCCTGAAACCTAGCACAAAGACAGACACTAAACAAGATATCAGGTCAGCTAGCAGTCAGGTAAAGCAGTCATCCTATTATTCCTCTATACTTCTTCTGATCAACAGATTTTCCACTTGAATCCTTATCTAACTGAACTGAGGAGGTCATGGGAGTATTGATTGGCTTGGCTTTGTCCATTTCATATTTCTTCAAGATGTGCTTAGTGTATTTATATTGATTGAGAAAGGTTCCATCATCCGTTTGCCTTATGCTAAACCCCAAAAAGTAGGATAATTTTCCCATCATACTCATCTCAAACTCCTTACTCATTATTTTAGAAAACTCATCGCATAAATATTTATCAGAAGATTCAAAAATTATATCATCAACATAGATCTGGACAATGAGTAAGTCATCCCCTATTCTCCTCAGAAAAAGGGTGGTGTCTATGCTCCCCTTAACAAACTCTCTTTCTAATAGGAATGTGCTAAGCCTCTCATACCAAGCTCTGGGTGCCTATTTCAATCCATATAAGGCCTTTTTTAATTTATAAACATGATTTTGATATTGGGAACTCTCAAAACTCGGGGGTTGTTCTACAAAAATATCTTCTTTTATTACCTCATTTAAAAAGGCACTCTTTACATCCATTTGAAACAGCTTCTAGTAGCACTCTAATGGCTTCCAATCTAGCTACAGGGGCAAAAGACTCCTCAAAATTAATCCCTTCTATCTGATTATGCCCTTAGCCACTAATATTGCCTTATTTCTTACCACCACACCCAAATCATTCATCTTATTCTTAAAGACCCACTTGGTTCCCACAATACTTTAATTTTTAGGTCTTTCTACTAGCTCCCAAATATCATTTCTTACAAACTGATTCAATTCTTCTTGCATAGCTAAGATCCAAAACTCATCCGAAAGGGCTTGATTGATGTTGTTGGGTTCAGTCATTGAGATAAAGGTAGAATGGTTTACTTCCTTCCTAAGTCTATGCCTAGTCCTAACTCCTTCAGAAGGGTCTCCTAAGATCAGTCCTTTAGGATGACTCAAAGAATATTTCCAATCTCTAGGCAACGTGCTTTGAGGTTCTACCCTTTCCTCCAGATTTGTATTTCTAACCCCTTGGGTAACCTCAACAATCTCTTCATCTTCTACTTCAGATCTAGACTCCTTAGGATCAAATTCATCAAACACTATATGGGTTATTTCTTCCACCACCAAAGTCCTCTTATTGAACACCCTAAAAGATTTCCCCACACTTGAATATCCTAAGAACACTCCTTCATCAGATTTGGGGTCAAATTTTCCTAAGGGTGATTTCCCGTTGTTCAGAATGAAAACCTTACAGCCAAAGACATGGAGGTGGGACAGATTTGGAGTTCTACACTTAATGATCTCATAAGGTGTCTTGTTCAGTTTGACTCTCACATTCACCCTATTCAGCACATAACAGGTAGTGTTCACCGCTTCAGCCCAAAAGTAATTTTGAAGTGAATACTCAGAAAGCATGGCTCTAACAGCTTCCACTAAGGTCATGTTCTTCCTTTCAGCTACCCCGTTTTGCTGAGGGGTCCTAGGAGCTGAAAAATTGTGACTAATCCCTTACTCCTCACAAAAACTTCCAAATATTTCATTTTCAAACTCCCCTCCGTGATCACTATGGATGGTAATAATCTCATATCCTAACTTCTTCTGAATCCAAGTAGAGAAAGATCTAAACTCATCAAATGACTCAGATTTATGTGACAAAAATTTCACCCAAGTGAACCTCGAATAATCATCTACAATCACAAACCCATAGACTCTCCCCCCTAAGATGGCAGTGCTAATGGGTCCAACGACGTCCATATGAAGAACTTCTAAAGGTCTAGAGGCGCTAATGTCCTTAACAGAGTGAAACGAGGACTGGACTTGCTTTCCCAACTGACATGCATCACACAGGTGATCCTTAGTGAACTTAAGCTTGGGCACACCTCTAACTAAGTTCTTTTGAGTGACTCTCCTAAGGGTTTTCATACTGGCATGACACAATCTTCTATGCCATAAACAAGACTCATCAGCAGCAGTTTTTAAGCAAATTGAATTATCAAATTTAGTGCAACTTACATCTAGCTTGTAGAAGTTGTTGATGCTTTGCCCCTGCAAAACAACTTCATCATTTAAGCTTAAAATGCAGCCAGTGGGCAGGAATTTGATGCTATATCCCTTTGAAAGTACGAGATGCGCCAAGAGGGGGGGTGAATTGGTATTTTAAAAAATTAACCCTACACAAGAGTTCTAATTTTTTTTGTATTTTCAAAATATAATTTAACGACTAATGTGCGGAAGCAAATACAACGTTCACAATGATGAAATTGATAGTTCAATTTTAGAATTTTCACCATAAGATTTAAATACTGATTTTTCACCAAGCAATTAAAATGCACAAATTAAAAGCATAAAAAGTAAAGTACGGTAAACAGGAAAAAACACACCAGAGATTTTTATAGTGGTTCGGTCACTTGACCTACGTCCACTCCCCGGAGTCCTCTACTCTAGGATTTGCACTAGTAAAAGTTGACTCTCCTTTTGCCCCCACAGCAAGGCGGAGAAGCCTTTACAATACTCACTTTCACCTCCCTCGGTGCGGCGGAATACCAAACGCTATGTCACCCTCCTGGTGACGGCAGCGGACCTTCTCCTTTTTCTCCCTCCTGGAGATGGAAGAGTACCTTGGCAATGTTGATCTTGAAGTGACTCTTCCCTCGAGAACTTTCTTGAAGCTTCCAAAGCCACAAGAGGAGCAAAGCATGCAGCTAGCTTGGAGCCACCGTGTGATCCCCTCACACTACTTCTCCCTCATGCTCAAGCTCACCTTCACCTTCCTCTCTCAAGCTCTAGATCTCTCCAAAAACTTCTCTCTACCGAATCCCCTTCTTTTTCCTCCAAGCCTCTCACAGCAAAAGGATTGATCAACAACTCCCTAAAGAAAATTTTAAGTTGTTTTTATATCAGGCTTAAGAAAACCCTAAAAGTTTCAACTTTTGCGTTTCTGTTCGTACAGTATGATATATGATCGTACAGTACGATCAGTTCAATTACAGCTCCGTCCAGTACGAGTACTGACGAACAGGTATCGAATTTTATTCATATCGTACTGTACGATATGTATATCATAAAGGACGATACTGTTGATTCGTACTGTTCGTACGGGACGAACTGTGGGACGAACCTCGGGATGAAAGAATTCATCTCTGTCAGTCGTCCAGCACTCATTAAATCATACAGTATGAATAGTGTTTTTCAGGATATCATCCTGTACGATACGAATATCGTCGAGGATGAATAGAACAAAAATTCTTGGGATTGTCTGGTACGATCACTGGGATGAAGGAAATCGTCTCTAACAATCGTCCAGCACTCCACCAGTCGTACAGTACGATCAGTTCATTTCCTGATATTGTCCTGTACGATATGAATATCGTCTAGGACAAACAGAATAAAAAACCTTGGTTTCATTTGGTACGATCTCTGGGATGAATGAAATCGTCTCTGTAAGTTATACAGTACGATATATTATCGTACAGTATGATCGACATATAAAATAGAAACCAACGTTTATTTCCTGATTAGGGAGATAATTTTGGTAAGTTTTAATTAATCGTACAGTAGTATATGAGTCGTACAGTACGATCAGTACAGAAAACCAAATTCAAAAACTTACCAAACTTATTCTAGCTGCTAGGGTTTCTCAATTACATCTTATCGTACAGTACGATAAGTTTGTAAACTTAATCATTCGAAAATTAGCCGTTAGCCTGAGTATTTTTAATTAATCGTACAGTACGATCCAAAATCGTACAGTACGATTTGCTTAAAAAAAATTTAATCATTTTAAAAAACAATTCTCCCCCTGTGTGTATGCATGGTTGCTAATTTCACATGCATGCTTCTGTGGCAGACTCAAGAAAATAAAAATAAAGAAATAAAAATTACAGACTCTTCAACATCCTATTCTACCCGGTTTGAGTCTCCAGCAACCTTTAACAGTGTGCATCTGACCTGAAATGTTAGTGCTCATATACAAGGATTAAGCATTTATAATCTAAAGGAAGTCTATTTGTACTCAGTAAGTATTAGTTGTCACCATCAAAATTAAGTGCTCGGGATCCTGGATTTCAACACCCTTGTCACAAAGTTGACTGATGCTCAGCAAGTTGTGTTTCAGTCCATCTACAAGCAAAACATTATCAATCATAAAATTTTTTGAATCACCAATTATACCTGTGCCTACCACCTTCCTAGTGGTGTTATCTCCAAGTGTAACCTTGCCTCCAGCTCTAGCCTCCAACGAAATGAACTGATTTGCATCTCTAGTCATGTGTCTAGAACTTCCGCTGTCCAGGTACCATATGCTCTCACGAGGTCTTGTGTGAGAGCACTCCCACAAAAATATCAAACGTCAGTCTTAGGAACCCAAACAGGTTTGGGTTCCTTATGAAAAGAAGAATGCAATGCATGCGTGCTGTGCTGTGAAACAGGCAGTTAGGGTCTCCACACCCAATGTGTACTACGGTGAACAGTGCATGTGTGGGAAATATGTCCTAACATGCCACATGAAAAATATCTAACACCAGGAAAAGGATTAACTAAACATCGTGAGTGATAGTGCCTCTTCCTAGAAGTGCATGAAACATGCTTTGATGAACTTGCAAAAGATTTTTCAAAAGGTGGCGGTGCATAAAATTGTTCAAAAGTAGGTGATTTTTTGTTCTTTTCAAAAGCAGTAATTTTCACTCTTAAAAATTCATTCTCCTTGATAAGACTAGCAATCTCAAAAGTTCTCGCACTTTCATTACTTTCTAAATCACATGCCATATCTTTCAATTTCTTAAAGGCAGCTTCTAATTCAACATGCGATGTTTTTAATGCATCATGCTCAATAATTAAATCAGAATGCTTTCCATTCAGTTCATCAAACTCATCTAGTAAAGACATGTGATTACTATCAATAATGGAATGATCCTTAATCAACACATCATGCTCTTTTTGCAAAGTCAAATAATCCAGTTTCAAACTAGCATGGGTTTTCTTAAGCTTCCTATAGGATGCATGAATTTTTTTAGATACTTTAAATAATTGATCATAAGTAAGCTCACATACCTCTTCCTGATCCGACTAACCAGGGTAATCATCAGCCATCAGGCACAAGTTTGTTTCCTCCTCTTCAGCTTCAGTCTCAGAGGAGCCGGATGCAGAGTCTGCCTAGAACGCCTTTTGTATCCGCTTCTTGTCCTTTCTGAACTTTGATTTCTCCTCACCCTTCTCCTTGCCTTGGTGAGCCTTGAGTGTAGGACAATCCGCCTTTATATGACCAGGCTTCCTGCATTCAAAACAAACAGATTCAGATGAACCTTTAAAGTTTCTACTAGTCTTACCTTTGTTCCACTTTTGAAAATTCTCATTCTTCTTCCTTAGAAAGCTCTTGAATTACCTTGTGATTAAGGCAACATCATCGCTATCAGACCCAGAAGTGCTAGCATCTGAATCTTTTGCCTTTAGCGCCACTGTCTTCTCCTTCTTTCGTTCACCTGCATCAAGTTGTCTTTGGTTCACCCCTTGCTCGTAAGCAATGAGTGATCCAAGTAAGCTGTCGATAGAGTAAGTATTTAATTATTTAGATTTCGTGATCGCAGTAATCTTAGCATCGTAAGAAGTAGGCAAACATCTAAGAATTTTGTTCACTCTTTCATAATTAGTTAGTTCTCTTCCTAGAGCATGCAGAGAGATAACGATTTGAGTGAACCTTGTGTACATTTCTGAAATCGTCTCACTAGGTTTCATGCGAAAAAGTTCATAATCATGTAACAAGATGTTTAACCTAGACTGTTTGACTTTAGTTGTACCTTCATATGTTATACACAATCTATCCTAGATTTCTTTACCCATTGTACAAGTAGAAACATGTATATAATCTTCAGATTTTAAAGCATAAAAGAAACATTTCAAATATTTTGCATTTAATTGTGCTAAATCACGATCATGAAAAGTCCAATCTGCAAACGGGAGTTCATTTTTCACATTATTAATCAATCTGAAAGGTGGTTCGTATCCATCCATAACTAACATCCACATGCGATAATCAAACGATTGAAGAAAAGTAGACATTCGTATTTTCCAAAAATCAAAAGGAATATTATCAAACAACGGTGGTCTTGTAATAGAATAACCTTTAGCAGTATTATGATTGTTACAGTTAGCCATGGATCAAATTCAAAAGTTTTTAAACCTAAATTTTGAATCCCGCTCTGATACCACTTGAAAGATTGATAGGGATGTTAAGCCCTAGTGAACTAGTCCCGAGGCTAACCAAGAGAGGGGGTGAATTGGTTATTTAAAAATTTCACAAAGAATAGAAAAATCTTTTCGATGCTTTGCAGCGGAAACACGTTAACAAGAACGAAAAGATCAATCACAGATATTTACCCAAGCAGTTAATATCAGAAAAGTAAAGTGCAGAACAGAATCAGAAAAGAAAACCAAATTTTATAGCTGTTCGGTCAACTTGACCTACGTCCACTCCCCGGAGCCTCCCCTCCGGGTAATACACTAAGCGAAAAAAGTGTCTCTCCTTTTGCTCCCACAGTAAGGTGGAGAAGCCTATACAAAACCTCCTTTTCACCACACAGCGAGGCAGAGAACCCGACCTCCTTTTGCTTCCACCTGAAGCAGGCTGAGAACCCCGGATCTTCTTGCGAACGATCCTCGCACAACGAACACCAACTAGATGAAAGACGACGGGCGGAGAAGACGACTCTGATTCATTCTTGGAGCAACCTTAGTGAATCCCTCACTAACTCCCCCTCACAAGATCCTCTCTCTCTCTCTCCCAAACTCTCTCTATCTCTAGGGTTTCTCTGGGAAGGAAAGTTGCAAAAGATTTTTCTTGTTGGAAGAAAAATATCTTTTAAAGGAGGGCTTAAAATTTGCCCTAAATCTCAACTAGTCGGGACGATCGCTAGATCGTCCTGTATGATCAGTTCAAAATTAGTTGTTTAAGCCTGGACGATCTAGCTCTTCTGGATGATCAGTAGAAAAAATTAATCATATCGTCCCGTACGATACTGTGATCGTCTAGGACGATTAGTGCAAATCGAGGAATATCGTCCATAAGACAGTTCGGGTCATCCAGAGAAACACGTGCTATTTGACCAAAAAATGACTTGATTGTCCAGGACGATAAGGGTATCATCCTATACGATTAGTTCAAAAAGTGCCAAAATCATCCTGACCATAGTTCGGGACGTACAGCTGAAATGCACTAGATGATCATGATCGTCCGGGACGATACTGTGATCGTTCAGGACGATATGATCGTATCAATAAAAAAAAAATTGCTTTCCTTAATTACCAGATTAAATTAGGCATGATTGTACTGAATCGTCCGGGACGATACACGTATCTTCCGGGACGATCAGACCAAATAATTTAAAATAAAAACTTGCCTAACTTGATCTGGTGGCTGAGAATTTTTCATTTGAGCATATAATCCTGTACGATCCAAAGATCATCCAGGATGATCTGCTTAATCAGACCCTCTTAACTTAGTCGCCCTAATTAGGGTTTCCATTTTGACTTGATCGTCTAGGATGATGTGAATATCGTCTAGGATGATCTGAACAAAAAATGAACAGAAACTCTAATTCACTCAAGCTCTCCTCCTAAATGTGTGTGTGTGCAAGGTTACTTAGCTAAGGGATCATTTACATTACAATTGACTCAAGAAAAAGAAAAATAAAACATTAGACACACTTGGACCCGATCTTGAGTTGGCTTGAGTGGCTCGTGATCTTTTGTGCCTGAAACGGGTTAGCCAAGCAAAACACACTGGAAACATGTTTGTCATCATCAAAACCAGATTTGCTATAAGAGGATATTTTTGTAGAGCAACCCCCAAGTTTTGACAACAACAACAACAACAACAAGCCTTTGTCCCACTACGTGGGGTCGGCAACATGAATCCTTTTTCTCCATTGTGTCCGGTTCAAAGTCAAATTCTCGTTTAAATCTAATAGAGAAAGGTCATTTCTAATATTTTCTAACCAAGTCTTTTTAGGTCTACCTCTACCTTTCTTAACATAAGTCAAATCTAATACCTCTACTTTCCTAACTGGGTCATCGGAAGGCCGCCGTTTTATGTGACCAAACCATCTAAGGCGACTCTCTCTAATCTTATCCTCCACTGGAGCTACTCCAACCTTTTCACGTATATGCTCATTTCGTATCCTGTCTCTAAGAGTAAATCCACTCATCCACCTAAGCATCCTCATCTCCGCAACACATAACTTAGTATTGTGCTTCTCTTTTAATGGCCAACATTCTGCACCATAAAGCATTGCAGGTCTCACCACCATCTTATAGAATTTTCCCTTAAGTTTAAGGGGGACTTTTCTATCACACAACAAGCCCGATGCATTCCTCCACTTCAACCATCCAACTTGAATTCTACTGATAACATCCCCATCTATTTCACCATCACTCTGAACAATAGATCCAAGATATCTAAAACGTGTACTCTTATTAATGACTCGATCGCCCAAAGTCACAATCCCCTCACTAGGTCTATTACTGCTAAAATTACACTCCATATATTCAGTTTTAGATCTGCTCAAGTGAAAACCTTTAGACTCTAAGGTTGATCTCCAGACTTCAAGTTTACCTTCAACTCCCTCTTTAGTCTTGTCAACAAGAAGAATATCATCAGCAAAAAGCATACACCAGGGTACATCCTCTTGTAAATGTCTAGTGAGAACATCCATAACTAACGCGAAAAGATATGGGCTTAAAGTTGATCCTTGATGTAATCCAACCGAAATAGGGAAATACTTGGTCAAACCACCTTGTGTTTGAACACAAGTAGTAGCTCCTTCATACATATCTTTAATGATTTGAATATAAGCATTATTAACTCCTTTCTTTTCAAGAACTCTAAGCAACCCCCAGGTTTTGAGAGTTCCCAAAATCTAAATCATGTTTATAAATTAAAAAAGGCCTTATATGGATTGAAATAGGCACCCAGAGCTTGGTATGAGAGGCTTAACACATTCCTACTAGAAAGAAAGTTTATTAAGGGAAGCGTAGACACTACCCTTTTTCTTAGGAATGTAAGAGAAGATATACTCATTGTCCAGATCTATGTTGATGATATACTTTTGAATCTTATAATAAAAATTTATGTGATGACTTTTCTAAAACAATGAGTAAGGAGTTTGAGATGAGTGTGATGGGAGAATTATCCTATATTTTGGGGTTTAGAATAAGGCAAATGGATGATGGAATAATTCTGAATCAATCAAAATATACTAAGGACATCTTGAAGAAATATGAAATGGACAAAGCTATTCCAATCAACACTCCCATGAGTTCCACTGTTCAGTTAGATAAGGATTCAAATGAAAAATCTATTGATTAGAAGAAGTTTAGGGGAATAATTGGATCACTACTTTACCATATTGCTAGCCGACCTGATATTATATTTAGTGTTTATCTTTGTGCTAGGTTTCAAGCTGATCTTAAAGAGTCCCACATAACTATTGTTTAGATAATTCTTAGATATCTTTTAGGGACCCCAAACCTAAGAATCTGGTACCCTAGGCACAACGCTTTATTTAAGATTATTGGATATTCTGATTTTGATTTTGTATGGTGTAGGGTGGATAGAAAGAGCAATTTAGGAACTTACCAATTCATAGGATAGTCTTTAGTCTCCTGGTCCAGTAGAAAATAGAACTCAATTGCACTTTTCATTGCTGAAGCTGAGTACATTACCTTAGAAAGTTTTGTGGCCCAAGTCTTATGATTGAAGCAACAAGTTTTGAATTTAGGATTACCTGTTGACACTATTTTAATTCTATGTGATAACACCAGTGCCATCTGTATTTCTAAGAATCCTATCCAAAACTCTAGAACCAAAGACATTGATATAAGGCATCACTTTATTAGGGACCATGTTACAAAAGGGGACATTGAGCTACATCATGTAGCAACTAAAAATCAACTGCCTGACATCTTTACTAAATCACTGGCCTTTGACTCATTCAGTATTTTGATAACCAGATTGGATGTGATTGACATAAATGCATAAATCTAATGATTACTAATTTCTGATGTTTTCTATTTTCTTCATTTTGCTTTTAGTTTTTGTTTGATTTGATAATCCATTTTACTTTAGAATTTTTCTTTTCCTACTAATTTTAGTTGTTTGATTCGCTTTTCAGATTTGATTACTTCTAGTTGATTTTCATTTGCTGATTTTCATTTATTAATTTTTGAGTGTCTATTTTTCTTCTTTATTATTTTTTACTTACTGATTTCTCACTTTAAATCAGATCACTACTCACTACTGCTGATAAACTGGATTTCTGACTGAGAGTTTTGCCTTATTTTTTTTGAAAGCATGTAAGCAGTGATTGACTCCTCTGGATCTATTAAAGGGAAGAAATGTTGATGTTTGTTTCTCTTCCTCTAACTCCTTTAATGGTGTATTATTTCCTTTGGATAAAAATCTTATTCAAAATTAAAAAGTTGGTTTTTAAAATTATGATCTATTTTATCTTCTTGCAGTAATCTACCTCATATAAATAGTGTTTTCAAAGCTTTGAATCATTATATTTTTTCTTAATCAAGTGATTGTACTTATCATATGATGTATGATTTTTATTTTGTGAATTACTCTTTTTTATTGTAGAGAGTGAGTTTTGTCATCTCTTATGTCTGGAAGGTAATTACACAACTGAGATTCTTTAATGATTACGAAAGAAAACAAGCTTACAAAAGATGAGTAAGGTGCCAAACAAAATGAAAAGAGGCACAAAATATGTTCAAAGCTGAAAGGATGCGCAATATCGCCAAATTGGTAAGATACACAAAGTGTATCAAAAATCAAAAGATGCGTAAAGCGCCAAACAAATTGAAAAAGAGGCACAAAATGAGCCCACAAAGAAATAATATTTCTTCCCTTTCAAATCTTTAAATGTCTTTGAAAAATCCATGCACCACTTAATATTTTCAAAAGCTTGAGATAAAAAAATTATGATTTCTGATTCCTTCCTTTGTAATACTATTATATCAGATATTTTCCAGAAATGAGGCTTGAAAGGATCTCTTTTGAAATCTAATTTCTTTTCTTCTGAATTGGACTTTTGTTTGAAAGGAATTTGAACCTGTAAGGTGTCCGAGGTAGGAGTTACGAAAGTCGATTTTCCAACTTTTCTGGATCTCAGCGTTATTAAACTGCTTCTTATTGGCTTTTGAATTAAAAATCAAGGAAAATTTTATTTCATTGGAGCTGATAAATAAAAAATAAAAAAAATAAAATTTGTTGTTTTCACTATTATTTTTCTCGTTTCTATTTTTTATTTGATGTGATTTTGGTTTTTTTTTTTATGTTTTTGGGATCCTTGATCTTTCCTCTCCATCGTCCTGGACGATCTCAACATCATTATGGATGATCCTCTTTATCCTGGATGATCCATTCATCATCTTAGACGATCCATTCAAATCATCCCCACTTTATCCAATGGCTGATCTGCACCAATTATTGGTGATCATCCTGGACGATCCACCTTATCATCCTGGAAGATCCACGTTTCTACAGCTGGATGATTCAAATTCGACCTGTTTGATGCATTTATTGCATATCGTTCTAGACGATCCACCTAATCATCCTGGATGATACTTTTCATCAACAATCATCCGACTGGACTCCTCGAAACGATCGCTTGTATCTAACTATCCTGGATGATATATAATCATCCTGGATGATATCTGATCATCCTAGATGATCAGACCACCTTTTTGACCAATTGTCAAGGCCGTCATTATTATATCTATCGTCCGGGACGATCCTGCGATCATCCTGGACGATCGGTCCATTTTTCTTTACAAACAGCCCCACTTTCCCAAATTTTTTTTTGCTCCACACTTTCCTCTCCTCACTTGCATTTTGTTCTTTATAACTAGTGGAAAAAGATCAAGGCATCATGGTGCAAGTTCATATTGGAAAAATGTCGATCCTCGCTTTCCTGATGCAGCCGATCGGGTTGCCTTCCAATGCTACCTTGAAGTTGGAATCACTCACTCAAAGATCGTCAACCCCAACACTCTTACCTACCCGGTACTGGATCTATTTTCTCATACCTCCCTTACCTTCATTTTCACCCCTACCTTCCCCTTTAGCTCTGAACTTCTTAGGGTCTTTTTTGCCAATCTTCGCATCGCCTCTGATTACTCTGCACTGCACTCCTTTATAAATCAGAGACCTGTAGAATTGACCACACAGGATTTTCACACTATCCTCCAACTTTCAATCACTGGAGATAAGCTCCACAACATAGTTTTTTATCCTAATTTTGATTGGAGTGTTGCCAATCATTTCCTTTGAAATACTAATGTCTACTACCACGACAATGCATGTTCTTCCCTACTTAAGGATGTCTGTGCAATTCAACATGTTCTTCGTTCCTCAATCATCCCTAAAGCTGGGGACCACATCCACATCACACCTTTACTTTCCCTGACTACCTACTACATCAAGGCCCGCCGGGAGTTCAATGCTGCCGATCTCCTTTTTCGCTATATCGAATATCTCACTAGTATTAGGGATTCGGGCCACAGGAGACGCCCAAATCTAGCCCTAGGCCACCTCATAACCTAGGCACTTGAGTCAAAGTATAATCTGCAATTTCTGATTCTTGCCAATATCCCTCCTTCCTACTACAGAAACAACTCTTTCCATGTCCTCCATAATACCCGACTTTATCCGGAGCCCATCGTGGATGTTGAGGAGAAAGAAAAAGAAGATGTTCCTGTACCTGCTATACCTGATGCACCTACTCCTCTTCATATTGCATCACCCTTTGATCATCTGGTGTAGCATTTTGACCAGTAGGAGGCCCATTTTGACTCCTACGTGACTACCCAACAGGAGCAGCATGACCAGGATATAGCCTGGTTTGGTGAGCAGTTCGCCACCATTCACAGTTACTTTCATCCACCACCACCTCCTCCATCTGATCAGGATCCACCTCTCTATTAAGTTATTTTTTTCAGTTTATTGTGATATTTTTCATTTGTTATTGTTTGTTTGTCTTTACTGTTCCTCCTTTTTGTGATGTCAAAAGGGGGAGTTATTTTTGTGTTGTAGTAGTTTCATTTGTTATTCATATTGTAGTTGTGTCTTTTGTTGTATTGAATGCCACTGATTATCAATGATTAGTAAAATTTATCATCTCTTACCTGTGCTTTAATTACTGCAATCTGGTTGATTTGAAACTACTAAATAAATGTTTACCATCATCAAAAAAGAGGAGATTGTTACAAACGTTGATTTAGGGATTATAATTTTGATGCTAACAAATATTTCTATGTTATGCTTTAGATAGCTAATATTTTAGGTACAAAAGATCAAATACAATTCAAGCCAACTCAAGATCGGGTCCGCATGTGTTTAATTGTAATTTTTCTATTTCTTGAGTCAAATGTAATGAAATTGATCCTCCAGCTAAGTAACCTTGCACACACTCACTCAGGGGGAGAGTTTTAGTGAGTTAGAGTTTCTATTTCAAAATTTTTTTTCATATTATCCTGGATGATATTTATATCATCCTGGATGATCCAGTAAAAACAAAAATCCTAATTAGGGCATCCATGGTAAGTTGGTTTGATTAAGAAGATCGTCCTCGATGATCCCCATATCGTACAGGATGATAGGATCAAATTAAAAATTCTTAGACGCCAGATTAAGTTAGGCAAATTTTTTATTTTTAGAGATTTGGTTTGATCGTCCCAGATGATACGTGTATCGTCCTAGACTATCCTTGATAATCATGCCTAAATTAGTCTGGTGATTAATGAAAATAATTAATCCTTGATTGATATGATCATATAATTCTAAACGATCGAAAGATCATCCTAGATGATATATGCAAAATCTTGATCATCCAGAGCAGTTCACCTAAATGACCAGAGCTGTGTGTAGGATGATATTCCCAATTTTAAACTAATCGTATGGGATGATCGCGATATCATCCCGGATGATCAAGTCATTTTAAGATTGTTCATGATATTTTGGCAGTACAAACAGAGCGGTGTGCAGGATGATTTTAAAATTTTTAAACTAATTGTATAGGACGATACACGGATTGTCCTGGATGATCAAGTCATTTTGAGATCGTCCAGTACAAGTTTCCTTGGACGAACAGGGCTGTCTTCTGGACAAAATTCTTGATTTACACTAATCATCCTGGATGATCGAGGAATCGTACTGGATGATCAGAACAAACATTTCTATTAATCATCTAGAGAAACTAGATCGTCTAGGCTGATACATGTAAATTTGCACTGATCATACAGGACGATCAACCGATCGTCCTTGATGATATTTGTCGACCAGTTGAGATTTAGGATAATTTTTAAGCCCTCCTATAAAAGATCTTTTTCTTCCAGTAAGAAAAATCTTTTGCCACTTTTATTTCAGAGAAAACTGTGAGAGAGAAAGAGAGAGAGCTTGGGAGAAAGAGAGAGAATCTTATGAGGGGGAGTTTGTGAGAGACTCACAAAGGTTACTCCAAGCAAGGATCTGAGTCTTCTTCTTCATTCGTCGTCTCTTATCTTATCGGTGTCTCCATGGGAGGATCGCTCACAAGACGATCCGGGTTCTCTGCCTTCTTCTGGAAGAAGTGAAAGGAGTCCAGGTTCTCTGCCTACTTCAGGAGGAAGTGAAAGGAGTTCAAGTTCTCTGCCTCACCGGGTTGGTGGAAAGGAGTTTTTGTACAGGCTTCTCCGCCTTGCTATGGGAGCATAAGGAGAGTCACTTAGTGTTAGTGCAATACCCAGAGGGGAGGCCCCAGGGAGTGGACGTAGGTCAAGTGGACCGAACCACTATAAAATCTGGTGTGTTCTTTCTAATTAATTTTCGCATTTATTTTCCTGTTGATGATTGTGTGATTGTGAGTATTATTCTGTTATTGTTAAACATCTGCACAACATCACATAACTGTAAAAATTTTAAAACATTCAAAAATATCTTCTAAATTATTATTTTTCTCTCATATTTTTAAAATTACTAATTCACCCCTCGCCCCTCTTGGTTAGCTCAGGACTAGTTCATAAGGGCTTAACATCCCTATCAAACTTTCACTTGCGATCGTCTAGGATGATGTGATCGAGTCAACTGAGCCTTAATTACTTTCCTTAATCACCAGGCTAATTTAGACATGATTGTTAGGGATCATCTAGGATAATACATGTATCATCCGGGACAATTAGAAAAAATAAAAACTTACCTAACTTAGTCTGGCGGCTGAGACTTTCTGATTTGAGTATATCGTCCTGTATGATGGGTGCATCATCCGGGATGATCAGTTTAATTAGACTGACTTAACATAGTAGCCCTATTTAGGGTTTCTATTTTCACTCGATCGTTAATCGTCTAGGATGATTTAAATAAAATTTGAACAGAAACTCTAACTCACTCAACTTCTCCCCCTGAGTGTATGTGTGCAACGTAACTTAGCTCGGAGATCTGTTACATTACACTAGACTCAATAAATATTAAAAAATTACATTGAACCTAAACTACAAAATAGACTGACTCGATCTTAAGTTGGCTTGAATTTTTAATTGATCCTGTTAACCTGAAAGGTTAGATACTTAAACAGACATGAAAGTGTTTATTATCATCAAAATCGCAGTCCTCAAATCCAGATTTACAACACTAAACCATCAAATTTAAACCTTATACTCTAAAAATCATAAACTCTAAATAGTAAACCCTATACCTACCCTACACACTAAAGCCCTAAACTCTAAATTTAAAACCCTAATTGTAAAAACTTAAACCATAAATTCAAATATTAAACCATTAACCAAAAAATTTAAATCATAAACGAAGAACTTTAATCCCAAAACCTAAACCCTAAATCGTAAAACCTAAACCCTAAACCCAAAACACAAACCCTATACCCTAAATCTTAAAACTTCTTGTGCTGCTCTATTTTGGCTAGTTTTCCCAGTTGGTGGTTCCCTTTATTAATTGTATTTTGTGCTTAGTTGCTGGGCATTTCCTGGTGCCTCTTGGACTTTGTTGACACAGGGTTTTGTGGTTATACTATTTATAGTCTTCTCCTTTTTATTTTTGGGGCTCCTACTTTTTCTTGGAGGTTTTGTATGGATCACTGATTGAGTAGTCTATTTATGTTAAGTATGCTCTCTATTTTGGGTGACCAACTCTGCTGCCACCCATGCCTGGATATCCTGGAGTTTTTACTGTTGCTTCATGTTTATCCTGCCTGGTGTGGTTTATTTCTTGATGAATCTTTATTAATTTGGAGTTGATCAAGTGTGGTGACCCTTCTAGCTTTTCTATTGTCCTTGATATGGGGGATGATGAGATTATTATTGGTTGGCCTGGCTGCTCTGGATTGTGTAGTTTTATTGTTGGTTGTTGTGGGTTTCAGTGCTCTGGTGTTTTTATCTCTCATGAGGCTTTTTGCTTGACCTTTTGGTTATGTCATTCATTTCTTTTCTGCTATGGTAATTTGGTATTTGGTGAATACCAGTTGGGTTACTGGTTCACTATCAGTTACTTTTTGAGCTGCTTGTGCCGATTTTGTGCTTTACTATAAAGGTTTTTGTGTTGTTCCTGCTGAGGGTTTCCTAGGGCTTCTGTGTTTTTCATGTTGCTTGGTGGTGCTGGTCCGTTGTCTGGATTTTTTTGCCTTTGGATGGTTTTGAGTGGTCTGGCACCCAGCTTTATTACTTTGACTTATTAGATTTGGGTGCCATGTGTTATCCTAGGATTATCATGCTATTTTCTAGCTCTAATGAGCTCGGGTGGTGTTGTCTTACAGTTGAGCTTAGTCTGTTAGATTATTTTTGTTTTGATCTCTGATAATTTGTGCTACCCTTACCATTGCTGGAAGTTCGGGTATATATCCTGCTTATTGGTTATTTTTCTGGTGATGAGTAATATCTAGAAGGAATTCTTGAGAACTTGTTGGACTTATCACTGTTGGATTCTTCCTTCTGCCAGAATATATTTCTAATTTTGCTATGTCTACTTTGTGCATTACCCTATTTTGCATAATCTTTTTTATACAGGTAATTGTAGTGATCTAATTTTTGAAGGGAAGCTGAATTAGGTTGCTATTTTTTGGTCCTTTTATCCTTTTTGGGTGCTCGTTCTTGTGCACCGTAGATTGTACCTAGGGTCCTTTGTATTTTTGTTTAGTAGGGACCTTGAGCTCTTAGGTTTTTTTTTCTTTTCTTGTAGCTCGTTCGAGCATTAGTGAGCTTGAGGGCCCTTTAATGACTATATACTAATTTTTTGAATTAACGCGTAGGCCTCTCTGTGGGTTTCCCCTAAAATAAAAAAAACCCCTTAATCTTAAAACTTAATTCATAAACCTGAAACATTAAAAAAAATCCCTAAACCCTAAATCAAAAAACTTAAACACTAAACTCTAATCACAAAAAATCTAAACTCGAAATTACAAACCCTAGACCCTAGTCACGAAATCCAAAACCCAAAACTTTAAAATATCAAACCCTAAACCATAAACCTTGCACCGTAATTTTTAGCCTTAATTCCCAAACCCTAAACTATGAACCCTAACCTTTAA